>RYFJ01000734.1:0-600000 GCA_003991445.1 Oryza meyeriana var. granulata | reverse complement strand
TCGGATACGGCCAAGGGATTTCTTTCTTAGAGATAGAAACTTATCCGACTAAGACTCTGTTTTCCTTATCGTACAAGGCAAAGTCTGCCGGGTGCTATCTTATCTCTAACTACATGATTCGGCCCATCCTCTATCCAAGTGGCCCATATGTAGGTGGTGAGGTACCCGGGGCCCATGGCTTCCACACCTTCACCTGCGACAAGGAGAGCTGTGAGTTGGCTCAATTGCAAGAGGCGGCAGTCGGACGCAACAACATTCGGCAAGACGTCACAACTGAAGTTGAGGATGACCAAGTTCTGGCGAAAAAAGCAGCAAAGTTGGGAATTTCAGCGGACTCTGACATGAAGAAGATCCCCTTGGACCCTTCCGACCCCTCCAAGACTGCTCTAGTCGGGACTGGACTCGACCCCAAATAGGAAGACGCGCTCGTCACCTTCCTTCAAGCCAACAAAGATATCTTCGCATGGAAACCGTCCGACATGTCGGGCGTACCAAGGGAGGTGATCGAGCACGCCCTCAATGTCAAGACAGACGCCAAGCCAGTCAAGCAATGGCTATGGTGCTTCGCACAGGACCGGAAAGATGCTATTCAGGAGGAGATCACCAAGCTCATCGCAGCCAGATTCATCAAAGAGGTCTACCACCCAGACTGGCTGGCAAACCCAGTTCTGGTCCGGAAGAAAAACGGTAAATGGCACATGTCCCAAGGATAGCAAGGCGTGTCTAAACGGTAAACGGTAAACTACACCAATCTAAACAAGGCGTGTCCCAAGGATCCGTTTGGTCTACCGAGAATAGATCAGGTGGTGGATTCAACCGTGGGGTGCGAACTTCTCAGCTTTCTTGACTGTTACTCGGGATACCACCAAATCAGCCTGAAGGAGGAGGACTGCCTAAAAACGTCTTTCATCACGCTGTTAGGCACATATTGCTACATCACTATGCCGTTCGGTTTGAAAAACGCTGGAGCAACGTATCAACGAGCAATTCAATGGTGTCTACACACTCAGATCGGGTGCAACGTGGAAGCCTACGTCGATGACGTGGTGATCAAGACAAATTCCAAAGAAGACCTCATCACTGACATGGAAGAAACATTCCAAAATCTTCGAAGATTCAAGATGAAGTTGAACCCAAAAAAGTGTGCCTTTGGTGTGCCATCCGGCAAGCTACTCGGCTTCATCGTATCGCATCGCGGCATCGAGGCCAACCTGGAGAAAGTCAATGCAATCACGAACATGGCACCCCCGACTAGCCAGAAGGACGTCCAGAAGCTGATAGACTGCATGGCGGCACTCAGCCGATTTATTTCCCGACTAGGCGAACGGGGCATGCCCTTTTTCAAGCTACTAAAGAAAGCAGACAATTTCCAATGGACTCCCGAAGCCCAGCAAGCCTTCGAAGACTTCAAGAAATTTCTCACATCACCACCCGTTTTGGCGTCACCTTTGCCCCAAGAGCCATTAATGCTATATTTGGCGGCAACCACTTAGGTAGTCAGCACGGTGTTGGTGGTTGAGCGATCCAAACCGGATCCCATACAGAAGATACAACGGCCAGTCTACTTTGCCAGCGAGGTCCTTGCCAACTCCAAAATAACATATCCGCAGGTCCAAAAGCTGCTCTATGGCCTACTCATTACTATTCGGAAGCTGGTGCACTATTTCCAATCGCATCAAGTCACGGTGGTCACATCGTATCCACTCGGGGATGTCCTGCATAACCGCGAGGCCACCGGCCGAATCGCTAAATGAGCGCTCGAGTTGATGGTGTTCGACATCACCTTTTAGCCATGGACAGCAATCAAATCCCAAGCTCTAGCCGACTTCGTGGCCGAGTGGACAGAAGTTCAGATGCCTACATCAACAGCGAAGCTAGAGTACTGGACAATGTACTTCGACGGTTCTCTAAGGATCGGCGGCGCTAGGGCCGGGGTCGTACTGACGTCCCCCACCGATGAAAAACTCAAGTATGTTCTCCAGATCCACTTTTCGGCTTCCCACAACGTCGCCGAGTACGAGGCACTCATCCACGGGCTCCGCATAGCTATATCACTCGGCATCCGTTGACTGGTTGTACGTGGAGATTCCCAACTCGTGGTCAACCAAGTCATGAAAGACTAGACATGTCTCGACGATACAATGGCGGCGTTCTGTTAGGAGGTCTGAAAGCTAGAAAACAAGTTCGACAGGCTGGAGATAACTCATGTCCTAGGACAATACAACGACGCTGCAGACGAATTGGCAAACATGGGATCCAAGCGAGAAGTGGTTCTGACTGGGATCTTTGTCGAGCAACTCATGGAGCCATCAATCAAGAAGAAACCGATGCTAGAACAATCGAGAGGCAAACCTACCCCGACAACAGATGAAGTACTGATCATATCCAATGATTGGTGGACTCCTGTTCTCAAATTCCTCCTGGACGATGAACTCCTAGAAGATCGTAGCAAAGCTAAACAAATCAAACGTCGAAGGAAAAGTTTCCTAGTAGTCGGAGAAGACCTATACCGAAGAAGTGCATCTGGTGTCCTCATGCACTGTGTCACAACCGAGGAGGGCAAGCAATTCTGCAATCGATCCACTTGGGCATATGTGGCAACCACGCCGCATCCAGGAGGTTAGTCGGAAAGGCTTACAGGCAGGGATTTTTCTGGCCAACAGCAGTAACAGACACTAAAGACATTGTTCACACATGCGAGGGTTGTCAGTTCTACGCAAGACAAACAAATCTCCCAGCCCAAGAATTCCAAACAATCCTAATCTCTTGGCCCTTTGTAGTATGGGGGCTTGACATGGTCGGGCCTTTCAAGAAAGCACCAGAAGGGTTCACACATTTGTTCGTCGCAGTGGATAAATTCACGAAGTGGATTGAGCCAAAACCCGTTGCTACCATAACAGCGGGATGAGCAAATGACTTCATCATGAGTATATTATACCGATTCGGGGTTCCTAACCGCATCATAACGGACAACGACACTCAGTTCACGAGCGGCGTCTTTCAAGATTTCTGTGTCAAATTCGGCATCAAGATCTGTTATGCTTCTGTGGCACATCCGCGGAGCGATGGGCAGGTTGAGCGTGCCAATGGCATGGTCTTACAAGGTATCAAGACAAGGATATTCGACCGACTACAACCATACGCGGGCCAGTGAGTACAAGAATTCCCATTCATTCTCTGGTTTCTTAGAACCACGGTTAGTCGTGCAACAGGGCAATCCCCTTTCTTTCTAGTCTATGGTGCCAAGGCTGTGCTACCAACCGAGTTAGAGTTCGGCTCTCCGCGAGTTCGGTCTTACTTAGAAGACACATCCAACAACACCCGATTGGTCGAGCTTGATCAGTTGGAAGAGGCGAGGGACATCGCAATAATCCAGTCAGCAAGGTACCTTCAAGGCCTGCGTCATTATCACAGTCGCAACGTTTGTGGGAATCTCGTCTTTTTGGTTGGGGATCTCGTCTTGAGAAAAATACAAACCACCAAAGACAGGCATAAACTATCCCCAATATGGGAAGGGCCGTTCATTAACGCATAAGTTACACGGCCAGGTGCCTACCGATTGAAGACTGAAGACGGTTCCCTCGTCAGCAACTCATGGAATATAGAACAGTTACGTCCTCTCTATACCTGAGTTTTATACTTTCCCATGTGTATAGTTTTCCTCTGACTCACTACGCTGCATGTTCCAGCCAAGCAGTGAGTCGGGGGCTGCATGTATTATATGTGCTTCGTCAATAATATATGAGCTTGTTTTGCTTATGTTATGAAGTTTTGCAACGAATTTGTTATGTTTGCCTAAGTACAGCTTTCTACGGTGAACAATTTTATTAAGTTCCTATAGACTAACTCGGCGTAGATTATATAGTCTGGTAAAGCTAATGATAACTAAGTCAGAACTTAAAGCTTGGTGGCATTGCACATATATTTACACATGTCCTTATAAAAGTTTATATACATCGACTGCATGATGGATTGTTCTTAGATACCCAGCTCTCGGGCGATCACCTCTACAGTCGGCCTCGCCTGGGTTATCAACTCCAGCGCCTCCTCAGGTGTCGTCTCCTCAGTGAATCCCTCTTCGATGGCTTCAATATCTGTCCTGGGGTAGATTGACTTGGTCATCGCCAGGGTTTGGGCCACGTCGACGACAACACGCTCGTCCGAGTACCTCTTCAGGACACTCCAGGCTTCATTAAGGCACGCCTGCACCCGGGAGATCGTGTTGGAGTTGGTTCCCACATAGTGAGGGTCCAATACGTCAAGGAGCCCTTTCACAGACTCGGCAAGGATCTCCCGTGACTCCTTGACGACTTTTATCTTCTCTGCAAAAGCTTGAAACTGGATTTGGGCATTGGCTCTAGCAGCTGCTCAGGTTCATCGACAAGTAAACTTGTTAGGCAAAACTGCAGATAGAGTACCTAGGGGATTGGTCAAGATCATTGTTAGAGCGAAGACTTACTTTCGTAGTCGGCCTCCCATTTGGCTTTGGCCTTCTCCAGTTCAACCTTCTCTCTCTCGAGCTTGGCGTTGGCCTTCTCCAAGTCGGCCTTGTCCTTCTCGAGCTCAGCTTTGGCCTTCTTGGCCTCCTTCAGCTTGGATTCCCCCTCTGTTCGGGTCTTCACCTCAGCTTCAAGGGCTGCACATCAGAATGGTCAAGAACCCAATATTGCAGTTAGGACACAGCTGGGCAGTCGAGGAACAACAAAGTTGGAGAAATATGCATGGGATTTAGTTAGGCAGACAAATACGGGAGACTTACTTCCGATCTTCTTGGCCAGATCCCAGTTCTCATTCCTGAGCTGGTCAACGGCTCCCCTCAGCCAAGTCTCCCTCTCCTGGCTCAACCGCTCCAATTCGTCCTTCGAGGTCTAGAGCTGGCCTAATTGCTAGAGTTGGGGGGCAAGTTGGGTCAGGACCTCGTTCATCCTCTCCGAGCGGTCTACAACTTTCTGCTTGGGAAAAAACAAACAAAGCAGAGTCAATCGGTGGAACACCAGAGACAAAGAAAATCATCGGGGACTCAACACTGCAAGGCTCGCTACATACTTGGACCCCCCGGGACGCGGCGATTGTGGCGCGAAGAAAGGCTTCACGCTCCCCCTCCGCTACCACTTCATCGTGCTCGTAACTCTTCGCAATCCCATCAGGGGTTACCCAACGGAACGTCCTTAGGTATCTGCTGGGAGGAGCCTCAAGCCTGGGGAGGTCCGGCCTTTCCGAAGATGACGATGATGACGACAAGGACGGCGACGGGGTCCTAGCTCCCAACTCGGCGGCTGCTGGGGCTTTAGTGATATGCTCAGGGGCTGGGGTGACAGCCTCAATGTTAGCCCCTTGGTTGGCCGATGTCAGCGGCTCTGTAGTCAGGACGACCTCTCCAGATGCTTCAGCTTAGTTAGCTTGCAATCCGAAGTCGGCCAGACCTCATCCGATGCATCCAAGAAATCTGAAGCCTTCGGCATGGTTAAGGGCAAGAAGATTTGGGGAAAAAGTCACTAGGGGCTTGGAATGGACGAAGAGGAGCGGGATCACCCAAGTTACAATGGGAAAGAGCAAGCAATGGCAAACCCTAGCAAAGCGGGAGGCGAAATTTCAGCGCGGAAGCTAGAAGACAAAACGATTACACGATTGAAGAAGATGAGGGAATCTTTTCTCTCTCTCCCCACCTTTTATAGAGCTGGTTCCGATTCGTGGGCATGGGCTTACAAAGTCGGTACTAGGCCACCAAGATATGAGTTTCTACAGTAGCACGCTCAATGTGAGCCGCTAGCTGGCTGTGTTAAAATCACGGTGCTGGTGCTACCAACAGGAACCGATGAGGTAAACAGATATGCTTCATGAATGCCTAATTGCTGAACACATGTGTTCGGGTATCTGCCTTATCCACCAGGTATTGAGGATATATCCTTATAAGGGTCACAAGCTGGTCTTCATCAAAATTGGGGATGCAGGTATCTCTCAAGTACACTTGACCACATAATGGATTAAATTTCATAAAGTGATACTCGACTTACATGCTTAGCCAACAGTTGCCATGTGCAAATATTTTTCCAGCCGACATGACGCTGAGGAGTCTAACTTCTGAGTGGTGCACTACTCGGGAGAGACTATAAATATTTCTTCTAGCTGACATGAAGCTGAGGAGTCTAACTTCCGAGTGGGACGCCACTCGGGAAAGACTATAAACACCTTTTCCAGCTGACATGAAGCTGAAGAGTCTCATATATGAGTGGCATGCTACTCGGTAAAGACTATAAATTATTTCCGGTTGACATGATACCGAAGAGTCTCATATACCAGTAGTATACTACTCGGGAAATACTACAAGGTTAAAGATCTTTGACTTTATGTTTAATTATTTTCACAATTAAGCACAAAGTCGGGGGCTACCCTAATAGGTGCGCCTATTCGGCGCACACTATTCATACTTGTACATGGAGCCCTTCATAGCCTCGCTGCCAGCTGACATGAAGCAGAACTCAGGAAGAAGAAGCACTCGGATAAAGAGTACTCGGGAGCAATGCACTCGGGCAATCTTCACCGTGGAGGATGAGAACTCGGCATTAGCTGTGACTCAACTATGAAGGTCTTAGGGGCTGCTGTGGAGGCCATGGGCCCTAGGTACCTTATCACAAGCATATGGGCCACTAGGATAGAGGATGGGCTTAGCCTTTTAATTAGAGATATGATAGAACCCGACAGACTTTGTCTTGTACGATAAGGAATACACAGTCCCAGTCGGGTAGGTTATATCTTTAAGAGGAGATCCCCTGGCTGTAATCTAGCTAAGACTCCTACCTTGTACCCTTGTCCCCCAGTATATAAGAGGAGGCCGGACGCCCCCTGAGGGCAGAACGACACATAAGCTCATAGAAGCGAATATACATCCTCAAAGGAATACACCACAACTGGACGTAGGATATTATCTCACATCGAGGGCCTGAACTAGTATAAACCTCCCCGTGTTCCTTTGCAGTCTACCGAGTTTCGATCTGACGAGTAGCCCTATATTCATATTGCCGGTGTAAAACATCGACACTGTCTACCTGAGACTGTCCGTTGGCCCACGGGTTTGACACAAGGTTAGAATCCGAGCTCTTCTAGAGTGGTATCTCACTGATGGCTCGCCCCCCCTGGAAGGGGGCCTTCTTCGCCTTCCACCTAAGCTGCACAGGAAAGGCCCAAAGCCAATCCCAGGGAACAGTAAAGCTTCATAGGGTCTTTCTTTCTAGGTGCAGGTAGTCCGCATCTTCACAGACATGTCTATTTCACCGAGTCTCTCTCCGAGACAGTGCCTAGATCGTTACGCCTTTCGTGCAGGTTGGAACTTACCTGACAAGGAATTTCACTACCTTAGGACTATTATAGTTACGGCCGCTGTTCACCGGGGCTTCGGCTGTTGACTTTCCAGTCATCAATTCACCAACTTCCTTGACCTTTCGGCACTAGGCAAGCGTGAGCCCCCATACATTGTCTTACAACTTTGCGGAGTCCTGTGTTTTTGGTAAATAGTCTCCCGGGCCTGGTCACTGTGACCCCCTTTTGCGAGGGGGCACCACTTCTCCCAATGTTGTAGAAGGTTACTAAAATACACCTTGAGGTAGCTGAGGATGCAGTAGAAGCCGGAGCCGTAGTGGGTGATGAGGCAGAGGCGGAGGTAGCGCGTCCACCTGGCCTCCGGCAGCACAAAGCGCTGCACGTGCTTGGCGGTGAAGTGGCCGAGTAGCTTGTCGATGCTTTGTATCGCTAACAATAATATGGGGTCACTCGTGAGACCTAAACTTGATGGATTGCAAAGGAACACGAAACAATTTATCCTGATTCAGACGCTCAAGGTGAGGTAATACCCTATATCCAGTTGTGGTGTATTGCCTTTGAAGTTTCTCTGATGAGATTATGGTGTTTTCTCTAGTGAGATCATTTTGCCCCAAGGGGCTCCTTGCCTCTCTTTATATACTGAGGAGGCAAGGTTACATGGTAGGAATCCCAGTCGGATTCGACCAAGGGATTTCCTTCTAAGAATACAACATACCCAGCTAGGACTATCCCCTTTTCCTTGTCGTGCAAGGTTACATACGCCGAGTATATTGTATCCTCAATTACATGATTAGACCCATCCTCTATCTGAGTAGCCACAAAGCTTTCCATGAGGTACCCGGGGCCCATAGCCTCCACAGTAGTCCTTGAGATTTTCATAGTTGAGTCACAGCTGGCGCCGAGTGCTCATTCTCCTTGGTGAAGATTTTCTGAGTGCCTTGCTCCCGTGTACCCATTGTCCAAGTACCTCTTCTCCAAGTCCTACTTTATATCAGCTAGCAATGAGGTGATGAAGGAATTCATAGAAAAATATGAATAGTGTTCACCGAATAGGCGCACCTATTAGGTGTAGCCCCTAACTTTGTGCTTAATTGTGAAACAATTCAACATAAAGTCAAAGATCTTTAACCTTTTAGTCTTTCTCGAGTGGTATATTTCTTAGGAATTGGACTCTTCAGCATCATATCAGCTAAAAATATTTTTGCTCAATGGCATTTTGGCTAAGCATGTAAGCCGAGTACCACTTCATGGATTTTAACCCAATATGTGGCTAGGTGTACTTGCGAGATACCTGCATCCCCAATTTTAATGGAGACTAGCCATTGATCCTTATAGGATATATCCTCAATACCTGGTAAATCATTTAGATATCTGAACACATGTGTCCAACAATTAGGCTTAACATAAAGCATATCTAATTATTTTAATCGATCCCTGTAAAATATCATCTACACTGTGATTTTAAAATAGCCAGCTGTCGGCCCAATAGAACATGTTATTTAGGAACTCATATATTATGGCCCATTACTAAGCAAGCCGGCCCAAACCAGCTTACCTAGCACAGGCCTATAAAACGGTGGGAGAGAGAAAAGATTCCTCTTTCTCCCCAAATCGCCAAAACGCTTCAGCTCCCGCAAACACGCCAAACTCCGCGCTCTCCGCTCCACCTAGGGTTTTCTGTTGCTCGAGCTCCCTTCTAGAAATCCACAGAGATCTCCTTCCCCGCATCGATTCCCATCATCCAGAAGCTCTTCTGCCCAGTTTTACACCTCGGCAATGCCGAAAGCTCCATTTGACATCCCTAGCATGTTGACTGGATCATGGCTGAAGTCCGACGCCTGCTCAACGAAGCTGGCCCTTTTGGAGAGGAAGAAGTGCCTCCAGCCGAAGGAAATCGTCAACTGGCGCCCCGCTATTGGTGAGACAACCCCCTCTCCAGGTTCTCACGAAATCGTGGTTTTCGCTTCTTTCTTCAACCGTGGATTTGCTCTTCTCTCTTCCGATTTTCTTCGCGGTCTCCTTGACTACTACAAGATCGAGCTCATCCACCTCAACCCCAATTCCATTCTTCAAATCTCCATCTTCGTGACTATCTGTGAAGCTTTCCTAGGGATCGATCCCCATTTCAACCTCTTTCGCTTCCTGTTCCACGTCAAGCGACAGCCCTCCAAATCCAAGATCTAGGTGATAGGGGGAGCAGGCCTTCAACTCCGCAACGAGATGAAGAAGGCCTACTTGCATGTTCCCCTAAAGACCTCACTGAAAGGGTGGCATCAGGAGTGGTTTTATTGCTCCAATCTTGAGCCCACCTTGCCGCCCTTCTCCGGAAATCCCCCCACGTTATTGGAGAGTTGGACTGCTCTTCTGTCGTAGGCAGAGATGGTCCAGGTGCAGCTGCTGTTGGAAAAGATTGACGCCTTGAAGAACATAGGGCTGACTGGGCCCTGGGTGGCTAGGACCTTCCAGAATTGCCGGATTCAACCCCTGAAGGCCAGGATTCACCTTAGCTATGATTATGAGGGGAAGAAGGATCTGACTCAGGAATGTACTGACTTCATCAATAAGGATGTCATCACTGACACCTTGCTTGGCTACTTCATCAATGGAGTCGTCGAGACTCTGGATGCCGAGAAAGCCCCCCGGCCAACGGTAATATCTCGTCTTCCCATTATCTCCGATACTAGTCTGCAATGAATGGCATGAACACTGTCCAATTGAATTTGCCTTGATGTGTGACACTTGTAGGAATTTGCCGAGTTTTCCTTGAACCCCCTTAACCGGCTGGCTAGTGGGTCTAGAAAGCGGCCGGCCAGCCCCTCAGCAGCGCAACCCAGCCCCAAGAGGGCTGGGAAGCAACTTATGATGGACCGGGCCAAGAAAACGAGTATGCCGAGTAAGGCATCAGGCTGTTCGATGATCAAGGACCCTAGCAGTGCAGCTCCTGGACCGACTAGCCCTAGGACCATGCCGCCGACAACGCCTTCACCCCAGTCGGCCACACCTATTGTGGCACCGACTGGGCCAAGTTCTGCACCACCTACTGCCACGCCCCAGAGCCCTACAGTAGGCAGTATATCGTCGCCGAGTCAGCCTTTGGGCACCCCGCCGACTACCTCCACCTCTGGCGCACAGGGGTAAAGATTCAAGACTTCCAAGAGGTATGGAAATTCTCAATCTTTAGAAAATCTCGTGTGGTCTTGCAACATCTTGATTGCTGAATTATTTTGCAGGAAGCTAAATGATGCTGATCCTAAGGGGACAGTGCCACCAACCCCCGTAGCTGTGCCTCCGTCCCGACTGAGGCTGAACCTGCAGAGCCTCGGCCTGAGCCGAGTGCTGTTCCAACCCCTGAGGTTGAGACAACCTACTCGGCCGGGCCGCAAACTTCACCCAGTCGGGATGTTACAGCTGAAGTCCCAATTGCCGAGCCCATTGAAGAGCCAGCACCGCCAGTCGATCCAAGACCCAGGACTCCCTCTCCTCCGCTGTCCCTATCCTCGGATGATGATGACCTCCCCAGGCTTGAAGCTCCTCCACCAACTTCCCCCGGGTGTATTATTGGGTCACCCCGGAGGGAGACGAGAAAACTTTCGAACTCAACGAGGAAGCTACCTAGAGGGAGCGAGTCAGATTGATGGAGACTGCCATCACAGCGTCAAGGAGCATCTAGGTACATAATCCATCCAACTATGTTTGCTGATTGGTGATTCGTAGAATCTTCTGCTATTGTTACTTGTCTTGTCTAACTGCAATGTAACTTGTGCAACAAGTAATTGATCGATCTGAGAAGATGGGTAGGGTCCTTTCCCAACTCGCTCCTCAGCTCACTCAACTCCACCCGCTCCAAGTCGCAAAGGACAACTTGGAGAAGACTAGCAAGGAGAGGGAGGACTGGCTAAAGGACTCGGTGAACAAGCTTCAAGATGAAAATTGGGAGAAAATGGGGACCATCAGAGGTATATTTCCCCTTCTGTTTGAGTAAATCCAGTCATCTTGTCTGTGCTTCTAATCTTTAACCTTGTGTGGCTGTAGCTCTAGAGACAAATCTGAACAATCAGTCCTTAGAGATTGAGCGCCTGAAGAAAGAGCTAAAAGAGCTCGAGAAGGCGAAGTCCAAGGTGAAAGCCCGTTGATGTCGCCTAGAGGGGGGGGGGGTGAATAGGCGTTTCTGAAATTTTTTTTTAAAATGCAGCGGTAAAATTCTGGTAGGAACCTTCAACCAAAATGGTAGGAGATTTTGACCGACTCTCTCGGGCTGGCCGGAGGTTTCGGCCAAGAACACCATAGGTTCCGACCCTGATGTTCTGACTCTACCAAGACATTTTAATAATGGATAAATTGACAGAGATCAAGTGTAGTGCAAATAATAGGGTAGGAGATAAATGCAGCCAAGTGGAAAGACAAGTTAAGGCGATAACGAGCAAGCACAATGGAGACAGATTTTTTCGTGAAGTTCGGATCACAAAGATCCTACGTCTCCATTGAGGAGCTCCAAAGAGCCGGATCTCGATCGACCCCTTGCCTCACCAAGCGACCACGAAGATCAGCTTGGTATCCACTAGAATTTACCTCTTTTCCTTGCGGAGGCGAGGTCAACCTTCACAAACTTTCCGGGACAATCCACAACTCGAGGAAGCTCGCGGGAGATGCCTAACCGTCTAGGAGGTTTCTCTCCAAGAGAAATAAGTTCCAAGCAGTTGATCCGCAGTCTCCTCAAGTGCACAAGATCCTCCTAACATTCTCTCAACAAAGCTCACTCAATTCCCCACTAGATCCTCACAAGAATCATAAAGGTGGCACTAGAACTAACTGGGAGAGCTCAAAAGACCTTAGGAGAATTAGGAGACAGTGGAATAGAAGTGGAATGGCTAAGCAACAGCTAGAAACAAGGTTTGAGCTTTATAGGCATTGTCATATGTCACTTAGCCATTACTCACAGATTTTGGCCAGGAGGTTCCGACCCCAGGGGTAGAAACCTCTAGCCAACACTAAGTCTCTGACTGAGAAGGTTGGTCGGAGTCTCCGACCCCAGGGGTAGGAACCTCCGACCCTGACACTGAAACTAGCCCATCCCAAGTGTATGTGTTGTGCCAAAGTGATGGACTCTCAGCTATTTGGATCTTAAGCACTTGAGTGGTCTTGGAACACTGTTTGCAACCCCTCTTGCTAGTACGGCTTTCCTACGACTCAAAAGAAAATTCAAAAAAAAATTAAAATAAACTCCGAGTCGCTTTGTCATTTTGCGTCATGTTTTTGTGGGGGTTTACATGCACCACACCAAGCAACCTGGGACTAATCTCTGCACAATTCTCGATAAACTCATTAGTCCCTTAACCGCTTTGTCATTAATCCACCAAAACCCACTTAGGGGCTAGATGCACTCTTAATCTCCCCATTTTGGTGATTGATGACAACATGGTTAAAGCTTACAACAGAATGAATATATAAACTTGATTTTGAATGAAAGGTGTGGAGGCCATGGGCCCCGGGTACCTCATCACAAGCATATGGGCCACTCGGATAGAGGATGGGCCTAGCCTTGTAATGAGAGATATAGTAGCACCCGACAGACTTTGCCTTGTACGATAAGGAATATACAGTCCTAGTTGGGTAAATTGTATCTCTAAGAGGAGATCCCTTGGCCGTATCCGGCTAGGATTCCTACCTTGTACCCCTGTCCCCCAGTATATAAGGGAAGGCAGGGCACCCCCTGAGGGCAGAAGATCATAGATCAACACAAATCCTTAAAGGAATAACATCACAACTGGACGTAGGGTATTACCTCACATTGAGGGCTTGAACCAGTATAAATATCCCCATGTTCCTTTGCAATCCACCGAGTTTCCATCCGCCGGGTAGCCCTGTATTCATATTGCCAGTGTAAAACATCGACAGCTGGCATGCCAGGTATGGGCTTCGGCGAGATCTACATCAACAAGCTCGATGGATCCAATAACAGGAGTTGATGGCGACAAATTCTCCCCCGGAGACACAATTTCATTTGGAAGCCTCGACTTCGTCGCCGACATGTTCGGCAACCTCGCCTTGGCCGATGCAGGTCCAATCCAACCGGCTGAGGAACCAGCCAACTCCGTGCCAGTCGGCCAACAAGACACTGCAGTCACCGTCATCGATCTGCTGCGGCAATCTTCCACTTCATCGAGCCTCGAGACAACTCTCTCCGTCGGCGTCCGACTCGCGCTAGGCCTTGAGCCAGCTTGGGTCGGGCTAGGAAGGGGAGAGATCGTCAATTTCCCGCACGAGCTTAGCAATGCCGCGGATCTACATCTTACGCGGCAGACTCGATCCCCCATGGTTCAGTTTGGACATGGCTCAGAGCCACTCCAGATTGGATCTAGGGAGGTCGGAGTCGTCCTTAGTCCGATCAACTACTCGGATTTCGACTCCAAGTCGGACAGCGGTTCGAACACCAGTTCGGACACTAGTCTGGTGAGTTTTCTTCCGCCTCACGAGATCTTCATGGCTTCAACTCCTCCACCAGAGGTACTGTTAATGCCAAAATTTGGTACGGATCTTTATTGGATTTGGTTAAGGAAAAATCATGGTTAACTGACGGGAATTAAATCCAGAAGAAGCCGAATTCAAAAAGGAATCGTGAAGACCATGGAGAGGCAGTTAGTATCTTGTCTATAAATTAGGTAGAGATAATAATTTTTTAGGAAACCTGATCTCGTGCCCGATCAGGACTTGTTGTTTTTCTTTTTATAATTAGGAAACTCCTGTTTCGCGTCTAATCAGGACTGTATCAACTTGGGGTATAAATACGTATGCCCGGGGACCTTGTAATCATCAAACAGATCAATACAAATTTCGGCGCATCGCCACCCTATTCAACGGGTTCTTGCTTCTCGAGCCGGGCTACATCGGTTAAGTTCGACCTCCTGCGAGAGGGTAAGTCTCGTTACCCCGACTACCGTACCGGCTAGGACTTCCTCGGTTAGGTCCGATATTCTAGTCGACCTGCGGTAGTCGGCTTACCACGATATATCTGTTTTGTCTACGGCTGCATCAGTTAGGTTTGATCTCATAGGCTGAGTAGATATATCACATCACGTGTGCATAGGCTTATCGGCTTACTGGGTGTAACTTATCATCAGTTTGTGTTGCATCGGTTAGTGTGGAGGCCATAGGCCCCGGGTACCTCATTACCAGTACATGGGCCACTCGGATAGAGGATGGGCCGGACCATGTAATTAGAGATAAGATAGCACCCGGCAGGCTGTACCTTGGATAAGAAGGAAACAAAGTCTTAGTCGGATAGGACTCTATCTCTAAGAAGGAAATCCCTTAGTTGTATCCGACTGGGATCCTTATCATGTACCCCTGTCCCCTAGTATATAAAGGGAGGCAGGGTGCCCCTCAGGGCAAGCACAACAAGAGCAACCGGATCATCGATCCCCATATACTTCAGAGGAATAACACCTCAACTGGACGTAGGGTATTACCTCACCTTGAGGGCCTGAACCAGTATAATATTCTTTTGTGTTCCTCTGCAATCCACCGAATTCACCCTCGCCGAATAACCCCATAGTTTTATTGCCGGTGCAAAGCATCGACAGTTGGCGCGCCAGGTAGGGGACGCTGGTGAATTCCTCATCTGAAGATTCGATGGATTCAATCAATGGAGTCGACAGCAACAAGCTCTTCCCCGGAGATGCAATTACCTTCGGAAGCTTAGACTTCATTGCCGATCAATTCGGCGATCTCACCCTGGCTGAGGCGGATCCAATCTCGCCAGCCGGGGAACCAGCCGACGTTGCACCAGTCGGCACACAGGACACCGCCGTCTCCTTCAGCGACTTCCTGTGGTAGTCCTTCACATCGCCGAACATCGGGACAACCCTCTCCTTCGGCGTCCGGCTTGCGCTAGGCCTTGAGCCAGCCCGAGTTGGGCCGAGAAGGGAAGAGGTCGTCAAATTCCCGTATAACTCCGGCGACGCTGCGCACCTTTACCTCACGCAGCAGACCCGATCTCCAGCGATTCAGTTTGGACATGGCCAAGCGCCGTTTCAGATTGGATCTAGAGAGGTCGGAGTCGTTCTCACTCCGATAAACTATTCGGAGTCCGACACCAAGTCGGACAGCGGTTCGAGCGCTAGCTCGGACTTTAATTCGGCAAGCTTCCCCCTCTCCCGCGAGATCTTCATGGCTTCAACACCACCTTCCGAGGTACGCCGACTACAAGAGGAGCAACAAGAGGAGGCGCGCCTGTCAACAGCAACAGCAGTCGGGCGACACTGCTATACCAACCAACCGGTCGGGTTCTCCGGCGGCAGGCTCATCTGCACCAGCATGACGCTGGGCGGCCGGCTCCAGTCGGTAACGCAAAGAGTCCCGGCAAACAACGCTCGGCAATACCAATAATGACAACCGGCGGCGTCGCCAGTACGATCGCCGACCCAATCAGGACCTCCGAGTTCGACTGCACCGAGACCTTCGTCACACCATAAACGCCCGCCGCGAAGAAAGCGAAGAAGATGAACGCCGCTGACTGGAAGACGAAAACGAGCGCTTCGGCATCCACCACGAGCGACTACATCGCCAAGATCAGAGTCGGAGCCCTCACGAAGACGAAGGCATTCCAGCCTTCACTCGGGAGCTACAGGACGTCTTGTGGCCGACTGGCTTTAAGCCCACCGGGATTGAAAAGTACGACGGCAAGACAAACCCAGAGTCCTGGCTTACCGTTTACACCCTGGCAGTCCGAGCTGCTGGGGGCGGCAGCAGAGTCATGGCTAACTACCTCCCAGTCGCGCTAGCCGACTCGGCGAGGACATGGCTGACAGGTCTCCCGAGGCGGTCGATCGATTCCTGGGGACAACTCAGGGACCGGTTCATCGCTAATTTCCAGGGGACCTACGACAGACCCACTTCGGAGCATGATCTTTATCAACTGCACCAGAAGAAAAACGAGTCTTTGCGCGAATTCATCAAAAGGTTTTCTGAGAAGCGCAACCAAATCCCGACTGTCAAAGACGAAGCTGTCATCGCCGCCTTTCGCAAAGGGGTAAAAGACGCTCCGCTTATCGCAAAATTCACTCGGAAGCCACCATCCACAGTCCGGGCGCTCTTCGACATGGCCAATAAATACGCCGACTCGGCCAAAGCGGTCGCCGAGGCCCTCGACGAGAAGAAGGAGCCCCGACAGAAAGAACAGAAGACGAAAGCCGACAACGAGCCATCTCAAAACAAGTCCGGCAGTCGTAAACGGAAGTCGGACAACGAGGTGGCCAACATGGAGCGCAGCCGGTCGCGGCCCCAGCGGAACAACGACTACCAGAAAGTCATGAGCGGGCCATGCCTCTTTGACCCCAAGGGAAAGCACGCGGCCAAAGACTGCTATATGCTCAAAAAGTTTGCCTCCGAGCAGACTTCATCGTCTGGCACCGACAAGGACAAAGACAAGCCAGACTCGGGTCCGGCTGACGACTTCCAAGATCCTCAAGCCGAGCTCAACCATATCTTCGGGGGACCACTCGCATACGAGTCCAAGCGCAAACAGAAGCTTTCAGCGCGCGACATCAACACGGTCTCCACGACCGACACCCCCCAATACCTGCGCTGGTCAGAGATAGCCATCACCTTCAATCGCGCAGATCACCCAGATCGGGTTTCCCACCCGGGACGCTATCCACTCGTCCTGGACCCGGTCGTCAGAAACATCAGGCTGAAGAAAACCCTCATCGACGGAGGCAGCGCGCTCAATATCCTGTTCGCCAAGACTTTGGACGAGATGAAAATCCCTCATTCAGAACTACGGCCGAGCACTGCGCCCTTCCACGGGATAATTCCCGGCCTGTCATCAACTCCACTCGGACAGATAACTTTGCCGGTAACCTTCGGCACACGGGATAATTTCCGCACAGAAACTGTCTGCTTCGAGGTCGCCGACTTCGAGACCGCGTACCACGCGATACTCGGACGACCGGCACTCGCCAAATATATGGCGATATCGCACTATACATACATGGTGCTGAAGATGCCTGGACCAGCAGGAGTCCTCTCCCTCCGCAGCGACGTCAAGCAAGCCTTCACCTGCGACAAGGAGAGCTGCGAACTGGCTCAATCACAAGAGGCGGCAGTCGGGCGCGATAGCATTCGGCAAGCCGTCACAACAGAAGTCGAGCAAGATCAAGTTCCGGCGAAAAAAGCAGCAAAGTCGGGAATTTCAGCGGACTCTGACACGAAGAAGATCCCCCTGGACCCTTCTGACCCCTCCAAGACTGCTCTAGTCGGGACCGGACTCGACCCCAAATAGGAAGACACGCTCGTCACCTTCCTCCAAGCCAACAAGGATATCTTCGCGTGAAAACCGTCCGACATGCCGGGCGTACCTAGGGAGGTGATCGAGCACGCCCTAAACGTGAAGACAGACGCCAAGCCAGTCAAGCAACGGCTGCGGCGCTTCGCTCAAGACCGCAAAGATGCTATCCGGGAGGAAATTACCAAACTCCTCGCAGCCGGGTTCATCAAAGAGGTCTACCACCCGGACTGGTTGGCAAACCCAGTTCTGGTACGGAAGAAAAACGGTAAATGGCGCATGTGCGTCGACTACACCGACCTCAACAAAGCATGCCCCAAGGACCCATTTGGTCTTCCTTGGATAGACCAGGTGGTTGACTCCACGGCAGGGTGTGACCTACTCAGTTTTCTCGACTGCTACTCGGGATACCATCAAATCAGCCTGAGGGAAGAAGACTGCTTGAAGACATCTTTCATCACACCGTTCGGAGCGTATTGCTATATCACAATGCCGTTCGGTCTGAAGAACGCGGGCGCAACCTATCAAAGGGCCATTCAGCGGTGTTTGCATACTCAGATCGGGTGCAACGTGGAAGCCTACGTCGACGACGTGGTGATCAAGACCAAGTCCAAAGAAGACCTCATCGCTGACCTGGAAGAAACCTTCCAAAACCTTCGAAGATTCAAGATGAAGTTGAACCCGGAAAAATGCGCCTTCGGTGTGCCATCCGGAATGTTACTCGGCTTCATCGTCTCACATCGCGGCATCGAGCCCAACCCGGAGAAAGTCAACGCCATCAGGCACATGGCACCCCCGACTAACCTCAAAGACGTCCAGAAGCTGACAGGCTGCATGGCGGCACTCAGCCGATTTATTTTCCGACTGGGCGAGCGGGGCATGCCCTTCTTCAATCTACTCAAAAAGACCGACAATTTCCAATGGACTCCGGAAGCCCAGCGAGCCTTCGAAGATTTCAAACAATTCCTCACATCACCCCCGGTGTTGGCGTCACCTCTACCCCAGGAACCGCTAATGCTATATCTGGCGGCAACAACATAGGTAGTCAGCACGGTGATGGTGGTTGAGCGATCCGAACAGGGTCATATGCAAAAAATACAACGGCCAGTCTACTTCGTCAGCGAGGTCCTTGCCGACTCCAAAACGAGATATCCGCAGGTCCAGAAGCTGCTATATGGCCTACTTATCACAGTCCGGAAGCTGGTGCATTATTTCCAAGCACACCAAGTCACGGTGGTCACAGCGTTTCCACTCGGGGATGTCCTTCATAATCGCGAGGCCACTGGCCGAATCGCTAAATGGGCACTCGAGTTGATGGCATTCGACATCACCTTCCAGCCACGGACAGCAATCAAGTCACAAGCTCTAGCCGACTTCCTGGCCGAATGGACAGAAGCCCAACAGCCTAGACCAACAGCAAAGCTAGAGTACTGGACAATGTACTTCGACGGTTCTCTACGGATCGGCGGCGCCGGGGCCGGAGTCATATTGACGTCCCCCACTGGCGAAAAACTGAAGTACGTCCTGCAAATCCACTTCCCGGCTTCCCACAACGTCGCCGAGTACGAGGCACTCGTTCACGGGCTCCGCATCGCTATATCACTCGGCATACGTTGACTGGTTGTGCGCGGAGATTCTCAACTCGTGGTAAACCAAGTCACGAAAGACTGGACCTGCCTCGATGACACCATGACGGCATACTGTCAGGTGGTCCGCAAGCTGGAAAACAAGTTCGACGGGCTGGAAATCACACATGTCCTGCGCCAATACAACGACGCAGCAGACGAACTGGCAAACATAGGATCCAAACGAGAAGCAGTTCCAGCTGGAATCTTTGTCGAGCAACTCATGGAGCCATCAGTCAAGAAGAAACCGGCACCAGATCAGTCGGGAGGCGAGCCTACCCCGACCACAGATGAGGTGCTGCACATATGTCAAGACTGGAGGACTCCTGTTGTCAAATTTCTCACGGACGACGAACTCCCAGAAGATCACAGTCAAGCCGAGCAGATAAAGCGTCGAAGCAAAAGCTTCCTACTAGTCGGAGAAGACCTGTACCGAAGGAGCGCATCCGGTGTCCTCATGCGCTGTGTCACCACCGAGGAGGGCAAGCAGATCCTGCACTCGATCCACTCGAGCATATGTGGCAACCACGCCGCATCCAGGACGTTAGTCGGAAAGGCTTACCGGCAGGGATTCTTCTGGCCCACAGCAGTAACAGACGCCAAAGACATCATTCGCAAGTGTGAGGGTTGCCAGTTCTACACAAGACAAACAAACCTTCCAGCCCAGGAACTCCAAACTATCCCCATCTCCTGGCCATTTGCAGTATGGGGGCTCGACATGGTCGGGCCTTTCAAGAAAGCGCCAGGAGGATTCACACATTTATTCGTCATGGTGGATAAGTTCACCAAGTGGATTGAGGCTAAGCCCGTTGCAACAATTACAGCGGCACGAGCAAAGGACTTCATCATGAGTATATTATACCGGTTCGGAGTCCCTAACCGCATTATCACCGACAACGGTATTCAGTTCACGGCGGGCCTATTCCAAGACTTCTGCGACAATTTCGGCATCAAGATCTGCTATGCATCTGTGGCACACCCGTGGAGCAACGGGCAGGTCGAGCGAGCCAACGGTATGGTCTTACAAGGCATCAAGGCCAGGATATTCGACCGACTACAACCATATGCGGGCCGGTGGGTACAAGAACTCCCATCTGTTCTTTGGTCTCTCAGAACCACGGTTAGTCGGGCAACAGGGCAATCCCCTTTCTTTCTGGTCTACGGTGCCGAGGCTATGCTACCTACCGAGTTACAGTTCGGCTCTCCACGAGTCCGGGCCTACTTAGAAGGCGACTCCAATAATACCCGACTGGTTGAACTAGATCAGCTGGAAGAAGCAAGAGACACCGCAACTATCCAGTCGGCAAGGTATCTTCAAGGCCTACGCCGCTACCACAATCGCAATGTCTGTGGCCGCACCTTTTTGGTCGGGGATCTCGTTCTACGGAAAATACAAACCACCAAAGACAGGCATAAACTATCCCCAATCTGGGAAGGGCCGTTTGTCGATGCTTTGCACCGGCAATAAAACTATGGGGCTACTCGGCGAGGGTGAATTCGGTGGACTGCAGAGGAGCACAAAAGAATTATACTGGTTCAGGCCCTCAAGATGAGGTAATACCCTATGTCCAGTTGAGGTGTTATTCCTCTGAGGTGTATGTAGATCGATGATCTGGTTGCTCTTTTTTTTTCCTGAGGGGCGCCCTGCCTCCCTTTTTATACTAGGGGACAGGGGTACATGATAAGGATCCCAGTCGGATACGACCAAGGGATTTCCTTCTTAGAGATAGAATCCTATCCGACTAAGACTATGCTTCCTTATTATACAAGGCACAGCCTGCCGGATGCTGTCTTATCTCTAATTACATGGTCTGGCCCATCCTCTATCCGAATGGCCCATGTACTGGTAATGAGGTATCCGGGGCCCATGGCCTCCACACCGTTCATTATAGCCGAGGTCACGCGGCCAGGCGCCTACCGACTGAAGACCAAAGACGGCGCTCTCCTCAGCAACTCATGGAACATAGAACAGCTACGTCCTTTCTATACCTGAGTTCTATAATTTTCATGTGTACAGTTCCTCTGACTCACTACGCAGCTTGTATCAACCGAGTAGTGAGTCGGGGGCTGCATGTATATATGTGCGTTGTCAATAACATACGAGCTTATTTCACTTCGGTTATGAAGCCTTACTATGATTGTCACGTTTGCCCGAGTACAGCTCCTTACTCCGAACGTTTTTAAGTTTTGACAGACTCGGTGCATACTACACGTTCAAGTAAAGCTAATGACAACCGAAAAATAAGCTTGGCGGCATTGCACACATGCTTACACATGCTTGTTTACACAAGTTTATATATTCCGATCACATAAACATGTTGCCCTTACAGACCCAGGTCTCGGGTAATTATCTCTACAGTCGGCTTCGCCCGGGCGATCAGCTCCAGCGCCTCCTCTGGCGTCGTCTCTTCGGCAAACCCCTCCCCGATGGCTTCAATATCCGCCCTAGGGTATAAGGATTTGGTCATCGCCAGGGTATGGGCCACGCCGGCGACAATACGCTCATCCGAGTACCTTTTCAAGGTACTCGGGGCATCCTCGAGACGCCCCACTATCTGAGGGATTCTGCTGCAGCTGGTTCCCACCGGGCGGGGATCTATAAGGTCAAGGAGCCCTTTCACGGACCCGACGAGGGCCTCCCGTGACTCCCTGATCAACCTTATCTCCTCCGTGTAGAACTGATACTGGGCCCGGACATTAGTTCTCATGTCTACCCAGATCAGTCGGCAAGTAAGCTTGTCAAATTCGGCTACACGCAGGATAACTCATAGATTGGCTAAGATCACAGTCGGGTTGAGGGCTTACTTTCGTAGTCGGCCTCCCACCCGGCCACGAACTTCTCCAGTTCAGCCTTCTCCTTACCGAGCTTGACGACGGCCTTCTCCAACTCAGACTTCTCCCGGTCAAGCTCGGTGTTGGCCTTTGTCAGGTCGGCCCTGACCTTCTCAAGCTCGGCCTTGGCTTCTTCGGCCTCCTTCAGCTGCGATTCCCTCTCTGTCCGGGTCTTTAACTCCGCTTCGAGTTCTGCGCCACAGATTAGCCAAGAGCTCAACCGTGCAGTCATGACATAACTGGGCAGTCGGGAACAACGCGGCTGGATGAATACATCAACGGTTCAGTCGGGAAGATATACCCGAGGATTTTACCTCTGATCTTTCTGGCTAGGGCCCATGTCTCCGCCCTGAGCTGATCGACGCCACTCTTCAGCCAGGCCTCCCTCCCCGCATGACGCTCCTCCATCTAGGCCTTTAAGGCCCGGAGCTATTCCAACTCTGCGAGGTGGGGAGCCACCTCGACCAAGATTTCCGCCATCACCTCATTGCGGTCGACAAGCTTCTGTTCAGGATGAAAGATGGATCAAAGACGGAGTCAAAACTTCAAAACAAGAAGATTGCTGGAGCTCTACCACAAGAACCATACCGCGACCCCTTGGGACCCGCTGATGGCGGCGCGAAGCAGGCTTTCGTGCTCCCTCCTTGCAATGGCTTCATCGAGCCTGAAGCTTTTCACAGTACCGTCGCGAGTTGTCCACGTAAAGGTCCGGGGCATCACACGTGGAGGAGCTTCGATCCGAGGCAGATGCGGGATCTCCGGCGGTGGCGGCGGCGGCGACGGCGACGACGATAACCGCGACGGCGACGGGGTCCTGGCCTCAGCACCGCCCTCCCCCACGACTTCGGGGACTGGC
The DNA here is from genome assembly GCA_003991445.1 of Oryza meyeriana var. granulata. Classification (NCBI taxonomy): domain Eukaryota; kingdom Viridiplantae; phylum Streptophyta; class Magnoliopsida; order Poales; family Poaceae; genus Oryza; species Oryza meyeriana. Next base: position 577,088 of record RYFJ01000734.1, on the reverse strand, counting down.
TCGGGGGCTCCGTCCGCGGCTTCCGCAACGTGCGGCACCTCGAGGGCTAGTGCCCCAGTTTCAGTAGCCACCTCTCAGTCGGGTGGCGGCAACGGCCCTGTAGTCGGAGCCACCTCGGTCTCAGCAACCGGGTTGGCCGCCGGCTCAACAGGTGTGTTCGCGGCCGCTGGCTCGGTTGGGGCATGCTCATCAAGTGGAGCAGACGGGTCGACCTCCTTGAGATCAATATCGGCCCGTTTCCTGCACAACGAAGCAAGACATTAAGACGTTACTTCAACACGCAAAGACTACAGAAGACCCGGAGCAGCGCACCTCTTGGAGAACCTCAGCTTCTTGCCGGGCGACCTGCTCCCCGGCGGAGTGCTAGCTCCGGCGGTCGGCCCGGTCGACGTCATTATCGGCAGAGGCGTATCGACCCGAGTCGGCCCCAACTCTGGTATGGTCGGCTCGGGCGCCTTCGCCCCAGGCGGCGCCTGTTCTAGCTGGCCCTTTGGTGGCGCCACCGCCGGGCTCGACAACGTTGGGCTCAAACCTGCAGGTCTCAGCCTGGGACTTGACCGCGTGGGCGTTGCGGCAGCAGCGTCCTTTACTTTCAAGCTGCCGCTCACGGCGCGCGCCGTCATGGCCCCCTCGCCCCGATATAAAATTGGTTTCTTCCCCGCTCTCTTAGAGTCGGGTTGGGCAGCAGAGGGACTCCTCGGCCTCTTCTTCGACGCGACAGCCGACAATGGATGGGAGTCTTCATCAAATTCTTCATGCCACTACAAGTAAGTTGACCAAATGCGTCACGATATGCCGGACAACTATGGTCCCACGGGCATTCCTCACAGAGGGAGGTTAAAGGTTACCTTGGTCCGAGGCCGAATGAAGCTATAGGCCGCAATCCGGCGCTTGTCGTCCTCGGTCGCGATCACCCCTTCAGAGAAGTAGCCGAACAGGGTCGCGGTCACCTCTCTCTTGTCCGCCGACTCGTTGCTCACTCGGTCAGGATCATTTTTGCCTTTGAAGGCCCAGCCGAATGAGCTCCTAAGCTTCGGCGGCTGAACGCGCCTTGTCAGGAAGCGACGAGCCACCCAAGGACCTGTCAAGCCGGCCCTCTTGAGGTCATCTATCTTCGTCAACAACATATGTGCTTGGCCCAGTTCTTCAAAGGTCGGCTCCGCGGACCAGTTTGGCAACACCGTCGGCGGCATACCGGTAAACGGGCGGAAGGAAGGAGCCAGATCAGCGCAATAAAACCACTCCTTGTGCCAGCCCTTCAGAGAAGATTTCAAGGGCAAATCGAGATACGTTTTCTTCCCATCACTCCTCAGTTGAAGACCAGCCCTTCGGCAATCTGAAATGGGGTTCCACGCCCAAGAAGCACTCGCAAAGGGTAACAAATATAGAGATCTGAAGAATGGAGTTGGGGTTCAGATGTACCAACTCCAGCTCGTAAAAGTCGAGAATACGGCGGAAGAAATCAGAAGATGGAAGGCACAAGCCTCGATCGAAAAAGGAGGCGAAAACTACCGTTTCTCCAGGTCGGGGATTTGGGCTTGACTCATCCCTGGCCGGCCGCCAGTGAATCACTTCTTGGCTGGGCAACTTCAGTTCGCTTTCCAGCCGCTTCAGCTTTACCGAGCCGCAATCCGATACCGGCCAAGAACTTCCCGGCGCCCCCGCAAGATCTGAAGCCTTCGGCATGACTGGAGGTGATGAGATTTGGGGAAAAGCAAATCGGGGGCTTGGGGCAAACGGGGAGGATTGAAATCGCCCGAGTTCGGGTGGGGAATATCAACAGTTAACCCTAGCCGAGCAGGAGGCGAAAAGTTGGGCGCGAAGGTGGAAGGTGAAGAGATTGGCTGATTTGGGGGAGACGACGGAATCTTTTTCTCTCTCCCCGTCTTTTTATAACCAATGCCGGCTAAATGGGCTTGGGCCTACACAATCCGCACTGGGCCAACAAGATACAAGTTCCTACAGTAGCATGTTCCATATGGGCCGTCGGCAGGCTGAGTTGAAATTATAGTGCTGGTGCTGCTAACAGGAGCCGATGAGGTAAACAGGTATGCTTCATGAGAGCCTTATTGCTAAACATATATGTTTGGGTACCTGTTTTATCCACCAGGTCTCGAGGATATATCCTTATAAGGATCACAAGTTGGTCTTCATTAAAATTGGGGACGCAGGTATCTTTCTCGAGTACACCTGACCACGCCATGAATTTATTTTCATTGAGTGGTACTCGGCCTACATGCGTGGCCACCAGTTGCCATGAGCAACATTATTCCAGCCGACATGACGCTGAAGAGTCTAACTTTCGAGTAGTGCACTACTCGGGAGAGACTATAAATCTTCATTCCCGCTGACATGATGCGGAAGAGTCTAACTTTTGAGTGGGACGCCACTCGAAAAAGACTATAAACTCATATTCCGACTGACATGAAGTCGAAGAGTCCTACATATGAGTAGTCTTCTACTCGGCAAGACTATAAGGTTTATTCCGGTTGACATGATACCGAAGAGTCACAAATACCTGTAGTAATCTACTCGGGAAAGACTTCTAGGTTAAAGATCTTTGACTTTATGCTTAATTGTCTTCGCAATTAAGCACAAAGTCGGGGGCTACACCTAATAGGTGCGCCTATTCGGCGCACACTATTCATATATCTACATAAAGCCCTTCAAAGCCTCACTGCCAGCTGACATGAAGCAGGACTCGGGAGAAGACTTACTCGGACAAAGAGTACTCGGGCGCATCGCACTCGGGCCACGTTCACTGAGGAGGATGAGCACTCGGCATCAGCTGTGACTCAACTATGAAGGTCTCAGGGGCTACTGTGGAGGCCATAGGCCCCGGGTACCTCATTACCAGTACATGGGCCACTCGGATAGAGGATGGGCCGGACCATGTAATTAGAGATAAGATAGCACCCGGCAGGCTGTACCTTGGATAAGAAGGAAACAAAGTATTAGTCGGATAGGATTCTATCTCTAAGAAGGAAATCCCTTAGTTGTATCTGACTGGGATCCTTATCATGTACCCCTGTCCCCTAGTATATAAAGGGAGGCAGGGCGCCCCTCAGGGTAAGCACAACAAGAGCAACCGGATCATCGATCCCCATATACTTCAGAGGAATAACACCTCAACTGGACGTAGGGTATTACCTCACCTTGAGGGCCTGAACCAGTATAATTCTTTTGTGTTCCTCTGCAATCCACCGAATTCACCCTCGCCGAATAACCCCATAGTTTTATTGCCGGTGCAAAGCATCGACACCGGTCGGGTCCTGTTAGTGTTTCCTTTTGTGTTTAGGAAATCTTGTGCCGTGTCCAATAAGGACTCGTGTCAACTCAGGGTATAAATACGTATGCCCGGGTGCTTTGTAAATCTATCTACATCAATCAGATCAATACAATTTCGGCGCATCGCCACCCCTTCGACGGGTTCTTGCTTCTCGAGCCGGGCTGCATCGGTTAAGTTCGACCTCCTGCGAGAGGGTAAGTCTCGTCACCCCGGCCACCGCATCGGCTAGGACTTCCTCGGTTAGGTCCGATATTCTAGTCGGTTCACGGTGGACGGCTTACCACGATATATCTATTTTGTCTATGGCTGCATCAATTTAGTTTGATCTCATAGATCAATTAGGTATATCACTTCACGCGTGCGCAGATCGTATCGACTTACTGGGAGCGATTTATCATCAGTTTGTGCTGCATCGGTTGGGTCCGAACTACTAAACTGCCAGTGATAAATCGTTTCTGCTAGGTTGATATCTTTTGCGCAAGTGTCTTATCGGGATGTATAGCCGATAAGTTATCATATTTTACATCACGATCGCATTAGATCTATCGGCCTATCGAGGTCTTGTTATCATCATCACTCTGTGCTGCAACGGTTGGGTCCGATCTACTAGACTGTTGATAATAACTTTGCTCTTAATAAGCCGATGGGTTTTCATGCGATGTTTTATCGGAGTGTTTAGCCGATAAGTTACCTTCATATCCAGCCGATTTGTCACAAACATGTTTAGAAAATCGCTGCCAAGTCCGGACGGCACAAAATTGCACATCTCGGTTTTTCCCTGTGGCGAGGACCCGGGCGCGAGCATGAGCGAGGACCTAGGCACGGACAGTCGGCGAGGACCCGGGCACGGGCACAGGCAAGGACCCGGGCACGGGCACGGACAGCAGGTGAGGACCCGGGCGCGGGCACGAGCAAGGGCCCGGGCACGGACACGAACAGCATGCAAGGACTCGGGCACGGGCAAGGGCGCAAGCAGCACCTTTGGTGCAGCGCTAACAATTGCTATCGCAATCGGCTAAAGTTTACTCAATCCATTTATTTACGCATTCTGCCTATTTATTTTATCAGTTTATAGCCGATTTTCAAGCATCCCTTCGGCAATCGGCTAGTTCGATATTTGCTTATTATTATTAGTTACTGCTCACGCCATCATCGGCTTCCAGTCAGTGTATAAGTGCTACAGTTCATATCGGCTATCGGCCGATGAGACGAGTCCAGATCGGCTTCTAGCTGATTGGCTCATTGATCTAACATTTTCTCTCCTTGTCAATTGCAGGGTCAAATTGACTGGCACGCCTACGAACCTCAAGATTTTAGGACCTGCACTAGAGTGAAGCAAATCTCCTAGGCCTTAGCGTGTCTCCAGACGCCGAACCAGGTCGTCAGCCCCCGGCGGTTTTCGGCGTCAACACGTTTTTGGCACGCCTGGCGGGACGCGAAGTTTCGAGACAAAGTCTCAAATCAGAATTGCAACATGGCCGGAAAAGAGATCAAAACAGATAACGTAATTCCGGTCAACATGGAAGATTTAACAGACGAGCAAAGACAGCAAGTCGAGCAAAATATGGCCAATTTTCAGAAGCTTTGCTTGGAATCCTTCAGCATGACAAGATAAGGGCCGATTCAGAAATCCCAATTTCCAAAACTAGTTCTGATTGGAGAATCGAGCTGCACACCACCTGAAAGTTCACCAGTAAAACCCTTATAGGAGATGGTGAACGAAGCAGTTCATCACGCGCTCATCAATCAATCCGGGATCCTGGTGAATACGCTGCACAATCTTATCAAGAAAACGGTGGATGGATCAATTGTTCAAGAGCCTACTCGAGGTCCTGTATATCTCGCGCCAAAGATGGAGCCAAATCAGGTTACTTATGGGATAAACAGAGACATACCAGAAAACCTGTTTACATAGAACCAGGCTGGGGGGCAACAGGATATTCCTGCTGGATACCATCGGTCTGCTTATTATGGGGGATATCAACAGAATTACCCAGGTGGTATTGCCGATTTAGGAAATCATCAGAGAGAATACCCTAGGCAGAATCGGCAACCAACTCCCCCGATACAGTATCAACAGGATAACCCAAGGGAAGAAGATTTGTCGGCAAGGGTTGCAGAGATAGTGAGAGAACAGTTTGGGATCAAGCCAAAGGAGCAAACATTTATGTATCGGCATCCATATCCCGAGTGGTTCGACAGAGTCCCATTACCACACCGATACAGAGTCCTGGATTTCTCTAAGTTCTCAGGACAAGACAGCACATCTACAGTAGAGCACATTAGCCGATTCCTGGCGCAGTGCGGAGAGGCATCGGCTGAAGAGGCTCTGAGAGTTAGGTTTTTCCCTTTGTCGCTATCTGGATCGGCTTTTACATGGTTCTCTTCATTACCACCGAATTCAGTTCGGGGATGGGCCGATCTAGAAAAACAGTTTCACAAATACTTCTTTGCTGGGATCCATGAGATGAGACTGACGGATCTAACATCGGTTAGACAGAGACCAGATGAAACAGTACCAGAATATATTCAGCGATTTCGGGACGTTAGAAACCGATGTTACAGTCTGAACCTGAGCGATGGACATTTAGCCGATTTGGCTTTCCAGGGTCTCTTAGCGCCAATCAAAGAGAGGTTTTCATCACAAGAGTTCAAGTCTCTGGTGCACCTGGTACAGAAGGTATCGGCTCATGAAAGCCGATTTCAAGAGGCGAAAAAAGATAAATATTAGAGAAGGGTTGCTCAGGTACAGATTTATTCACCGGACTCAGACGATGAGGGATCCGATGCTGAAGTCGGATTGGCGGAGTGGGCTAGGAACAAAAAATCAGTGTCATGCCCGTGGGTCAAGGATATCGGCAAAGAGGAGCGATATGACTTTGACGTTAATAAAGCCGATAAGATCTTCGACCTGTTACTACAAGAGAAGCAGATACAACTTCCGCCAAATCACGTGATTCCGTCGGCTGAAGAACTGAAGAAGAAAAGATATTGCAAGTGGCACAATACTATATCTCATCACACCAACGAATGCAAAGTTTTTCGGCAACAAATTCAATCGGCTGTTGAACAAGGGAGGATCAAATTCGAAGACAAGAAGCCGATGAAGATTGATGGACACCCGTTTCCCGTAAATATGGTTTATGCGGGATCGTCGTCAAGGACTCAAGCCGATGAAGGAAGGCATGTGGATCATAGAAAATCAAGGATTACTTCATCAGGCATGATAGAAAAATATTCAAAGTACGAAGAACAGCGGATCGAGCCAGATAGGGAAAGATATAATCCACATTGAGATTGTCCGTTCTTCCGATTTTGCTAGGATCAAGGGATGAGATTGCCATCATTTGAAGATTGCCCTAAGTGTGATAATCTGAGGTTTCAGCAGGATCAGCAGGAAAGTTTTTTGCAGGATCGGCCACCTAGGAGACGAGCATCGGTACATAGCCGATTAGGGCTGGTTCACGAAGAATTTTTTGAAGAAAATAAAGAGGAAGTACATGAAAAACAAGTCCAAAATCCTCAGTGGTGTCCTAGCGGAATATTCACAAAGAATCAGAAGAGAAGGGCACAACGGCTACGACACCGGGTGCAACAGGAAGAACAGAGGCAAGATCAGGAAGAAGCCGATCATCGTCACAAGAGAACTAAACGAGTATGGCGTGTGAAGAGGAAGGACGATGAAGTTGATTCATCGGCTCCAGTAAATATGGTTTTCTTTTTGTCTCGGGAATATAAAGCACTTTCGTCGGACGAAGAAGGCCACGAAGAAGTTTTCGCTCAACTAACGTTGCAACCCGATTAGGCTATATTTGATAAACCTGAGGAATCAGAGCATCGGCACTTAAAGCCATTATATATCAAGGGCTATGTGAATAGGAAGCCGATGATGAAGATGCTAGTTGATGGGGGAGCAGCTGTTAATCTAATGCCTTATGCTACATTTCAAAAATTGGGGAAAACTGCCGAAGATTTGATCAAGACGAATATGGTGCTAAAGGACTTCGGTGGAAATTCATCAGAGGCGAAAGGCGTGTTGAACGTGGAGTTGACAGTGGGAAACAAGACATTACCTACCACGTTTTTCATTATCGATGGAAAAGGGTCATATAGTCTGCTTCTTGGCAGGGATTGGATTCACGCGAACTGTTGCGTGCCCTCGATGATGCATCAATGTTTGATACAGTGGCAAGGAGATCAAGTCGAGGTAGTCCTAGCAGATCGGTCAACCAACATTGCGATGACCGATTTGCCAGTCTGGGAGGCCGATGGAGTTGACTGTTTGTCCGGGAAAACGTGGGAAGGAGATTATCTTAAGGTCACCAGCCAAGGGATACAGCCGATTTAGCAAGTCAGCTCCGAGTTGTTACTCTGATAGGCTCCATTGAAGATTTCGAGGGGAAACTGGGACAAGGGTTTACGTCGGCCGATGATTTAGAGGAGATCGACATAGGACTAGGAGATAAGCCAAGGCCGACGTACATAAGCAAAAGGTTATGCCCTAAACTTCGAGAAGAATTGATAATACTGTTGAAGGAGTATCGGGATTGTTTTGCTTGGGAGTATCATGAGATGCCAGGATTAAGCCGATCAATTGTTGAACATCGGCTACCCATTAAACCAGAATATCGGCCGTTCAAACAGGCTCCAAGGAGGTTTAAGGCAGAATTATATGAGCCAGTCAAAGCAGAAATTACAAGGTTATATGATGCCAAGTTTATAAGGCCATGCCGATATGCTGAGTGGGTTTCTAATATCGTCCCGGTAGAAAAGAAGAATGGGAAATTGAGGATATGTATCGATTTTTGGGATTTAAATAAAGCTACCCCCAAGGATGAGTACCCGATGCCGATAGCAGATTTGTTGGTGGATGCGGCATCAGGTCATAAGATTATTAGCTTCATGGACGGCAATGTAGTATACAATCAGATTTTTATGGCTGAAGAAGATATACATAAGACTGCGTTTCGATTTCCTGGAGCTATCGGCTTATATGAGTGGGTAGTAATGACGTTTGGGTTAAAAAGTGCCGGTGCGACTTATCAGAGAGCGATGAATTATATATTTCATGATCTCATCGGCTTGTTAGTGGAAATTTACATTGATGATGTGGTGATTAAGTCTAAGAGTGAGGAAAGCCATATAGCTGTAACGCCCAGAAATTCGCACCGAAATTCTGAACATTAATGTGTAATAAATCCCTGCCTAGGAAAGCCAGGGTACACAAACCAAGTTGCCATACAGAGTGTCTTACAAACAGAGTAAACTGTATATTACATAAATGCAGCGGAAAAAGGTGAAATGGAGTCTATAAACATCTGGCCAAGCAGCCGATTCCATTCCCACAGGCACCTTGACGGCGGAGCCAGCCTATTCCTCAGGATGATCTTCATCTGACGTGATGAGGAACAGGGTTCCCAATCTTCCGTCAGATAGATAGCTTTCGTTTTTGGTGGAACGCGACACACCGATCCGGCTTCAGATCAGAAGATCCGATTCCTGCAACCTTAGCACCACGATTCCTCTGGTTATCAACCGTGTCACAAATCCGGTTGACCTCGCCAAGAAGGCTAATCCCTGCCTGCGAAACGAAGAACACAAGCAAGAACCCGAAAGTACGCAACTCAATTAAAGTGACAATTGCAGATGAATGATTAAGCACTCGAAGTTGGGGTTTCACAACCGATGACGGCGACTGTTCTAATACAGATTGATCTAAAGCAAAACCCACCTTTAAACAATGACGGCTACTGTATATATAGGAGTTGGGACGTCCTAGGGTTATCCCTAGGGCGCGCCCCCCTTGGGCTTAGCCCACGACACAATTACAAGGCCCAAGGCCCGAAACAGACTCGGACTGGAAGAGGTACGTGTCTTGTTTTGACGATTCCAGACAGCTCAGGAGGAATTTTGATGTGGGACCAAAACCATCTGAAAATAGACTCCATAAGCTTTCCAACAAGTAATCATGGGCCCCGAGAGTCCTTCTGGATCAGCAGCTAGGTCCGTTTGAAGTTGATGCTGTCAGGAGGCCCGAATCAGGAGGCCCGAATCCGAATCCAAAACGTACAGAACTTCATTGCTTGCCTTCGATGGACCGAAAGTGACATGGTGCGGTAGAAGTAGACTTGGGAAAGGTCTTGGTTTGGTCCCCAATCAACTTCTTTGATCATCCATGTATTCGTTGCACTCCATCTCTTTCCCTTCACCCAAGCAAGTATCTCTGCAAACGAGAACACACAAAATTTATGGTGCAGTAACGGCTGTTCAAATATATAACACATAAATCTTATATAGAAAGTATGCACCTTTGGTTGATGAATATATAAGGTAGCTATGTTCATATCTGAGCTAGTGATGTCCTCATCATGACGCGTCCTCCAACACTGGGGGGAAAATTGGAGCAAGGCTGAGTACCACCCACAGTACTCAACAAATCACACCCACAAATATGCATATGCACAGGGTACAAAGATGGGATAGGGTTTATTTGCGGAAAAGCAGTTGCAAAAGGGAAGTAGTTCGCAAACAGTAAAAAGTTGTTTTATTTAACAATATTAACTTCCACTGATTAACGTTACACCACGTTAACCAGGCCCAACCATTCCCAACCGATTGACGCTAAACCACGTCAACCAGTCTCCACTGATGAACGCTACACCACGTTCACCAGACACCTCCGGGTACCGTTACACCACGTTACCCGGACTCCACTGATTAACGCTACACCACGTTAACCAGTCACCACCGGACAACGTACCACGCTGACCAGTTTTTCCCGACCAACGCTAAACCACGTTGACCAGGCCGCGCTGATGGAAGTTACACCACGACCACCAGGCGTAACTGATGAGAGTTACACCACACTCACCAGTCTCCACCGATTAGCGTTAAACCACGCTAACCAGTCACCCCCGGTCAACTCAACCACGTCGACCGGACTCACACCTTCCACACACCAGTTTGATAAAACAGGATTAATTATCTAGGGTGAGACTAATCACGGTGAGTCTTGGCCAATGTGCCCATAACCGCGGGCGCGGCTATTCGAATAGTTTTACTCTGATCAGAGGTGTACAACTGTACCCACAAGACACAGCCCCCACACACGTTCCCGTGTGCCAGTACATCACCACGATGTCCCGTGCGAGGCTGTGACAGGACCGTTCACGCAACCCCTCCCTAACCATCCACACCACGCTGAGGTTGCACCTGCCGACAGGGCACGCCATATTGGCCAGGCTACCCCCTTTGCGCCACGGTGAATCCGGCAGCCGATCAACCCTACCCCGGGCCGACCCAACTCCATCACGCCCACCCTCTTCTTCGGTGCCTAGGAGAGGGAGAAGAAACGCTTCAAGCCCAGCCGTTGCCCACGCTAGGTTGTGGCAAGTACAGGAAGTTGCCCAAGTGGTTCCCGCGAATCGGTCCTTAATTGCCATGGGTGTGACAAGCAAAACCATACACCCACAGCCCACCATTTAGGTCAAAATTTTAGGAATTTAACAACAACCTATCCAAGGTTCCATTTTTCCGATATTAAGTCGAATCATATAAAAAGACATTATTTAATTCCCAGGTGAGCTATGTTGCTAAGCATGGCTAAGCATCCTAGGGATTATATTCTACTCATATTATTACCCAGGTGACAAGGATTTAGTCATCAAAACTAAGGCTTCATCCTGACATTGTATAGGCAATACCAATCCACATGAATTATTAAAATAATGCAGTCTATTTGCGTAAACAAAGCAATTTAATGAAAAATGGGTACAAATTGATCAAAGTATCAGTGCGACTTGCCTTGCTCCGGCTCAAGGTATTCGGCTACGATCTCGAAATACGCAGGAGAATTACCGGCGTCGGATTCTACAACAAACAGTGCGTAAACAATTAAAAACAGTACATGGGGGTCAACAAACATGGGCTGAAAGTATTTTTAATGGATTCTTGGCATTTTTCTAGATTTAATGAAATTTGAATGGACTTAATCAGAGTTCGCATGAAATAGTTATGATTTATTGAATTTTACTGCTATTTTCAGAGTGAATATAATTAACCAGTGATTTAATGCGCATTAACCGATTTAAAGACGTCACCCGAGAGGGAGGCGACGGCGCACAGAGGCGGGCGCACCACGTGGCGCCACCGCGGGCAACTACACGGGCGAGCGAGCGGGCGGCCCCGATCTGCCACCCGGCAGATCGGACGGCCCCGGGGAGCGGCGGCCGAAGCCAGCCATCCCGAGCGGGAGGCGGCGGCGCACACGCGACCCGATGGTCGACGACGGCGACCACCCGGCACGGCGGCGACCAGACGGAGGGGCGGAAAGGAACGGGAAAACAAAAGGGGTTCTCACCGGCGGCTCGCGACGGCGAGCGACGGCGCGAAGACGACGGTGGCGACGAAAAAGCGGCGGCGGCCTCGGGACGACGTCGGCGACGGAACTCCGACGGCGGGGAACGGGCGAGAGGCGATTGCCGAGGTGTCCTGGAGGATGAGGAGGACGGGAGAGGATTTAGAGCGGAGAATGGAGACACGGCGCGGCAGGAATCACCGGCCGGAAAGGAGGCGGAAGGCCGATACTCACTGTGCGCGCGGGCGAGGCGGTCCGGTGAGCTTCGGCTTCCACGGAGTGGCGGCCGAGATGCGGCGCGGCGCGGCGGAGGTGCTGGCGGTGGCGGGGTGGCCTGACGGCGTCCGGAACGGCGGCGAGCGGCGGCCGGAGGCGGCGAAAAAACGGTGGAGCTCGGGTGCGCGGTGGCGACGGGGTTCTGGGGCACTGGAAAGCTCGGCGTGTTGGGGAAAAGATGGAGGAGAGGGTGGAGATGGTTTTTATACAGTCGGCCGGGAGAGATCGAGGCCGAACGGCTCCAATCGCGCACGGGAGAGTGGACGGCGGCGTGGGCATCATGTGCGAGATTCTCGGGAGAGAGGGGACGTGGACGCCGGAGAACTCGGGGGAGTGGGGCGGACTCGGTCCGCGACCGTTTGAACGAGTGGAGGGCGCACGGGATGAGGCGGGAGGCGGCGCCGGATCGGACGGCTTCGGGGAATTTCCCCTCCGCCCGATTCGGACGGAGGAGGAAGATGGTGCTGACAGGCGGGCCCGGCCTGTCAGCGGGTGCGTGGGCGCGGGTGTGAGCTCGGGCGCGGGGCACGGGCGCGAGGAGGAAAAGGCCGGGGAGGGAAAACCGGCCTGCGGCATAGTGCTGGGCCGGCGGCCCAGCGATGGAGAAAAAGAGAAAGCAGAGAAAACAGAAGGGAAAAGAAAAGGAAAAAGATTTCCAGGACGATTTAAATTCCGATAAGCGTATTTGATTTATTAAAAATAGTTCCTGTGCTCTGTAAATTCCACTAAAAATCCAGTTAATGTATTTTGGCACAGAGAATACAAGAAAAATATTCCCGGCCACGATAATTATTATCTTGCATTTTACACCATCAATTAATTTCTCTAGCCATTTTTAAATTCCTTTTCTTAGGTATTTTCTCCGGTAAAGTTTCTGTGTGGCTAATCTCAGGGTGTGACAAACCTACCCCCCTTAAACAGAATCTCGTCCCCGAGATTCGGAGGCGCTGGCGAAAAGGTGAGGATGGGCGGACTTCAGTTCGTCTTCTCGCTCCCAGGTGGCTTCTTCCTCTGAATGGTGACTCCACTGTACCTTGCAGAATCTGATTACCCGGCTCCTGGTGTTTCTTTCACTGATCTCCCGGATCCGTATTGGCTTCTCCACATAGGTGAGGTCTTCCTGGATCTCGATCTGTTCCGGATCTGCCCGTTCTACTGGTATCCTCAGACACTTCTTCAGTTGTGACACGTGGAACACATCGTGTATGCCAGTCATTGAAGCTGGGAGGCTCAACTGATATGCCACTTCACCTTTACGGGCTAGCACTTGGTAGGGTCCCACGAAACGTGGTGCTAGCTTCCCTTTGGTTTGGAACCTGTGTACTCCGCGGAGTGGGGTGACGCGAAGGTACACGTAGTCTCCTTCCTCGAAGCTTAAGTCTCGTCGTCGGTTGTCAGCATAACTCTTCTGTCTGGATTGAGCCGTCTTCAAACGCTCTCGTATTATGGCTACCTTCTCTTCTGCTTCTTTGAGTGCGTCGGTTCCGAATACCTAACGTTCACCTGTCTGATCCCAGAAAAGGGGTGTGCGGCACTTCCTGCCATACAGAGCTTCAAACGGTGCCATCTGCAAGCTGGCCTGGTAGCTGTTGTTGTACGAGAACTCTGCGTAGGGTAAGCTCTTATCCCATGTTCCTCCGAAGTCTAGTGCACAAGCTCTCAGCATGTCCTCCAATATCTGATTGACTCTTTCAGTCTGACCATCTGTTTGTGGATGATATGCTGTGCTGAAGTTCAGTCGGGTTCCCAACTCTTCTTGTAACTTCTGCCAAAACTTGGAAGTGAACTGGCTACCACGATCAGAAACGATCCTCTTGGGTACTCCATGTAAACACATTATGCGAGCCTGTTGACGCCGAAAACCGCCGGGTGTGCCAAAAAGCTTGCTGACGATCTGGTTCGGCGTCTGGTGACACGCGAAGGCCTGGGAGATCTGCTTAGCTTCAGTGCAGGTCCTAAAATATTTGAGGTTCGTAGGCGTGCCAGTCAATTTGACCCCGCAATTGACAAGGAGATGAAGAAATTTGATTATTGATCCAATCGGCCAATAAGCCGATACGGATTCCTTCCAGCCGATTGCCGCTATGCTTGTGCCCGGGCCCTCGCCTGTACTCGCGCCCGGGTCTCGTGCTCGGGTTCTCGCTCCCGGGTCCTCGCTTGTGCTCGCGCCCGGATCAGCAGCAATTGCACATCAGCTATCGGCCGATACGGTCTGATGTAGGCTCCTTGTAGCCGATGGCCGATGGCACCTGTGTATCGGCTAGGAAACCGATAACGCTATAGATAAATGGATAAGCTGTTAGTATAACATGTGCATCGGCTAGACGCCGATGATAAAATAGATAGGCAGAATAGTGAACTAGCCGACTGCCAAGGAAACACATGTGCATCGGCTAGAGAACCGATGATAATATAGATGACCAAAATAGTAAAGATAATACAGTCGGCTTTATAAAAAGATAACCTATCGGCTAAGCACTCCGATAGAACGTCGCATACACACCGATCGGCTCGACAAGGATAAATCTATTATTATCGATCTAGTAGTTCAAACCTAACTGATGCAGCACAGATCGATAATAGTAAAGGAACCTCAACAAACCGATAGATCTAATGCAACTGTGATGTAATAAGATAACTTATCGGCTATACATTCCGATAAGACACTTGCGCAAAAACCATCAACCTAGCAGGAACGATTTATCGCTGGCAGTTCAGTAGGTCGGACCCAACCGATGCAGCACGAACTGATGATAAATCGCCCCCAATAAACTGATAAGATCTACGCACGCGTGATGTGGTATACCTGATCGGCCTAAGAGGTCGGACCGAACCGATGCAGCCGTAGACTGGGCAGATACACCTGGGTAAGGGGTGACGAGTCTTACCCTCTCGCAGGAGTTCGGACCTAACCGATGCAACCCCGCTCGAGAAGCAAGAACCCGTCGAAAGGGTGGCGATGCGCCGAATTTGATTGATCTGTGTGGATGGTTTACAAGCTACCCGGGCATACGTATATATACCCCGAGTTACAAGAGTCCTGTTAGGACACGGTACATAATTTCCTATCTATAAAAGGAAAACTAACAGGCCCCGATCAGATACGAGATCAGGTTTCCTAAACAATATTAAAACTACCTAATTTATAGATAAGGTAATTAACTGCCATAACGTGGTCTTCACGATTCCTTCCCGAATCCGGCTTCTTCTGGATTAGCTTCCAACGGCTGATATCGCTTCTTTCTTTAACCGAACATGGTATTGAACCGAACCAAATTTTGGCGTCAACAGAGCCATATACAGTTCCGCCAGTTTCTTACCCGAGTACGTGGTATGCACGGGGATGAAATGCGCAACTTTGGTGAGTCGATCCACGATCACCCAGATTGAGTCATACCCCGATGATGTCCGGGGCAACCCGGTGATAAAATCCATCCCGATCTCTTCCCACTTCCACTCTGGGACCTTGAGTGGCTGTAGCAGTCCTGCAGGCCGTTGGTGTTCTGCCTTGACTCGCTGACACACATCACAAAGTGCCACAAACTCAGCGATTTCCCTTCTCATGCTGGCCCACCAAAACTTGGTTCTATGGTCTTGGTACATCTTGGTGCTTCCTGGATGAATGGAGTACTGCGTCTCATGGGCTTCCCGGAGTATTAGGTCCTTGAGTTCTTTATTCTCTGGAACGCACAAACGTTCCCCCATCCATACCGTCCCGTTCTCATCTTCCGTAAAACCTTGAGCTTTTCCGACTCTCATGTTCTTCTTAAGTTCTTCGATTTCTAGATCGTTCGCTTGTGCCTTGCGAACTTGATCAAAAAGTGTGGGTTGAGCCTCTAGGGCTGCCACGAATCCATGTTCAACAATGCCCAGATTCAAGCATTCAAACTCCTGCTGCATTTCCTTGCACATTGCCTCTGCCTGGGCGGTGTTGCAGTAACTTTTCCTGCTCAAGGCGTCTGCCACGACATTGGCTTTCCCTGGATGGTAATGTATCCCCACATCATAGTCCTTAATCAGTTCCAGCCACCTTCTCTGGCGGAGGTTCAAATCAGGCTGGGTGAAGATGTACTTCAAGCTCTTGTGGTCCGTATAAATCTCACTACGGTTACCAATGAGGTAATGCCGCCAAATTTTCAAAGCATGGACCACTGCGGCCAATTCCAGGTCGTGTGTTGGGTAATTGCTCTCATGGGGGCGTAACTGACGCGATGCATAGGCTACAACCCTGCCTTCTTGCATCAACACGCACCCTAGCCCTTGGCGGGATGCATCACAGTACACTTGGAAATCCTTCTTGGGATCAGGTAAGATCAAAACCGGTGCTGAAACCAACTTCTTCTTGAGTTCTTCAAAGCTGTGATTGCAGTCAGGGGTCCAGACAAACTTATCATCCTTCTTCAGTAGCTGAGTCATAGGTCTGGCAATCTTCGAGAAGTTCTCGATGAACTGGCGGTAGTATCCCACAAGTCCAAGAAAACTCCTTACCTGTGTCACTGTCTTAGGCGGTTTCCAATTGGTGACGGATTCCACGTTCGTTGGATCCACGGCAACTCCTTGAGCGGTGATGATGTGTCCGAGGAATTGCACTTCTCTCAGCCAGAAGTCGCACTTGCTGAATTTGGCGTATAACTGGTGCTCTCTCAACTTCTCAAGAACCAAACGAAGGTGTTGCTCATGCTCTTCCGTTGACTTCGAGTAGATCAAGATGTCATCGATGAACACTACCACAAACTTGTCCAGGAACTCCATGAATACCTTGTTCATCAGATTCATGAAGAAGGCGGGTGCATTGGTTAGTCCAAAGGACATAACAGTGCACTCGTACAATCCATACCGGGTGATGAAGGCTGTCTTTGGTATATCCTCTTCTCGAATTCTGAGTTGGTGATAGCCTGATCGTAGGTCTATCTTGGAGAAGACGGTGGCACCCTCCAATTGATCGAACAGATCATCAATCCTCGGCAAAGGGTACTTGTTCTTGATGGTGACATCGTTTAGTGCGCGGTAGTCCACGCACATCCGTTTTGTCTTGTCTTTCTTTTCCACAAAGATGACTGGTGCTCCCCAAGGTGATGTGCTTGGTCGGATGTAACCCTTCTGTAGTAGGTCGTCGACTTGCTTCTTGACTTCGGCCATCTCATTCGGTGCCATTCTGTAAGGCCTCTTGTATATAGGCGTTGTTCTAGGTGCCAGATCAATCTGAATCAATTTCCCTTTTTGGTGGCATCCCTGGTAGGTCCTCTGGGAACACATCCTGGTATTCCCTCACTATTGGAATATCCTGTATTTTCCTTTCTGGCTTTGTTCCACTTTCTGACGATTGCTCTGCTGCGACCTCATTCAAGCTTGCTTCCCAATGCAACGGCACGGGTGACTTGAAGATAACCAACTCTCCTTGTGTTCACCATCTGAAGGGGAGAGCAGAGGAAGGGGAGAGCAGAGGAAGGGGAGGAGAAAAACAGGTGGCTCAGAAACAGGAGTGCTGATTAAGTGATTGAATTAAATTAACTGAACTTCTTGGTTGGAAACATAGGAAAAACAGTTCAACTCCTAATTACGGCGGACATACCACAACAGACGGCATGCCACCACTAACCCCAAACAAACAAACATTCCTAACATTACAACTAAACAGGAAATCAAACTAAGAAAACGGCAAAGCTAAGGGTGGCGCGTCTAATGCTCCGAGCGGCTTCGACGGTCATCCGAGTCGTACTCCGGCTCCTGCTTGTCTCCGGCCTCGTCGTCTGTGCGGCTCCTGGATCCGCCCACATAATCCACACTCCCATGGGCTGAAGAACTGGCCTCGCTGCTGGTACGGGACCCGCTGAAGGAGCTGCTGTCGTCCGTAGAAGTGAAACCCCCATGGATGCTGGTGCCTCCCTGAGAGCCATCGCCGTCAGACGATGCACTGATCCATCCACCCGTCGGTGCTGGTACTGGAGCTGGTGCAGGCGCTGGAGCTGGTGCTGGAACTGGTGCCGGTGGGGGTGGTGGTGCGTTTTACAGATAGCAAAGGGGGGGGGGGGGAATCAATGTATGCTCAGATCCAAATAAGTAAACAATGAATAATTTGGAAACAACATGATTTTATGCAGTAAATAGTTTTGTAAGTAAATTTGAAACCAACAAATACCATGCGAAACCACATAATACCACATAAGATTCACATAATAATTTTAACACAAATAAAGAGATTTTATGTATGCTGTAAATCAAACCTTTCCCAAGAATAACCAATGCTTTCCCAAATTTGGACACTATGTCAATCCTTGAAAACAAAATTTAACTCCAGGTTTGACTCAATTTTCCATCACATAAACGGCCAAGATTTTACCCCAACCTGAAAATAGATTCCCACTTTCCCAAAATAACTTCCAACTATAAGAGGCATATGCAAATGAGAATTTCAGAGGGCTCTTAGGGTTCCATTTGGCTGGTCCTACGGTCAAGCTCGGCTTGATACCAACTTGTAACGCCCAGAAATTTCGCACCGAAATTCTGAACATTAATGTGTAATAAATCCCTGCCCAGGGAAGCCAGGGTACACAACCAAGTTGCCATACAGAGTGTCTTACAAACAGAGTAAACTGTATATTACATAAATGCAGCGGAAAAAGGTGAAACGGAGCTTTAAACATCTGGCCAAGCAGCCGATTCCATTCCCACAGGCACCTTGACGGGGAGACCAGCCTATTCCTCAGGATGATCTTCATCTGACGTGTCCTCCAACACTGGGGGGAAATTGGAGCAAGGCTGAGTACCACCCACAGTACTCAACAAATCACACCCACAAATATGCATATGCACAGGGTACAAAGATGGGATATGGTTTATTTGCGGAAAAGCAGTTGCAAAAGGGAAGTAGTTCGCAACAGTAAAAAAGTTGTTTTATTTAATAATATTAACTTCCCACTTGATTAACGTTAGCACCACGTTAACCAGGCCCAACCATTCCCAACCGATTGACGCTAAACCACGTCAACCAGTCTCCACTGATGACGCTACACCACGTTCACCAGAACACCTCCGGGTACCGTTACACCACGTTACCCGGACTCCACTGATTAACGCTACACCCGTTAACCAGTCACCACTGGACAACGTACCACGCTGACCAGTTTTTCCCGACCAACGCTAAAACCACGTTGACCAGGCCGCGGCTGATGGAAGTTACACCGACGACCACCAGGCGTAACTGATGAGAGTTACACCACACTCACCAGTCTCCACCGATTAGCGTTAAACACGCTAACGCAGTCACCCCGGTCAACTCAACCACGTCGACCGGACTCACACGCGTTCCACACACCAGTTTGATAAACAGGAATTAATTATCCAGGGTGAGACTAATCACGGTGCAGTCTTGGCCAATGTGCCCATAACCGCGGGCGCGGCTATTCGAATAGTTTTTACTCTGACCAGATGTGATACAACTATACCCACAAGACACAGCCCCACACACGTTCCCGTGTGCCAGTACATCCACGATGTCCCGTGCGAGGCTGTGACAGGACCGTTCATGCAACCTTCCTAACCATCCACACCACGCTGAGGTTGCACCTGCCGACAGGGCACGCCATATTGGCCAGGCTACCCCCTTTGCGCCACGGTGAATCCGGCAGCCGATCAACCCTACCCCGGCGCGGCGGCGACCACACGGAGGGGCGGAGAAGGAACGGGAAATGAAAGGGGTTCTCACCGGCGCGAGCCGACGGCGAGCGACGGCGCGAAGACGACCGGTCGGGCGACGAAAAAGCGGCGGCGGCCTCGGGACGACGTCGGGCGACAGAACTCCGACGGCGGGGAACGGGCGAGAGGCGATTGCCGAGGTGTCCTGGAGGATGAGGAGGACGGGAGAGGATTAGAGCGGAGAATGGAGACACGGCTGGCAGGAATCACCGGCCGGGAAAGGATGCGGAAGGGCCGATACTCACCATGCGCGCGGGCGAGGCGGTCCGGCGAGCTTCGGCTTCCACGGAGTGGCGGCCGAGATGCGGCGCGGGTGCGGCGGAGGTGCTGGCGGTGCGGGGTGGCCTGACGGCGTTCGGTAACGGCGGCGAGCGGCGCCGGAGGCGGCGAGAAAACGGTGGAGCTCGGGTGCGCGGTGGCGACGGGGTTCTGGGCACTGGAAAGCTCGCGTGTTGGGGAAAAAGATGGAGGAGAGGGTGGAGATGGTTTTTTATACAGTCGGCCAGGAGAGATCGAGGCCGAACGGCTCCAATCGCGCACGGGAGAGTGGACGGCGGCGTGGGCATCGTGTGCGAGATTCTCGGGAGAGAGGGGACGTGGACGCCGGAGAAACTCGGGGGAGTGGGGCGGACTCGGTCCCGCGACCGTTTGAACGAGTGAGGGCGCACGGGATGAGGCGGGAGGCAAGCGCCGCGATCGGACGGCTCCGGGGAATTTCCCTTCCGCCCGATTCGGACGGAGGAGGAAGATGGTGCTGACAGCGGGCCAGCCTGTCAGCGGGTGCGTGGGCGCGGGGGCGGGGCGCGAGGGCGGGGCACGGGCGCGAGGAGGAAAGCCGGGGAGGGAAACCGGCCTGCGGCACAGTGCTGGGCCGGCGGCCCATCGATGGAGAAAAGAGTAAAGCAGAGAAACGAAGGGAAAAGAAAAGGAAAAAGATTTCCAGGACGATTTAAATTCGATAAGCGTATTTGATTTATTAAAATAGTTCCTGTGCTCTGTAAATTCCACTAAAAATCCAGTTAATTATTTTGGCACAGAGATACAAGAAAAATATTCCCGGCCACGATAATTTTTATTTGCATTTTACACCATCAATTATTTCTCTAGCCATTTTTAAATTCCTTTTCTTAGGTATTTCTCGGTAAAGTTTTCTGTGTGGCTAATCTCAAGGTGTGACAATAGCCGATTTGCGAAAAAGTGCTAGAAGGCCAAGAATACGGACTAAGGTTGAATCCCAATAAATGCGCTTTTATGTATGCGGCTGGGCAGTTTTTGGGTTTTATGGTTCATGAGCGGGGGACTTGAAGTTTAGTCAACGGAGCATCAAGCCACAAGACACGGAGCCACCAAGAACAGCGAGTTACATATTGATTGGCAAGTGATTTAATTTTGTAGGAGAATTCATATCAATTTGTCAGGGAGAATTGAATCTTTTACTCCGTTGTTTAAAATTGAAAGCCCGATAAGAGTTCGTGTGGGCCAGATCGCAGAAGGCATTCATGGAATTAAAAGTTATTTGAGTTTCCCACCGTTTGATTCGCCGCATAAGGAGCGCCGTTTCAATTTATATTATAGACGATGAGAAAATCCATCGGGTCTGTTTTAATTTTTCAGAGTTGAGGGCAAGGAGGAGGTCCGTGTTTTATCTAAGCAGAAGGCTTTTTGCTGCTGGAGACTAGATCTCTAGGTGGAGAATTAATGCTTTGTTCTATATTTTTCATGCACAAAGTTTAAGGCTTATAATTCTATCGCTAAGTGCACGGTGGTTTTGCAAGGCCGATGTGGTAAAATAATGTTGTCCGGCTCAAGTTTTTAAAAGGGCGAGTTAGTAAATGGAATTTTTGCCTTGACGCGAGTTTGATTTGAGATTTGATCGGCTAAAGCAATCAAGGGAAGCAGGTGGCAGATTTTCATTGTGCAGCAACGGGGGATTGTGAGAATTATGTGGAGCGCGGTCCCATGGACTTTTGTTTTTTGATGGATCAGTGTGCAAGCATGGTTGGTATGGCTTGTCATTGTTCGCCTCGGGGGTAAGTTTTGAATTTGCTTTACAATTAAACCTTATCGCACTAATAATCAAGCAGAATACGAGGCGGGTGGTTTAAAAGGACTTCAACTTTTAAAGGAGATCGAGCCGATTCATAGAGATTGTTGGTAATTCTTTGTTGGTGATCAGCAGTTGTCTGGGGATATGAGTTGAGGCAGGATGTTTTCGAGATCATATTATGAGGAGTGTACATTGATTGTTGAAGGATTTCGAGATGGTATTCAGTAGATCATATCCTCGAGAACAGAATTTAGAAGCTAATGATCTTGCACAAATTGCTTCTGGTTATCGGCTGAATGACAGGTTCGAGGTTGAAATAGCGAGTAATGATATTCAGGATAAAGCAGATGATTGGAGACAGGAAATAATTGGTTATCTACAAAATCCGTCGCATCGTTTCCAGGAGTTTCGTGTATAAGCTACAAATATGTGTTGCTTGATGGGACTTATATTATCGGACTTTTGAAGGAGTTCTGCTAAGATGCCTGAATTTGGAAGAAGCCAAGGTGGTTATGTGCGAAGTGCATGAGGGCGTTTGTGGACTCATCAATCGGCTCATAAGATGAAGTGGTTGCTGCAGAAAGAGTAGGATACTTTTTGGCGCGACAATGCTGGATGATTGTTTCAGATACATAAAAGATGTCAAGATTGCCAGAACTTTGGAAATATACAGCGGGCACCAGCATCGCTATGAATCTTATCATTAAATCGTGGCCGTTCAGAGGATGGGGAATTGACATGATCGGCCAGATTTATCGTCATCAAGTAAGGACATAATTCATATTGGCGGCACAGATTATTTTACAAATGGTAGAAGCGATTCCTCTGAAGAAAGTTACGTCAAAGAAGCGATCGAGTTTGTAAAGGAACAATAATTTATCGGTTTTGGGATTCCTCAGACGATAACTAGCGATCAGGGATCTATTTCGGTGTTCGATTGAGTTTTTCAACAGTTTGCTGCCAGTATATGGGGGAATCAAGTTATTGAATTCATCGCCTTATTATGCTCAGGCTAAGGACAACGGAAGCTTCTAATAAGAATTTGATCAGTTGATTAGCGGAAGATTGGATGAACAGCCGCGAAGATGCATACTACGTTAGCCGATTCGTTATGGGCAATATCAATGTAGTGTCATGGGTCTACTCGAGTGCCACCATATCAGTTGGGTGTATGGGCATGAGCAGTTCTGCCTTGGGAGACTAACATCGGCTTAGGAGAGTTTCTTTACAGGATCATTGACAACGATGATTTATTATAACTTGATGAAAGATGAACTTGAGGATTTGGGTCTCAGAATCGGTTGAAGAGCGGCTGGAGAGGATTTAAGGAAAACAAGGCAGCAGCTAGGCATTATAAACAAAAAGGTGATGAATAATCGTTTGCTGAAGGAGATCTTGTGTGGAAATTGATTTTGCCGTCGGATCCAGAGATAGTAAGTTTGGAAAGTGGTCGCCTAATTGGGAAGGGCCCTATCGGATTTCGTTGTGTGCCTGGTAATGCTTATATACTAGAAGATCTTGAGGGGACGGAGTTTTCTAAAGCGCTAATGGGAAATATCTCAAGCAGTACTATTCGACGTGTTTGGATTAACTCTGAATCGGCTGGAGTGCGGCTGTTTTCTAAAACAGTTCAGAAGCGCGATGTTTTTGCATCGCTAAAGATAGCCGATATCATGATATCGCTTTAGTATCAATCAGACAAAATACTAAGGGACAATTGAGAGAAACAGCAACAGAGCCATTTAGATTATGTACACTGTAAAGTTAATCGGCGTGTCTGGAAATCATCAGTCATTAGTATCGAGTTTTACAAAAGATTCTGAATTGTTTCAATCGCTGGCCGCCAGAAGGATCTAGTCAATTCATTGATAGCATGATGTCGTCTTCATCGGAGCCGGGATGGTCTTCAATTGTTTGCCGCCGATGAACGACTTGACGCACCGTTGCTGCAACCTTAGCTCTTGATCTTGTATGGCTTGTGGCAGGCGATGAGCTGGGATTCTGTTGGTGCAAGATCTTACGAGTTTTTTCAAGTTTTCTGCAGCAAATCCCCTCTTTTTCTTCAGTTGGTTCCAATTTGGATTGGAGCTGTTTGCGGGGCAGCTTACCATGTCATCAAGCTTTTTCTTCTCTGTTTGGGCTGACAGCGCGATCGGCTTGACTATCTTGGGTTACTTCTGTTGGTCAGCACGATCGGCTATGCGCTGCCTGAGCTTCATGAGTCGTGAATCTGTGAGATTCAGATATGCCGCGGGAGTCAGTGCGATCGATGAGTTCTTCGGCAATGATCGTTCAATATCTGCAAGTCTTGCTCGGATCGGCCCACAAGTCTTCACTAGTGCGTCGATCAGATTTTACCCAGCCGACCTGATGTATTCGTTAAGTACTCCCGGCCTGGATCGCTGAGAAGAGATGAGTTTGTGTTGCCGATGCTTGTGGCCTAGCTGTACTGCTAACTTTCTGCCTCTAAGTACTTGCGATGTAAAGGAGAACAAATCGGCTAAGGACTCCAAAATTGAGCCGATAAATAATCAGTGAAAAAGTTAAAAGTGAGTATGGATATAGAGGATTAACTGGGTAGGGCATCCGGCAGCTTGGGTGGCATCGGCTTCAAGTGGAATAGAGTAGGTTGTCTATTCAGAAAATCCCCGACCCCCTGACAGGCGATGTAGTAGGAACAGCCTCAACGGACTTGGGGACTGGGGTGCTGAAGTGAGCGACCTGGAGAACATCACTCGGCTCGATGCTTGGAGGGATGTCGAGTAGCAAGGTTGAGGTTCAGGGGCGATTGACCGAGCTGAAAATAAATTGATGCAAAAAGATGGGAACAGATAATGATATCAAGACTTAGCACGATACCGAGGAGATGAGGGGCCGATGTGTTTGGGAGTAGGTGGCGTGTTTTGACGCATGACATCGGCATTGATTTCTGCTTCTTGAGAGAAGGGCGATCGCGCCAGCTTTTTGCGTTTCTATCCTGTCGCGCGGCGCCTAGAGGAGAGATGATGCAGAGGAGCATCGCCGCCCAACTTCGAGCTGGCCGATGGGTTGATACATGACTTGCCGGCCACTAGTGCTTGTCGTTGGGGCTCAAATTGGCAGCCTGCAAATTAAGAGTGAGAGATGGTCGGAGATGTATGATTAGGGCTTAGGGGGGTTACCTCTTCATCAGATTCGATGTATCGCATTAGCCGAACAGTAAAGGTATGTGGATGGCTGCTAAGTTAAATAGATGTCTCCTCCATTTTGACACCACCATCGGGCAAAAGCTTGTATTCGCGGTACATACATTCACTCGTGCGGCGCCCAGAGGTACGGGATTGTGTCAAGGTCCATCCGGTCATACTCTAGGCATGTTGACATTGCCGGGCTTGCAAAAGTCATTTATCGATGAAGATCGGCCGATTGGGAGTTGAAAGACCAAGCTGACGGAGCTGAACCGATGATGTAGAATTCATATGATGGTTGTGATCGGGCCAGAGAAAAGCCAGTTTTGCAGCAGACAGGGGGTAACGGCCGATAAAATATGGCCTTCGACTCATCGTTTCCAGAGCGTCGAGTGGATTGAAGTTGGAAGGCATTTCGAATGGACGTGCATCTTTGTATGCAAACAAAGTGTGCCTCCTTCAGGTGAAGCCGTAATAAAACCCCTTGAACCATTGACTGAGTCCAACAGGTGTTATCTTGCCGCCAGGAAGAGCCATGCAGCTTCGCCCATCCGGAGCATACATCGCGGTAAGTGGGGGTTCCTGGTCTTCTGTAATGACGGCTGGAAAGGTGATTGTTGAGGAGAAAGAGGCTCAGAAAAGGCCTTGACGGTGTAGACGTTGAGCCATAGTCCTGCACAAACCAAAAGGGACCCCCAATGTGCGCCGATGGCTGGCGGCCCCGACTAAGCTCTGTTCGCTACTTGTCTGTGAGCAGTTGATAGATGGCGCCAAGGAGGTATTGCCCCAAAGGGGATTTGTCTTCGCCCCGATCAGCCAGCACTCTGTAGACACTTGCATGTTGTCGTTGGCCGAGGGTTGCACTACCAAAAACAAACCGTTCCACGCCACAAGTTCAAAAACGGCGACATTCCCAATCGTCGAAATGGTCCAGTTTCCTTGTTGTGGATTATATATCCTGACCAGCCAGCAATGTTCTTCGCTTGAAAGCGATGAGCATGTTTTGAATCAGAGCTTGAGGGTTGATGTAAATTCGTCGTGTCGGGCACGGCTGAGCATAAGTCACATCCATCAAGGTGGGGGTCATCGGCCGCGTGCCGACAACTCGAGGCTCTTGAGGCATCTGACAAGAAATATGAAGCGATGCACACGCAGGCGGTTCATCGTCTTTTCCATATCGGCCTAAAGAGAGGTTGACTGCAGTGGCCGATGTTCTGACTTTCTTCCCAGAGGTTTCTCTTCACCGGCGATACATAACTGTACCAGTCCTCCACCGGGAAGCTTGCTCGGCCATGATCTGAACTATTGGTCAATCGCATGACTAACATGGCTGAGTCCTCTTGAAAGAATGCGTTGGGTCTCGCGCTGATGAAACTCTGTGGGAATCCTCGCTACCCCCATTGGGCCATGATAGAAGAAATTTGGGCTAATCGGCGGCGTTTTGGATTAGGATTTGGCTTCTAAGCGTTCTACAGTAAATAAGAACACGACGAAGAATAGGTGAAGAACATGGCGCAGATGGATTCATCTAGGCTATAAACATGCAGAGAAAAACCAATCGGGCAGAAGCATTACCACTCGGGACTGCGGATGCTGATCCATTGCGCAGAGAAGAGAGAGCAGGAATCAGCGGTCGAAGACAAGAGCTTGCGCGCACGGCTTCGTCTGAGTTCGCCGGAATTCGACCCGAGCCCGTTCTCGAAAGATGCAAGCGGTACGTCGCTCTGGCTGATCGTGCAAGCGTAACAAACAGGCTAGGCGAGAACGAAGCCGCGCTTTACTCGCGGCATGATTGACGGCCCCCCGGGAATTCCCCGAGGCCCCGTTAGCACTGTTTCAAACAATTAAGCGCAAGTGGGTACCTTGGGCGCCCCGCTCGTATGGAAGGAATCTGAAGCCCAAAATGAAAGAATTTCGAAGCTCCTATAGAAGAACTCCGAAATTGCGGGGGCATGTGTTCACACCCCCTCCAAAATTCCTCGCGTCATGCCTCATGTATCAGCTCCTCGGCTAAGCGAGAAAGTTGTTGTTAACTAACGGAGGTTTTGATCCAGAAGAAGTGCGAATCCGGGAAGGAGCCGTGAAGACCACAGTATGGTAGTTAATTATCTTGATTATTAATTAGGCAAGGATTAATTTTTATCTTTAGGAACCGACCTCGTGTCCGGTCGGGTCCTGTTAGTGTTTCCTTTGTGTCTTAGAAATCTTGTGCCGTCATAGGACTCGTATCAACTCGGGGTATAATATGGTATTGCGCGTGCTTTGTAAATCTATCTACATCAATCAGATCAATACAATTTTCGGCACACGCTATGACCCTTCGACGGGTTCTTGCTTCTCGAGCCGGGCTGCATTGATTAAGTTCGACTCCTCGAGAGGTAAGTCTCGTCACCGAGCCGGCCACCGCATCGGCTAGGACTTCCTCGTTAGTCTCGATATTCTAGTCGGTTCACGGTGGACGGCTTACCACGATATATCTTATTTTGTCTATGGTTGCATCAGTTAGTTTGATCTCATAGATCAATTAGGTATAACACATCACGGTCGGCGCTATCGTATCGCTTACTGGAGAGTTTATCATAAGTTTTGTGCTGATCGGTTGGGTCCGAACTACTAAACTGCTAGTGATAAATCGTTCCTGCTAGGTTTGATATCTTTTGCGCAAGCATCTTATCGGGATGTATAGCCGATAAGTTATCATATTTTACATCAGGATCGCATTAGATCTATCGGCCTATCGGGGTCTTGGTTATCATCATTAATCTGTGCTGCTGCAACGTTGGGTTCCAACTACTAGACCTGTTGATAATAACTTTACTCTAATAAGCCGATGGGTTTCATGGCGATGTTTTATCAGTGTTTTAGCCGATAAGTTACCTTCCTATATCAGCGTTTGTCACAAACATGTTTAGAAATCGCTGCCAATCGGGACGGCACGAAATTGCATCTCGGTTTTTTCCTGTGGCGAGGAACCGGCGCGGAGCACGAGGCTGGACCCGGGCACAGACAGCCGGGCGAGACCCGGGCACAGGCACAGGCTAAGGACCGGGCACGCACGACAGCAGGCGAGGACCCGGCGCGGGCACGAGCAAGGCGGGCACGGACACGACAGCATCAAGGACTCGGACGGGCATAGGGGCCCGCACGTGCGCAGCAGCACCTTTGGTTGCAGCGCTAAAATTGCTATCGCAATCGGCTGAGTTTACTCGAGTCCATTTATTTATGCATTCTGCCTATTTATTTATCAGTTTATAGCCGATTTCATAGCATCCCTTCGGCAATCGGCTAGTTGATAGTTTGCTTATTTATTTATTAGTTATGCTCACGCCATCATCGGCTTCAGTCGGTTGTATAAGTGCTACAGTTCATATCGCAATCGGGGCCGATGAGACGAGTTCAGATCAGCTTTCTAGCCGATTGGCTTATTGGATCTAACATTTTCTTTCCTTGTCAATTGCAGGGTCAAATTGACTGGCACGCCTACGAACCTCAAGATTTTAGGACCTGCACTGAGTGAAGCAAATCTTCCAAGCCTTCGCATGTCTGCAGACGCCGAACCAGGTCGTCGGCCCCAGCGGTTTTTTCGCATCAACAAGAAGCTTGTTGATCGCTCGGAGAGATGCACGAGGGTGCTGACCCCAAGTTTGCCCCAGCTCCCAAGATTTGGAACACAGATGCTGGGCCTTGAAAGCCGGTAGAAGGGGGAAGCAGGAGAGGGAATCTTGGCTTAAGGGAGGATGTCACCCAAGCTTTAGGAGTGAGAATTGGACAAGCAAGAAGATAAGAGGTGAGCGTCCCGGAATACTTCTCTTGACCAAATCCTTAATATATTTCTCAGCTGTGGTTATTTCCCTCGTGCCCAGTTGTGTCTTGCTGCGACGTTGAGTCTTGATAATTTGTTGTGCAGCCCTTGAAGCCGAGCTGAAGACCCGAGACAAGGAGAAGAAAAGCTGAAGGAGGCTGAGAGAGCAGGGCGAACTTGAAAAGACAAGGCCGACTGACAAAGGCCAAAACCGAGCTGAGCAAGAGAAGGCCGAGTTGAAAAAGGCCAATACAAGCTCGAGAAAGAAAAAGTCTTGAACTGGAGAAGGCATAGCCAAGTAAGGAGAACCGACTACAAAAGTAAGTCTCCGCTCTACATAACTTAGCCAATCCAATTAATACTCCATCTACGGCTTTGCTTAACAAGTTTACTTGTCGGTGAACCCGGTAGCTACAGAGAGCCAATTCCAGATCAGTTTCATGGCTTTCGCAGAGAGATCAGGCATCCAAGAGTTCACGGGAAACCCTTGGCGAGTCTGTGAAAGGGCTCCTTGACCTGATGGATCTCGTCCTGTGGGAACCAGCTCCAGCCATCTTCCAACTGGTGGAGCGCCTTAAGATGCACGAGTGCCCTGAAAAGGTACTCGGATGAGCATATTATTGCCGACGTGGCCCAGACCCTGGCGATGGGACCAATCATCTACCCAAGGGCAGATTTGAAGCAGGCATCGGGGAGGGGGTTTGCCAAGGAGACACTCTGAGGAGGCGCTGAGCTGATGTATCAGGGCGAGGCCGACTGCAGAGATTATCACCCGGGACCTGGGTATGTAACAACAGTATATCATTGCAGTTGTGTCTATAGTTTTGTAAGAACATGTGTAAATATATTGGCAATGCTGCCAAGCCTTGAATTATTACTCAGTTGTCATTAGCTTTACCCGATTGTATAGATCCTGCGCGAGTTGGTTCTATAGGAACTTTGATAAATCATTCACCGTCAGGAGGCTGATACTTGGGCAAACACACAGAGTCGTTGCAAAGCTTCATAACTTAAAAATAGGCTCGTATATTATTGACAAGACATATTACATGCAGCCCCGACTCACTACTCGGTTGGAACAAGCGGCGGTGTGAGTCAGAGAGAAACTGTACCATGGGAAAGTATAAAACTCAGGTATAGAAGGGACGTATCTTTCTATATTCCATGAGTTGCTTGTGAGGGCAAGTCTTCAAGTCTTCAGTCGGTAGGCGGCGCCTAGCCGCATAACCTCGGCTATAATGAACGGCCCTTCCCAAGATTGGGGATAGTTGTGCCTGTCTTTGGTGGTTTGTACTTTTCTCAAGACGAGATCTCCGACAAAAGGTGCAGCCACGACATTGCGATTGTGGATAGCAGGACGCAGGCTTTGAAGATACCGACTGGATTGTTGCGATATCCCTTGCTTCTTCCAACTTATCTAGCTCGACCAATCAGATATTGTTTGAGATGTCTTACTGAGTAAGCTCGAACCTCGGAAGAGGCGAACTCTAACTCAGTTGGTAGCACAGCCTTGGCACCGCTAGACCAGAAAGAAAGGGGATTGCCCTGTTGCCGACTAACCGTGGTTCTGGAGCTGGAGAACAGATGGGAGAGCTTTGTACCACCAGCCACGTATGGTTGTAGTCGGTCATATCATGGCCTTGATACTTGTAAGACCATCCATTGGCGCGTTCGACTGCGTTGCTCCCAGGGGTGCATAAAGACGCATAGCAGATCTTGATGCCGAAGTCGTCACAGATCTTGAACACGCGCCCATGAACTGGGTACCGTTGTCGGTTGATGAGGCGGTTAGGGGACCCCGAATCGGTATAATATACTTATGATGAAGTCCTTTGCTCGTGCCGCTGTTATGGTAGCAACGGGTTTAGCCTCAATCCACTTGGTGAATTTGTCCACTGCGACGAACAGTGTGTGAACCCTCCTGTGCTTCTTGAAAGGCCCGACCATGTTCAAGCCCCATACTGCAAGGCCAAGAGATTGGGATTGATTTGGAGTCTTGGGCTGGAAGATTGGTTTGTCTTGCATAAAACTGGCAACCCTCGCACACGTCTTTTGCATCTGTTACTGCTGTTGGCCAGAAAAATCCCTGCCGGTAAGCCTCTCCGACTTACATCCTGGATGCGGCATGGTTGCCACATATGCCCGAGTGGATCGAGTGCAGAATCTGTTTGCCCTCCTCGATGGTGACACAGCGCATGAGGACTCCGGATGCACTTCTTCGGTACAAGTCTTCTCCCACGACTAAAAAACTTTTGCTTCGACGTTTGATTCATTCGGCTTCACTGCGATCTCTGGGATTCATATCGTCTAGAGGAATTTGAGAACAAGAGTCCGCCAATTTGACATATGTGCAGCACCTCGCTTGTAGCCGGGGTAGGTTCGCCTCCCGACTGCTCTGGCACTGGTTTCTTCTTGACTGACGGCTCCATAAGTTGCTCGACAAAGATCCCTGTTGGGACTGCTTCTCACTTGGATCCCATGTTTGCCAATTCGTCTGTAGCATCATTGTATTGTCGTAGGACATGTGTTATCTCCAGCCCATCGAATTTGCATTCAGCTGGTGGACCTCTGACAGTATGCGCCAGGTGTCGTTGAGACATGTGCCAGTCTTTCAATGACTTGTTTACCACGAGTTAAGAGTCTCCATGCACAACCAGTCGACGAATGCCGAGTGATATAGCGATGCGGAGATCGTGGATAAGTGCCTCGTACTCGGCGATGTTGTGGGAAGCCGGGAAGTGGATTTGTAAGACGTACTTCAGTTTTTCGCCGGTGAGGGACGTCAGTACGACGCCAGCCCCGGCGCCGCCGATCCGTAGAGAACCATCGCAAGTACATTGTCCAGTACTCTAGTTCGCGTGTTGTATGTAGGAATTTGAACTTCGTCCACTCGGCCACAAAGTCGGCTAGAACTTTGATTGATGATGTCCGTGGCTGAAAGGTGTGATGTCGAACGCCATCAACTCGACGCCCATTAACATTTTGGCAGTGGCCTCGCGATTATGCAGGATGTCCCCGAGTGGAAACGATGTGACCACCGTGACTTGATGTGCTTGGAAATAGTGCACCAGCTTCCAGATAGTGATGAGTAGGCCATAGAGCAGCTTCTAGACCTGCGGATATCTCATCTTCAAGTTGGCAAGGACCACGCTGACAAAGTAGACTGGCCTTTGAACTTTTTGGATGTCACCCTGTTTGGATCGTTCAACCACCAACACCGTGCTGACTACCTGAGTAGTTGCCGCCAGGTATAGCATTAGTGGTTCTTGGGGCATGCGTGATGCCAACACGGGTGTTGATGTGAGAAATTGCTTGAAGTCTTTGAAGGCTTGCTGGGCTTCAAGAGTCCATTGGAAATTGTCTGCTTTCTTCAATAGCTTGAAAAAGGGCATGCCCCGTTCGCCCAATCGGGAAAAAAACCGGCTGAGTGCCGCCATGCAGCCTGTCAGCTTCTGGACGTCCTTCTGGTTAGTCGGGTGCCATGTTCAATGATGCGTTGACTTTCTCCGGTTGCCTCGATCCCGATGCGAGACGATGAAGCCGAGTAAACTTGCCAGATGGCCACCAAAGGCGCACTTTCGTCCGGGTTCAACTCATCTTGAATCTTCGAATTTTGAAGGTTCCTCCAAGTCAGCGATGGTCTTCTTTAGACTTGGTCTTGATCACCACATCATCGACGTAGCTTCCACGTTGCACCTGATCTGAGTGTGCAGACACCGCTGAATTGCGTGTTGATACGTTGTTCCCGTTTCAGACCCGCATGTGATTATAGCAGTACGCTACGGCTGAGAAAGAAGTTTTAGAGCAGTCCTCCTCCTTCAGGCTATTTTAGATGTATCCCGGAGTACAGTCAAGAAAGGAGAATTCGCACCCACGTTGATCACCACCTGGTCTATCGTTGGTAACGAATGGATCCTGCACGCCTTGTGAGATCGGTGTAGTTCGACGCACACGCATTTACGTTTTTTCTTTGTCGAACCGACTGGTTGCTAGCCAATCCGGAATGACAAACCCTCTTTGATGAACCCGGCTGTGAGAAGCTTGTTTCCCTTCCCCCATGATAACACTTTACGGTCTGAGCGAAGCGCGCAGCCGTTGTTGACTGGCTTCATCTGTCTTCACGTGAGGCGTGCTCGATCACCTCCCTTGGTACGCCGGCATGTGGACGGGTTTCTTTTTTTTTTCACGTTGAATGTCTTGTGTAACGCCCTGGTTTCCGGGCCGTTAAAAACTATTTTCGTAAAAACCCTAATTTCAAAAAAACTTGGATTCTTTGTGTGTGCTTAAGGACTAAGTGCCGTAAATCTCAGATCCAAGCTCCCTTGGAAACTCTAAATCCTGGATCCCAACTCTTTCCGATTCCGAGACTCGAATTTTGCAGTTCGATTGTCTCTCTCAAAACCCCCTCGGAAAAATTCAAAATCTAAACCCCCTTCGAATTCCTTCAGAAGCCTTTATTCACTCCTCCCAAAAAAATACCGGGTTCGAATTTTGCAATTCGAAGCCTCGATAAAACTCTTCGAAAATCATCCTTGCAGCCTTTCAGTGAAATCTCTTCATTTTGTTTCTCTCAAAAATTCAGATTTTCATCGAGAAATCCCTTCCCGCAACTTGCCAAATTTATATATTTCCAAAAGTCCTCAAATCCCAAGAATTAAATTCAAGTTCTAATATTCCCTCAAGTACTCCAATTCTATTCCATTACAAAATTCCCAAAGTATCCTGAGAATCAAGTTCCAGTATTACATCCAAATCCAGACCCCTTTGGAATCTCCTTCTTTCTTTTTTCAAATATATCCAAACCAGACAAAAAACCTCAAAAAGTGCTCTCCAGAAATTTCGGATTTAATCCCATTAGAAGTCCTCCAATATTCTTTTAAATCCCTTTTTGCCAAGATCCTCCAAATATTCCTCTAAAACAATCCTCTGGAAAATATCAAAGTCCACTGTGTTCTTGGGCCGTCTCTCTCTCCCTGGCCTGAACCAGCTCGGCCTCTGTCGCAGCCAGCCGAAGCCGGGACCCACCAGCCAGGCCGCCAGCCGCCCCTCGCTGCCCGCGCCCTCTCGCGCTCGCCCGCGCCCTCGCTCCCGCCCGCCCGCGACAGCCCGTGCCCGTGCCTCTCCAGCCCGTGCCCGTGCCCCTCCAACCCGTGCCCCTCCAGTCCGTGCCCCACTCCGTGCCCAAAACGCCGACATGTGGACCCCGCACGTCGGACCCGTCCCCTACCTCGCGCCTCTCCCTTTTCTCTCATCTCCCGAACCTTCTCGCCCATCCCCGAGCCGGCCGCCTCCTTGCGCACGCCCATCACCCGGGCCCGCACACCAGCGGCACGGAGGCCGAACGCGCCGCGCGCCCACGGCAGCGGTGTCGTCTTCCCGTCGTCGATCTCTCTCTGCTCTCTCTCTCTTTCTCTCGATCCTTCTTCCCAGCTTATCCCGACACGGGCGACCGCGCCCATGTCTCCGTGTCTCGCGGCACACCGAAGTCAGCCGCGCGTCCCGTCGCCATACCCCTCTGCCTCTCTGTCTCCCTTCTTCGTGTCTCGCGGCAGCACGAGGTAGCCCGATGACGCGAGCCACAGTAGGCCGCGCCATTGATGCGCCTCGCCACTCGAGCTCGAGCTTATCTCCTCCTGGCATCCGCCCTCTGTCCACTAGCGCCGGAGCTCTTCTATAAATAGAGCCACCCTCCCATTCGTTCAGACCAAGCAACAAGCCCCAACCAGCCAAACACCAACAACCTCTCTCCGCCGCCGCCATTAGAGCCTCTCTGTACCCCTCCAATTCCAATCGCTCCGAACCCAATCGACCAAACGCCGCCGCCTTTGTGTTCCCCGGCGTGCAGCGACCTCCTCCCATCTCTCGCCGGCGCCCAATTGGACGAGAGAGAAAGCCCCAATTTGGCCGCCGCCGCCCGCCATTACCGAAGCTTCGGAGTTCACCGTCGCACAAGGTAGAGACCATCTTTCTCCTCCGTTCTCCTCCCCGCAGAGCACCGCCCAACCGTGTCCATCCCCAAGCTCCCGACCTCACTCCACCACCGCCGGCATTCCGCCGCCGCCGCCCATCTTTCTCTCTCTCCGCCGCTCCTGTCTCGTGTCGCCGGCCGCCGTCGACCGCCGTTAATCCAATCCGAGCCGGCCACCTCTTTCCTCATCCTTTCCGCTCCCCGCGCCCTGTCCCTTTTTCCCGGCGCGCCGCCGCTCGCCGAAATCCTCCCCGGCCGCCGCTAGCCGTCGATCTCTTCCCCGGCTCTCTCTCTCTGTCTCTCTCTGTGTCTCTACAAGTGAGCCATGCCCTCCCTCTTTCTCTGAGCCTTACATGTGGGTCCCTACATCTTCTCTCTTAGCCACTGACAAGTGGGCCACCATCCTCAGTTCCACTCTCCAGCCACTGATCCAGGGTCCCACCTGTCAGCCCAATTTCCAGAATTAATTCCTTTCCCAATAATTCAAATAATCCTTTTCTTATTCCAGAAAAATCCCTAAGACTCCCAAAATTCATATCTTCTTAACCGTAGCTCCAATTGACTCCGTTCAAGTCTCTAAACTTTTCTAAAATTAAGATCTACCTTATGGCACTATTAGTTATTAATAATAGTATATTATTTCTAGGGTTTTGTATGTGTTTTTCTCTCGTTTTGCGCGTAGTCGACGCTTCGGAAATTCGTCGGACGTCGGATTTTCGTGAAGCCTGAAGACGAAGTCTGAGGCAAGTCACTCCTTGACCATATTGCTCCTAAATTTAAAAATGTATTGTTTGCAAAATTGCATTGCTAGTGTGCACGATAAATTGATTGGCCTCGGTTTGCGTGTCGAACCGACGGACCTGCCCGGTAGTTGCATAAATCCTGTAGGACTTTGATATCCTATTCCTTGTCGCTCCACTTCGTGGTACCTCGGTTATCGTGCTCTCTGAGCATGGATTCCGATGGTTCTACTCAGAACACAATGTTTGTCGATTTGGGAAAATTTGGGTTCTCAAAGTGGTTTTAAAAACCCGACATGCGATGTCGGCGAGATTTGCGAAACAAAATCTATTTGCGAAAGTTTTCGCGGTGCAAAGTGATCGCCTGTGTGGTGGCACTTCGTATTCGCATATAAGGACCGATTCCTGAGGAATTGCACTGAGCATGTCACAGTGCGACCACACGGGTGGTATGGGACACCCCTGGCTGAGTAATTAGTGTTCCCAGGATGGTTTTCGGTTGCTAATAAATGTGGGACCGGCTGGGTGCCAAGAGGGCGATGTACCCCCGTCCTGAGTACAGGAAAGTGAGTTCCTGGTACTTGGTTGAGTGTGAGCACCCATTATAGGGCAGCGTGCTATCCTGGGAAGGCTTTGGAAAGGCTTTGTCGCGAACCTCCCCACCTGATCAGTGTGGGAGTAGCTCGCGTCGTGTGGGTAAAGCGTACAATCTTTGCAAAGATCAATGAACTGTTCGAACAGCCGTGCCCACGGTTACGGGCAATGTGAGGTGATTCCTCTAGCGTAGATTTGTTTGCAAGTGTTTGCGAAAGAGATTTGTGGTATGGGAATCGTTACCAGAATTGGCCTTTGTGGCTGATGGATGACCTGAGTGGTCTGAAACGGGGCTGTGTGACCCGGGATGTCGATTGACATCATAGTTAGGCTCCCCGAGTGGAAGCAGTTTGAGTTGAGATTAAGGATGGCTTGGAGAGTCATCGATATGAGTTATGAGATGAGATGAAATGATGTCCCGGATGGGACTAAAGTGAAAGATGAGATTACGTCCTAGTGAGGACGAAATTGAAAATAAAGTAATAGATGTTGATACCGTGGAAGGCTGCTTGTAGGCAGATCCACTGAGCCGCTGTCGTGATCCGACAAGCGGTATAAGAATACTTGAGATCAATTAAAATTTGCTTCGTCCGCTTGAGTTGTTGAAAAAGCAATTCGCGGACAGGATCGAGGCGAGAGCCTCCTTCCAGTCACTTTGAGACAACTCACACTTAGGTTTTCGAAAGTGTTTTCAAATTAAAATGGTTTGCAAATAAACCCCAGCCTATTCTTTGATAGCCTGCATAACTCACATTTCCTGTGACTTGCTGAGTACGTAAGTACTCAATCCATTCCTTTTCTCCCCTCATTCAGGAAGAGTGAAGTTGAAGTGAAGATTAGGGTTTCTTTCCTAGTCCCAAGCCGTTGCTTGTGGATTGGGTTCTCGCTGCGCTGTCGTTCCGCTGCTGTGGTTCTGTTTGCCGGTTGCTGCTCAGGGCTTGCCCGAAGTCGCAACTTATAAAGGTATAGTATATATATATATTCGTATATTAGTTAATTGCTGTGGTACATCTCAGTTGACCGCGGGTACCAGCTTGGTTTCCTGGGACTGGTACCGGCATCGCGGTTCCGTGGGAGTTTGGTTCACGCCAATCTTCCACGGCGCTTGCCCTCTGGTATCGCTGCAGGTGGTGCCAGGGCGGGAGGCGCTACAGAGGTGGTATCAGAGCATAGGTTTGGTATAGGAACGAAACCCCTTCTCTCATAGGATGCCTTTAAGGACAATATATTTAAATGTAAAGGCTATTTGCGAAAATTTTCTGCTCTCTTCTCTCACTCTAAATTTGCAAAAAGAATTTTCTACTCCTTCACCCCCTCAAAATCATAGAAGTTAGATATCCCTTTTCCCTTTCTCACCTGAGGACATGGAATCTTCGCCTGAAGACATGGAGTATTCGCCGTACTCGAGACAGGACATGAAGATGAAAGCAAGAAGAGTTTAACCTTAGAAATCGTCGCGAACTCGTTAGGAGTTTCGCGAAGATTGTGTGTGAGTGTGTAATGTTTGGTAGTTCGTTCTTGCATGGTGTGTTCCAGTCCTGGACTTGGCCACACCTATTTTGGTCTTCTCGTTTGCGAAAAGAATTTTTCGTGGGGATATTTCTTTTTCTTCTCTTCTGTTTTCTCCTTTCCTAGTAATTTCCCTCTTACCTTGACCTTTTCTGGGTTAGAATGGCTCGTCGTGCCCGTCGTCAAGTCCGTGTCCCTAACCGCTTCGGATATGAGGATGACCCAGTTCAAGCAGCCAACCATAACCTCCACGAGGATCAGAATATAGACCAAGTAGCAGATAATGGACATGAAGACGCTAATGAACCCGTCAATCAGAATGCAGACACGAACCAACCTGAGTTTCCTCCACCTCCACCACTTCCCCTGAACCTCCAACAACTCCTGGCTATGCAAACTCAGATCCTACAAGGAATAGCCCAAACCCTAGCCGGATTACAACAAGGGCAAGTGCAACCTCAACAACCTCAGCAAAACAATGGAAGATCCAAGTTGATAGACTTTCTAAGATCAAGACCCCCTGAGTTCTCCCACACCGTCGAGCCAGTCGAAGCCGATGATTGGCTTAAAGACGTGGAAAGGAAACTAAACCTGGTACAATGCACCCCAATAGAGAAAACCCTCTACGCGGCCCATCAATTAAGAGGACCAGCCGCGGAATGGTGGGAAAATTATTGTGCCGCACATGAAGATGCCGCGACCATCGAATGGAAGGAATTCGTGAAAGCTTTTCGAGCATCATACGTCCCTGAGAGTATAATCGACATGAAAAAGGAGGAATTTAACAACCTCAAGCAAGGGCATAGCAGTATTAATGAATACCTGAGTCACTTCCATAAGTTGGCTCGATATGCCCCTGAAGAAGTAGATACAGACAAGAAGAAGATACGGAAGTTTCTGAAAGGAATGAACGTGGATGTAAGACTTCAACTCGTGGCACATGAGTTCCCAACATTTCAGCATATGATCAACAAGGCTCTATTGGTAGAAGAAGCTGACAGAGAAATAGTGGACATAAGGAAACGAAGAGCCTCACAGCTTGGTTTCCAACAAAAGGATGGAACTCTTCGAAGAACCAACCCATCCGGACAGTTTAATAGAGGCCCAACCCAGTATGCCCCTTTTACTGGATTCGTCCCTCGCCCATCTACTCCAAGACCCCCACAGCAAATGTCAGGTGTCAGCAATGGTAATAGTGGAGGAAGTAACTCCACGACACCCGCCATACCAATCAGAAGCTTGGCCGAAGTCGAGTGTTTCCGTTGCCATCAGATGGGACATTACTCTCGACAATGCCCTCAAGGCCAAGGCGATACCCGACCGGTGCAGTCCAATATAGGAAGTAACAGAGTTCCCACGATCGGTCCCAAGAGCGTCAATCCACAGAATAGTGGATCAGTGTCACAAACTTCGCCTGTTTTCAGAAGATCTCGCCTCAACCACGTAAATGCAGAAGAGGTACAAGACGCCTTAACCTTCGAGACCATAGACGAAGAAACAGAAGATCAGGTTCCACCGGAGCAGATGAACCTACAACAAGACCTGGAAGATTAAGCGTCAAGACCGACGTACTCGCCAGGATGTCGTGAAGCTTTTGCCAAGACCCGAAGGATGAAGATCGGAATAATGTAAAGAGCCGACGAGGACCTAGTAAGATAGGGTGCCGTAGTTCTCCCCGTAGCCGTCGTGGTTCCCCTTATCTCGAATCTCGGGGACGAGATTCTTTTTAAGGGGGGTAGGTTTGTAACGCCCTGGTTTCCGGGCCGTTAAAAACTATTTTCGTAAAAACCCTAATTTCAAAAACTTGGATTCTTTGTGTGTGCTTAAGGACTAAGTGCCGTAAATCTCAGATCCAAGCTCCCTTTGAAACTCTAAATCCTCGATCCCAAACTCTTTCCGATTCCGAGACTCGAATTTTGCAGTTCGATTGTCTCTCTCAAAACCCCCTCGGAAAAATTCAAAATCTAAACCCCCTTCGAATTCCTTCAGAAGCCTTTATTCACTCCTCCCAAAAAAATACCCGGGTTCGAATTTTGCAATTCGAAGCCCTCCGATAAAACTCTTCGAAAATCATCCTTGCAGCCTTTCAGTGAAATCTCTTCATTTTGTTTCTCTCAAAAATTCAGATTTTCATCGAGAACTCCCTTCCCGCAACTTGCCAAATTTATATATTTCCAAAAGTCCTCAAATCCCAAGAATTAAATTCAAGTTCTAATATTCCCTCAAGGTACTCCAATTCTATTCCATTACAAAATTCCCAAAGTATCCCTGAGAATCAAGTTCCAGTATTACATCCAAATCCAGACCCCTTTGGAATCTCCTTCTTTCTTTTTTCAAATATATCCAAACCCAGACAAAAACCTCAAAAAGTGCTCTCCAGAAATTTCGGATTTAATCCCATTAGAAGTCCTCCAATATTCCTTTTAAAATCCCTTTTTGAGATCCTCCAAATATCCTCTAAAAACAATCCTCTGGAAAATATCAAAGTCCACTGTGTCTTTGGGCCGTCTCTCTCTCCCTGGCCTGAACCAGCTCGGCCTCTGTCGCAGCCAGCCGAAGCCGGGACCCACCAGCCAGGCCGCCAGCCGCGCCCTCGCTGCCCGCGCCCTCTCGCGCTCGCCCGCGCCCTCGCTCCCGCCCGCGCCCGCGACAGCCCGTGCCCGTGCCTCTCCAGCCCGTGCCCGTGCCCCTCCAACCCGTGCCCCTCCAGTCCATGCCCCACTCCGTGCCCAAACGCCGACATGTGGACCCCGCACGTCGGACCCGTCCCCTACCTCGCGCCTCTCCCTTTTCTCTCTCATCTCCCGAACCTTCTCGCCCATCCCCGAGCCGGCCGCCTCCTTGCGCACGCCCATCACCCCGGGCCCGCACGCCAGCGGCACGGAGGCCGAACGCGCCCGCGCGCCCCACGGCAGCGGTGTCGTCTTCCCGTCGTCGATCTCTCTCTGCTCTCTCTCTCTTTCTCTCGATCCTTCTTCCCAGCTTATCCCGACACGGGCGACCGCGCCCATGTCTCCGTGTCTCGCGGCACACCGAAGTCAGCCGCGCGTCCCGTCGCCATACCCCTCTGCCTCTCTGTCTCCCTTCTTCGTGTCTCGCGGCAGCACGAGGTAGCCCGATGACGCGAGCCACAGTAGGCCGGCGCCATTGATGCGCCTCGCCACTCGAGCTCGAGCTTATCTCCTCCTGGCATCCGCCCTCTGTCCACTAGCGCCGGAGCTCTTCTATAAATAGAACCACCCTCCCATTCGTTCAGACACCAAGCAACAAGCCCCAACCAGCCAAACACCAACAACCTCTCTCCGCCGCCGCCATTAGAGCCTCTCTGTACCCCTCCAATTCCATCGCTCCCGAACCCAATCGACCAAACCGCCGCCGCCTTTGTGTTCCCCGGCGTGCAGCGACCTCCTCCCATCTCTCGCCGGCGCCCAATTGGCACCGAGAGAGAAAGCCCCAATTTGGCCGCCGCCGCCCGCCATTACCGAAGCTTCGGAGTTCACCGTCGCACAAGGTAGAGACCATCTTTCTCCCTCCGTTCTCCTCCCCGCAGAGCACCGCCCCAACCGTGTCCATCCCCAAGCTCCCGACCTCACTCCACCACCGCCGGCATTCCGCCGCCGCCGCCCATCTTTCTCTCTCTCCGCCGCTCCTGTCTCGTGTCGCCGGCCGCCGTCGACCGCCGTTAATCCAATCCGAGCCGGCCACCTCTTTCCTCATCCTTTCCGCTCCCCGCCGCCCTGTCCCTTTTTCCCGGCGCGCCGCCGCTCGCCGAAATCCTCCCCGGCCACCGCTAGCCGTCGATCTCTTCCCCGGCCTCTCTCTCTCTGTCTCTCTCTGTGTCTCTACAAGTGAGCCATGCCCTCCCTCTTTCTCTGAGCCTTACATGTGGGTCCCTACATCTTCTCTCTCTAGCCACTGACAAGTGGGCCACCATCCTCAGTTCCAGTCTCCAGCCACTGATCCAGGGTCCCACCTGTCAGCCCAATTTCCAGAATTAATTCCTTTCCCAATAATTCGAATAATCCTTTTCTTATTCCAGAAAAATCCCTAAGACTCCCAAAATTCATATCTTCTTAACCGTAGCTCCAATTGACTCCGTTCAAGTCTCTAAACTTTTCTAAAAATAAGATCTACCTTATGGCACTATTAGTTATTAATAATAGTATATTATTTCTAGGGTTTTGTATGTGTTTTTCTCTCGTTTTGCGCGTAGTCGACGCTTCGGAAATTCGTCGGACGTCGGATTTTCGTGAAGCCTGAAGACGAAGTCTGAGGCAAGTCACTCCTTGACCATATTGCTCCTAAATTTAAAAATGTATTGTTTGCAAAATTGCATTGCTAGTGTGCACGATAAATTGATTGGCCTCGGTTTGCGTGTCGAACCGACGGACCTGCCCGGTAGTTGCATAAATCCTGTAGGACTTTGATATCCTATTCCTTGTCGCTCCACTTCGTGGTACCTCGGTTATCGTGCTCTCTGAGCATGGATTCCGATGGTTCTACTCAGAACACAATTGTTTGTCGATTTGGGAAAATTTGGGTTCTCAAAGTGGTTTAAAAACCCGACATGCGATGTCGGCGAGATTTGCGAAACAAAATCTATTTGCGAAAGTTTTCGCGGTGCAAAGTGATCGCCTGTGTGGTGGCACTTCGTATTCGCATATAAGGACCGATTCCTTGAGGAATTGCACTGAGCATGTCACAGTGCGACCACACGGGTGGTATGGGACACCCCTGGCTGAGTAATTAGTGTTCCCAGGATGGTTTTCGGTTGCTAATAAATGTGGGACCGGCTGGGTGCCAAGAGGGCGATGTACCCCCGTCCCTGAGTACAGGAAAGTGAGTTCCTGGTACTTGGTTGAGTGTGAGCACCCATTTATAGGGCAGCGTGCTATCCTGGGAAGGCTTTGGAAAGGCTTTGTCGCGAACCTCCCCACCTGATCAGTGTGGGAGTAAGCTCGCGTCGTGTGGGTAAAGCGTACAATC
Source organism: Oryza meyeriana var. granulata (assembly GCA_003991445.1). NCBI lineage: Eukaryota > Viridiplantae > Streptophyta > Magnoliopsida > Poales > Poaceae > Oryza > Oryza meyeriana. The sequence continues at coordinate 534,659 of RYFJ01000734.1, read as the reverse complement.
TTTGCAAAGATCAATGAACTGTTCGAACAGCCGTGCCCACGGTTACGGGCAATGTGAGGTGATTCCTCTAGCGTAGATTTGTTTGCAAGTGTTTGCGAAAGAGATTTGTGGTATGGGAATCGTTACCAGAATTGGCCTTTGTGGCTGATGGATGACCTGAGTGGTCTGAAACGGGGCTGTGTGACCCGGGATGTCGATTGACATCATAGTTAGGCTCCCCGAGTGGAAGCAGTTTGAGTTGAGATTAAGGATGGCTTGGAGAGTCATCGATATGAGTTATGAGATGAGATGAAATGATGTCCCGAATGGGACTAAAGTGAAAGATGAGATTACGTCCTAGTGAGGACGAAATTGAAAATAAAGTAATAGATGTTGATACCGTGGAAGGCTGCTTGTAGGCAGATCCACTGAGCCGCTGTCGTGATCCGACAAGCGGTATAAGAATACTTGAGATCAATTAAAATTTGCTTCGTCCGCTTGAGTTGTTGAAAAGCAATTCGCGGACAGGATCGAGGCGAGAGCCTCCTTCCAGTCACTTTGAGACAACTCACACTTAGGTTTTCGAAAGTGTTTTCAAATTAAAATGGTTTGCAAAATAAACCCCAGCCTATTCTTTGATAGCCTGCATAACTCACATTTCCTGTGACTTGCTGAGTACGTAAGTACTCAATCCATTCCTTTTCTCCCCTCATTCAGGAAGAGTGAAGTTGAAGTGAAGATTAGGGTTTCTTTCCTAGTCCCAAGCCGTTGCTTGTGGATTGGGTTCTCGCTGCGCTGTCGTTCCGCTGCTGTGGTTCTGTTTGCCGGTTGCTGCTCAGGGCTTGCCCGAAGTCGCAACTTATAAAGGTATAGTATATATATATTCGTATATTAGTTAATTGCTGTGGTACATCTCAGTTGACCGCGGGTACCAGCTTGGTTTCCTGGGACTAGTACCGGCATCGCGGTTCCGTGGGAGTTCGGTTCACGCCAATCTTCCACGGCGCTTGCCCTCTGGTATCGCTGCAGGTGGTGCCAGGGCGGGAGGCGCTACACTTTGTTGGCTTGGAGGAAGGTGACGAGCGTGTCTTCCTATTTGGGGTCGAGTCCGGTCCCGACTAGAGCAGTCTTGGAGGGGTCGGAAGGGTCCAAGGGGATCTTCTTCGTGTCAGAGTCCACTGAAATTCCTGACTTCACTGCTTTTTTGGCCGGAACTTGATCTTACTCGACTTCGGCTGTGACGGCTTGCGGAATGCTGTTGCGCCCGACTGCCGCCTCTTGTGATTGAGCCAACTCGCAGCTCTCCTTATCGCAGGTGAAGGCTTGCTTGATGTCGCTGCGGAGGGAGAGCACTCCTGCTGGCCCAGGCATCTTAAGCACCATATATGTACAGTGCGGTATCACCATGAACTTGGCGAGCGCTGGTCGTCCGAGTATCGCGTGGTACACAGTCTCGAAGTCGACGACCTCGAAGCAGATGTTTTCCGTGCGGAAGTTATCCCGCATGCCGAAGGTGACTGGCAAGGTGATCTGCCCGAGTGGTGTTGAAGACAGGCCGGGAATTATTCCGTGGAAGGTGTTCGCACCAAAAACCACCGGGTGTGCCAAGAAGCTTGTTGATGATCTAGTTTGATGCGATTGAACATACGAAGGCCTGGGAGATCTGCTTAGCTCCAGTGCAGGTCCTAAAATATTTGAGGTTCGCGGGCGTGCCAGTCAATTTGACCCAGCAATTGACAAGGAGATGAAGAAATTAGATTACTGATCCAATCGGCCAGCAAGCCGATACGGATTCCTTCCAGCTGATGCCGCTATGCTCGTGCCCGGGCCTCTGCCTGTACTCGCGTCCGGGTCCTTGTTGGTCCTCGTGCCCGGATCGGCAGCAATTGCGCAATCGGCTATCGGCCGATACGGATTGATATAGACTCCTCGTAGCCGATAGCCGATGGCACCTGTGTATCGGCTAGGAAACCGATAGTGCTATGAGCAAATAGACAAGATGTCAGTATAACATGTGCATCGGCTAGGAGCCGATTATCAATAGATAAGCAAAATAGTAAGCCAGCCGACTGCCGAGGAAACACATATGCATCGGCTAGAAAACCGATGATAATATAGATGACCAAAACAGTATGGATAATACAGTCGGCTTTATAAAAAGATAACCTATCGGCTAAGCACTCCGATAGAACGTCGTATATACACCGATCAGCCTGACAAGGATAAATCTTATTTATTATCGATCTAGTAGTTCAAACCTAACTGATGCAGCACAGATCGATAATAGTAAAGGAACCTCAACGAGCCGATAGACCTAATGCAACTGTGTGATGAAAATAACTTACCGGCTATACATTCCGATAAGACGCTTGCGGCAAAAACCATCAGCCCTAAGCAGGAACGATTTATCGCTGGCAGTTCAGTAGGTCGGACCCAACCGATGCCAGCACGAACTGATGATAAATCGCTCCCAGTAAACTGATAAGATCTAGCACGCCGTGTGTGATATACCTGACCAGCCTAAGAGGTCGGAACCGAACCGATGCAGCCGTAGACAGATCCGATACACCGTGGTAAGCCGACTACCATAGACCGACTAGAATATCGGACCTAACCGAGAAACGTCCTAGCCGATTGGTATGCGAAGGTAACGAGACTTACCCTCTCGCAGGAGTTTCGGACCTAACCGATGCAGCCCCGCTCGAAAGCAAGAACCGTTGGTAAAGCGTGGCGATGCGCCGAATCCTTGATTGATCGAGAGATAGTTTACCAAGGTCCCGCGGCATACGTATATATACCCCGAGTTACAAGAGAGTCCCTTATAGGACACGGTAACAAGACTTTCCTAACTAGAAAAGGAAAACTAACAGACCTGATCGACAAAAGAGATCAGGTTTCCTAAAAGATAAAAACTATCTAATAGATAAGATAATCTAACTGCCATAGCGTGGTCTTCACGATTCCTTCGAATCCGGCTTCTTCTGGATTAGCTCCCAACGGCTGATATCACTTCTTTCCTTAACCCAACGTCCGACGCGAATCGTACCAAATTTTGGCGTTAACACATGCCCCCCAATTTCGAGTTTGTTTATCAAAACTTCGAATTCTTTCTTCTGTTTGGGCTCATCATTCCTTCCTGGCCTCCTGAAATCGGCTTTCATGAACCGATACCTTCTGTACTAGGGTGTGCATAGCTCTTGAGTCTTCTGATGAAAATTTTCCTTGATCGGAGCCACCAAACCTTGGAATGCTAACTCGCCAGCTGTGCATCATCCAGACTTAAACTATACATCGGCTTCTAACATCACGAAAGCCGCTGGATATATTCTGCCGACTGATGGCCTCCGGCTTCTGTATTCCGATGTTAGTCTATCAAGCTCATCTCCTGACTCCCTATAAAGAAATACTTGTGGAATCGCTTTTCCAGATCGCCAACCTCGAACTTGAGTTAGATACAATGAAGAAAACATGTAAAGGCCGATCCGGATAATGATAACGGGAAGAGTCTAACCTCAAAGCTTCTACAGCCGATGTTCTCCGCCACTGCGCCAAGAATCGGCTGACATGCTCCACTGTAGACACATCATCTTGCCCTGAGAATTTGGAGAAGTCTGGCACTTTGTATCGGCGCGGCAACGGAACTCTATCAAACCAATCTGGATATGGATGCCGATACATAAACATTTCCTCCTTCGGTCTTAGACCGAATTGTTCTTTCATCACCTCTGTGTTTCTTGCCGATAAATTGTCTTCTCTTGGATCTTCACCGTAATGACGCAGAGGTGGAGTTGGTAGCCGATTCTGATTCTGATATTCCCTCGGGTAATTGTACTCAGGAACAGCTTCTGGATAACTCTGTTGACGCCCCCCATAGTACGCAGTTTGATATCCTTGAGGAATCCCATCTGTGTTGCCCCCGGGTATTTGAATCGGCACCCTGCCCTCTTGATCAAGCTTTGTAATGTGTTCACCAATATCCCAGATTGATCGGTCAACGCATGATGAACTGCTTTCATTAAAACATGTCTTGGATCGGCTTTTTGTGGACTTGCAGGCGATGTATGGCTCGATTCATCTCAATCAGACCGGGCTTTGGAAATTGCGACTTCTGAATCGGCCCTTGATCTGTCATACCGAAGGATTGTAGACAAAGCTTCTGAAACTCCATGATGTTCTGCTCCACTTGTTGTCTCTGTTCTTCGGTCAAGTCTTCCATTCTGACTGGGATTGAATCATCTTTGTTGACCTCTTTTCCAACCATGTCGAAGTTCTGTATCCCACCGGGCCAAAAACGTGTTGATTCAGCCGATAGGATATAATCAGACGACTGTGATGATACGAAGAATGTGTCCCACCGGGCGTGCCAAAAATATGTTCGCACCAAAAACCACCGGGTGTGCCAAGAAGCTTGTTTGATATCTAGTTTGATGCGATTGAAACATACGAAGCCTGGATACACCGGAGATTCTGCTTAGCTCCAGTGCAGGTCCTAAAATATTTGAGGTTCGCGGGCGTGCCAGTTCAATTGACCAGCAAATTGACAAGAGATGAAGAAATTAGATTACTGATTCAATCGGCCCAGCAAGCCGATACGATTCCTTCAGCTGATGCCGCTATGCTCGTGCCCGGGCCTCTGCCTGTACTCGCGTCCGGGTCCTTGTTGGTCCTCGTGCCCGGATCGGCAGCAATTGCGCAATCGGCTATCGGCCGATACGGATTGATATAGACTCCTCGTAGCCGATAGCCGATGGCACCTGTGTATCGGCTAGGAAACCGATAGTGCTATGAGCAAATAGACAAGATGTCAGTATAACATGTGCATCGGCTAGGAGCCGATTATCAATAGATAAGCAAAATAGTAAGCCAGCCGACTGCCGAGGAAACACACATATGCATCGGCTAGAAAAACCCGTATGATAATAATAGATGACAAAACAGTATGGATAATACAGTCGGCTTTATAAAAAGATAACCTATCGGCTAAGCACTCGATAGAACGTCGCATATACACCGATCAGCCCGACAAGGATAAATCTATTATTATCGATCTAGTAGTTCAAACCTAACTGATGCAGCACAAGATCGATATAGTAAAGGAACCTCAACGAGCCGATAGACCTAATGCAAACTGTGATGAAAATAACTTACCGGCTATACATTCCGATAAGACGCTTGCGCAAAAACCATCAGCCTAGCAGGAACGATTTATCGCTGGCAGTTCAGTAGGTCGGACCCAACCGATGCAGCACGAACTGATGATAAATCGCTCCCAGTAAACTGATAAGATCTACGCACGCGTGATGTGATATACCTGACCAGCCTAAGAGGTCGGACCGAACCGATGCAGCCGTAGACAGATCCGATACACCGTGGTAAGCCGACTACCATAGACCGACTAGAATATCGGACCTAACCGAGAAAGTCCTAGCCGATTGGTAGTCGGGGTAACGAGACTTACCCTCTCGCAGGAGTTCGGACCTAACCGATGCAGCCCCGCTCGAGAAGCAAGAACCCGTTGGTAAAGGGTGGCGATGCGCCGAATTTGATTGATCGAGAGATAGTTTACAAGGTCCCCGGGCATACGTATATATACCCCGAGTTACAAGAGTCCTTATAGGACACGTAACAAGACTTTCCTAACTAGAAAAGGAAAACTAACAGACCTGATCGGACAAGAGATCAGGTTTCCTAAAAGATAAAACTATCTAATAGATAAGATAATTAACTGCCATAGCGTGGTCTTCACGATTCCTTCCCGAATCCGGCTTCTTCTGGATTAGCTCCCAACGGCTGATATCACTTCTTTCCTTAACCAAGTCCGACGCGAATCGTACCAAATTTTGGCGTTAACAGAAGGGCGCCGTACTCGGCCGCAGATCTGAACGAGGGATCTTCATCTCATCCAGAGTCTTGGCGAAGAGGATATTGAGCGCGCTGCCTCCGTCTATGAGGACCTTCTTCAACTTGATGTTTTTGACAACCGGGTCCAGGACGAGTGGGTAACGTCCCGGGTGTGAAACCCGATCTGGGTGATCTGCGCGGGTGAACGTGATGGGCGTCTCTGACCAGTGCAAATACTGTGGGGTGTCTGCTGTAGAGATTGAGTTGACGTCACGTGCTGTGAGCTTCTGCTTCCGCTTGGACTCGTACGCAGACGGCCCTCCGAAGATGTGGTTGAGCTCGGCCTAGGGATCTTGAAAATCGTCAACCGGGCTTTGATCTGGCTTGTCTTTGTCCTTGTCGACGCCAGATGATGAAGCCTGCTCGGAAGCAAACTTCTTGAGCATGAAGCAATCTTTGGCCACGTGCTTGCCTTTGGGGTGGAAGGGGCAAGGCCCATTCATGACTTTCTGGTAGTCGTTATTGCGTTGGGGCCGCGACCAAGTTCGCTCCATGTTGGCCACCTCATTGTCCGATTTCCACTTGCAGTTGCCGGTCTTGTTTTGCGGTGGCTCGTTGTCGGCTTTCGTCTTCTGGTCCTTCTACCGGGACTCCTTCTTCTCGTCAAGGGCCTCGGCGACTACTTCAGCCGAGTCGGCGTATTTGTTCGCCATGTCAAAGAGAGCCCGGACAGAGGATGGTGGCTTCCGAGTGAACTTCGCGATGAACGGGGCGTCCTTTACTTCCTTGCGGAAGGCGGCGATGACGGCCTCGTCCTTGATCATTGGGATTTTGTTACGCTTCTCGAAGAACCTCTTGATGAATTCTCGCAGAGACTCATTCTTCTTCTGGTGTAGTTGGTATAGATCGTGTTTAGAAGACGGCCTCTCGTAGGTTCCCTGAAAGTTAGCGATGAACCGCTCCTTGAGTTCTCCCCAGGAACCGATCGATCGCCTTGGGAGACCTGTTAGCCATGTCCTCGCCGAGTCGGCTAGTGCGACTGGGAGGTAGTTAGCCATGGCTTTATGGTCACCTCCGACAGCTCGAATTGCCAGGGTGTATACAGTGAGCCAGGACTCAGGGTTAGTTTTGCCGTCGTATTTCTCGATCCCCGTAGGCTTGAAGCCTAACGGCTAGTCGACGTCCTGGAGCTCGTGGGTGAAAGCTGGAGCGCCTTCGTCTTCATGAGGGCTCCAGCTCCGACTACGGCGGTTAAACTGCTCGTGGTGAAGATCGAAACGCTCGTTCTCGTCCTCTAGTCGGCGGCGCTCCTCTTCTTCGCGTTGGCAAGCCCGAGTCGGAGTCCGAGTAGTTTATCGGAGTAAGAACAACTCCGACCTCCCTAGATCCAATCTGGAGCGGCTCTAAGCCATGCCCAAACAAAACCGTGGGGGATCGGGTCTGCCGCATGAGATGTAGATCCATGGTGTTGCCAAGCCCGTGTGGAAGATTGACAATCTCTCCTCTTCCTAGCCTGACCCGGGCTAGCTCAAGGCCTAGCGCGAGTCGGACGCCGAAAGAGAGAGTTGTCCCAAGGCTTGGTGAAGTGGGAGATTGCTGCGTTAGATTGATGATAGCTGGCGCAGCGTCTTGTGAGCCGACTGGAGCGGAGTCAACTGGTTCCTCGACCGGTTGGATTGGATTTGCGTCGGCCAAGGTGAGATTGCCGATCTGGTCAGCGTTGAAGTCGAGGCTTCCGAAGGTTATTGTGTCTCTAGGGGAGAATTTGTCGCCGTCGACTCCTGATGTAGGATCCATCGAGATTGTTGGTGTAGATCTCGCCGACGTCCCCTACCTGGCGTGCCAACTGTCGATGTTTTACACCAACAATATGAATATGGGGCTACTCGATGGATTGCAAAGGAACACAGAGAGATTTTATACTGGTTCATGCCCTCAATGCAAGGTAATACCCTACGTCCAGTTGGGATGTATTCCTTTGAGGATTATGGTGGTGGTTCTGACGAACTCTTGATCATCTGCCCTCATGGGGTGCCCTGCCTCTCCTTATATACCGGGGAACAGGGGTACAAGGTAGGAATCCCAGCCGGACACGGCCAAGGGATTTCCTTCTTAGAGATGCATCTTACCCGACTAGGACTGTATATTCCTTTTTGTACAAGGCAAAGTCTGCCGGGTGCTACTATATCTTTAATTACAAGTCTCGGCCCATCCTCTGTCCGAATGGCCCATATGCTTGTGATGAGGTACTCGGGGCCCATGGCCTCCACAGGCTCCATGTAGAAGTATGAATAGTATGCACCGAATAGGTGCACCTATTAGGTGTAGCCTCTGACTTTGTGCTTAATTGTGAAACAATTAAATATAAAGTCAAATATCTTTAACTTTATAGTCTTTTCCGAGTAGTGTACTACTGGTATATGGGACTCTTCGGCGTCATGTCAGCTGAAATGATTTTTTATAGTCTTTCCCGAGTAGTATATCACTCGGAAATTAGACTCTTCAGCTTCATGTCAGCTAGGAGAATGTTTATAGTCTTTCTTGAGTAGTATACTACTCGGAAGTTAGACTCTTCAGCGTCATGTCGGCTGGAAAAATATTTACTCATGGCAATTGTTGGCCAAGCTTGTAGCCGAGTACCACTTTATGAATTTTAATCCAATATGTGGTCAGATGTACTTGAGAAATACATGCATCTCTAATTTTAATGAAGACCAGCTTGTGACCCTTATAAGGATATATCCTCAATACCTGGTGGATAATACAGATACCCAAACACATGTGTTCAGCAATTAGGCCTTCATGAAGCATATCTGATTACCCAATCGGTTCCTGTTGGTAGCACCAACACTGTGATTTTAACATAGCCAGCAAGCGGCCCACATTGAGCGTGCTACTGTAGAAACTCATATCTTGGGGCCTGCTACTGAATAAGCCAGCCTAAACTGACCTACCCAGCACAGCCCTATAAAAGTAGCATCCCCCGCATATCAGGATGAGTACTCCAGCGTTGGTAACCTCAATCAGCCAGAAGAATCCTTGTCCATGAGCCTTTTCGATGTATGTTCTGGATGGAGTTTGGTCGCCACAGACGCCCGAGTAGGTATATTGCAGGATCTGCTTGCCCTCCTCAGGTGTGACGTAGTGCATGAGAACTCCAGATGCACTTCGACGATATAGGTCTTCTCTGACTATGATAAGGGTTTTGCTTCGTCGCTTGATTTGCTCGGCTTCGTTGTAATTGAAGGATTGGGGTCTTCCAGTCTTGAATAATAATGAGAACCTCCGTAGATTCTGGGTTTAATGATGCTCCCGACTGAAAGCTCTAGTAGTGGCTTGTTGCCATGTTTTTGCCATATAGGTACCCGAACGCTGCGCTAGCGCAGGATTCGGCTAGTGACCCTCTTGGGGCATACCTAACTTCACAAAATTATAGCCGAATAAGGTACCCGAACCTCGCATTAGCATAGGATTCGGCTAGCGACCCTCATGGGGCGTACCCTATCCAACAGAGTGGTACCCGAGCTCCGACTGGTGCCGGAGGTCGGTTATTAACCGAATAAAGTACCCGAACCTCGCATTAGCGTAGAATTCGGCTGGCGACCCTCATGGGGCATACTTTACCCAGCAGAGTTGTGACCGAATAAGTTATCCGAACCTAGCATTAGCGTAGGCTTCGGCTGGCGACCCTCATGGGGCGTACCTCACCCAGCCAAGTGGTACCCGAGCCCCGACTGGAGCCGAAGGTCGGTTATTAGCCCACATATAAAGCGTAGCCAGGGAAGATGACATCCCGACTAGCGTGAGTACTCGGTCAGTAGCCCTCATGGAGCATTCTGAGTGATTCTTGAAGCGTCGCACTCCAAGTGTATCTTGGCAGACTGGTCCAGCCCCTGAGCGTAGGTGATAGGCTCATAGCCCTAAGCTCCTGTCACGCGTATCCAGAACTAGTTCTGCATTATAAACATATCGGATGAGTAGCATCTGATGATGAAAACAATCACCCGAATAAAATTTATGTATTTTACAATATATGTAAATATGTGTTCTTCCTCTTATTGATATTAATTTCCCCGAGTAGTTGACCCCTTACGTTTAAGCACTTTGCCCGACTAGTCATAGCCCCCTAACGTTGGGAGTAGGCTCATGGTTCTTTCCCAGACACGCGTTTTGGGTGACTTGAGTTCGTCTTTCATGGAGCAAAGTTTCACGGATCGAAATTTATGCTACTCGAGTACTTTTGCAATCATTTAAGAGTAAAAACAGAAAAAAGTGCAGCTTGTACACCTATTAGGTGTAAGCGGCTGCGGCATTGGCAAGGACAAGTGAGGAAATATTTATTAGAAAGCGACTTAGTTGTTCGGTATTTGGGAGTGGGGATGCCATCCTTGCGTTTGAGCTTGTGAGCCCCCGAACATGTCATTTGTTGTTCTGATAATCTCCAATTGTTGAAGATCAAAGACGGTTGTGACCGACTGCCACAATGAAGCCATCTGACTTGCCTTTGCAGTTCCCAGCTTTAGTCAGGGTCGCATCATCGGTGTCCTTCCGCTCCTTCTGTTAGGGGGCCTTTTCGTCATTGATGGCCTCAGCAACAGCATGGGCTGAGTCAGCGTACTTGTTTGCCATGTTGAATAGAGCCTCGACAGAGTTGGGAGGCTTCCGAGTGAATTTGGCGATGAACGAGGTATCTTTGACTCCTTTTCGAAGGGCGGCAATGACGACCTCATCCTTGATCTTTGGGATAGAATTCTTCTTCTCAGAGAACCTCTTGATGAAGTCACGAAGAGACTCGTTCTTCCTTTGATGCAACTGATATAGGTTGTACTCAGAAGATGGTCTCTCGTATGTTCCCTGGAAGTTGGCGATGAAGCGTTCTCGAAGTTCTCCCCAGGAGCCGATTGATTGCTTGGGAAGTCCCATTAACCATGTCCTCGCTGAGTCGGCTAGAGCGACTGGGAGGTAGTTAGCCATGGCTTTATGATCTCCTCCGGCTGCTCGGATTGCCAGAGTGTAGACTGTGAGCCAAGACTCGGGGTTGGTCTTCCCATCGTATTTTTCAATTCCAGTTGGATTGAAACCTGATGGCCAGTCGACTTGTTGTAGCTCATGGGTGAAGGCCAGTACACCTTCATCTTCATGAGGACTCCGAATCCACCTATGACGGTGAAACCGCTCATGGTGGAGGCCGAAGCACTCGTTCTCGTCTTCTCGTCGGCATTGCTCATCTTCCTCTCGTTCGCGGCGCCGAGCGTTGATGTCCTGCCGAAGATCACGTCGTAGTCGGCCTCGGAGATCCCGGTTGTCCCGACGGTCATCTAGATGTCGGCGTCGCCGGACATTATTGTGGTTGCCAAGTGATGTGTGGCGTGACTCCGTGTGCAACCGACTAGAGTTGGCCGCTCAGCGTCGTGTGGAGGCAAACGAGATTGCGGTTGGAGAAGCTGACCAATTGGTCGGTATGAGGGTATCGCCCAACTATTGGTACTGTTGACATGCAGCGGCGGTGATCATGGCTTTGATTCTTGTGATAGTCGGGGTGGCTTGGTGATCATGCCCAACCTGGAGTGTATCCAATAGAGTTGCAGCGGCCACGATATTTTGTTGAGGAGTAACGAAGACGTCGTGGTCGCCGACTCGGGTTTGGAGGATTTGTTGCTGAGCAGTCCGCCCAGTCCTGCGTAGGTCGTCGTTGTGGGCGTGCAGGCGTCTTGCTTCTTTCTCTCGTTGTTCTCGCAGTCGGCGGGCCTCCTCCTCTTGCTACCCGCGTAGTTGGCGTGATTCCTGAGTAGGAGTAGAGCCTTTGGATGCCATGAAGATTTCTCGTGGCGGAGAGAAGCTTGCCGAACTGCTATCCGACTTAGAGTCAGAATCCGACTGAGAGTCGAAGTCGGAATAGTTAATAGGGGTGATTATAACTCTGACCTCCCTAGATCCGATCTCGAGCAGCTCTGGGCCGTATCTGAGTTGAACTCCAGGGGATCGGGTCTGCTGCGTCGGATGTTGTTTGAAGATATCCGCAGTGTTGCCGAGTCTGTACGGGAGATTGACGATCTCTCCCCTTCCTAGCCTGACCCGGGCCAGCTCAAGGCCGAGTCCGAGCCGAACACCGAAGGAGAGAGTTGTCCCGAGACCCGGGGAAGTAGAATATTACCGCAGCAAATCGATGAGGGTTGCTGCGGCGTCGTGTGGGCCGACTGGCGTGGAGTCAGTCGGTTCCTCGGCCGATCGGATCTGGTCCGAGTCGGCCAAGGCAAGGCTTCTAAACTTGTCGGCGACGAAGTCAGGGCTTCCAAATGTAATCATGTCTCCGGGGGAGAATTTGCTGTCGTCGACTCCGGTTGTCGAATCCATCGAGCTTGTGGAGGTTGATCTCGCCGAAGCCCCTACCTAGTGCGCCAATTGTCGATGTTTTACACCAGCAATATGAATATAGGGCTACTCGTTGAATCGAAACTCAGTGGACTGCAAAGGAACACGGGGAGTTTATACCGGTTCAAGCCCTCGATGTGAGGTAATACCCTACGTCCAGTTGTGGTGTATTCCTTTAAGGATGTATGATGGTGATTCTTGTGAACCTCCCACCTCTTGCCCTCAGGGGGCGCCCTGCCTCCCCTTATATACTGGGGGCAGGGTTACAAAGTAGGAGTCTCGATCGAACTATGACCAAAGGATCTCCTGCTAGAGATATAACTTGCCCGACTAGGACTGTATCTTCCTTATCGTACAAGGTTAAGTCTGCCGAGTGCTATCATATCTCTAATTACAAGGCTAGGCCCATCCTCTGTCCGAGTGGCCCATATGCTTGTCATGAGGTACCCGGGGCTTATGGCCTCCACACATCCCAAGTGTATGTGTTGTGCCAAAGTGATGGATTTTCAACTATTTGGATCTTAAGCACTTGAGTGGTCTTGGGACACTGTTTGCAACCCCTCTTGATAGTACAGCTTTCCTACGACTCAAAAGAAAATTCAAAAAAATTAAAATAAACTCTGAGTTGCTTCGCCGTTTTGCGTCATGTTTTTGTGGGGGTCTACATGCACTACACCAAGCAACCTGGGACTAATCTCTGCACAATTCTCGATAAACTCATTAGTCTCTTAACCACTTTGTCATTAATCCACCAGAACCCACTTAGGGGCTAGATGCACTCTCACAAGGTCAACACTGAGTACGCAAGTAAGCTTCACATTTGCTCCGATACTCTGTCCGACTAGATATCTAGATTTTTTTTATGTCTTCTCTTTTATATGAGCAGCCTTCAAGACCAATGCGCAGACACAATTCGGCGCCTTTGCTGAGGAAATTAAAGTAGTAAAGGATTCGCGGGATTCCATAGTGGATTCAGCGAAGGCTTTACTAGACATCATGCAGCCAGACCAAGCCGGCTCCAGTTCAAGCTCTATTTTAAGTAGTTGGTATATGACAAGAACAATATGTAGATGTTGTAAATGCTTTTGGTACTTATTGTTATATCCTACTGAGTATACGATCTTATATTAGCCATCATTAGTTTTATCTGACAAGTCGATTTATCCTGAGCACATTGAGATCGACTTTAAAAGGTGTTCATCTCATGAGACTATACTCGGCACAAACGTAGCATAATCATTATAAAACTTAATGACTTAGATGAAATAAACTCAAACATTATGAACAACAAAAGATATGTTATCCTCATATAGCCCCCGACTCACTACTCGATTGAAACAATCAGCGTAGTGAGTCAGAGTAACAAACTTTATTTATATATATAAAAGAATTACAATACTCAGGTATGGAAAAGACGTAGTTATTCTATGCTCCATGAATTGTTGACTAGGACGCTGTCTTCTGTCTTCACTCGGTAGGCACCCGGACGTGTCACCTCAGCGATAATGAATAGCCCCTCCCATAAGGGAGATAATTTGTGCCTATCTTTGGTGGTTTGAATTTTTCTCAAAACGAGATCTCACACTGAAAAGGCGTGGCCACGAACATTCTGACTATGATAACGACATAGGCCTTGAAGATACCTTGCCGACTGGATAGTTGCAGTGTCCCTTGCTTCTTCCAACTGATCTAACTCTACCAGCCGATCTCCATTTGACTTGACTTCTGGGTGGGCCCGTACTCATGGAGAGCCGAACTCCAACTCAATTGGTAACACGGCCTCAACACCATAAACTAGGAAGAAAGGGGATTGCCCTGTTGCCCGACTAACCGTGGTTCGTAAAGACCAGAGAACAGATGGAAGCTCATGCACCCACCGCCCCGCATATGGTTATAGTTGGTCGAACACTCTAGTCTTAATAACTTATAAGACCATGCCGTTTGCATGCTCAACCTGCCTGTTGCTCCATGGGTATGCCACAGAAACATAACAGATCTTGAAGCCAAAGTCATCACAGAAATCTTGAAAAACGCCTCCAGTGAATTGAGTGTCGTTGTCTGTTATAATGCGGTTGAGAACTCTAAATCGGTATATGATACTCATGATGAAGTCTTTTGCCCTTGCCACTGTTATGGTAGCAACGGGTTTTGCCTCGATCCACTTTGTGAATTTATTCACTGCAACGAATAAGTGTGTGAACCCTTCTGGTGCTTTTTTGAATGGCCCGACCATGTCGAGCCCCCAAATTGCAAAGGGCCAAGATATTAGAATTGTTTGCAATTCTTGAGCTAGTAGATGTGTTTGCCGAGCCAAGAACTAGCATCCCTCGCATGTCCTAACTACGTCTTTAGTGTCAGTAACTGTGGTCGGCCAGAAGAATCTTTGTCTGTAAGCCTTTCCGACTAATATCCTTGATGCAGCATGGTTGCCACAGATGCCCGAGTGGATGGATTGTAGAATCTGCTTGCCCTCCTCAGGTGTGACGCAATGCATGAAGACTTCGGATGCGCTTCGACGATAAAGGTCTTCTCCGACTACAAGGAAACATTTGCTTCGACGTTTGATCTGCTCGGCCTCACTGCAATCTTCTGGGAGCTCGTCTTCCCGGAGGAATCTAATGATCGGAGTCCATTGTGGGTGCCATGGGCCCCGGGTACCTCATGACAAGCATATGGGCCACTCGGATAGAGGATGGGCCTAGCCTTGTAATTAGAGATATAACTAGATTCGGCAGACTTCGCCTTGTATGGAAAGGTATATACAGTCCTAGTCGGGTGTGTTATATCTCTAAGGGGAGATCTCCTAGTCGTAATCTGATGGGGACTCCTACCTTGTAACCTTGTTCCCCAGTATATAAGGGGAGGCAGGGCGCCCCATGAGGGCAGGTGCACACAAGTTCATCAGAACCACCACCGTATATCCTCAAAGGAATACATACAAACTGGACGTAGGGTATTACCTCACATCGAGGGCCTGAACCAGTATAAAATTTCCTTGTGTTCCTTTGCAATCCACCGAGTTTCCATCCACCGAGTAGCCCCATATATTTATTGCCGGTGTAAAACATCGACAGTTGGCGCGCCAGGTAGGGGCTTCGGCGCGATCTACATCTACAAGCTCGATGGATCCAGCAACCGAAGTCGACGGCGGCAAACTCCCCCCCGGAGGTACAATCGCATTCAGAAGCCCTGGCTTCGTCGCCGACCAGATCGGCAATCTCACCCCGGCCGACACGGACCCGATCCAACCGGCCGAGGAACCAGCTGACTCCGTGCCAGTCGGCCCACACGACGCTGCGGCAATCTTCGACGACATGCTGCGGCGATCTACAATACGCCCGAGTCCAGGGACAACTCTTCCTTTCAGTGTTCGACTCGGACTCGGTTCTGAGCCGGCCGAGATCGGGCCGAGAAGGGAAGAGATCGTCAACTTCCCGTTCGGACTCAGCGACGCCGCGGATATCTACAATCTACATCCGACGCGGCAAACCCGATCCCCTGGAGTTCGACTCGGATACGGCTCCGAGCCGCTCGAGATCGGATCTAGGGAGGTCGGAGTTGTAATCACCCCCATCAACTATTCCGACTACGACTCTCAGTCGGACTACGACTCCCAGTCGGATTCCGACTCCAAGTCGGATACCAGCTCGGCAAGCTTCACTCCGCCGCGAGAAATTTTCATGGCATCCAGAGGCTCTACTCCTATTCAGGAATCATGCCGACGACACGAGCCACAAGAGGAGGAGGCCTGCCGACTGCAAGAACAACAGGAGGAAGAAGCAAGACGCCTGCACGCCCGCAACGACGATCTACGCAAGGCTGAGCAAACCGCTCAGCAGCAAATCCTCCAAACCCGAGTCGGCGACCACGATGTCTTCGTTACTCCCCAACAGAACATCGTGGCCGCTGCAACCCTACTGGACACAGTCCAGCTTGGGCCTGATCGTCAGGCCACCCCGACGATCGCAAGGATAAAAGCCATACTTACCGCTGCTGCATGTCAGCAGCACCAACAGTCGGGAGATACCCTCATACCGACCAACCGGTCGGCATCCCCAATGGCAGTCTCGTCTACCTCAAAGCGACGCCGAGTGGCCGGCTCTAGTCGGCTGCACACGGAGTCACGCCAAACGTCACTCGGCAACCCAAACCACAGTCGGCAACGTCGAAGTAACCGTCGGGACAACCGGGATCTCCGAGGCCAACTATGGCGTGATCTTCGGCAGGACACCAATGCTTGGCGCCGCGAACGAGAAGAAGACGAGCAACGCCAACTGGAAGACGAGAACGAGCATTTCGGCCTCCACCACGAGCGGTTTCGCCGCCGTAGTCGGGGTCGGAGTCCTCATGAAGACGAAGGCATACCGGCCTTCACCCAGGAGCTACAACAGGTCGACTGGCCGTCGAGTTTCAAGCCTACAGGCATCGACAAATACGATGGCAAGACCAATCCCGAGTCCTGGCTCACGGTCTATACTCTGGCGATCCGAGCAGCTGGGGGAAATCACAAAGTCATGGCTAACTACCTCCCAGTCGCTCTAGCCGACTCAGCGAGGACATGGCTAACAGGACTTCCCAAGCAATCAATCGGCTCATGGGCAGAACTCCGAGAATGCTTCATCGCCAACTTCCAGGGGACATACGAGAGGCCATCTTCCGAGTACGACTTATATCAGTTGCATCAAAGGAAGAACGAGTCTCTTCGTGACTTCATCAAGAGGTTTTCTGAGAAGAGGAACTCAATCCCGAACATCAAGGATGAGGTCGTCATCGCCGCCTTTCGAAAAGGAGTCAAAGACACCTCGTTTATCGACAAATTCACGCGGAAGCCTCCCAACTCTGTCAAGGCCCTATTCGACATGGCAAACAAGTACGCCGACTCGGCCCACGCTGTTGCCGAGGCCCTCGATGACAACAAGTCACCCTGACAGAAGAAGCGGGACGACACCGACGACGCGGTCCCAACTAAAGCTGGGAATCGCAAACGCAAGTCAGACGGCTCCATTGTGGCAGTCGGTCACGACCGCCTTCGACCTTCAACAACTGAGGATTATCAGAACAACAAGTGACATGCTCGGGGGCTCACAAGCTCAAACACGAGGATGGCATCCCCACTCCCAAATACCGAACAGCTAAGTCGCTTTCTGATAAACATCTCCTCACTCGGCCTTGCTAGTGCCACAGCCGCTTACACCTAATAGGTGTATAAGCTGCGCATTTACTTTTTTCCGTTTTTGCTCTTAAATGATTACAAAAGTACTCGAGTAGCATAAATCTCGATCCGTGAAACTCTGCTCCATGTAAGACGAACTCAAGTCACCCAAAACGCGTGCCTGGGAAAGAGCCATGAGCCAACTCCCGACGCTAGGGGGCTATGACTAGTCGGGCAGAGTGCTTAAACGTAAGGGGTCAACTACTCGAGGAAATTAATATCAAAAAGAGGAAGAACACGTATTTACATACATTGTAAAATACATTTTATTCGGGTGATTATTTTCATCATCAGATGCTACTCATCCGATATTTTTATATTGCAGGCCCAGCTCCGGATATGCGTGACAGGAACTCAGGGCTGCGAGCCTATCTCCTACGCTCGGGGGCTGGACAAGTCTGCCAAAATACACTCGGGATGCTCCATGAGGGCTACTTACTGAGTACTTGCGCCAGTCGGGACGTCATCTTCCTCGGCTACGCTCCATGCGAGCTAATAACCGGCCTCCGGCGCCAGTCGGGGCTGTATACCACTCGGCTAAATAGGGTATGCCCCATGAGGGTCGCCAGCCGAATCCTACGCTAACGCTAGGTTCGGGTACCTTATTTGGTCACGGTTCTGTCAGGTTGGGTACGCCCCATGAGGGTCGCTAGCCGAATCCTATGCTAATGCAAGGTTCGGGTGCCTAGCTTGGCTATAATTCTGTTGGATAGGGTACGCCCCATGAGGGTCGCCAGCCGAACCCTCTGCTAATGCAAGGTTCGGGTACCTTGTTCGGCTTTACCGATTCAGAGAAGACCTACATCGTCAAAGCGCATCCGGAGTTCTCATGCACTGCGTCACACCTGAGGAGGGCAAGCAGATCCTGCAACATACCTACTCGGGTACATGTGGCAACCAGTTTGCATCCAGAACGTAAGTCGGAAAAGCTTGCGAATAAGGATTTCTCTGGCTGATTGCGGTTACCAACACCAAAAAACTCATCCTGACATGCGATGGATGATACTTCCCTAGAGCTATGCTGGGTAGGTTGGTTCAGGCCGACTTACTTGGTAATAGCCACCAAGACATGAGTTCCTACAGTAGCATGCTCCATGTGGGCCGCCCGCAGGCTGAGTTGAAATTATAGCGCTGGTGCTACCCACAGGAACCGATGAGGTAAACAGATATGCTTCATGAGAGCCTTATTGCTAAACATATATGTTTGGGTATCTGTCTTATCCACCAGGTCTCGAGGATACATCCTTACAAGGATCACAAGCTGGTCTTCATTAAAATTGGAGATGCAGGTATCTCTCTCGAGTACACCTAACCACGTAATGGATTTATTTTTCATACAGTGGTACTCGGCCTACATGCGTGGCCACCAGTTGCCATGAGCAGCATCATTCCCGCTGACATGACGCGGATGAGTCTAACTTTCGAGTAGTACACTACTCGGGAGAGACTATAAAATTCTCATTCCCGCTGACATGACGCGGATGAGTCTAACTTTCGAGTAGTACACTACTCGGGAGAGACTATAAAATTCTCATTCCCGCTGACATGACGCGGATGAGTCTAACTTTCGAGTAGTACACTACTCGGGAGAGACTATAAAACTCTCATTCCCGCTGACATGACGCGGATGAGTCTAACTTTCGAGTAGTACACTACTCGGGAGAGACTATAAAATTCTCATTCCCGCTGACATGACGCGGATGAGTCTAACTTTCGAGTAGTACACTACTCGGGAGAGACTATAAAATTCTCATTCCCGCTGACATGACGCGGATGAGTCTAACAAATTCTCATTCCCGCTGACATGACGCGGATGAGTCTAACTTTCGAGTAGTACACTACTCGGGAGAGACTATAAAACTCTCATTCCCGCTGACATGACGCGGATGAGTCTAACTTTCGAGTAGTACACTACTCGGGAGAGACTATAAAACTCTCATTCCCGCTGACATGACGCGGATGAGTCTAACCTTCGAGTAGTGCACTACTCGGGAAAGACTATAAACATTCTTCCAGCTGACGAGCTGAGGAGTCTAACTTCCGAATGGGACGCCACTCGGGAAAGACTATAAACACCTTTTCCGGCTGACATGAAGCTGACGAGTCTAATTTTCGAGTAGTATACTACTCGGGAAAGACTGTAAACACCCCCTTTCCAGCTGACATGACGCTGAAGAGTCCCATATACGAGTAGCATCCTACTCGGCAAGACTATAAACGCACATTCCGACTGACATGAAGTCGAAGAGTCCTATATACGAGTAGTTCCCTACTCGGCAAGACTATAAATCATATTCCGGTTGACATGATACCGAAGAGTCTCATATACCAGTAGTAATCTACTCGGGAAAGACTACAAGGTTAAAGATCTTTGACTTCATGTTTAATTGTTTTCACAATTAAGCACAAAGTCGGGGGCTACACCTAATAGGTGCGCCTATTCGGCGCACACTATTCCAACATCTACATCGAGACCTTCATAGCCTCGCTGCCAGCTGACATGAAGCAGGACTCGGGAGAAGCAGCACTCAGACAAAGAGTACTCGGGAGCAATGCACTCGGGAAGACTTCACCGTGGAGGATGAGCACTTGGCATCAGCTGTGACTCAACTATGAAGGTCTCGGGGGCTACTGTGGGTGCCATGGGCCCCGGGTACCTCATGACAAGCATATGGGCCACTCGGATAGAGGATGGGCCTAGCCTTGTAATTAGAGATATAACTAGATTCGGCAGACTTCGCCTTGTATGGAAAGGTATATACAGTCCTAGTCGGGTGTGTTATATCTCTAAGGGGAGATCTCCTAGTCGTAATCTGATGGGGACTCCTACCTTGTAACCTTGTTCCCCAGTATATAAGGGGAGGCAGGGTGCCCCATGAGGGCAGGTGCACACAAGTTCATCAGAACCACCACCGTATATCCTCAAAGGAATACATACAAACTGGACGTAGGGTATTACCTCACATCGAGGGCCTGAACCAGTATAAAATTTCCTTGTGTTCCTTTGCAATCCACCGAGTTTCCATCCGCCGAGTAGCCCCATATATTTATTGCCGGTGTAAAACATCGACATCCATCAATCCTGAGAGATGATTAGCACTTCATTTGTTACCGAGTTAGGTTCAGCCCCCGACTGCTCGAGTATTGGCTTCTTTTTGACTGACGACTCCAATAACTGCTCTACAAAAATTCCAATCGGGACCACTTCTCGCTTGGATCCCATGTTGGCTAGCTCATCTGCAGCTTTGTTATACTGGCGTAGTACATGTGTAATGTCTAGCCTGTCAAACTTGTTTTCCAGCTTCCGTACTTTCTGACAATAGGCTGGCATGTTGTCGTCCAGACACGTCCAGTCTTTCATGACTTGATTTACCACGAGTTGAGAAACCCCGTGCACTACCAGTCGGCGGATGCCGAGTGATATAGCGATGCGGAGCCCGTGGATAAGTGCCTCGTACTTGGCAACATTGTGAAATGCTGGAAAATATATTTGAAAGACATATTTGAGTTTCTCTCCGGTGGGTGACATCAGGATGACGCCAGCCCCCTGCTCTGCCGATCCGTAGAGAACCATCGAAGTACATCGTCCAGTATTCTAACTTGTCTGTTGATGTAGCCGTCTGAACTTTTGTCCACTCGGTTACAAAGTTTGCAAGTGCTTGTGACCTGATTGCTGTCCGTGGCTGAAAAACAATGTCAAACGCCATCAACTCGAGCGCCCATTTAGCGATTTTGCCGGTGGCTTCGCAATTGTGTAGGACGTCCCCGAGTGGATACGATGTAACGGTTGTAACTTGATGTGACTGAAAATAGTGCACCAATTTCCAGACAGCTATGAGTAGGGATGAAACTGAACGGGATAGATCCCGTACCGACCGTTTTCGTTTTCTATATTATGATACCGTTTTTGACCGTTTTTGAATTTGACAAAACATAAAAAATTGTCATTTTCAATTGGTTTCACAATCATTTTCAACCATTTTTTGTCCTCATTATTTACTAAAATATAGAAAAATCCCGTACCGACCGTTTTCGTTTTCTATATTGTAATACCGTTTTCGACCGTTTCCGACCGTTTTCATCCCTAGCTATGAGCAAGCCATATAGCAGTTTTCGGACTTGGGGATATCTCATCTTGGATTCGCCTGAGACTTCACTGACAAAGTAAACTGGCCTTTAAACTTTTTGTATTTGTCCTGGCTCTGCCCGCTCGACTACCAACACCATGCTGACTACCTGAGGAGTCACCACCAGATACAACATGAGTAGTTCCAAGGGCATTGGTGACGCCAACACAGGTGGTGATGTGAGGAACTTCTTAAAGTCTTCGAAGGCTTGTTGGGCTTCTGGCGTCTAGTGAAAATTCTCAACTTTCTTCAATAATTTGAAAAAGGGCATACCCCGTTCGCCGAGTCGAAAAATAAATCGGCTGAGTGCCACCATGCAGCCGGTCAGCTTCTGTTTCCGCTTGGACTCGTACGCAGATGGCCCTCTGAATATGTGATTGAGTTTAGCCTAGGGATCTTGATAATCGCCGGCTGCGCCCAAGTCTGGCTTATCCTTGTCTTTGTGGTCGCCAGACGTTGATGTTTGCTCGGAAGTGAACTTGAGCATGAAGCAATTTTTAGCCGCGTGCTTCCCCTTTGGGTGGAAAGGGTATGGCCCGTTCATGACCTTCCGGTATTCGTCTGTCCTTGGGGTTCGCGGTCGGCTATGCTCAACAGCTACCACAACATTGTCCGACTTGCGTTTGCGATTGCTGGACTTAGTCAGGGCCGTATCATTGGTGTCCTTCCGCTCCTTCTGTCGGGGCTCCTTCTTGTCATCTAGGGCCTCTGCAACAACGTCGGCCGAGTCGGCATATTTGTTTGCCATATTGAATAGGGCCTTGATGGAGCTTGGAGGCTTCCAAGTGAACTTGGTGATGAACAGGGTGTCCTTCACTCCCTTGCGGAAAGCAGCAACAACGACCTCGTCCTTGATCTTGGGTATCGAGTTCCTCATCTCAGAGAACCGCTTGATGAAGTCACGGAGGAACTCGTTCTTCCTCTGGTGGCACTGATATAGATTGTACTCGAAAGATGGCCTCTCGTACATTCCTTGGAAGTTTGCGACGAAACATTCACGGAGTTCCCCCAGGAGCCAATTGACCGCCTAGGAAGCCCCGTCAGCCATGTCCTTGCCGAGTCAACCAAGGTGACTGGCAGGTAGTTAGCCATGGCCTTGTGGTCACCTCTAGCCGCTCGTATCGCCAAGGTGTACACTGTCAACCAGGACTTTGGGTTGGTCTTGCCGTCGTACTTCTCTATACCAGTTGTTAACGCCAAAATTTGGCACGGCTCATATCAGATTCGGTAAAGATAGAAGCTATATCAACCAGAGGAAATTAATCCAGAAGAAACCGGATTTGAGAAGGAATCGTGAAGACCACGTTATGGCAGTTATTTATCTTATCTATTAGATAGTTTTATCTTTTAGGAAACCTGATCTCTTGTCCGATCAGATCTGTTAGTTTTCCTTTTCTAGTTAGGAAAGTCCTGTTCCGTGTCCTATAAGGACTCATGTAACTCGGGGTATAAATACATACGCCCGGGCACCTTGTAAATTATCCACACAGATCAATCAAATTCGGCGCATCGCCACCCTTTCGACGGGTTCTTGCTTCTCGAGCGGGGCTGCATCGGTTAGGTCCGAACTCCTGCGAGAGGGTAAGACTCGTCACCCCTTACCCAGGTGTATCTGCCCTGTCTACGGCTGCATCGGTTCGGTCCGACCTCTTAGGCCGATCAGGTATACCACATCACGCGTGCGTAGATCTTATCAGTTTACTGGGGGCGATCTATCATCAGTTCGTGCTGCATCGGTTGGGTCCGACCTACTGAGCTGCCAGCGATAAATCGTTCCTGCTAGGTTGATGGTTTTTGCGCAAGTGTCTTATCGGAATGTATAGCCGATAAGTTATCTTATTACATCACAATTGCATTAGTTCTATCGGCTTGTTGAGGTTCCTTTATTATTATTAATCTGTGCTGCATCAGTTAGGTCTGAACTACTAGATTGATAATAATAGATTTATCCTTGTCGAGCCGATCGGTGTATATGCGACGTTCTATCGGAGTGCTTAGCCGATAGGTTATCTTTCTATAAAGCCGACTGTATTATCTTTACTATTTTGGTCATCTATATTATCATCGGTTTTCTAGCCGATGCACATGTGTTTCCTTGGCAGTCGGCTAGCTTACTATTCTGCCTATCTATTTTATCATCGGCTTCTAGCCGATGCACATGTTATACTGACAGCTTATCTATTTGCTTATAGCGTTATCGGTTTCCTAGCCGATACACAGGTGCCATAGGCTATCGGCTACAAGGAGCCTGCATCAGTCCGTATCGGACGATAGCCGATGTGCAGTTGCTGCTGACCTGGGCACGAGCACAAGCGAGGACCCGGGAGCAAGGACACAGGCACGAGACCCGGGCACGGACAGCTGGGGCCCGGACAAAGTTTATCATCGGCTTTCAGCCGATGCTCAAGTGTTCTTTCGGCAATCGGCTAGCAGGATTCTTATTGGCCGATTGAATCCCTGAGCTAATATTTTCTCCTTGTCAATTGCGGGGTCAAATTGACTGGCACGCCTGCGAACCTCAACATTTTAGGACCTGCACTGGAGCTAAGCAGATCTCCCAGGCCTTCGCGTGTCACCAAGACGCCGGACGGCCCCCGGCGGGTTTTCGGCGTCAACACCAGTCAGCTTAAAGCCAGATGGCTAGTCGACTTGTTGTAGCTCGTGGGTGAACGCTGGTACTCCTTTATCTAGGTGAGGGCTCTGACTCCGACTACGGCGATGAAATCGCTTGTGGTGGAGGCCGGAGTGTTCATGCTCGTCTTTGAGTCGACGATGTTCATCCTCCTCCCGTTCCCAAAGTCGAGCGTTGATGCCATGACAGAGATCCCACCGTAGTCGTCCTCGGGCGTCCTGGTTGTCACAGCGGTCCTCATGGTGATCTCGCCGTCGGTCATTGTTTCGATTGCCGAGTGGCGTATGACGGGACTCCGAGTGATGCTGACTAGAGCCAATTGCCCGGCGTCGTGCTAAAGCAGAAGAAATCGCTGCATCTGAGGCCGTCTTGTTTGACAGTATGAGTGTGTCTCCAAACTACTGTCGTTGTTGACATGCTACAGCAGTGATCATTGCCTTGATCCTTGCAATAGTCGGGGTAGCCTAGTGGTCAGGCCCGAACTGCAAGGTGTCTAGTAGTGTGGTAGTGGCCATGATGTTCTGTTGTGGGGTCACAAAGACTTCGTGGTCACCTACTCGGGTTTGAAGGATCTCTTGTTGAGTAGTCTGCACAGCCTTGCGCAGGTTGTCATTGCGAGCGTCGCGCTCAACTTGCAGGAGTCATGCGTCTTCCTCCTGTTGTTCACGTAGTCGGCGAGCTTCCTCCTCTTGTTGGTCGCGTAGTCGTCGTGCATTTTGGCCAGGGGTTGATCCCTTTGATGCCATGAACACTTCGCGTGGTGGAGAGAAGCTTCCTGAACTGTTGTCTGACTGTGAGTCGGAGTCGGAGTAGTTTAGGGGGTGATTACAACTCCAACCTCCCTAGATCTGATCTCGAGCGGCTCTAGGCCATATCCGAGTCAAACCCTAGGGGATTGGATCTGCTGCATATGAGTTAGATTGAAGTTATCTGCGGCATTGCTGAGTCCAAACGGGAGATTAACGATCTCTTCCTCCCTTAGCCTGATCTCGGTCGGCTCAAAGCCGAGTCTGAGTCGAACACCGGGGGAAAGAGTTGTCCCTGGACTCATGGATCTTGGGAATCACCATAGCAGGTCGCCGAAGATTGCAACGTTGAATAGGCCGGTTGGCATGAAGCCGGCTTGGTTTCTGGCCGATTGGGTCGAATCCGAGTCGATCAGAGTGAGATCGCCGAGTTTATCGATGACGAAGTCGAGGCTCCCGAAGCTAATTGTTTGCCCAGGAAAGAACTTGATGCTGTCGACTCCGGTGATTGGATCCATCAGGCTTGATGAAGATGATCCTGGCGAAGCCCCTACCTGGCGCCAAAACTGTGGATGCTTTGCATCGGCAATAATAATATGGGGTTACTCGTGAGACCTAAACTTGATAGATTGCAAAGGAACACGAAACAATTTATCCTGATTCAGGCCCTCAAGATGAGTAATACCTTACTTCCAGCTGTGGTGTATTGCTTTTGATGTTTCTTTGATGAGATTGTGGTGTTTTCTCTGGTGAGATCGTTTTGCCCCAAGGGGCTCCTTGCATCTCCTTATATATTGAGGCAAGGTTACATGGTAGGAATCCCAGTCGGATTCTACCAAAGGATTTTCTTCTAAGAATACTACGTACCCAGCTAGGACTATCCCCTTTTCCTTGCTGTGTAAGGTTACATACGCCGAGTATATTGTATCCTTAATTACATGATTAGGCTCATCCTCTATCCGAGTGGCCACAAAGTTTCCCATGAGGTACCTGGGGCCCATGGCCTCCACACAGCTCTCACGCCTTCTCCAGGTAGCTCGGGCTGCTGTATAGCTTGAAGTCCCTAAAGTTGGAGTAGTGCTCTAGGTTGGCGAGGCCGATGGTGTGCACCAGTGTCTCCTTCGACAACTCAACGTCGACGAACATGTCCTCGGCGGAGCATGGGTTGCGCAGGTACCGGTCCTTGTCACCCCCCAGGATGTTGGCAACGTCCTTGGCCTTGTTATTGTGTGCCAGAACCTTGGTGCCTTTGGACGCCACGGCGTAGTTGTACTCAGCACTGCTAAGCTCGAGCCGGTTTGCCGCCTCGCCGTTTGGGACTTGGAGCATGTGGCCAACAGTGTCGTTGTCGACCTTGCCCTAGAGGATCCGGTTCCAGAACTCATCAAGCTCGACGAGCGTCACCTTTGCCGACGAGTTGCCGCCAGTGGCATTGGACGGTGCCAGGCTCCCGTGGCCTTCTTCCTGTTGCGGCTCCGGTGGTACAACGATGGCTGGCACGTCGGCGTGGAGACGTTATACAAGGACGGGAAAATGTAGGCCTCCAACGGCATCACCTTGCGGTAGTTTTCACGCATTCCGTGCTCAACGTCGTTGTAGAACTCTGTGCTGATCGATCCATCAGCGACGAACCATGCAAAAATCTATCAAGAAAATGGCATGGCATGGAAGAGGTGTGGCCGTGGGAGCCGAGGGTACCTGAAGGGTCGGACTGGCTATGGAGGATCTAGGAGCGGAGGAGGAAGAGGAGGCACCAGACGGAAAATCCTAAACTGGTGGGTAAAAATAATTTCGACTGGGGTGATGGATGGTTCTAGGTGAACTTAGGTAGGTGGTAAGGCACTGTGTGGGCCCTTATCATATGCTATGTATTTGGCGGCTACTCAAGAGCCAAGTACGTGCTCTTGGTCTGCTACCTAAAACTGTGTGCTATTAGAGAGGTTGGCAAGTTGCCTTGGTCAATTAAGTATTTCAATTCATATGCCATTGAACCGAGCCCCGCCGTACAACCACTTGTCCTAATGGAAAGGACCTGGTCCAGTAAGATTCTAAGTCTTGGCACTGTTGACCCAAGTGGTTAGAGTAGGTTTTGGTTAGCACCATGGGAACTTTCCTACCGTGTGAGGGAAAGGCATCCCATGGGGGAAGGCAGTGTTGAGGCGAGGTTTCTAAAAAGCCTTGTTATGGATTCCTTAGCCGCACACAACGTGTAGTGTGACAATATGCATTGGCCGTCAAAAGGATGATGTATCTTGTGGGTAAAGCTATACAATCTCTGTAGAATATTAAATCAATCTATCCGAATAGCCGCCGCGGTCATGGGCATGCTTGGGGATTTCACATGAGGGGTAGTTTTATGAAAACTTTTACTTTTGGGAAGGATCCATGTGCTAAGTGAAGTAATGTGATAGTTATATGATTCTGTGTGGTTGTAGTACCCCTTTATGATTGGGATGGTTGATTGGGAAACTCACATTATTTATAACCGTGTTTAAATGTCTGTTTTTAAACTGCTATAAATGTAACTGTTGTGTTATACAAAATAGCCGTTGTTTCTCTTTGTCCGCCTATGCATATGCATATTCCCGTGTACTTGCTTAGTATTCCATATACTCACCTTGTAATTCCTCTCAAATATAGAGGAGAAGTATTCGCTGTTTCCTGATGAGTTTGCCAAAGAAGACAATGTTTAGGCCGTGTGCACCAGTTGACTATCTGTGGTAAGTTAATGGAGCTTCTGTGCATTTATTTTAATTTTCCGCTGTGAATCTTTATCTTTTTGCTAGGCTCTTCGTGGTATAATAAGTATAAACTTTAGAGCCTTAAGGCTTATTACAGTTAATCTAGTAATTAATGTTAATCATTTATTCATGATGTTAGTTGTGATATAATCTTTATAACTGTGCATGCTAACATGATCCTGAGCTAGCACAATATACACAGAGGGTACTAGTTTAGATCCCGACAAGGGCGACATGTACGTGAGAGACAAGGAGACGATATGGGCCATTCAATTAATGAAGTTGATTCTGAGTTGTCGGATATGTCATATGAATTATGAGTCATATAAGTTGATGCGCTATAGGGTAGATATAGGGTAGATTGGATAAGATCATTGTTAAGGGAATAGGAAACATCCTCTCGGTCAATCCAGCCATAGGAGGGAATTGAAGAAAGAAAAAGGAAATCAGAAGCTAATTAAGGTAATTATTAACTAAATGGTCTTGGGCTGTGGGCAGGCAACGACGACTGACTTTTGTCTAATGATGACGATCAATATCTCCCTAGCTATATAAACAGATCGAGCTAGCTAGCTAGATATGGCGAGAGATAGAGAGAGCGCTAGCTAGCTAGCTAGCTACTCAAATCATATACAGATCGAGGCGAGGGACGGAGGAGAAACAGAGATCAGCAGCAGCTAGGCATGCTGCAGGCATATATATATATCGATCATGAAGGGTACTAGTAATCTTCACAAGGAGGAGGAGGAGGAAGGCGTGGCCTTGGTGCAGGTGAAAGACTATGACGACCATGGGTGCAAGACGCCGGATGACCCGGCTGCCGCTGCGGCAAATAAGGCGGCGGCGGAGGTGCAGCAGGAGGGCTATAGCTACTGGTCGTCGGCGGTGAAGCGCATGCGGCCGCCGGGGCCGGGGCGCGTGGGCCTCGTCATCGGCGGTTTCGTCATCCTGGCCTTGCTCCTCGCCGTCGCCGCCACCACCACCACCTGGCAAGCCGTCGATCTCACCGCCGTCGTAAGTCCATCCGATCCTCTCCCATCTCTATACATGCATATCTTATAATTCCAAACTAGCTTACTAATTCATTATTTAATTAACACTTAATTAACAGCATGCATGCATGTATACTAGTTCTTAGATATATAGGTTTTGTAATTAAGATCGATTGATAATTCGCATACTAAATCAAACATGCAGAGAGCTAGTTAGCGAGCCGTGACGCAGCACGCACGCAGGAATTAATCGATCCAGCTAATTAATTAATACTAGCATATAGACTTAATTCGATATATAATAATTTCCAATGCAAGTTTGACGTCAAATAACATCCAGTCCAATCTTGTTTTATTTGGTTTTGCACGTGGATTACTACTTTTTACCTAACTAATGGTAACTAACATGCATATATGATTATTATGTCGCGCATTGATCGAATTGACTTAATTCCTTTCCACCACCAACACGCGCATATGTTAACTTGCATACACACACACACACCTCAATTAACATCAATATCGATCGATGCATCAGTGAGTTTCTTGATTAATTTCACCCAAATTGCATGTATGCAGATTAGTTTGGCCTTCTAGACGATAGAGAGATCCAGTAGCAAGCAAGCAATGCAATGCAAGCAGTATGGTCCGTGTTCACGATGAAAGTGCTTCACGGGATACACGGCACTGTAGCTACCTCTAGCTAGCTTGCTGCTAGTTTGTTAAGCTACTAGCTAGTTAAATTAACTCCTCGCAAAAGTAAAAAACTCTAAGCAACTAAGATTTTTATATATTACAATATTACAAGTGCTAGTTCATCAGTTCAGCGTGCTGCCGTCCGGCAGGTGCCGCGCCTTGGATTTTTCATAAGGAAACAAACCATCATTCCTATAAATCGCCAAAAGTAAGGTGCATGATATATTATATGTAGCTAAATTAATTTTCAACGTATCACATATTTATTGAACGTACTTAATTAGACAAACATACCAAACTAATAAAAGGTAGTAAATTTGTTTATGACAAGCCCTTTTACATTTCTCTAGATAATAGATATAAATTCAGCCTATATATCCACACAGCCAAGACAAGCCCTCTTATATAGACATAGTACTAGTAATTATATATAGTTTTCAGTTTAAAAATTCAATATTCGAAGATTAAAAGTAAAGTGCACTTTTGCACTGTATAATTTCTTAATATGCTCGCTGAGTACATATGTGCGCCCAACTACTCTTTCTCGAAAGGAAAAAAAATATTGTGTTAACTCTGGATCTGATTGGCTGTGACTGGATTAATTTCTCTATAATATATGGTCTACACGTGTGCGGATGGCAGTGCTGCGATCCCTTGAGTCAACTGCGTACGTTGTAAGTACATAGATTTATAAATGATGCATGACGTTAGTAGCTAGTACTGTGTGTGGAATTCAATATAAACCTGCAAGCGCGCGTTGAAAGGAAGGAACAGATGTAGAAAAAAATGCTCAAGAATATAATGCCGACTTTTAATTTGGCTTTGAGACTTTGAGCGAATTGAAGCAGTGATGATGCATGCATGCATTCAACATAAGCTACTAGAAGTGGCAGGCAGTACGTGTCTAATCCATCACTATCCATGGTTGAATAACAACACAATATTAGGCCATTATCGTCTTGACCTAAGCTTTTAAGAATTCGCTTTCGATCGAGACAAACAACGGCTTGTTTACGGCAACCCAGCGATCGAGATAGCTGTCTACATGTTCCTTGTCAATTCGTCATCATCGTCATGCATGCATCAATCAATGGAATTAGAACCAGTCTTCCTCACTAATTAACTACCAAGCTACTGTGCTAATAGAAGTAGCTAATCATTTAGCTAATAGAAGTACCTTGTACGTAGTATGTGATCGATCATTATTATTTTTTCTTCTTAATTAATTAATCATTTTCTGCATGAGCAGTCGTCGTTCGTGCAGTTTGGCAATGGTGATGGTGCGCGGCGGCCTCACCGCAGCAGCTCACGTCTCCTGCCCATCCCCTTCACCTGCGCCAACCACACCACCACATGCCCCCGCTATGAGTCAATGTCGCCGGCGCCTTCCATGTCGTCGTCGTCACGGCCACCGGTGGAGTACTGCCCGTCCTACTTCCGGCACATCGAGCGGGACCTGGAGCCGTGGCTGGCCTCAGGCATCACGCTGGAGGCGGTGGAGCGCGGGCGGCGGCAGGCGCACTTCCGGGTGGTGGTGCTCGCCGGCCGCGTCTACGTGGAGACTTACCGGCGGGCGTTCCAGACGCGGGACGTGTTCACGCAGTGGGGCATCCTCCAGCTGCTCCGCCGCTACCCCGGCCGCGTCCCCGACCTCGACCTCATGTTCAACTGCGAGGACATGCCCGAGGTGCGCGCCGCCGCGTACCCGGACCCGGCCGCCGCGCCGCCGCTCTTCCGCTACTGCAAGGACCCCTCCACGCTGGACATCCTCTTCCCCGACTGGTCCTTCTGGGGGTGGCCCGAGGTCAACATCCGCCCATGGGCGCCGCTGCTCGCCGAGATGGCGGAGGAGAACGCGCGGCTGCCGTGGCCGGACAGGGAGCCCTACGCCTACTGGAAGGGCAACCCGTACGTGTCGCCGCTGCGGCAGGAGCTCCTCCGCCGGTGCAACGACTCGGAGACGACGCGGCTCTACGCCCAGGACTGGGGCTTCGCCAACCGCAATGGCTTCCGCGACTCCAATCTGGCGCGCCAGTGTCGCCACCGCTACAAGATCTACGTGCAGGGTCGCTCCTGGTCGGTCAGCCGCAAGTACATCCTCGCCTGCGACTCGCCGGTCCTCGCCGTCGCCACGCCCTACCAGGACTTCTTCTCGCGGGGACTCGCCGCCGGCACGCACTACTGGCCCATCGACCGGGCCAAGCTGTGCCGCGGCATCCGCTTCGCCGTGGGATGGGGCAACGCGCACCCGGAGCAGGCGCGGCGGATGGGGCTCGCCGGCAGCGGCTTCGCCCGGGACGAGATGGCCATGGAGTACGTGTACGACTACATGCTGCACGTGCTGAGGCGGTACGCGTCGCTGCTCCAGTACAGGCCCACCGTGCCGGAGCGCGCCGTAGAGCTGTGCCCGGAGTCCATGGCGTGCCCCGCGCAGGGCCGCGACCGCGACTTGATGATGCAGTCGAGGGAGCAGTACGTGGCCGACTACGAGCCCTGCACCATGCCGCCGCCGCTCACCGCCGACGAGGCCAGGAAGATGGCCCACAGGGACTCCGAGGTGCTCAACAAAATCGACAAGATGATGGCCGCTGGGAAAGATAATTAATCAAGTTAATCATAATCCCTAACAAAAATTATAGTACGTATAATAACACTAATTAATTCTGTGCTGTATGCATTAATCAATTTCTTTATTACATCTGTTGATTTACTTCTCCATTTTAATTTACTTTATTGTTTTAGCAAATCTTAAACTAAATTAGAAGATGTGATAAAT
Source organism: Oryza meyeriana var. granulata (assembly GCA_003991445.1). NCBI lineage: Eukaryota > Viridiplantae > Streptophyta > Magnoliopsida > Poales > Poaceae > Oryza > Oryza meyeriana. The sequence goes on along the minus strand of RYFJ01000734.1, from coordinate 502,545 downwards.
TGCATTACTACCTTTATTAATTATATTCTAATCAAATTTCTAAAGCCATGCCTATAGCTGGTCAGATGGGCGACCTGGCACTAGCACGACATGGCACAGCATGGATAGCACAAATATCTAGCCATGCACGGCACGGCACTAGGCCTTCTTAGCCATGCCATGCCGAGTGTCGTGCCGTGCCAGCACAATGGCACACTCGGCACGTCGTGCCCATGCCGGCCCTAGCCCGACTTGATATTAATCACTCAATCATCTCCATAATAAAAAATACACCCAGTTCAAAACATACAAATTTACATGTTTATCATTATAAATTTCATCAAATCCAAATCATACCAATAGATTTAGGCCAGAGCACACATCACAATCTAGGTCACACATCACAATCATAGGACAGAGCACACACACAGCCTGAGAATAGATAAAATTTATGTTTGAGCTGCCGATGCAATGGCTGCCTCATTAAAAACCTATCTAGGTAAAAACTCATACTCGTGAGAAAACCCTAGATAGGAAAAAGAGTACAGCCCAGCTCAATATTCTTAAGAGTTCAATCACATTATATTCCAGATTCCCTACACTACTGTTGAATCTTCATCAAGATACAAATTTTCAAAAGAAGCTTCAACGTCCTTGTCCTCCACAAGATGTTGTGCTCTTGCTTCACCAGCCTCCCAGTCTTTGATGTAGGAGAGCATCTCCACCATTTGAGGGCTCAGTCGACGCCGTCGCTCCTCGATGATCCTGCCAGTAAGACTAAATACAGACTCTAAATATATGGTAGAAATGGGCACAGTCAAAACATCTTTAGCTAAGATAAAGAATTGGATAGGATAGTTTGTGCTCATGCCACCAGTTCAAGATGTTAAAGTTATCATCATACTGGGTGATAGGGTCATTGTCCAAGTAGGAAGACAGTTCAGAACCCAGACCAAGACCAGCATCAATGCTTGCTGCTTGTAGCAAGGCACTTGCAGATGTTCTTCTAAACAGAGGGGAGGGGGAGGGGATGGAGGAAGAGGAACCAGTACCAAATGCAAAATCAGCTGGACCAGAAACAGGATCATCACCAAAGATCTTACCCCAATTAGTTTTTTTCTTACCAGAAGCAGTTGGCTAAGAAGGTCTTTGCAATCTCACTACACCAAACTTAATATCATACTTGGCAAATATGGTAGCAAGTTCAACCCTTACCTCAGTTAAGTAAGCAGAGTAATCAGTACCAGTGAGTTGAGATAATAGCTTGAGCACATTGTTGAAACCTTTCAACTTAGCTCTAGGATATAAGATGAAACAAATGGAATAAAGGAAAGGTATGTCCCTCCAATACTTGAGATATTTATCTTTCATTGGGACAACAACATTTCTAAGCATAGGATCATTCTCATAAGTGTTCAGGTGTCCAGCTATGTCAATAAGATGATGCAATATTAGTAGAGAAGTAGGATAATAAATACCAGACAGTGCCACAGTTGAATCATAAAACAGTTCAAGAAATGTTAATATCTTTTCAGCAATATACCAATGAGAATCAGTCAAAAGCATAGGATCACTTTCAGCCCTAGGGTATTGAGTCTGGATGAACACACTAAAAGTGTTCCTACAAGGGTCAAGATGCTTAAATATGAGCTATGTAGAATTCCACCTCACATCCATGTCCAAACCAAACTTTCTTGGATGTTCACCCATAGCAATGCAATAACTTTTATATGTAGCAATGCGCTGTTTAGAAGAGTTTAAGAAAGAAATTGCAGTTCTCAAAGCTTCAAGGTAAGGCTTAAGCCTCTTCAAGCCAAACTTAACAATAAGATTAATGATATGACAAGCATAGCACTGATGCAAGAACAGATCACCAACATAGGAAGATAATCTAGGCGTGAGCTTTTCCATAGCAGAAGTATTGGAATATGCATTATCCAAAGTGACAAAGAACACCTGATCAATTAAACCATACTCCTCTAGCATAGAAAGCACACGTTCAACACTATTCTCATCAGAGTGGGAGACATCAATAAGACTGAGGCCTATGATCCTCTTCTCTGGTTGCCACTCAGGACTAACAAAACGAGCAACCACACTAAGATAGTCTTCCTTAGCATTACTAGACCAGATATCAGATGTAAGAACAATAGAAGAAACACCATTATTAAAAGAATCAATAAACTTACCACGGCAATTAGTAAAGTACTTGACTAAATCTCTAGTGGTGGTTTGCCTAGAGACAGGCAAATCTAGGGTTATGTGCAACCTTAATGTACTCTTCAAATGCATCAGAAGCACCAAACAAAGAGCCAGACCAAGTGCAACAATCAAACGACAAAGTTGAGTACGAGCAACCTCGGGGCTATAGTCCAACTGACAGACACTTCCATCAGGATTAAACCGAAGTAAGGACTGAGACAAGCCCAACCTATTCGCTTTGCATATCTCCCTATGCCTTAAGAGATGGCCAGCGCCACTACTGGAACGAGCAGAGTAAACGTGACCACAATGGATGCACTTTGCTTCATACTTGACCCGTCGATCATTCATTACCTTGAAGATCTACTCGAAATAGTCCCAAACAGCAAAGATGGTTGAACGAGACCTCTTGTTGCCACCGGCAATGGTGCTTGTGGTCTGTGAGTCCACAGGAACACCGTCATCGCCAAGGAACTCAATAGGGTCGTGTAATACCCTAAATTATCCCCGTATAAAAATAATTGTGAAAAAAGAATTTTAGAAATTAAATTAAAAGCCTCAATGAGTGAAAATAATAAAAACAGAGGAAAATCTATAGCAAAATAGGCTTGGAAATAATTTTAAAAAATTCTTTGCTTAACCATCTATTTTATGAAATTTTCTAGGATTTATTTGATTAAGGAAAGTATTTTTGGTGAATTAAATAGTGCCCACAGCATTAAAATAAAAGAAAAAGGAATTAAAAACCCCCTTTCCTGTGCATGGGCCGAATCCGGCCCGTTACTGTGTACTTAACGACCTCCCCCTCGCGCGCGCGGCCCACGGCCTCCGGCTGCGGCTTCGCCCGCGCCTCGCTGACAGGTGGGCCCTACCTGTCGGCTTCGTCATCAACCTCTCGCCGGGAAGTCCTGTTCATCCTCGAGCACCGCCGCCGAAATCCCGAGAAATCCGAGCGCCTTGGCCCCGATCTCGTCCAATTGGTTGAGGGGAAACGGAGCCCCGGTCCTCCTCTACCTTATCCCCAAGGAAACCGGAGCCCTATCACCATCGGTTGAGGAGACCCGAAGCTTCCCGACTCGGATTTTATCCCTAAGTTGCCTCCTCCGCGTATCTCGCCGAACCCGAGCCAGACTCGCCACCTCACCACTATAAATAGCAAGCCCTAGACCCCTGGGAGCTGTCCCGTGCACAAGGTTGAGCCCTAGCTAGCCCTAGCAGCCTCCCCACGTCCCGAGCTCGCTCTGCCGCCGCCGCCGAGCCCTGTTTGCGTGTCGTCGCCACTTCAGTCGCCGTTAGAACCCGCCGTCACCTTTGTGAGCTTCATCGGAGCCCAAGAAAGCTTGGCCACCGCCTCTGGACTGCCGGAGATCGCCGGAGCACCGTTGCTGACGGGAACCCGAAGACCGCCGCCGCTTGGAGCTCGCCGCCGGTGCCTCTCGTCACTGTTCGCCACCCGTCTACCCACGGTGAGAACCACCGCGATCTCCTCTACCTATTCCCGCCCTCGCCTCGCACCGCCGCGCAGCCAATCGCCGGCGACCATCAGGTCCAGTGCCGCCACCATCGCCGCTGTCCGCTGAGCCGCCAGGCAACGACATGGACGCCGTGTCAGCCACCCGATCAGCAGCGGGGTCTCGCATCCCAAACAGATCTCAGTCGTCGGATCTCCCCGATTAGATCTCGGCCCTTAGATTGTTGGATCGAACCATAGCCGTTGTATCTAAGTTAGATTAAATCTTAGCCCTCCGATTTATCTTAAACCGTGGATAAATCTCAGCCGTCCGATTCGATCCCATAAAATCCTAACCATCGGATCGTCCTGTGAACCTCGGTGGACTCGGTCCATCGTGGACCAGAACCCCTCCCTCTCGCTGCCAGTGGGCCCCACCGATCAGCCGAGAGCTCTCTCTCTCTCTCTCCTTGATGACGTCATAAAGCCTTTTCTTGAATTAAATTAATTCCTAAATGAAGCAATAAATCAGTTTAATTCTTTTAATAGGCTTTTAAAGGGTTTAAACTTCTAAAATTCATAACTAATTCATCTGAACTCCGTTTGGGGTGATTCAACTTGCAAAATTCTTTAAAAATTAAGATCTACCCATTAAAAATATAATATTATACTATTCATGTGTGTTGATGTACTGTTTTTCTCTTTTTTTTGTGTCTTTAGCCGCCGACATTCAGGAAGAGTCGCAATTTCTCGAGGAGAGTTCCGAGGTTTGTGAGGAGCAACAAGGCAAATCACACAGATTCCTCAATACCTTTGAGTATATTGTTCCTATGTTTAAAGCTATATTTCCTTTCAACTCTGCATTTATTTTGGAATATTATTGGTAAAGGAAAACACTAATCTTTGTTTATGGCCCCTTTGACTTGATTACAGGATATTGTACCTATGGGATAAATGTGACTAGCTAGCTTTATTTATTGGTTAGCTAGAGTACCTCTAGGACTCTGCTTAGCCATGCTTAGCAAACTGTAGAATAATTAATGGGTTATCACTAAAGGCTTGACAATTACTATTGACTCACATGAAATAATGGTTCGACGTACGACTATGATCGTGCAAGGATGATTTAATGGTCTACTAAAATATGGACAAAGGTGGGTTGCGAGCACCAGGGTTGTGAATGTTGCTAGCGGTGCTCGTGCCAATTAAGGACCGGTTCGCGAATTACTTGTTGCAAAGCAATACTCGTGCTAACCACAAGTTAGAATGGGATAGCAGGAGTTTGAAGTGTGCCGAGTTCAATACGAGGCACCAGGGCGTGTTTGTGGATGATATAAGTCCACACATGGCAATGACAATAAGACCATGCTTGGGGCATCGGGTCATCTCACGGGAAGGTACTTGATCACCCCTACCAGAGACCGGAGGTTCAGCGGGAGGCTCTTCTATTGTGCGAGTTACATGGATAATCCTGTCACAATTCCTTTCCGAGATACCGTGGTGGTATCAAGGCGCACAATGATGTATTGTGGAGTTGTGTCTTGTGGGTAAAATTGGTACTCTCTAGTCAGAGTAAAAACTATTTAAATAGCCATGCCCACGATAAGGGCGAGCCTAGTAATGTTTTCTATGATTAGTCTCATATTAATTAAATTTTGAGTATTAAAGAATGAATCAAGGTTAGCTCCAAGTTGGAGTGGTTGGGCCTATACCATTGGGTGAATGGTATAGTGTTGGATAATATTGATTAATTACTGATGTTTTATTTCTGTCTTAAATGCTTTACCAAATGCTGTTTATGCAAATTTGAGCCATATTATGCCATCCTTTGTTATCCTATGCACTTGTATATTTGCTGTATGGCTTACGGAGTATTTTATGTACTCACCTTGCAATCAACAATCATCATTTAGATGAGTACTTCAGCGAGGAGGACTGCTTGGAGGATTAAGCGGGAGTCCCGGTCAAGTTCGTGGAGTGGGTTACGTCACGTTGTCTTCGTTTATTTACCGTTGCTAGAACTTTATTATTTTGATAGGCATCATTTACCTCTGTAATAAATACTTTCGATATGTAAATAATTACTTTGATTATCAACTATGTCATATATGCCTCGGTTGATTCCTGGATGAGAATTTACACACAATAAAACTCCAGAATTTTGGATGGAAATTCTGGGCGTGACATGTTTGCTGCGCTGCGGCCAAGCAGCTCGTCCACGCCTAGGTCATCTTCATCATCTCCGGTCTGCCCCATCATCGGAAGGTCATCGTTGATGGTGTGTCCATTGCCGTTAGCCATCGCTAGCCCTCTAGTTCCTCAACGGACTCGGAGCACCAGAGCCGCCGGTTGAGTGAAACCAGAGCACCAAAGTGGCAAAGCCCTCCAGTTCCTCAACGGCATCGCATCAGCCGTAGACCTGCGCAAAGAAGAAGAACAAGCGAGAAGAAACACGTCAAGAACACAAGAACTCGACTGACAAATCTTGGACCTAGGGTTAGGGTTAGGGATCTAAAATGCTTACCTGTGCTATGCGAATCCGAAGCACCAGAGCTGCTGGCGAGGGGTGCGAGGTCGATGAACAACTACAGATCCAGGAGATGACGAGAGGGTGACTAGGGTTTGGCGATGGATTCGCAAATCCGTTCACCGGAGACTGAGAGAACGAGAAGAAAAACAAAGAGAAGAGGGGTATAGATGGCCAAAGGGCAAAGAGACGTGCCGTGCCACGGTGCCGGCCTGCCGGCCAGCGGCGGCGGAGAGTGAGGAGAAGACGAGAACGAGAGAGACAGAGAGGAGCGGAGAGCCAGAGAGACTAAGAGGCGATGGGTGCTAGGGTTCGAGATGGGGGAGGGGAGGGGGTGCGCCAGCTTTTATATGCCAGCGCCAACAGGCCAGGGGTTGGCCACGCCCAACGGTCGTCGTCCCCATGGGTCAGTCGGGCCATGGTCGTGCCGCCCCCTTAGTTGGGCCAGGCAGCCCTCCCCATCGGGCTGTGCCGGCCCAAGCACTATTGCTGTTGGGCCTAGGCCGTGCTTTAATGGGCCGTGCCCCATGCCGTCCATTGGACCCGGCCCATCTGGCCATCTACATCGCTCGTGCTTCCCCATGTACCTGATCGCCTTGCCGACGACCATGTGCTTGCAGTAGAACTCCGCAAAGAACTTGCCGTCCACCTGCATCTGGAACTCCTCCTGCGCCCCAACGCTCCCGCCACGTCGGCTCTTCGACTCGAATAGGCTCGTCTGCGCCCGGGCACGCGCCTACGCCGTCAGCTGCACTCCGGTGTGCTTCAACATGAACGACGCTAGCGTCAGTGCCTCGCGGTCGTCCGTGCCGCCGATGAACACAAGCACCACGCCCTGCGCCGTCCCACCCGCCTGCTGCTTCCCGCGCCCGCGGTCTACCAGGATGCCCACTGGGCACGGCGCCAGCTGCAGTACCTTCTGGTTCACCAGCCGGAACCTGAAGTAACCGACCTCCATGGCCCTGTCCGCCTACTGCCTCTTGTGGAAGGGAAGCAGCACCAGCGCCGCCATGGCATCCTCTGCGCAGATGCACATGTCGTTGTGCATGTCCGGGAAAGACGACAGTGCCCAGCACCCTGCGCACCCTCACCACGCCATCGCGCTCTGCCTGGTACGCTCAACGCCTCACCGTCGCCGATCAGCTTCCACATCTCCGACACCTAACCTTGCCATCTGATCCATTAGCTACACCATGTCGACAGCGCAGACGGCGATCGAGCTCGCCGTTGCTGCCGCTCCTCCATGAGGAAGGCGAGCATGGGCACATCCTGCGGGCCGTGCAAGCCCACGATGAGGCGGAGCTCCTTGCCCGGGTCGTGGTGCTGCAGTCCCATGAGGCGCCACTGCACGATATGCCACGCCCACGATGCGATCGCCATGCCCACCACGTTGAGCGCCACCATGAAGATGATCGCCATGAACGACTTGTCCGTGATGAGGCAGGGAGAGGAATCGAGACTACGAGAGGGAGGTGGTGGTGGGATTCCGGATGGGTTGAGTTGGGACGTTCGATATGATATAGATGTTGTGGGTCGTCCGATTTAAGGAATAATGAATGAAGAATGAGAACAGATGTTGGTACAAAATATATATATAGAGAGAGAGAGCACGCGACGGGTGAAGGCAATAGGGGAGTTTAAATTCTTTTTTCTAGCTATAGAAAAATTCCTGTATGTGCAACGGGAAAAACCATAATTACGATACAAGCCATTAGTATGCGCATGCATAGTAGATGATTAGGCGACTCGTGTGTCAACCAACTAAACCCGTGTGTACTGATGACATGTAACACAAATACACTTAAAACAATAACCCATCATGTGTTGGGTGCTCAACACATGAGACTAAGGCCCTGTTCAGCACTCCATCTGGAGATACTTATTTAAGCCGCGCGTAAAACGAGAAACGTCATTACCGTGTGATTAATTAAGTATTTACTATTAAAAAGTTGAAAAATGGATCTATTTATTTTTTTAGAGCTACTTTCATATAGAAAATTTTTACAAAAAAACGTACCGTTGATTGTTTTGGAAAGCGTGCGCGCGGGAAACGAAAAAAAGAAGTGGGAGAAGTAGTGGGAAAGAACAGGGCCTAAGACGGGTTGTAATTAAAAATTAGCCCGCTAAATGGTATCATCTCAAGTGCACATACGCATGTGGTCCATCGTGTACCAATCTTATACCTCACGGGCTAATTTAATACCATGATGGAGCTAAAGCTGTGAATAGTGATGACATTTGGGCCCGATCACTGATCTTCAACGATGAATTCACCTATTAAAGCTTGGGTTTGGTGAGATTTATTCACTACAAGTCTTCTTTGTAGCAAAAAAAAATTACTGTCTAGCCTGGCGGGGCTAGGACCATCACAAGCGCCCACATCATGTCCATCAAGAAAAAGCCCGACTATTGAGCTGGCCCATTATCCCATAGTCATACAATGAATTTTTTTGATTTTTATATTTATTTATTAAAAGATTTGCAAAAATAGATTTTCGTTTGAAAAAATTGCAAAAATAGACTCCCGCCGCCCTCTGGGAGGGCGATTTTATGACGTGGCTGACGGCCGTTGCCCCCCCCCCCCCCCCCGCCGACGGCCATCAGCCATTTTGCAGGCGGCCCCCCGGACTCCAAAAAACCGCCCTCTCAGAGGGCGGCAAGGGGGCCGCCTGCAAAATATGCCCAAAAACCGCCCTCTGAAAGGGCGGTTTTTGGCTCCCGGGGGGCCGCCTGCAAAGTCGCCCATTTCCAGGGCGGTTTTTTGCAGGCGGCCCCCTTGCCGCCCTCTGGGTGGGCGGTTTTTAGCCCCCGGGTATAAAACCCCCCTCCCAGACTCAAAAAATGTCATAAAATTCACTCAAATTAGAAAAAAAAAACAGGAGAGAGCTGAGAGGGCGAAAGCAGCAAAGCTCTACCCGTTTGCTGATTTGCCTGCAGGTAAAATCCATTGTTCCTTTGCAATTTCTATTTGTATGTAAGAATTGATGTAGTAATGTACTAGTTATGTGTATAGTACTATATAGATCTGTAGTTTTTAGTTAATCTGTTAGATGACTTATTTTTTGTACAGATGGTACTTATAAAATCTGGAATACACGGTTTTAGATGTTAGGAGGATGGTGGTACCTAGTTTAACTGTATTTTTCATGAACAGATATGTCAAATAAGGTGATATTTCAGTTATTTCATGGGCAAGGGAATGTGAGATATGGTCCAGACGGTGTAGATCTGTCGGAGTTTAGTTCAACGGCTAAGGGTATTGATAGGCCAGCTGAGAGAAGTTTTGGATCAGTATACAACTGGCTGATGCGAGGGTTTTGACTGGACCCTCAGCTCAGCGGAATAACCTTGTATGTAGTAGTCAGTCGTGTAGTTGAAGGTTTTTTTTGGGAACTGATGCCAGTGGATTGCACTGCCACTTGGAGATGGTATGTGGAGAATGCATTTCAACGTGGCTGGCCATTGGGCATACTTGTGTCCATATATGAGAAAGATAACAACGCTGGTGCAATACCCGTACAAGATGATGAGGGTCCAAGTACGGCGGGAGGTGATAGTGAAACAATAGAAGAAAATGAAGGAGGGAATGAAGAAGATAGACAGCCAACAGGTGTGGCAGATGAGGGAGAACATATCGACACGATCGTCCAAGAAATGGCTAGAGAAGATTCTGAAAATGAGCATGCAGAGTATGATGACTCGTCTGATGAAAACAACGTGATGCCTGCAGAATAGAGCAACGAGGACTTCTCTGCGCTTACTATCTCTTTAGTAGTACCACTCTTTAATGTACTCTAATGCACTCTCTGCAAATAGGTATAATCGTAGGGGACAGGCAGCCGGCGCTCAGTGGTATCCCCGACTGCAGCGGTACGTGGAGGACTGGTTGTTGGCAACGGAGGATGTCGTCGACGAGTTCCGTGCACACACTGAGGAGCATTACCTAGCATACCTCAGGTGGTACCAGCCTCGGACCCGCATACGCGTAACGTTCACCCCAGGTGATCCACAGCCACACGTCGCTGCTACGACGGACACGTATCCTACACACCGTGACCAGGACTACTTTCACGCGGTAAGTCACTTTATCTTTGCACTTTGTCATTCCCTTTCTAGGTAGCCACGGTTCTAACACATAATCAAGTCACATTTGAAATAGGCCGACGCAGCGCGATAGATTCAGGGTGATGTCAACGCGGCGTTCGGACGGTTGGACACTGGGATCGTGCTGACTGCGGACGAGCAGAGGACGACCTTCGGGAGGATTCGTCAGGCGTTGCACACAGTGCTTCGTGCGCTCACTTGTCGCGCGACTGACGCGGTACCTCCCGTCTATATACAGCAGCAGCAGCCACGGCCAGCAGGAACAGGACGAGGAGCAGGAGTGCGCCTATAGGGTTCCAGTCAGCCATCTGGCCCCTCCAGAGGTAAATTCTACTAACCTTCCGTTCATAATATGTTTCCTTGTACGACATGCACCGTTGTACATCAATATGCTTCCCTGCAACCTTCGCTACACCATACCTACATCCCTCTGGAGCTAGCACGTCGACGCATGGAGTGTACCACACACGACCACACGCGCAGCTGGGCATGACAAGTGCCCCCGGTGCCACCACAGGAGGTCCTTCAGGTTATATCAAAGTTTACTTTTCTCTTGCAAAATTTTGATTTGCAATAATCAATAATTTGGTGTACATTGTTCCACTCTACAGCGCCATCGATGTTTGCTGGCGCTGGCTCCTCCACGCAGGGCGCACGCAGCAGCGGTTGGGCACCGGGTCCTTTCGAGGGGGACGACTTAGAGGATGAGGACGAGGACGAGGGCGAGGAGATCCACGAGATACTAGCTGCCTCGCAGCTCGAAGGAGCTCCGCCACCACAGACACAGGACCCACCGGTTGCCACACCCGTGCAGACGACCCGCGCTGGCCGTGCTGTACCACCAGACCGGTTGACGTACTCCCAGGGATAGGTGCGAGCGCAGGGTAGGAAGTCGAAGAGACCTAGAGGTTACGGTCCGGGCCCGTAGTACTTTGTGTCTGTAATAGTTTGTCTGTTGTATATAATGTTTTATTAATTCTACGTTTCCTGATGAAACCACTTTACTTCGTTTACGCTCATCGATCAAACGACGTATTCCTCACGATCTACGTTTCTGACGAATCTGATCAAAAATATGAATTTTCGAGTGTCAACTTCACGACGAAAGTACATTCCGAGCGGTGACAACCGAACACACATTAACTATCATACAAACCTATTGATATCCAACTAGCGATGCAACTACTGTGTGAGGACGGCGCGGCCAGGAAGCGGCAACAGTATGCGCCTAGGAAATAGTGACGGCAGCCGGTACTCACATAAAAATTGATTTCGAAAATTAATTTTTCTAAATCAATTTTTTTCTTTTTTTTCGGCATGTTGGTCCGGACTGTCCGGATAGGGTCCGGACGGTCCGGACTATATTAACGCTAAATACCGCCCTCTAGTTGGGCGGCAAGCCAAAAACCGCCCACCCAGTGGGCGGCAAGGGGGCCGCCTGTAAAATGGCCGGCCCCCGGGCGCATTTTGCAGGCGGCCCCCTTGCCGCCCTCTGAGAGGGCGGTTTTTGGGAGGCCGGGGGCCCGCCTGCAAAATGGCTGACGGCCGTCGCCGGGGGGACAACGGCCGTCAGCCATGTCATAAAATCGCCCTCTGGGAGGGCGATTTTTAAAAATCGCCCTCCCAGAGGGCGGCGGGAGTCTATTTTTGCAATTTTTTCAAACAAAAATCTATTTTTGCAAATCTTTTAATAAATAAATATAAAAATCAAAAAAATTCGTCATACAATCTCGAGCCTACAAGTCCCGAACACAACACGCATCCATCTCGTTGATCTCCTTCTCTTGGTCATTCCTAGTCTTGTTTCTCCCAAATCCAACCGACCAGCAGATTTGTTCCCTTTTCCCATCCACCGAGAAACACAGCAGGCAAAAACATAGCCCTTTAGCTGATCTGATGAGCTCAGCAGCGATGCGGGATGGTTAGACCTAATGAGCTCCACGGCAACGGGGGACTGTGCCCAATGAGATCCATGCCTCCATGGCGGTGGTGACGCGGATCGGGCCTGATCGACAGGGCCTCACCTGGCCTCCATCTTAGTTCAAGACGACAGTGCAATTTCCTCCGTGGCTTGATCCCACTACTACAGAAAAGTCTATTCGTACAGCCTTATCAGTACCTGTTGGGGTGGCTTGATCCCACTACTACAGAAAAGTCTATTCGTACAGCCTTATCAGTACCTGTTGGGGAAAACCAGGCACTGATAATGGTTTCTCGCCCCTCCGAACCCACGCGCATCCTATAGAAGAAAGACCCGACACTGATGCCAACACATCAGTGTTGGTTGGGGGAAAACCCAACACTAATAGTATCATTATCAGTTCATTAGAAAACCCGGTATTGATGTGTGGTGCATTAGTGCCGGTTTTTTAGAAAACACGGTAATGATTAGATAGAGCCAAGCCGAGCCAAACCGGAGGAGGCCAATTGAATCAAGCAGGCATAAAATAAATCGAGCGGCTCCTTTTCTTCGCCTTATTCATTTCTCCCCGAGGACCCCGACTCCCTCACCCATCGCCCTCGAGGCCGTCCAGTCCAGCGCCCACCCGTGCGCTCACCCATTACCCACCCTAGATTCCCCTCGCCCAGCGTCATCGCCCTCCACCAGGGCCATTGTCACACCCTGAGTTTAGCCACACTAAATATTACCTGTGAAAAATACCCAAGAAAATAAATTTAAAAAGGATAGAGAAATTAATTGATGGTGTAAAATGCAAGATAATAAATTATCGTGGCCGGGAATATTTTTCTTGTATTCTCTGTGCCAAAATATATTAACTGGATTTTTAGTGGAATTTACAGAGCACAGGAACTATTTTTAATAAATTAAATACGCTTATTGGAATTTAAATCGTCCTGGAAATCTTTTTCCTTTTCTTTTCCCTTCTGTTTTCTCTTTTTCTCCATCGCTAGGTCGCCGGCCCAGCACTGTGCCGCAGGCCGGTTTCCCTCCCCGGCCTTTTCCTCCTCGCGCCCGCGCCCGCGCCCTCGCTCGCACCCGCGCCCACGCACCCGCTGACAAGCCGGGCCCGCCTGTCAGCATCATCTTCCTCCTCCGTCCGAATCGGGCGGAGGGGAAATTCTCCGGAGCCGTCCGATCCGGCGCCGCCTCCCGCCTTATCCCCCGCGCTCTCCACTCGTTCAAATGGTCGCGGACCGAGTCCGCCCCACTCCCCCGAGTTCTCCGGTGTCCACGTCCCCTCTCTCCCGAGAATCTCGCACACGATGCCCACGCCGCCATCCACTCTCCCGTGCACGATTGGAGCCGTTCGGCCTCGATCTCTCCTGGACAACTGTATAAAAACCATCTCCACCCTCTCCTCCATCTTTTCCCCAACACGCCGAGCTTTCCAGTGCCCCAGAACCCCGTCGCCACCGCGCACCCGAGCTCCACCGTTTTTCGCCGCCTCCGGCCGCCGCTTGCCGCCATTCCAGACGCCGCCAGGCCACTCCGCCACCGCCAGCACCTCCGCCGCGAAGCGCCGCATCTCGGCCGCCACTCCGTGGAAGCCGAGGCTCGCCGGTCCGCCCCACCCGCGCGCACGGTGAGTATCGGCCCTTCACCTTCTTTCCGGCCGGGGATTCCCACCGCGCTGCGTCACCATTCTTCGCCCTAACTCCTCTTCCGTCCTCCTCATCCTCCAGGACGCCTCAGTAACCGCCTCTCGCCCGTTCCCCGCCGTCGGAGCTCCGTCGCCGACGTCGTCCCGAGGCCACCGCCGCTTTTTCGTCGCCACCGTCGTCTTCGCGCCGTCACTCGCCGTCGCGAGCCGCCGGTGAGAACCCCCTCCGTTTTCCTGTTCCTTTCCGCCCCTCCCTGTGGTCGTCGCCGCGCCGGGTGGTTGCCACCAGCGACCATCGGGTCGCGTGTGCGCCGCCACCTCCCGCTCGGGACGGCTGGCTTCTGCCGGCGCTTCCCGGGGCCGTCCGATCTGCCGGGTGGCAGATCGGGGCCGCCCGCTCGCTCGCCCGCGTGGTTGCTCGCGGTGGCGCCACGTGGTGCGCCCGCTCTCGGCCGCGGTGGACTTGGTCCGCCGTGCGCCTGCCTCTCGCACGCCACTGGCTGGTGGAGCCCGCCTGTCGGCGCCGGCTTCCCAGTCTGGTGACGTCATAAATCGGTTAATGCGCATTAAATCACTGGTTAATTATATTTACTCTGAAAATAGCAGTAAAACTTCAATAAATCATAACTATTTCATACGAACTCTGATTAAGTCCATTCAAATTTCATTAAATCCAGAAAAATACCAAGAATCCATTAAAAATACTTTCAGCCCATGTTTGATTGCCCCATGTACTGTTTTTAATTGTTTATGCATTGTTTGTTGTAGAATCCGATGCCGGTAATTCTCCTGCGTATTTCGAGATCGTAGCCGAATACCTTGAGCCGGATCAAGGCAAGTCGCACTGTTACTTTGATCACTTTGTACCCATTTTTCGCTAAAATTGCTTTGTTTACTTAAATAAACTGCATTATTTTAATAATTCATGTGGATTGGTATTGCCTATACAATGTTAGGATTCAGCCTTAGTTTTGGTAACTAAATCCTTGTCACCTGGGTAATAATGTGACTAGTTTACAATTCTTAGGAATGCTTAGCCAAACTTAGCAACGTAGCTCACATGGGAATTAAATACTATTTCTTTTGTATGACTCGACTCAATGTCGGAAAAGTGGAACCTTGGATAGGCTGTTGTTAAATTCCTAAAATTTTGACCTAAATGGTGGGCTGTGGGTGTATGGTTTTGCTTGTCACACCCATGGCAATTAAGGACTGGTTCGTGGGAACCACTTGGGCAACTTCCCGTACTTGCCACAAGCCAGCGTGGGCAACGGCTGGGCTTGAAGCGTTTCTTCTCCCTCTCCTAGGCACCGAAGAAGAGGGTGGGCGTGATGGAGTTGGGTTGGCCCGGGGTAGGGTTGATCGGCTGCCGGATTCACCGTGGCGCAAGGGGGGTAGCCTGGCCAATATGGCGTGCCCTGTCGGCAGGTGCAACCTCAGCGTGGTGTGGATGGTTAGGGAGGGGTTGCGTGAACGGTCCTGTCACAGCCTCGTACGGGACATCGTGGTGATGTACTGGCACACGGGAACGTGTGTGGGGGCTGTGTCTTGTGGGTACAGTTGTACACATCTGGTCAGAGTAAAACTATTCGAATAGCCGCACCCGCGGTTATGGGCACATTGGCCAAGACTCACCGTGATTAGTCTCACCCTAGATAATTAATCCTGTTTTATCAAACCGGTGTTGTGGAAGGTATTGAGTCCGGTCGACGTGGTTGAGTTGACCGGGGGTGACTGGTTAGCGTGGTGTAACGCTAATCGGTGGAGACTGGTGAGTGTGGTGTAACTCTCATCAGTTACGCCTGGTGGTCGTGGTGTAACTTCCATCAGCGCGGCCTGGTCAACGTGGTGTAGCGTTGATCGGGAAAAATTGGTCAGCGTGGTATGTTGTCCGGTGGTGACTGGTTAACGTGGTGTAGTGTTAATCAGTGGAGTCCGGGTAACGTGGTGTAACGATACCCGGAGATGTCTGATGAACGTGGTGTAGCGTTCATCAGTGGAGACTGGTTGATGTGGTTTAGCGTCAATCGGTTGGGAATGGTTGGGCCTGGTTAACGTGGTGTAACGTTAATCAGTGGAAGTTAATATTGTTAATTAAATCAACTTTTTACTGTTTGCAAACTACTTCCCTTTGCAACTGCTTTTCCGCAAATAAACCATATCCCATCTTTGTACCCTGTGCATATGCATATTTGTGGGTGTGATTTGTTGAGTACTATGGGTGGTACTCAGCCTTGCTCCAATTTTCCCCCAGTGTTGGAGGACGCGTCAGATGAAGATCATCCTGAGGAATAGGCTGGCTCCGCCGTCAAGGTGCCTGTGGGATGGAAGCGGCTGCTTGGCCAGATGTTTATAGACTCCGTTTTACCTTTTTTCGCTGCATTTATGTAATATACAGTTTACTCTGTTTGTAAGACACTCTGTATGGCAACTTGGTTTGTGTACCCTGGCTTTCCTGGGCAGGGATTTATTACACATTAATGTTCAGAATTTCGGTGCGAATTTCTGGGCGTTACAGCCATGCCGCCTCCATCGCCGCCACCGCATCGGCTAGCGAGAAGGCCGGGGGACACCGGATTTGGCGACCACGGCCTCCCCGCCGGTGGATCCGGCTGGCCGAGCGAGGAAGCAGATGGTTGCCCCCACTCTCTTCTCCAGCGGCGGCAAGCGCGGGGTGGAAGCAAGCGCTTTCGGGTCCCTCGGCCAGTTCTACCCGATGAAGCACACGTCGGGATAGCGTCGACGGAGGCAGGGCGGCGCTGGGAGCTAGGAGCGAGCGGATTCGGTGGCAGCGACGACGCATGCGTGTTCTGCGTGGGTCGGCAACGAGATTAGCTGGCGTGGAGGTCGGCTCGAGGGAGATCAACGATGGCCACTTATTGGTGATGTTGATTTGGATCTGTGTATTGGGGATCGATGTTACTGATGATGTAGGGTTATTTAGGGGGTTAGGATTTGGGGTTCCTTCTTCAATCCCCTAGATCTTTAGGGTATATAATCAGTTGGGGGTTAGGATTTGGGATGTTTCTGATGACCCTTCCTGTGGTAGTGTTTGTTTCTATTTGTGTTTGATTTTGTGAGTTTGTATTTGATTTTATCTTCTCAATTTCTCTTCGTTTTCTTCTTTGATTCAATTTCGGACAAAAAAATACGCGCGCTGGCAAAGAGTCGGACAACAGATACGCGATGCGGGATGACGGAAGCGATAGACGAAAGAAGAGGAGGATGAACGGAATCAATATCAATTTTTATAATAGTAGAGATAGAGATATATATAAATCAACTAGCACTATATGTTACAAGCATGATGCTTCAGACAAGTCCCCATGCATCTCTGAAACGGAAAGCTACAGAGTGCAGACGCAGAAGAATGCAACACAGAACATACTAGGGGGATCAATCCACATACATATCTGAAACGAAATTCTTCTGATGCAGAAGAATTCAGACACATGCAGGAAGTTGGGTTAATTAACCAAACAAAACAGACAGACAAAATACTAAGGGATCAGTACTAGAACGGATCAGTCCATACAATACATCTCTGAAACGAAATACAGCATCCGGATAAAATTGCAACAGACTTTTACGTTTTCAGTTCTATATTCAATTCACAGCAGAATCCAAGCAAAACGCAACCCCCCAAACTTGCACCCAATACAAATTCATGAACAGGAAAACATCCCCATTCGATCGAGCACCGAGAAACGTTGCAAATCTGCAACCGAATCACTTGGATTGGAATCCCACCAACACACCAGATTCCAACCGAGTAGATAGAGCAAACATTTACTATCAGAATCCAAGTAATAAGAATATGCATGAAAACCAAGCAGTCAGACAGCAAACAAGCGATCTGAAACGAAATGCAGCATTCAGATAAACATGCAACTGACGTTTTCCCTTCTCTATTAAGTTCACACCAGAATCAAAACTGCATCAAAACCAAGTGGACACAGCAAACAATTTGGGCATTTAATATTCACTTCATGCAAGCGATCCAGCAGTTCAAAGCATTGAACGACACAGCCGGCTCTGTTCTTCTTGGACACAGGATGCACGAACTCAAGGTAAGCCGATTCGATCTGAATCTACCAGAGACACGACACTACAAACTACGAGAGAAACAGCATTACACGACGAGGGACACTACGGGGTTAGGAGAGAAAGTGAGTACTACTCGAAGGCCCAGGCGTTCTCCCGGCGGATCTCCTCCTCCTCGTCCCTGCTGAGGTCGTTGACGATGTTGTAGGCCTCGCGGATCTCCTCGGGGGTCTTGCCCTTGATCGTGTCGGCGACCTTCTTGCAGGTGAGGTCGAGGAGTCCATCGATGTTGAGGTAGTTGGAGGCCGTGATGACATCGAAGAGGGAGTCCTTGTCCTTGTCCAGCTCGTTGACGAAGCCATTGTCCCAGGCCTTGAGATCCTTCTCGTCGGTGTCGGCGGCGTGCTTGTCGCAGTACTGGATCACCATGACGAGCGTCTTGTAGTCGACGTTGGGGAGCGGGACGTACGGGTCGGCGCAGTTGTCGTCGATCATTTTCGCGATGAACTTGGACAGCCTCGCCGACGCCTCCGTCACATCATACGACTTGCCATCACTGCTCCTCAAGTGGATCATCCTGCCGCTCTCCTTCTCCCGCTCCTCCGCCCCCGCCAATACCTTCTCCGCAGCCGACGACACCACCTTCTCCACCGCCTGTGACACCGCCTTCTCCGCCGCCGGCACCACCCCCTTCCCCTTCCCCTCCGCCGCCGCAAACCCCGCGCGCCTCTCCGTTCCCCGCCGCCATCACTCGCTCTGGCTCACGAAACCCCAACTCTCTCCTCTCTCTAACCACT
Source organism: Oryza meyeriana var. granulata (assembly GCA_003991445.1). Lineage (NCBI taxonomy): Eukaryota > Viridiplantae > Streptophyta > Magnoliopsida > Poales > Poaceae > Oryza > Oryza meyeriana. Next base: position 483,879 of record RYFJ01000734.1, on the reverse strand, counting down.
CAGCGCTCGTGGTGGATACAAAGTGGCGCGGTGGCCCGAGCCGGATTGATCGCTGCGGGGTCGGAGCCAGATGGGGCCACCAATATATAGCCCGGAGGCGGAGGCGTGTTCGCTTTCGCTTTCGCGGCCGGTACGTTTCTTCTCCTGCAAGCCTAGCTGAATTTTTACTGTTACTAATTTAATTTTTTTTTTAATTTATAAAACTAATTTTTGATTTGGTTAATTTGCAGAAATAGCCTCTTGCCGCCCTGGGCCACGGCGGTTTTTGGCGCGGCTAACGGCGGCCCCCCACCGTTAGCCGGGGGGGCCACGTGGCGTTGCCGCCCTCGGGGACGGCGGCGAATCCCCTGGAGGCATTCGCCGCCGTCCCCCAGGGCGGTTTTTAGCCCAATCGCCGCCCTGGGGGACGGCGGTTTTTAGACCTCCCCTATATAATCCCTTCGCACACTCGCCGGCGCGTCATTTCCCCCTTCCACCTCCAGCGTTCGTCCAATAGAGCTGAGGCAAAGGAGGAGCAGTACAGCGGCGAAGCCCTCACGGATTTTTGAGCCGAATCTACGTAACTTTTTGCTCTCTCCCTATTATGCAGTCAATTTTGTAGACAAGTGTTAATTAGTACTAGACGGATAGTGTAATATCCGATATATTATGAAAATATTAACGGTTTGGCATAACCATCGTTAGTGTTAAATTTATTTGACCGTATTAAAAGAACATAGCGGACATGTAGTAAATTGTAGATATTTTAGAAATAAATATGCTCCGCCATGACCATCGTTGGTATACATCATTTCGACACGTTAGATAAACGTAGCGTATAACTTTATTAGCGCTGCTGGGTTAGTTTGTAAAATGTAGAAACGGTAAAGGTTTGACTCATATCTATAGCCTTTTTATGGAACGAATATTGATTAGTACAGATTAATAACTGTAGTGAAAATCTTTTTTGTCAACAGAAATGGCAAATAGAGTTGTATTCGCGATATATCACGGTGAAGGAAATGTCAGAGAAGGACCATATGGAGTAGATTTATCGGAGTTCAACGTAGCACAAAAGGGAATTATAGCTCCAGCTGAGAGAAGTTTTCCTAGAGTTTACAATTGGTTAATGAGGGGATTCGGAGTAGATCCTGAAGTAAATGCAATTACGGTGTACGCACTGGTTAGCTGGGCTGTGGAAGGTTTTTGGTGGAAATTGATGCCAATAGATTCGACGGCCAGCTGGGTATTTTTTGTGGAGAGTGCACTGCAGCGAGGATGGGCACCGAGCATCCTAGTGGTAGTGCATGACAGGGTCAGCATTGATCAGGCTGGTCCAAGTACAGCGGAAGGACCCGATGAAACAGGGGAGCAAAATGAGGCAGAAGACGAGGGTGCCGGAGAGGAAGGATGCCAAGAAGACATGGGACCTAGGGGGTTTGCAGATGAAGGGGAGAGACACCCAGGTCTAATACAGGAGATGGAAATTGAAGACTCAGAACCTAAACATATGGAGGATGATGATTCTTCGGAGAACGATGTATACCCGACAGAATGGGACAACGAGGACTTCTCCAGACTCGTTGTCTCAGAGGGGCACACCGTGGTATGGGAGTATCGGCAGAATGAAGTGGTGCAAGACGCTAGATACGCCGAAAAAGCATAGTTGACAGAGACTGTGAAGATGTGGGCCGTGTCACTTGGGAGGGAGTTCTAGGTATCAAAGTCCACCAGATCAGTGTACGAAGTGAAATGTGCAAATTCAAGCGATGGATGTCCATGGAGGATGTATGCATCCAGGAAGAAATATGACGACTGTTGGTCCGTGTCAATCGTGACGAAGCACAACTGCCATCTTCCAGGTGTTCAGAAGTACCACAGGAACATATCATCTGCATTCATCGCTTCAGAGCTGTATTATGCTGTTGTGGAGAACCTCCGGTTCGAGCCCAAGTCAATTATCAGGCGCATCGAGGAGAAGTACAAGTACACCATTACATATGCGAATGCATGGAGGGCCAAACAGAAGATAATTGAAAGGAGATTCGGCAGTTTTGAAGCTTCGTACAATAATTTGCCTCGTTTACTGGAAACCATCTGTGCGAGAAATCCTGGCAGCTACTCCGAAATCAAAAGTTTCCCATCGTTACCAAATCCTGGGCAAAATGTCCTTCAGCGGGCCTTCCTCTCTCTGCAGGCGTGCATGTTTGCATTTCTTCATTGCAGGCCCATTCTCTGCATCGACGGCACGTTTCTAACTAGAAAATACAGAGACCAAATATTGACGGTAATCGGAGTAGACGGGAACAACCAAGTGTTGTTGCCTGTGGCCTTTGCCTTCGTCGAGAGCGAGAACACAGAGAGTTGGTACTGGTTTCTGAAGCTGGTTAAGGAAAAGGTGGTGGGGATGAGGCCAGATGTATGTCTCATACATGACCGTCATCCAGGGATGCTGCGTGCAATTGAGGAGCTGCGAAACGGATGCGCAGACAAGGGATACCCTCTGGTGTGGGAAGATGTAAAGAGCAGATGGTGCATGCGTCACATGGGCGCAAACTTTTATAAGCAGTTCAGAAACAAGGAGCTAATGGCCATGTTCAAACGTTTGTGCGCCCAAAATCAATAGAAGAAGTTCAATGAGCTGTGGAGGAGACTTGATGGGCTGACAGCCAAACATAGAGGCGAGAGTTCTGCAAGACCCACAGCTAGAGGTGTTGACGGCCCTGAAGCTCTAGGTGCACTTCCCACCGATGATGGTACATTCAGAAGGAGGCCCGGTTCCTCGGTTAGCAGATTTTCGCAGTGGATCGAGCACGAGCCGAAGGAGAAATGGGCATTGCTGTACGATGAAGGTGGAGCAAGGTACGGCATAATGACCACGAACCTTGCAGAGGTCTACAACTGGGTCATGCGTGGTGTGAGGCAACTCCCCCTTGTTGCCATCGTGGAGTTCATCCTACATGGAACACAGACGTACTTCCACGACAGGTGCAGACAGAATGGCCTATTTATGGCCGATGCAAACCTTTGGTTCGACACAAAAATGACAGAGTACCTTGAGGAGAAATGCAAGAAGGCAAGAGAGCACCGAGTCCGAGTGCAGGGCACACGAGAGCATAGATTTGAGATATTGTGTGCCGACAGGTCTAGGCGTGGCATATTCGCAAGGAAACCTCAGCAAGAGTGTGTCCTAAAGGAAGATGGGACATGCAAGTGCTCCTGTCGGAAACCAAGCTTGTACCACAAGCCCTGTTCTCATGTCATTGCCGCTTGCGGGGAGTGCGGCATTGATGAACGCCAATATGTGTCTCCGTACTTTAAAAAGGAAGCAATCATGCATACATGGAGTACCGAGATTTTTGGTTTCGGCATCGTCGGCACTTTCACTGAAGACACAAGCCCAGTTTATTTCATCCCTGACCCGACGAAGGCAAGGAACAAGGCAGGCCGCCGTCGGACACGGAGGATTCGCAATGATATGGACGAATCCGAGGCCGGCGTTAGCGCTCAACGTTGCAGTAGGTGTGGAGAGGATGGACATACCTACAAGAAGTGCACGAAAGACGCCGAGGCCCCAAGTGCAGCGGAAGTTCCTATGGAAGGATCAGGCGCCGACGGAAGGCGGCCAACTGGGGAAGGCACCACTGATAGGCAGCGTCATCGCAGGCGTCCTCGTGCACCTTCGGGTTATGTTGTGTAGTATAGCCGCTGGTTGCTAATGTAATGTCCCTGTAATGTGTACCAATATGCATGTATTGCTATCTGATTTTTGTTTTAGTGTGGGCCTTTTAAAGGTACTTTGCGGTCTGTTAATTTTCTGACTGTAATGCACTATGTTTAATTAAGCTAATCCATTCCGCTTCTTTTTCCTTGCAGGTATGGAGTACCAGACGCCTGAGCTACTGGATCACGCCACCGATCAGTCCCATCGGTCGTTTCTCTCGGCGGTGCAGAACCTCGAGCTCGGTACCTTACGTCCTCGACCTTCTAGGCGACTCCTTCCCGTGGACGACAGGTTCACGACTAGGTACGTACGAACGTTGTACTGTGAAGCTGTATATGTCAACTTACTAACTTGCTTTGTTTTGATTGTCAGGTTGCGGGAGGCAGGCCTTCTGCCGCTGTATAGGCTGGTAGTAGCTGCAGCGGACCCGACTGACCCGGCGAAGAAGTGGGGTATCGACCGGTCGCTGATCACAGCTCTTGTGGACCGGTGGAGACCGGAGACGCACACCTTCCACCTCCCATGCGGTGAGATGGCCCCTACGCTGCAAGACGTCAGCCTCCTCCTTGGGCTGCCTCTAGCCGGTGATGCGGTGGGCCCAGTTGACGGGCTCCAGGCGTGGCGAGAGGACATCCTGTAGCGGTTCGCCCCGGTTCACCGTGCTCCGGGGCTTTCCCTCGTTGGCGAGATCTCCCCGTACACGCATGCGGGCCCCCCTCAGGCTTGGGTACTGAGCTACACGGTAAGAATGCTTTCTTGTTGTTTTATGTTCATCCTTCAGTCCGTACTAGAATTACAGTGTCAACTTCTTTATATGTTACTGCAGTCTGATCAGCTAGACCCGGAGGCTGACGCGTACTCACTGCAGAGAAGCCTAGAGGCGTACCTGTTGTGGCTGTTCGGGTGGGTGATGTTCACCAACTCGCACGGCCACGCAGTCGACAAAGGCTTGATCCCTTACGCAAGGGAGATAGCCGACGCCGAGGACGGTGCTGTTCCCCAGTACAGTTGGGGATCGGCAGTCCTTGCCGCCACATACAGGGGTCTGTGCGACGGCTGCAGGAAGACCGAGCCAGAAGCGGTCTTCACGGGTTGTCCACTCCTCCAACAGCTCTGGGCGGCAGAGCGGTTCGCGATCGGCCGCCCCGTGGTGGACCACAGTCCGTACGAGTCCACCCTGTACGTGGATGTCCCACGGGAGGACTATCCGACGATGGGGACGGTGTGGTGTCGTCGTGAGGTATGTTCGGTGTTTGAACCGTCTCGGTTTTTTATGTTACTTGGACTAACGAGAACTCTTTTCTTGTTTGTAGCGTCGGTACGCTCACGTGCAGGTGCAGAAGTCGTACCCAGACTTCGTCATGGAATTCGACAGGATCACGGACGACGACGTTGTTTGGGAGCCGTACAGCGCCGAGGCAGTGAACACGCGTGCGCCGCGTGGGCTGTCATCCCTCTGCAACAAGGACCAGGCGTACTGGCTGACGATGATGCCGATGCTGTTCGACATTTCTGTCGAGCCGCACTGCCCGCAGCGTGTGATGCAGCAATTCGGTATGCGACAGACCTTCGGCCATCCACAACGCCCAGGAATACCGCAACACGTTCATAGGTATATGTGGAAATGAATATTCCGTATTGTTATGCATTGTGTCACCGGTTGTGCTCTGCAGGTTAAATCGGCGTGGCCAGGCCGCCGGTAAGTTGTGGAGACCCATCGTCATCGAGTACATCAACGACTGGCTCATAGCCACGGAGGACGTCATCACGAAGATGCACCCCTACACAGCCGCCAGGTACGAGCAATACCTTTCCTGGTACCAGCCCCGTACCAGACTACGGGTGACGTTCACTCCCGAGGCTCCACTGGCGCACGTCGCGGGGGTGCGAGACGCATACCCAACACACCGCGACCAGGACTACTTCCGCGCGGTGAGTCAATGGTTTTCATACTATTTTCAACCATAGGTACCACGCGCAACTAACCACGCATGTCCTGCTGAACAGGCAGACGATGCTTGGCAGGTCCACACGAAGCTCAGCCTACTGCGGCAGCGCCTCGAGGCTGGCATCCCTCTCACGCAGCAGGAGCAGACGATCACGTTCGACCGGATGTGCAACACGATGCGCTCGGTCGTCCGTGCTCTGACTTGTCGCCGTTCCGATGCAGCCCCACCTATGCAGATACATATGTGAGGTCCTGTTGACGCCGAAAACCCGCCGGGGGCCGTCCGGCGTCGGGTTGACACGCGAAGGCCTGGGAGATTTGCTTCACTCCAGTGCAGGTCCTAAAGTTTTGAGGTTCGTAGGCGTGCCAGTCAATTTGACCCTGTAATTGACAAGGAGGAAAATGTTAGATCAATGAGCCAATCGGCTGGAAGCCGATCTAGACTCGTTTCATCAGCCGATGGCTGATGCACACTGTAGCACTTATACATCGGCTTAAGGCCGATGACGGCAAGAGCAATAACGTAATAACAAACAAATATCGAGCTAGCCGATCATCGAAGGGATGCTCAAAACCGGCTATAAACTTGATAAAATAAGCAAGTATAATGCATAAATAAATCAAATAGATCCCAGCTGATCACGGTCTAGTGTTACTGGTGTTGTTATGAAGGTGTGCCTGCACCCGGGCCCTTGCTTATATCGGCTCCCGGGATCTTCGTCCGCTGTCCGGGCCCATATACTGGTCCTTACCCGGGCTCATGCCCGGGCCCTCACCTGGGATCGTGCCCGGGAACCTGCTTGTACTTGTACTTGGATCGGCAGAATAAACCCATCGGCTAGCTCTTAGCCGATTGTAACAATAATGCAGGCAAGAACATATAATAAAGTATGCAATAACGTAAATGATAAATAATTGATAAGCTAACCGACTACTGAACAGAGCAAGTATAGAATAAGACAATGAATAAATGTAGTCGGCTTTAACAGATAACTCATCGGCTAAGCACTCCGATAACACCATCGCACAACACCATCGGCTCATCAAGGGTAAAGCTATTATCGTCAGTCTAGTAGATCGGACCCAACCGTTGCAGCACAGACCGATAATGATAACGATGCCTCAATGAGCCGATAGATATAATGCGATCGTGATGAAGATAACTTATCGGCTATGCACTCCGATAAGACGCCTGCGCACAAAGCATCGGCCTAGCAGGACCGACTTATCACTAGCAGTTCAGTAGGTCGGACCTAACCGATGCAGCACGAACTGATGATAAACCGCTCCCAGTAAGTCGATACAATCTATGCACGCGTGATGTGATATACCTAATCAATCTATGAGATCAAACTGAACTGATGCAGCCATAGATAAAGTAGAATATACCGTGGTAAGCCGACTACCATAAACCAACTAGAATATCGGACCTAACCGAGGAAGTCCTAGCCGATTGGTAGCCGGGGTGACGAGACTTACCCTCTCGCAGGAGTTCGGACCTAACCGATGCAGCCCGGCTCGAGAAGCAGGATCCCGTCGAAAGGGTGGCGATGCGCCGAATTTTGTATTGATCTGTAGTTGATGATTTACAAGGTCCCCGGGCATACGTATATATACCCCGAGTTACATGAGTCCTTATAGGACACGGTATATGATTTCCTATCTATAATAGACAACGCTAACTAGTCCTGACCGGACACGAGGCCAGGTTCCCTAAAAAAGATAAATCTTTTCCTAATATAGTAATTAACTGCCACGCACGGTCTTCACGGCTCTTTCTCGGACTCGGCCTGCTCCTTGAACCAATTTCTGTCAACCGACTGCAATCGTTCCCTTGACCGAATCTGATACAAGGCCTTACCAAATTTTGGCGTTAACAGGTCCCCATGGTGAAGGGACATCGGCAGGAACGGCGGGTTCTGCAGGGGCCAGTACGTCGTGGGGAGCAGGTCCTTCTGGTACCGCCAGAGGATCGAGGTCGGCAGCCTCCACGATCGGGCGAGGATTGTCAGGTACGTCAGGATTGAACCTATTCTCCATAACTAACTGCACTTTTTATGCGGCTGACGCGAACTTTTCTTTACCAGACCCACGCGGCGGATCTCACCACCACCTGGGGGACACTAGGCGGGGATCTGCCCCGAGCACCTCTGCTTGGATCTCTACCGAGGACGACCTCGTTCCGGAGCAGGACGTGATCGGGTCGTCACAGCTCGGAGGTGCACCGCACACACAGCCGCACGACGCCGGTGCTTCCCCTGCTGCTCAGGCGGTCCGAGCCACCCGTGGGGTACCGGCGGACCGCTTGACGTACTCGCGCGGGCACGTGCGAGCGCAACCTAGGAGGACAAGGAGGCGTATGACCTAGGGGCTATTGTTGTATTTATTTATTTATAGCTCTCGCATTACTTGTTTAAATTTGTCATGTCCATATTCACCCCCTCTAGACTCGATCTCATCCTTCAGATCTGACATTTCACAAATATTTACAACGATACTCCGTCCTGTCTGTACCATTTCAAAAGGACAAACCACTTTCGGCGCATACCATGCACGAGTACGGATCACCTTTACTTGCATAATATAGGCCGCGCGTGCGCCACATTGCGACAAGTGAGCTTTCGGCGCGTCGCTTTAGTCATGCGTCGTCACGGGCATTCTGAATGCATGGTCGGCCACTTCAACCGCTTTTTGCATATGCATGTCCCTTATATTTTGACCTGTACGTCTCATAGGGAAATAGACGCACGACAACCTATATAAAAGCACCATCATAGTAGCAGAGGGCCTTCACCCAGGCCCTCGGGCAAACTTCGCACCGTTTATGAACTACAGCCACTACCTGCCTCACTAGTTTCCTTTTCTTCTTGTAGTAGCATCAAACAATGTCTCCTACACCTCTTTTCGTGGAGGATTGCAACTGGCGATATTTAGGTTTCGCTTTGGTACTGCCACCTTGGGCTGAACGCTCGATATGCCTTTGTGGTGACCGTTGCCGGCTACGCGTATCTCATCAGGAGAAGACTTATGGCTGGAGATACTTCGAGTGCGTGCACCAGAGTCCCCAGGTACGTGTTTCAGTCAAGTCTTTGTCATATTCGTTTTTACGCCCACGACTCTTATACCAGGATATTTACCTTAACAGACCGAGGGAAGATATTGCGGCTTCATCGAGTGGATTGACAACGGCAACCCGGAATATAACTACCTCCCGTTAGACGAAAGTATGGCGCAATACATGGCCAGGAGGGTGGAGCACGAACAACGTCTAGAGCTAGAAGGGGCAGACTGGAGAAATCGACCTCTCGGACTACCGCGATGGGAGGACCGTCCAACGTGCGCTTGTGGTGATCGTTGCCAGGTCGTCAGGTCGAGAAGGCCAGGAACTCTGCGACGCAGAAGCTTTGTTTGTCCGAACATTCTTGACAACAATATCGATGTAAGTTCAAGCCGTACCTTACTTCCTGCAGATAGTTTACCTTCACCAAACGTGACGAATTTACTAATCAAACTCGTCCCACAGGATCCTCCAAGGAGGTGTCAATTCAGACAATAGATTGACAATTTCACACCGTCATATCTATCACGGCACTGGAACATGCAACCAGAATCACCAGCCGACTACAGCCTGTCTAGATCGTACCATGAACGAATCGCCCGCTTTTCTAGGAACCGGTGACTAGAACGAGCGGATACATTGTACTGCTAACAATGTAGTATCCCTTGTTGTATTTCGTACTATGGGTGTCGCATTTATCATGCCGCAATGCGAACGGCTTGCATCTAGCTAATATCACTATGCTATTGTACGTGCACTGCGTAAGTATCGACCGAGTGGATGACGAATAATACAATATATCATCTTCCAATGTCGAATTAAAAATCATTCAGTACGTATATTTTTGGGGTTAAAAATTAGCAACAAAATTTTCAAATTTGGTAATTTGCAAATGGCTCCAAGGAGCCGAGGCCTGGGCTGGGCAATGGTCCGATCGGGAGGGGGCAACGGTCCGATCGGGGGTATTCGGACAGTCCGATCCCTAGACGGACGGTCCGATTTGGGGCAACGGTCAGTCCGATCAACGGTCCAATCCGGGGGCAACGGTCCGATCGTGTGCATTCTGATGGCCCGATCCCTGGGCGGATGGTCTGATCTTAGGCAATGGTCAGTTCGATCAACGGTCCGATTCGAGGGGCAACGGTCCGATCAGACGATTCGGACGGTCCGATACCTAAGTGGACGGTCTGCACAGGGATCGGACCGTCCGAATCCGGCGGTACGCTATGCATTCGCCGCCCAGGGGGACGGCGGCGAATGCCTCCAGGGGGCCGAATGCAAAAATGCATTCGCTGCCGTCCCCGAGGGCGGCAACGCCACGTGGCCCCCCGGCTAACGGTGGGGGGCCGCCGTTAGCCGCGCCTGACGAGAAGGCCATTCGCCGCCCTGAGCCACGGCGGTTTTTAAATACCGCCGTGGCCCACGGCGGCAAGAGGCTATTTCTGCAAAATAACCAAATCAAAAATTAGTTTTGTAAATTAAAAAAAATTAAATTAGTAACAGTAAAAAACCAAGCCTAGCTGGCTCGCCAGCTGGACGAGAGCGCTGTGCGTTTTGCAGGCCGTGTTGGGCCGTAGGTTGGGCTAAGAATTTGTACTGGGCTCAGGCCCGGACACGGAGGCGCGCGACGCGTTTCCGCTTTCATTTTCGTGGCCGTTTCGTTGCTTCTTGTGCACGCCACGCCAGCTGGCTGAGGCCTGCTGGGCCGACTGGGACAAGACCACACTGTGTTTTGCAGGCCGTGGTGGGCTAGAAGGTTGATGGGCTATGGGCTGATAATTTAAACTGGATTAGACCCATTTATAAGGACCATATCACCATACAGAACAATACTCCTATTTTCTATTTTTCTTTGGGAAAACTATCCGTATGGTTGTTAAATCTCCTCATGTTTATATATTTTTCTTGGGTGAAAAATCCTATTATATATTTTATATTTTTCTTTTCCATGGCAATCTTATCGTCATCGTATGATATATAGTCATAGATAACTCTGATGTATTGATGAACTCAATGGCGGATGCAGGATTAAAATAAAGATGGGGGCGAAGATGCTCGCTCGATAAGGACAACTGAACACAATACATACTGTATTTATATTGCAATCGTATAAAAATATAATATAATCAATAAATTAAGGCAAAAAAGAACATCCAAGATGGTACCTTCCTCGCCCTCGGCCGGCGGCGGCGCTGTTTGTAGGCTCCGCCGTTGAATGTGAACCAGAACCACGGCCGTGACCATGCCCATGTTCAGTTGCAACACCGGTTCCTTTAGGTTCAGTTTGTCCCTCCATCTCCATAGCTTATGCCTCGGCCTTGTGGAGAGCCGGAGATCGGACACGGGTGGAGACGTGGAGTCACGGAGAGCCGGAGTTTGCCGGGCGCTGGCTGCCGCCTACCAGCAGAAGGCGCCTAAGCCGCTAGTACTAGGGCTCTAGCTGCTGCAGGCTGCAGCACAGCAGCAGGCACAGGCAGTCACGTGTGGCGCGCCGGCGAGCGCAGAAGGCAAACTAGTGTAGGCGCGTGGTGGTGTCGGCCGTCGAGCACGGGCGCATGGCGTCGAAGACTCAAAGTCGAACCATCGCATACTCGCGTCAGCGCGCGTAAAGATTGGAACACGAGTGAAAGTTGATCTGTAACTGGCTAACATGTGAATGAGTGAATCTGTGATGGGCCATTGGCCCAATACACAAGGGAGCAGAGCAGGCCGTAGGGAGGGTCGGAGGGTGGGGCAACTTGGGCCATAGCTGGCCGGTTGACCCACCCTGCCCAATGGGTGGATCCGTCCCTGGATGAGCTAAAGTAATTGATGCTATATTAACATGTGGTTCGTAGTTAAGAGAACTTTTATGGTTTTAATTAATTTATTTTCAATAATAGGTGGGCGGATAAAACAAACACCGAAAAATCACTACAACAACCAAGGAATGTGCTTAAGGATATTTAAGATAATATCCTATCACACCATTTTCAATGTTACTTGACCTGCAAATTGCAAGGTAGAGTATCACATATGTTGTTACTACAGTTGCAAATTTATCACTGTTTTTGAATCGTTATTGTAAAGTTGCTGCTAGAAAATTACAAAAATACCACAAGAACCATCATTCGAATGACATTCTTGCCAAATGTAAAAAACCAGCTATAAATTGGCAAATGCCCCTACTTATTAGGTTCCATCCACAACTGGAGAATTATTATCTCAACTGGCAACTTACTGGAGGTAGTACTATTCTTTCATGTAACAACATATGAACTTTCTGAAGAAATTAAAGCTGAACTCTTATTGACAGTTAAGCTTTACGACTATCATTCCAAGTTTACAAACATGCTAGCTCCACTAGCTGAGCAACACAAGTACTACCTCCGTCTCAAAATAATTATCTTTCTAGGATTCACAATTTATCCCAAAATAGTTATCACTTTATAGTACTACTTGTCCCATCAAGCACCTTCCATTCAAATTTCTTTCCATTCTACTCCCAACCACCTTCTCACTCCCACCATACATCATTTAATAAGGGGCACTATAGTCTTATATTCTTAAACCTTAATCTATGCTAAACAACCTAGAATGATAACTATTTAGGATGGAGAAAGTACATAACAACTACTAGGCCTGGGATTTCGGTTAATTCGGTTTAAACGGTTCGGTTAATTCGGTTAGAATGTAATTCGGTTATTGAAAAATGGCAACCGAAATTCTAGGGAAAAAACCAATAACCGAACAGTTCGGTTATGGTTAATTCGGTTCGGTTAATCGGTTAATCCGAAATAACCGTAATTTACCAGGTTACATAAAACAGCAACAAGCAAACATGTATTATCAAGGTCCAATAAATAACTGATAGTACTCCATAAAGCACTTAAGTCTTACATCAGGACATCACAATCAGGACATGACAACAGGACATAACAATCGATTTCTTAGACATCATGTTCACTAGGACCAGACTTGCTATTTGACTTAGAAGAAAATGTGAGGCCACCTAGATCATCAATCAGTGCTGCAATATAATATTGGACAAAGTTAGTTTACATAACAGTGCTGAAATAAACAATAAAACATGGACAAGCGAAAACTAGAATTGTTACTTGACTTACATTCCTCTAATTTAGCCAATTCTTCAAGGTCTTCTTCAACACTAAGATTAATGGATGATCTGAGCCAATCTTGTGTACAGATTAGGCACTCAACCATCTGTGGTGTGAGTGAGCTCCGAAAGTCATCAAGAACACGCCCACCTGTACTAAAAGCCGACTCAGATGCAACAGTTGATATAGGAATTGCTAATAGATCATGGGCCATGCGAGACAATACTGGGAATCTATTAGCATTGTCCTTCCACCATTCAAGAATATCAAAGTCCTTATCTTCTTCATTCTCTTCAGCTAGGTACTTCTCAAGTTCAGACTTGGTAGAGCTCATTGCACCATTGTCCAACCTCATTTTTTGAGCAATTAGAGACCTCATCAGCCTTCTAGTCCTCTCTGGTGCACCTTGAGAATCACTAGACTGTTGTGGCTTGTCATGTGAAGCATAAATATTGCGATACTCATCAAACAAAGCCCGAAAAGAGTAATTCACTTTGTCCCACAGTGTCAGCCCTGTTTCAAGACCAAACATCTCGAATGTTGCCATCTTTGTGTAATTAGACAACTTGTACCTTGGATCAATTGCAACACAGAAAAAAATGACCAAGTTTAGCTGCTCTCCAGGCTTCTCCTCATTGTTATCTCCCCAATATTTGTAGTACTTATCCAGCATTCTGTAACCCATTTCCCTTCGTGTCTTATCTAAACTATCACACCATTCTCTCAGCAAAAGTAAAACATCAGCAATTTCATGAAAAAGAGTGTTGGAAGTAACAGATTTTGTGCTTGAAACACGAAGAGTCAGCTCATAGAAGTGTTCAAGAAACTCAGCCATCTTCCTTGCATTCTCCCAATCAGTTTTTTCAGGAATCCCAGGACAGTTCCTCATTGTTTCAGCATTTGATCTACTTTTGTCACCTTCTAAATCAAGTTTAAAGTATGGGTCTTCTTCACTATACCTTTCAAATGCCTTAGCATATGGTATTGCAGCAGACAACATAAGATAAGTTGAGTTCCATCTAGTACAAATATCTAGGGTTAAAAAAGCTTTGCTGTCCACTTTTGCTAATTCAGCACACTTCTTAAATTTAGCCAATCTAGATGGTGAACTCTTGATAAACTTAACAGCAGCACGAACACGAGCAATTGACACATCAATTTCTTTGAGACCTTCATTCACTATCAAGTTAATAATGTGTGCAACACATCTCATGTGGAGATATTCACCTCCGGCAATGCTATTATTGGACTCATTCAATACCCTCTTCATGTACTTTATAGCACCATTATTTGCACTAGCATTGTCAACTGTGATGGTGAAAACTTTGTCAATACCCCATTCTACCAAACATCTCTCAAGTGATTTACCAATATCTTCCCCTCTATGGCCTTTCACCAAGAAAAATCCTATAATTTTCTTGTGGAGCTTCCAATCATTATCAATAAAATGTGCTGTGACACACATGTAATTCTGCTGTGTGTTTGAAGTCCATGTGTCAGTTGTGAGGCAAACTCTTTCACAGTTTTTCCTTAAAAAACACTTAAGATTTTCCTTTTGAACATCACAAATCTTAACACATCCCTTAGTTGCAGTTTTCCTACAGGGGACAATAAAGCGTGGACAAGCTTTGGCCATAAATTTTCTAAAGCCGGGACATTCAGCAAACACAAAAGGGAGTTCATCTTCAATTATCATCTCAGCAAAACTATTCCTTAGGTCATCAAGATCAAATTTCCAGGTAGAAACATGACCAACACTACTATCTCCTTTAGATGGTTGCAATTGCAAAGTTTCTTGGTTATCATGATGTTTATTAGGATTCTTTTTGCAAACTGATAAGTGATATTTCATTGAGGATGTACCATTGGTCTTTGTGCTGCACTTTAGCTCACGGGAGCAGTACTTACACTTAGCCTTCATGAGTTCACCTCCAACTGTTATCTTTATGAAGCTCTCCCACACTTCTGATCTTGGTGCCATAGCTTTTCTTTTCTTCACTTCCTTCTCCGGCTGCTCCTCCTGGACCTTCTCTGTTGTGTCCTTCTTCTCGGGTTCAGTTGATGCACCATTAGACCTTGCAACCTCATCATCTCCTCCCATCTACAAATCAACACGCCAGCACCAGCAGGAACAAGTTAGCAATGCAATCACGCATCCAGCGCGGCATACAAGCAGCAAGAGTATCAAATCGAACGGAAAACAGAACATACATTGGAGGAGTGCTCGGTTACAGCCGCCGTTATTGCACGGCGGCGGCGTGGAGGCGAGTGAGGCGACGGCAGCGTGGAGGCAGCAACGCGAGGAGCGGGAGGCGGCGGCGCGAGGAGACAGAGGCGGCGGCACGAGGAGTCAGAGGCGGCAAACGCGAGGAGCGGGAGGCAGCAGCGCGAGGAGCCGGAGGCGGCGGCGGCGTGGAGGCGGCGGCGCAAGTCGAGGCGGGAGGCGGCGGCAGCGTGGAGGCGCGGCGTGGAGACGGAGGCGGCGGCGGTGCTCCGGTGAAGGCGGATGTGGTCTGGATCCAGATCAAAGACTCGAAGCGAAGGAAAACTGGAAAAGACCGTGAGGTACTAAAGTTCGGTTTTTTCGGTAGATCGGTTAATAGACGTTGAAAACCGAACCGAAAACCGAAAACCGAACAAATAAAAAATAAGAACCGAACCGAACACCGAAAACCGAATTAACCGACTTATTCGGTTAATTCGGTTCGGTTCGGTTCGGTTATCGGTTTATCGGTTAACTGGTCCCAGGCCTAACAACTACTAGGTGGAATACTACCTCAACTAGCTACTCCTTCGTCCCAAAATATAATAACTTAGAATTAAAAGGTGACATTTACCACAAAATTATTCATACTACCTCTTGTCTTCAATATCACCTAACCAGTCTAGTCCCACACCCCACCTATCCCGAGAGGACAAACAAGTCTTTTTACTCATCTCCTTAATACTCGTGCAAAGGGCTAAAACTTCTTATATTTTAGGGCGGAGGAAGTAGATGGCTACATGCCCGGTTCTTATGCTAGTTTCTTAAGCAAATCCATGCAATATTCTTTCATTACGCCCCCTCTTTGCATAATTAGTTTCGAATTTTTACTTTGACTAACAACTTGGTCATTTTTTTCTTTGATCCTACCAGCTTCAAAAGCCAGTGAAGCCTGAAGGCATAAGGCTGCACCGCTCTAGCTCCCGGATCCCTATGCGAATGCAGCTCCGAAACCGAAGCTTCTTGTGCTTGCCATGTTGCTGTTGGCTCTGATTTTTGCAAGAGTTAGAGCCACTCCACTAAGCTCCCTACGACGCACGCACCACCAATTTCGCAATTCACCAAATCCCCATTGTGCCAACGCGCCTCCTCCCCAACCAATCACCATGCTTCCTGCGGCGACCCCGCATGGGCCCCACCGGTAAGAGGAGGATTCATCAGGCCCCCACCCCGCGCCACGCGCGTATAAACGGACACCTCTCCGCCTTTCCCCCTCCATTCCTCCTCCTTGTGTGATCTCTACCCATGCTGCAAGGGGGCAGAGCACGCGTCCCCTGTAATCTTCTCGCCGCCAGGACCTCCCTCTCCTCGATCCCCTCCACAGAATCTAGCGGAGGCAAGCACCAGATCCATCCTTGGCTCGTCTAGTCTATCTTCTCCCAGGATCTCGTCCGTCTTGCTACGAGATCTGATATTTTTTTTGTTTCTGGAGTGCGTGCGCATTTCTCAGGGGTGATTTTGGTTAGGAGCTTGGGATCTGCGTGAGATAGGGATTAAGTGGAGGGATCATCTCTTGGTTGGGGTGGATGTCTGGAGTTGTTTATGATGCAGATCTGACGAGGAGCGCTCCTGGAATAGTGTGGCGGGAGCCGGATCTGGAGCTTCCTCGTTGCCCCTTTTTGAAGGGGGCGAGTGAGCTGGCTTGTTGGGATCCCTATGTTTGCTTGCACTGATTCAGGGGGAGATCGTACAGTCGTAGGAAGATCTTAGTTCTGGTCAGGTTATAATCGTGATCCTTCTACATGTTACATACAAATCAATTTGTTTGTAAGCACTTCAATGAGTATGTCACAACAGAGTTGGAGGGAATAGAAGGAAACAATGTTGTCATAGATGTTTGATTCTGCGTAGGATTAGGATACCCTCTTGATTGAACAGATGATAGGACATGACTATTTTTATTTTGGTATGTACAGAATAGAACATAGAGGTATAATTCTATCAGTTTAAGAATAAGAATTAGAAAGCCACCAACAACGTATTGGTTTATTGTGCGTAGGAACTTGGTAATGACTTGCACTTTTAAGTTGGCTTTGAGTTGTTCAAATCTCAGAATTGAGTGAGTAGATAAAAGTTGTTGGATCCTCACAATCAAATTAGCATTTTTGTTGTTATAATTGTGTACCACTGCCCATTAAAGTGGTCCTTTTACATTTTATTCTACACTTCTGCTTTGTAACTTCAGCATTGTACCTACAAAGACTGAATTTTGGAATTATCAGCCATGGGTTGAGTTGTGGATGCTCCAGCGATTGTGGCAGAGATGGAGGTATTCTTGTGGTATTACTTTGCACCGCTTATTGTTATTTGTTCCTCGCAATCTATATAATAGATAATTTCACTCTACTCTTGGAAAGAGTTGGGTTCATCGACAATGTGGAAAGCCTTTTGTTTTTAGCATTAAGGAATTTGATCCAGTTTATAAAACCTTGAACACACTGGTCATCATAAGTTTCTATGGTGTGAAGGCTTGGTGCCCATAGTGTGGCAGTTTTACATATTATTTGCAAAATTGATTAGTCGATGAGAACAGATGAATTGTAATGATGTCTAATGCATGTCCTAAGAAAATGAATCGTCGTGTATTGTCAATATAATTATTGCACCTTGAGTATATGCCCCATGTGCATCATCATTAAGAAATACTCCTAACTTGTAGAAATTGTGCTTTTCATGCAAGAGATTGCTGAGAACATGTTGGGCAATAAAAAGTTATAGTTGTGTTTGTTCTAGGTAAATCATCTTCAATTATGTCTAACCGTTGAACATTCTTAAGCATCACAAGTAATTAGAGTAAATAACCAAGAATTTTCACATAGGTGGTCCTAGAAGTGGACAAGGCACACGGTGTGCCAACATTGTGGAGCACTTTGGATTCACCCATCTAAGTGCCGGAGACCTTTTGCATGCAGAGATAAAATCTGGTTCTGAGAATGGGTATATTTCCCTCCATAAGTTTCTTTGGAACAAGACTGGCCATTTTCACTTCTTTAGTTAGCACTTGGATGCTCATATGTGTTTATTGCTACACCTTTTATTTTACATATCTATGATTGAGAACATGATAAAGGAAGGGAAGATTGTCCCTTCAGAGGTTACTATAAAGCTCTTGCAGGATGCCATGATAAAAAATGAGAATGATAAATTTCTAATTGATGGCTTTCCGAGGATTGAAAGAGAATCGTGATGCCTTCGAGAATGTTGTAAGACCATCTACTGTTTGCATTTCGAAATTAGCTAATCCCATTATTTGTTAGAAAACTCTCAGAATATTTCAGTAGATTCTTCCTCCTACATCCTAATGTACTTATAAATGAATTTGTAAGATTGTTGATTTTGTTTCACATATTTTAGACAAAAATTTCCCCTGCACTTGTGCTATTCTTTGACTGTTCTGAAGAAGAAATGGAAAGATGACTTTGGAACGCAATTAGGTTTCTTTCATCACTTATGTTCTTTTTAGCATATGTATCCCTGTCAAATCATCATCTTGTTTTTGACATGTCTTATTGCTTTGCAGGGTAGGGTTGATGCCAACATTGAGACCATCAGAAAAAGATTCAAAGTTCTTGTTGAATCAAGTTTGCCTGTAATTGAGCACTACAATGCGAAAGACAAAGTTAAGAAGTTTGCCTGCCACACTCTCATGACCATTACAACTTACTGACCATGATTTTAATCATGCACATATGTTTATCACTATCGTTCTTTATGAATCTTCACTTTGCCCCCTTATGACTAACTTATCTTCTGATCAGATTGATGCTTCAAAACCAATTCCTGAAGTGTTCGAAGATGTCAAAACCATTTTTGCCCCATACGCTAAGGTAAGCTACTGGTTTCACATTGTTTAACTCCTACATGCCTAAACATTATATTTGTGTTCCTACGTTGCAAACTTAAGAGTTTGCTCCATCTTATGCATGTCATCTAACAGTTAGGCTTCCAGTTACATGCACTTAATATCATTGATATGTATGTTATAGAAGTGCCTATTTGCATATCACATCATATTCTTGTCTTTCAAGCTGCATAGAGAGAGAGAAAAGACCACAAAGGTATAGATGTCCAAATGGGCCGTGCCCCGTCGGGCCGGCCCGGGCATGGTGCTACAGTAACCATGCCCGGGCCGGCCCGGCACGGTTGGCCGTGGGCCGTGCCGGCACGGCCCGAGTAGCCGTGCCGTGCCTGGGCCGGCGGTGCGGCACGGCGGGCCGGCACGGCACGGCCCGTGGACTGTAGCGGGCCGGCACGGGCACGGCACGGCACGGGCACGGGCACGGGGCACGGGAACGGGGCACGGGGCACGGGGCACGGGCCGGCACGGCCCGCCCGGAGGGCGGCGGCGGAGGCCGCGCCGCCGTGGCAGGCGTCTGCGGCCGCGGAGGCCGAGGCAGGCGTCGGCGGCCGAGGCCGGGGAGGCGCCCGGGCGAGGAGGCGGCGGCGGAGGGCGCCGGCGGAGACTGAGGCAGCAGCCGGGAGGAGGCGGGCGTGGAGGAGGCGCGGAGGAGGCGGCCGGGAGGAGGCGGCGGAGCGAGGAGGCCGGGAGGAGGCGCAGGAGGCCCGAGGCGGCGGGAGGAGGCGGAGGAGTCGAGGAGGCGGAGCAGGAGGAGGCGGGAGGAGGCGGAGGAGCCGCGGAGGAGGCGGAGGAGCCGAGAGGCCGGGAGGAGAGAGGCCAGGAGGACCGAGAGCAGCGGAGGTGGAGGAGCCGAGGAGGCCGGGAGGAGGCCGAGGCAGCGGGAGGAGGCGGAGGAGCCGAGGAGCTGAGGAGGAGGCGGAGGAGCCGAGAGGCCGAGGTGGCGGGAGGAGAAGCCGAGGAGAGGAGGCCGGGAGGAGGTCGAGGCCGGGTGCGTGCGGGAGGAGGAGGCAGGCGACCGTTGCACTGACATCTGCCCGTTGCGACGCTGATGACCGTTTGCTACAGTTGCGACGCTGATGACCGTTTGCTACAGTGTTCGGCCGCGTTGGCCCAGTCAAAAATTGACACGTGTCCCAACGGTCCGAAAAAATTGACAGTGTCATGCCGTTGCATGACAAAAAAAATCCGAAAAAATATCAAAAAAATCCAAAAAATTGTGAAATTTTTTCCTATAAATAGGGGAACCCCCAGCCACATTTTTGCTCATCCAAACCTCCCAATCTCTCCTCTTGTGCTCTATTCTCCTCTCTTTTGCTCTCTTTGCTCAAAATTTTTGATTTAGACAAAATTTTGTCTAAAATTTAAAAATTTCCCACATTCTCATAGGTAATAGCTGCAGCCTCCGGTGCTCCTGCAAGGTAAAAAAATCCTAAATTTTCTTCTTTGTTCGTACTATTTTTTTAATACTAATTTTCTCTATTTATATTGCAGGATGGATCCGAACTACCCGACGTTCCAACTGAGCGACTTCGACCCGAGCTATCTGTCGATGTCGCAAGGAGACAACTCCGGGTCGGCTCCTACACCGCAAGAACATACGGAGGAAATACATGCGGCTTCACAAGGATCCGGAACTACGAGCGGGAGCCTGTCAACGGCAACCGGCTCAAAGAGATCAAGAACTTCCTCCGCCTGGCAACATTTTGATGAGATCAAGGAGACCGCTGCGGATGGAAGGGAGGTAACTTACGCGAAATGTAAAATTTGTAAAACTAAACTCTCTGGAAAATCTTCTGGGGGAACAGGGCATTTGAGGCGGCATGCTGAGGCATGTGCGAAGAAGCAAGGTTACCAGCTAAGACAGCAGCAACTCGTACTCAATCCGGACGGTACGGTACGTTCATGGGAGTATGATGCTCATGTAGCACGAGATTCCCTTACCCGTTTAATTGCTAGACAGGATCTACCCCTAAATTTTGGTGAGTCTCCTGTATTTGAGAGTTATATTAAAACTGCTCATAATCCTAGGTTTCAAAGTGTTAGTAGACAAACTACAACCCGAGACTTGATGAATGTTTACAACCAAGGCCGGGATAATATTAAACAATTATTTGCTACTTGCACATTTTCTATTAGTATCACATCTGATATTTGGAGTGGTAGGGCTAAGGAAGACTATATTAGTGTAGTTGCTCATTATGTTGATGATGAATGGGAACTACAAAAAAGAGTAATAGCTTTAAAATTGATTGATGTTTCACATAATGCAGAAAATATTGTTGAACGAATTTCTAGAGTTTGTGAGGATTTTGGCATCACAAATAAAATATTTGCAGTAACTCTAGATAATGCAGCTGCAAATTCCAGAGCAATGGAAATTTTGTAGCCTTTATTCAATATTTATGCTGAATCATTTCTTTTACATCAACGTTGTGCTTGCCATATTATTAATCTTATAGTTAAATCTGATTTTAAAAGAGTAACTGTATATCTCGATTCTATCCGTGAAGCCATAACATGGCTGAATGGTTCTAATCCTCGACTTGCGACCTTCAAGCGATTCTGCATCGCTTCGGACAAGCATCCACGCAAGTTCCAAACGGATGTGGACCATCGGTGAAACTCGACTTATTTAATGTTGAAACATGTTTTGCCTTACAAAGATATGCTAACTGTTTTCTTGCAGTCCAAGAATGTTGTTACCAGTGACGGGCAATCGCTACTGACAGAACAGTCTTGGCATGTTGTAGAAAGGTTTTATTAGTTTCTTGAAACATTTTATGATGCAACTGTTATTTTGTTTGGTGTTTACTATCCAACTTCTAATTTAATTTTGCATAAAATTTTTGAGATTGCCACTTTATTAAAAGAATATGAAGATGACCAACTATTAGGATTTACAGTATATAACATGAAACAAAAATATCTTAAATACTGGAGGAACATTCCATACTTGTATGCTTTTGCATTTATTCTTGATCCTAGGGGTAAAATACGGGGGTTTTTAAATATTTTGAATCTTATTGGGGATAAAATGAATATTGATTACACTAACTACTATTCTGATTGTAAAACAAAATTGTATGAAGTATTTCGAAAGTATGAAACTAAGTTTCAGGGAGTTCGCGTGCAAAGAGCCCCACCCGTCCCTGTCCCAGGTAAGAAGAAATTGCAGTGGGGCCGAATTTGGGGTGGTTCCTCTTCTTCTTCGAGCACCGGTGGTGGAAGTTCGGCCGCAGCAAGTCCTGCACACGCTTCGCTTGAAGCTCTTGAGCTATCCACCTACTTGGACAGCGACTCGATCAACCAGGAAGATCTCAACGTTCTTCAATGGTGGAATGATCACAAGACCCAATATCCCGTGCTCTCAAAGCTAGCACGGGATGTGTTCACGGTGCCTGTGTCTACGGTATCATCCGAATCGGCCTTCAGTCTTTGCGGAAGAATTATTGAAGAGAGAAGAAGAAATCTTCATAGTGAGATGGTAGAAATGCTACTTGCGGTTAAAGACTGGGAGCTAGCTAAGGAACGTACCCAACACACCACGGAGAACCAAGATTTGGCTGAGCAGTTCGAAAATCTTTACCTACAAAATGAGGAACTAGAGTAATCTTTTTATTTTTGAGTTTTGACCTTTAGCTGTACTCTTTTTTCTTTGTCATGGTTTTCTCAAAATTGAGTTTTTACATGACAGAGTTTTTAATGAGGCAGCTGTGTAATATCAAAATCAATAAAGGTCATTGCGCAATTTTTCTCTATATCTATGTAGAAATTAAATTGCATAACTATATATGTTCTTCTATTTTGCTTATTTAAACATATAAAAATTTCCTCCTCTAATATCATCAAAAAATACCCTCATATTTTTTTACTCATCTTAGATAATGTTTTTATATTTTTTTTATATTTTTTTACCACTCCTCTAATTTTTTTAAATTTTTTAAGTCTCTTTTTTCCTTTTTTTTACTCATCTCTCTCAGTCACTCTCACTTACTCAGTGAGAGTGACTCAGTCGGGACTCGGCGCAGGCGGGGAGGCGGCGGATGGCGGCCTCGGGGGGTGGCGCGCAGGCGGGGAGGCGGCGGCGGAGGGCGGCGGCAGGCGGCAGAGGCCGGGGAGGCGCGCGCGGGAGGCGGCGGCGAAGGGGGCGGAGGAGGCCGAGGCGGCGGGACGAGGCGAAGGAGCCGAGGAGGCCGAGGCGGCGGGAGGCCGAGGCGGCAGCAGGCGGCGGAGGGGGCGGCGCGCAGGCAGGGAGGCGGCGGCGGCAGGCGGCGGAGGCCGGGAAGGCGCGCGCGGGAGGCGGCGGCGGAGGGGGTGGAGGAGGCCGAGGCGGCGGGACGAGGCGGAGGGGGCGGAGGAGGCCAAGGCGGCGGGACGAGGCGGAGGAGCCGAGGAGGCCGGGAGGAGGCCGAGGCGGCGGCAGGCGGCGAAGGGGGCGGCGCGCAGGCGAGGAGGCGGCCGCGGAGGGCGGCGGTAGGCGGCGGAGGGCGGGGACGCCGGACGCGCGGCGGCAGGCGTCGGCGGACCGGGCCGGCCCGGACACGGTGGGCCGCCGACGAGCCGTGCCGTGTCGGCACGGCCCACGACCTCGGCGTGCCGTGCCTGGGCCGGGGGGAGGCACGCGGGCCGGCACAGCACGGACCGCTACAGGAACCGTGCCTACACGGGCCGTGCCGTAGCGGACCGTGCCGGACCGTGCCTCGGTCCGTGCCGGCCCGGTCCGCCCGTTTGGCCACCTATACACAAAGGTCATGGTGGCACAATTTCAGAAAATGGTATACCTTCATTGTTTGTCTACGTCCATCTGTTTTCCTTTAGCAAGCCGAGCAACAAGATCCTTAGGTACTGAATAGTTGATGTTTTGGATACATTAGTAATAGCAATATTTCCAAAAATAATATGTCAGTAACAACAACAGTTGTTCAGGGTAATTGTTAATTGAAATGAGAACCCCTCTAATAAAATAGTAGCGAAAATTACAAATTATGGGCGTTATTAGATCATAATATGCATTGCTTTCCCTTGATCGAAAGCTAAGATTAGCCTCTAAAAGGGAGCATATTCTTGTTGCTAACTTCATTGATAAATGGCCTTTTCCACCATGTCTGAATACATTTGGTGGAAACTTTATTATATGTGATGCTGAAGAGATTGGCCAAGGCTTGATGTAGGGTTTCAGAACTCAAATACTCAAATGAGGACGACAATCTTATTTTGGAAACAAAGCAAACACATGTTCATTTTCGCTTTGATCAAAAAATGATTTGTTACATGTGTTCTCATTCTGACTCTTGATTTTTTTTTCATTATAACTTTCTTTTGAGTAGGCATTCAAGCTGTTCTGTTTATTTAACCGCTACACTCATACACTATAAAAGTGTGGATATTTTTTCTTACCTTAATTAATCAAATAGTTCTGTCATACTTGTTAACATGTGATTTTTTTTTTATTTTGAGCTCTATTTGGTTGACAGACATTTCGTTAGGTGTGAATATGCTAATCCTTTTGTTGCTTCCGTGGAGTACTCATGAAAATCTTCAATAACTTTTTGCAAGCTTTGCTCAAGTGTGACTACATATATGCGATTAAGAACCATTAATATAAAAGAAAGTTTTTTTTGGCTCACATGAGTTACCTGAGTATAAGTAGGCAATTTGATTTGTTACCAGCAATAAGTAGATCCGAGTCTCACTGTCCTCATGGTGTATTGGTGTAAAAAATTCTCCATCATTGGTGTTTTTAAGTATATTAGTATAGTCTTTTATATTATAATACGAAGAGAGTATATGCATACATAAAACCGCCAATATAATACAGAATCTGAATAATTTTTGCTACTTCTAAAATATAACCATTCTTACACGTTTTTCAAATAAAAGGATACTATATCATGATATATCACCAAGACACCAACACACAGCGATTGATCGGGCACCATGCATAGGCTGAATTAGCCTCCACACTGTTGGACGTGAAGTATATTTCGGCATCTGAAAAGATGGGGGCAACACGCAGGGCTGGCAGGGGTCTTGAAGTCGTTGCATGCTCTGTCAGATTGGACGTGCAATAGCACTTCATGCTACAAGGAATATTCATATGTTTTATACTCTTTTCATACTAAAATATAGTTATTTTTATCATTCATCATTTATTTTAAATATTACTATATTTAGCTATTTTAGCACTATATATATTATGCCAATTATACCTCTCTGTCCAAAATGTCTCTTATAGGAGTAAGTTGATTAGTAGAGTTTAAAACCTTAGACAAAATAAATTAATTTTTACTCTTTTACTTATGTACTATCAGTTCGTAAATCGAAAAGTTTTATTTTTTTAATATCTCTTATCTACGCACCAATTAAAATTAACTTAGTTATCTATTTATTTTAGGAGAGCGAGTACTGCACTAGTATGCTGCCTTTGCCATACAAAACACGCACACGGCTACCAAGTTAGCTATAGCATGTTTCTCCGCTCTCTGGAACATCAGATGTACAACCTGGAATAAGTCGATGGTCAAACTTAATTACTAGACAAAATCTATCGTCCTTCAGATAGGTTACTACTGTGCTGTACAGTGTTCAGTTTCATGATTTCATCATCCATCACATCAAGTTAAAGTGAATGCAGCTATAGCGCATCCAATAATTTACTTTCCCAGGGATCTCGCGTGCGATTATATTAGCTCGATCGATCATATCGGTTATAATCATTCACGCAAATCAATTAGGGCCAGAGACGTCCATGCCAGCCAACCACAAAATAGTCTCTTTTAACTGCTTTATTAATTTCAGCTAGCTAGCTACACTAATCTTAGCTCCTTTCTGAACCAAAAGGTCCATTAACTAGTTCAAATTCTCCTCTCTTTACCATTATTCTTTCCTAAACTCCGATCTCCTTTTAATTTCCGCCGCGGCCACTACTATACACTATACTCTAGCTCCTCTGTCAGCCGCCGGAGCACGAGCTCACTCACCACGCCGACGGTCGCCGGCGAGGACCACCGCGGATTAATGCATGATAAAGACCTAAAAGCCCCACTACCTTTGCGATCATGCATGTGCACGGCCTTGTCACTGCATTATACTGACCTATAAGAAATTAAACCTTTAACAACACACAAGCCTGTGAATGTGACCAGCATGTGATCACTCCTCTTGTAGCCTTGATAAGTGACATGCTTAAAAATTAGGGTTCCATCTCCACATATAGGAGCATAATAAAAAAAATCATATAAACTAATCACACACCAATCATATGTTATAACAAAAACCTGCAAAAGTGGGCTTGCTTTCCCCCCATAGGTTTGAGGTTAATTGGTTGGCTCAGAAGCTCATCTTTACCATCCAATTATTCCAACCCCAGGCCTGTACCTGTGTATGTGTGAGGGTTCCTTGTTTATGTAGTGCCAAACCAAAGTTAATTACCCTTTTTTGGGGCACAAAGCATGGGCTTGCACTGCATGCTTCTTTCCACGCATGCCAATGCCAGTAAAGTCCACAAGGTCCCCCCTCCTCCCAACCCAACCATTATATATATATTACATACAAAACACAAAAAATTACAATGCAAATTGCAATAGCCACGACACCTATTCATACATAGTCATCGACAAAGCACAATTTCCGCCCCAGAAATACTACTCCATCCGTTATAAAATGTAGCTATTCTTTACCTAACTCCTTATCTCAATCAATCACAATTATCTCCCATTTAATTTCTTCACCTATATTCTCTTCTCAACCAATCATAACTTTCTATCTCTCAATTTCACCAACTTTTTTAATTTTCATGAAAAGCTCTAGACATGCTTATATTTAGGACGGATAGAATATTTAGGCACCGTTCGCTTCAAGAATTGGCTGAAGCTTATCAGCTGCACGCGAAACGAGGAAGATCATTAGTGAGTGAATAATTAAGCATTAACTATTATAAACTTAAAAATAGATTTATTTGATTTTTAAAGAAACTTCTATATAGAAAGTTTTTGAAAAACACACTATTTAATAGTTCAATAAATATGTTCATATAAAACAAGGTAGGAACTTAAAAAAAACAGTATCAAATGGTGCCTTAAGGTCCCAGCAACAACGAAGGTATACATCCAGATACAGCGTCCCCGAGTCCCCGTCGTTCTCGATACAATGACACCCAGATCTGCTGCGTGCTAACAGCGTGATAACTCATGCATATCAGTCGAGCTTTCAGAGTGGAGTCCAACTCGTGAAAGGCCAGTTTCTGAAAACGAAAGGTCGATCGGCACACATGCTTTGCACACATACATACATGTACTACATGCTTTGTCAGCTTGTGCCTTCCTCCGTGCTAAGGCAGCAGCGAGCCACAGCCAAAATGTTGTGGCCACGCATTGCATGCCAGGGGCAGTAGAGGGTGGCGTTCGGTTACGAGTCACCTATAAAACGAGAAACATTATAAACACTTAATAAATTAAATATTAGAAATATTATTAATATATAATTAATTAAGTATTAACTATTAAAAATATAAAAAAATAAATTTATTTAATTTTTTAAAAATATCTTTATGTAAAAAGTCTTTTAAAAAAAATACAAGAGATATAAGTTTTACCAAACACTTCCCTCCTGCTGCTGCTGCTGCTGCTGCGGCCGCCTCCCTCGTGGTCTGGATCGGTTGGGTTAAAAGGGAGCTAGCTAGCTTGTGAATAAAAAAGAAATTGCTACTGGAGAGGAGATTCGCTGGGAATATCGGCAGGCATGTTCCCCTGAAGTAAGTATAGTGGTGCATATAAAGAAAGAAGAATTAATTACAGAACCGGGCATGTTGCGAGTTGAACGATGCAAGAAGAGACGAGAATCAATGCCGGCCAGGGACAAAATTAATATGGTGTCACCTGCGTGCTGCGAGCTGAACAGCGCAAGAAATCAGTGTGCTGCTGTATACGGGAGTGGTATATACTGTCACCTGCTTAATTAATTTTATGAATCCCAACAGATATTAGAAAATACTCGATCTGTCCTAAAATCTCTTACATTTAGAAATGACTTTAATAGAAAGTAAACTAGATATTTTACAATTCTTTATAGTGGTAGTAGAATCTATTTATATTTTATAGTGTCACTCATTAATAGAAAATTACTATTGATGGTAAGTACATAAGGGCCATTAAAAAGATAAAACTTTTTAATTTGTAGACCGATAATAAGTAAGAGAATAGAAATCAATTTAGTTTGAAGTAAAAGTTTGTACTCTAAAAATTAACTTATTTTAAGACCGATAGAATATTCTATAAAATTAATTCTAGTGTTATGGTAAAAGATGCATAATTATTCGACTCGATGTTGGCCCCAGGTAGTAGCAGTTGGCCATGAGACAGTAGTAGTACTACGTTGGTTGTGATTTGTGAAGCGTGGCTGCTGCTACGGCCGGGGTGGAAGCGCGCGCGTGCAGCTAGTTTAGCTCCTAGCATGGGCACATGCAGCCAGAGAGATCGATCCTGCACACCGGTTAGCTCCGGCCGATACGCCGGATTATTAAATGACAAGGCGGATTGATGGATGCCTGCCGCCTTTCCGCGTGCAGGGAACGAGCTAGGCACGGGGAAACTGCGGCATGTCATGTGGCCGGCGCATGAAGCCCCACCAAAAGACTTTTTACACAGGCGAACGCCTAAGGCACTGTTTAAAAAAAAGCTTATCGTTAAGTTTAGTTCTATATTGATAATTAATTATAGAAGAGCGTAATTTATAAGATAGGGGTGGTCCTTATCTATTAGACTATTTTTTTGGATTGTATAGGTCTAGGATCTAAAGTTGTGGCTTCGGTTGGACCTGTGCGATAATAGGCCTAATATAACCCAGATGGTCCACAGTTCGTAAGCTGGGCTGTGTACTATAACAAGTTGTATCAGAGCCTAAGGTTAGAAAATCCGGAACGATTTCTAAGGAATGGGAGAGGTTATTCGGTTTAGTTCTATATCAATAATTGATGATGGAGGAGCATAACAATAACAAGTTGTATCAGAGTTCAAGGTTTGTAAACCCGGAACGATTTTCATGGGACGGGAGAGGTTGTTGGGTTTAGTTCCACATCGGTAATTAATGATAGAGGAGTACAACAAGCACAACTTATAAAGTAATGATGATCCTCATCTATCATACTAATCTTTTGGGTTGTGTAGTCATAGGTCTATCATTAGTGCATGATTAATTGAGTATAAACTATTACAGATTTGAAAATGAATTTATCTTATTTTTAAAGAATCTTTTATATATAAAGTATTTAAAAAACTTACCGTTTAGCAATTCGGAAAGCATGCTCATAGAAAATGAGAAAACAAGCTTAAGCCTTAAGCCATAAGCTGATTCAGACGGTGCCTAAGCCGATCATATATAGAAATACCTCTATTTTTACAGACGACGGAGTGACGGTCTATGTAAATTAATTTCCATATATAGTTTATAGCGTCCTTCTTCGGCATATTGCACATATTGTTATCTTTTATAGACTGTCTGTACAGTAAAAAGGTAGCTAGGAAGATCTTTAATGATATGTCGCTGCCCAGTCGATCACACCCTAACATGCTACGACGGGTGTGAATCAACCCATGAGAAATCCACGAGTCAAGCTGTGAGTAATCTGTGGCTGACTCTAGTACAACTAAATAAATTAAGTTTTATTTTTAATATTTTAAAAATAAATTTTAGTTTATTTAGTTAAACTAAACCTGATCACAGATCATATTCGACAGATGGATGTGCGCCCACCCTGTATACTACACACGCATTAAAATTTCACGTCTCTCCGTGCTGCCTTTGATCAGCCTCTGCCATCCCCCATGTGGATCCTTACCGTTTTCTACCCGTCGGGTGCTGCCAATCTGTGAAGAAAAATATGCGTGCATGCATGCATGGTGCAAGTACTAGTGCCCAGATCTTTTCAGTGGCCACGTTTTGGCACCGAGCCATTGATTCATGACACGATGCTGCAGTCTTCTCTTCTCCGGCCGGCTCTCTTTTCCTCTGAACATTTGCACTTGTAGAGACGATCCATGTGCCTGCAAAGCCTTAAGCCACTGTAGTTTATATACTGGTATCATGTATGTTACTACTGTCTTATTTCAAAGCTAGATATGAGTATTAAGAAAGTTATTGAAATTAAATAAGGAAAGTTTATGATTGGTTATGAAAAAAAAGTGGTAAAAATTTTTATGGTAGCTTATAATTGATTAAAAAATATAAGTATAGAAGTTGTTATATTTTAAAATAAATTTAGAATGTTAAAACTTATTATATTTTAGAATAAAATAAGTTATAGATTCACGACCAGCACCACCATCACCATCACCATCACCGTCACCACCCCGAGCATGCATGATGCATTTACTAAACTACTGGTGCAGCAGATAGCTGCCCCCCAAGCCATAGCTAGCATATGCAATTCTGCTTTCTGCGCACGCACCGTGCAATGCGTTTCCTTCGGCCTTCGGCTCAGAATCAGAATGTTAGACGACCAACCAAAGTAATTGCAACTATATCTCCATCAAACGGATAAAAGCTTCCCAATTATAAGCCGTGGAAAATTAAATAAAACAACCAAAACTAATTTATAGATAAAACTATTATTTATATATCAATGTTAAAAAATAAACTATGACGAAAAAAACTCAAAACCAACTTTAAAATTAAGGTTTAAAATTTAAATTTTGACAGCGGTCAAAGAACCAATAAAAAAACGATGGGATTGTCAGAGAACAAAAACATATGTAGTACTCCTACATGAGCTAATTAAGAAAAAGGCAATCAAGAAGCACGGTGCAGGTGAAAAAAGGAGGTCCCTTGTGTCCCTCAATTTCTGTTGTCACGGCAGCTAATTAATTACATGACCTTTTGCCAGAAGGATACGGTAATAGAGACCTTCACAGCCAAGGCCCGGGTTGTTACTACCGCATGCATCATGCATGAGTTTACCATCCATAACTTGTTCTAATCGACCAAAAGGAAGAGACAAATTAAGAAACAAAAAGCTAGCTAGGCTTCGATCGATCGAGCTAGCTACTTGCCAATCAACCCTTTGTCCCCGTTGCTCTTAGACTTCACCAACTTGCGGAGGAACTCCTTCACCTGTACATGTACACATCCAATAATGCATGACAAAACGCAATGAGAGTAATTAAGAAATAGATTAACTAAAGAGAATTAATAATTAAAAGTGCACACACTTGCTAGCTAGCTTTGGCCGCTTTTTCCACAGCAACAAATTCGATCGATCACTTTATGACCTCAGGTGGCATGCAGTTTCAGAGCATAAATATATGTACTACTACTAGTATAGCTTGCAAATGCTCTCGCACCAAACTCTTACTAGCTATATATCTAGCTAGCATGCAACTCCTACATTCTCCAGTAACCAACAATTAATGGTTGCTCTAGCTAGAGTTTTCTGCAAGCTGTCAGTTCTTAAAGCATAATTAAAAGCATGTACAGAACATCGACAGAAATAATCAGATAGCTATACAACATTGTAGATACAATATATGAAGCTAGCTAGCAGTGCAGTGGTGTGAGTGGCATGAAGTATATATACCTCGGATGGCTCTCGCAGAGTGTAGGATGCAGTGGTCTCCTTTGGGAACTTGGTCACAAGGATTCCCATGCCCTGTCCCCTGTTGCGCAGCACCTGTAGTTTCATTTCACCAAGGGCAAAACTGTCACTTCATTGCCACATGTACAGCTAGTGTTCTCTTAATTTATTTTCTACTCCCTCTAGTAAAAGAAATGTTGATGTTTGGACAAGTACGTCAACTATAAATATAAATGACTGGAGGGAGTACAATATTATAAATGTAGCGCATAAGTGCAAAAAGGATTATATACCTTGAAAGCGTCTTCGTCGGTGCGGTCATCTCCTATGTAGATCGGGAAAACATCTTTGCGCCCCTCGTAGCCTTCAAGGGAAAGAAAAGACATATGTAAAAATGTCGTTAGTGCATTTATTAACATAAAAAACAAATAACAGATTTTCCTCGCAATTTGTATTTTTTAACATCAAAAATAAATAACGGATTTTCCCGCGCATTTTGCATGAGCAAGGTTACATACAACTATTGGCTTATATTTTTCGTAGACATAAATGTACTGTATACAAAACAATGTCAATCAACTTATATAGTTATAAGTTAGACCCACTACGGTCTAATAGTGTAATTTTTTTTCCTTTCATTTAGACCTCCAAAACGAATATGGTGGTTCATTTTTGATCTCTCATACATAGATAAAAAAAGTGATAATTATAGCTTAGCATGCTAGTGGCATATACTAGAGTACGTGCTCACCGAGAGATTTGAGCAGGAACTGGAGGGCGGAGCCTTTGTCCCAGTCGATGACAGGGCGGATCTCCAGCACCTGTACATATGCACAACAGCAGTTCCATCAGATAACAAAAGCTAATTAAAAACCTTCCATGTTAATTAATTAGCTTGACCACTGAATGACGTTTAATGTTCACAAATCCGTGGGCGTTCTATATACTCTCCCCGTCCAAAAAAAACTCAATTCTTGTCTACAAATTTAGACATAAGCTATATCCAGATTTATAGTCAGAAATTAGTATTTTTGGGACGGAGGGATTATGCAATTAACCGGTTTTAATTTGCACGATGCAAGTTTGGCACCGACCTTTCTCCCCTTGGTGAGACGGAGATCCGGGTAGCCTTCTATCACCGCCCTCACCCCAGCGTCCAGAGCACCCCATTCCTGCATATATATATGTGCAATGCAACCATTGAATCAACCGAGAAAACCCATGCATCTACCAGCAATCCATCGATCGATGCAGCTAGATCTCACCGCCTCGTCGACGCAGCGGTAGTGGACGGAGAGGCAAAACTTGTTGTTCTCCACCAGCGCGCCCCGGATGCTCGCCATCTTCACCGTCAGCGCGTGATACACCTGTACATCGAAATTTCACCGAATCAACCGCACGGTTGCTGTGACGCTATAAACCCAAGGCCTGCAAAGTTGCCAATTATGCCGAGTGATTGCTACAAAATTTCCAGGAAATTGGACTAATCACCTCCTCGATCACGGGCAGGAACTCGGCAGCCGGCTGGCAAGTAACCGCATCACCCTGCGTGCGTGAGAAAGTAAGTATAGCCACATCAGACAAATAAATCAACAGCTGATCGAGCCAGATAACAAAGGACAGGTCTCTTTCGCAAGCCAGTGTACACACATGTATATGCGTATGGAGAGAAACACCAACCCGAGACAAAAGTGTAGATAGAGAGAAGAAGAGATTCAGAGCCTATGTTTAGATTCGTAGTTAGGAATTAGTTTTTTTTAAATGGAGGGATCAATAATTACTATACTGACCTGCTTTGCCTTGATATGGTGGTACTCCGATGCTGCTGCAGTGGGGCCCCTGATGTCCATGCCATGGCTCCCGGCGTAGTACAGCTCCTCCAGCTTCACAAAGTCGAACACCTACACAAATGATGTTGCCTCGTAAGGAAAGCACGAGAAGAAATTGCACGTTCTGCATGCACTGTTCCATCCGTCTAGGTTCATAGGCGGCCGGCACGCATGTGGACGGTGAAACCACACGAGATACTACTGGTACCAGAAGGAATCATGGAGAAGATTCCTTGTTTTTACCTCACACATGACACATCAGGGCATCATGCCGAGTCATGCATGCATGGATCAGAGAAAAAAAAGTAAAGAAACCAAGGGCCCCGATGAAAAAGAAACTGGGACCCTGTATTTTTTTTCTTCACGGAAAGAGGAATAAAAAGGCATGGAACCATGAAAGAAAGAACTAGTACTAGAGCTTCTGCTTCTGCTTCTGCTTCTGCTGCTTGTAGGAGTTGGAAGTGTCAAGTGTACCTTGTCGATGCACCTGCCGCTCACGATCGCCGTCGGGAAGTGCTTGGCCACGCCTCTCACCGCCTCTCTCATCTACGGTAAAACAGTAAAAAAACGAGACGGAGTTACGCACGGTAAAAAAAAAGGGGACAGCTCGGCGACGAAACAGAGGATGTTTCTCTGCTTCGAGAGCGGCAGGAGAAGCGAGAGGATTTCGAGAAGAAAGGTGAGATTTTTTTTTACTGACGTCGTCGGTCATGATGGCGCGGTCGGGGTCGGTGACGATGGGGGAGAGGGTGCCGTCGTAGTCGAGGAACACGACGATCTCCTTGCCCTTCGCCGCGGCGGCGACGGACTCGAACCACGCCAATGCCGATGGGTGCTTCTCCTGCGAGCAAACACGGCCGGATCACGCCGCGATTCGCGTCATCTGAGAGAGAGAGGGGGAGGCAGGAGACACGGGAACGTACCATCCAGTCGTCGTGCTCGGCGCCGACGACGGGCTTGGCGTGGCGAGGGGAGGAGGCCCTCATGGAGTCGAGCCAAGATCCGGGCACTGTCACCCCGGCGCCGGCGAGGTCCACGTGCTCCGCCGCCGCGGCCTTCTTGCAGTCGGTGAGCCTGGGCGTCAGGAACGCCGAGAAATGCCGCCCGGCCTGCGCCGGCGCCGGGACGGCCGCGGTGACCGCGTCCTCCGCGGCGAAGCCGGCGTGGTTCGTCATGCCCAAATCAACCGCCACTGAGCAAACGAACAGGGGAAGGAAGGCGAAGCAGGAGAAGCACTAGCTAGCTACAGGGAGCTGTGGGCTACAGGGGGAGTGAGAGAGCGAGGCGGAGGCGGTGGTGACGGGTGGAGGAGAGTAAGACAGGGGAAAGGTGGGCTTTGGACGGTGGGGGGAGGGGTATATATAGGTAGAGGAATGGCCCACCTCCGCAGTTTCCTCCGATTTTTTTTGATGTTCTCTTCGTTTTCATTTTTTCAGAGAGTGGTTTCATTCGATTTTTTGAGGTTGGTAAACACGTTAAACAATGATAAAAAGAATGTGTTTCTCCCTTTATCTTCGAAGGGATGAGGTTTTTATTCGGTTCCGATAATATGCATTCTACGTCAAATGATATTTAATATGATTTTGTCCGTATCGAAATTACAATGCCATGTATCTTGAACATATGTATAAGTATAACGTGACAATAAGTGACAGACACATCTAATTATAGATGTTTTCCGTGTTAACATTTCACTAAATTTCCAAGTGTAAAGTTATTTCGTTACGGTATCTTCTATGGACATGTTGCGCCTGTCTATTGATAGTTTATGGTTAAATTTGTAAGTAGCACATATTGATTTGTCGTAAAAAACTTAGTTCCTCATCTATATAACGTATCCTCATTATTTCTTCCTTGGAAGGTTGATAATTTTGCAAGAATCTGTAAGATTTGAGTTAAATGTAGTACAATTAAAGCTCTATATATGATATCGCTCTAGAAATAAATGCACCAGGATCAACCTAGAAAGACCATCCGGAAAAACCCACAGCGAAAATACCCCATTATTCCCACAACAATCCCCAGCAATTATGAACCAATCAACCAATTATTGAATCAAACCTAGGAATTGATGGACTTGAAAGCGACCAAACCTACGATGATTCATGCATTGATTCTCTGATCACTATAGCTATAGCTTCATGTGCCCCTCCCATGCGTACAGATACGCGTATATACGGTGCAGAGTACGCGTATAGCACACGCGCGCACGCAAGTGAAAAGCAGGACAAGCGACGCGAGCGCGGGCGAACCGGACCAGTGTGGTCGGCGCGTGCGTTGTCACGTAGCAGTAGCAGTTCGCGTCGCGCCGAATCGATCGATCGACCGGTCGGTCGGTCGAGACCGGACGCGCGCGAGGGGAAGGAGGCATGGGGCGGGGGGCCGTACGATACACGTTGGACCGGGCCCACATACGCGACCCTCCCGGCCCAGCTGCAGGCAGAGGCAGCGTGGGGGGCGCCCCCGCTGTGGGGCCCACCGGGCTCGGGAGGGCACGTGTTTGACGTGGGCATGGGCTCGCGTGCCGGCTCCAAGGACACATTTGTTTCGGGTAGTTTGTTTTTCAATATTTGTTTTTAAATCGTCAAAAACATATATATTAAAGTTTTATCTATAAATTAATTTTTTCGCTGATAAGTGTTACGGCTTATAATTAGCTGTAGACGAAATGATGGTTTTACCCACATGCTCTCTCTCGCGTTTTATTTATCTAGTAAAATTTGTATTATTAGTTAATTTCTACGGTTAATTTGCACATATCTCGTCATCTACAAGCCTAGATATATCATAGGAGAGTTAGACTTTAGTGTTATGGATGTGTAATATTGCACATGTACTTAAGCTTGTTGATGTGTGCCAGCCACTAAAAAGACCAACAACTCTAGAAGCAAACCCAGCTGACTACCACAAAGGCTTCATAATTAGATCAGGAGTAGCAACATCTAATTAGGAGCAAAAAAGGGTGCATTGTCAGTGACAAAACCTTCTCCAGTTAAAGGTGGTATACTAGTAGCAAGCTTTCACTAAACCAGCAAACCATTGAACGCAACATCGATCGCTGTAGCTTGTCCAAATTCATGAATCCATTCACGCTGGCATTCTTCAATTGATCAAACCTGGCCGTGAGTACGTTTTCTTTAGCCTTTTTCCATCCATGATGATATTTTTTTTCCACATCTTTAGCTATATATATATATATATATATATACACACACTATTGGTTAGTCCTGTGACTTTTTTGATGTTTGAATTAGCTTATTGTTCTGACTTATAAGCCCACGTAAAACGTCACTAGCGTGTGATTAATTAAGTATTAACTATTAGAAACTTAATTAAGTATTATCTATTTATTAAGTATTATCTATTTAATTTTTTAGAGATACTTTCGTATAAAAATTTTTTATAAAAAATATACCATTTAACAGTTTAGAAAGCGTGTTCACGAAAAAGAGAAAATAAGTCACCGCTATAAGTGCTGCCACGTGTGCATCAAAAGGTCACCACACTTTCTAGGGGCACCTACAGCAACTACAACTACTGGTATACCGCCCCCTGGAAACAAATGTGTATCTGGAACAAACTGTGGGCTGCTACTGCTTGCTTGGTAGTCAAACAGCTATATGCATGCATGCATGTGCCATTCACTGATGTGGCAGTAGTATTCACTGGCTAGCTAGTATGCATGGCCATTTCAACACAAGGGTGAATGAGAATTGATATGTGTACAAAAGAGTCTGCATGCTCTTCATGTCTTGTTGATTTGTCTCGCTCAAGGTGAAAAGGAAGAAAATGACCAACTAGAAACATACCAAAACTACTGCCAAACAGCTTCCACCAAGTGGAACGTTGGAAACCTAGTGTGTGATATTTCTGGGAAGAAGCACTAAAGCATCCAAAGCACACACATATACACACGTAATAAGTTATTAAATCTACTATTGCCTCCGTAATCCTAAAATGTAGTAACCTTTGATTATAAATCTGAACAAGTATCGCATATATAAATGGAGTGCTAACAAAACATGCTTGTATATAGAAGTTTCACATAGAAACCATCACATACTTGCACATATTCAAATAACTGCAATTTTGAAGATTCTCTCATTAAAGTTGTACTCTCCTCATTGTAAACTATAAAAAAAAACTAGTATAGAATAAAACACATTCTAAAACTACCAATCTACACAGCCCTCCGTATACACGACGACGGCGGCCGGGCGTGCATGAGTATGTCCAGAGATTGTGCCAAAAATTCAGACTTTTGCAGAGAGGGAAGGGAGATCGGTGCTTTATTAAAATCGCATGTGAAGCTACCATATTTGTCTGGCGTGGCTGTTGGGTAGTTGGGCCAGATCACTCTCTTTTGTTCTTTTATAATTGCAGCTCTACTAGTACACTTGAGAAGTCAAGTCTACTCGATCGTCTCTGACTGACCAGCTTGTTGTCTCCATTCATTGACTCGACGGACGATGTCGATCTCACGTCAGAGTCGCTAGCTGTCTATAAACTCACTCGCCTTTTCCTGAGAAGTTCTTTTTTGCTCTCACACACCAAAATAGAGTAGAATAATTAGCGCATCAGGATCAAAATAAAATGTAATACTAACAAGAGTTCCATAAGCAAATACCGTCGAGAATCGGTGACGAAAACCGTTTGCTATATTATTCTGTTGGCCTACAAATATTCTGGCCTTGATCATGCAGAGAATACACTGTGATGACTTTGGACTTTTAGCTCGCTAGCTAGTAGCTGCCAGTAGAAACAAGTAGTAGAATTAATTTATTAACCAAACTAATTAGTTAATTAGATATACTTAATTAATTAGACAACGACGCCTTCTTATTAGGTACTTACTCTCTCCGTCTAAAAATATAAGTCATCTTTATTTTCTGTAAAGTTAATATTTAAAAATTTTGACTAATAATTAAATTAATAATATATGTGTTTAGTATTATGTGTTTAGTATCACTAATTTTATATTTAAAAATATTTTCATATGATGTTAATTTTGTAGTTATTAATAATATATTATAAAATAAACAAATAATCAAACTATAATATTAAAGACTGTATAGAAATTTAATACATCTAATATTTTTAAACGAAGTTAATATTTTCAAACGGAGAGGGCAAGATTCTAGATAGCTACGCATGCTTGATTTGCATCCACCGTTCATGTATCCAAGCATTCCCGAACCTGCAGAGGGGATGAGCAAGCAACCAACCAACCAACCAAGCTTGGTAAAAACACCGTCTTTTTTTTTTACTTTTGACGACGTAAAATATTCGCTCATCTTTTTTTACGCTAGGTTACTTTTTTTTTAAGAAACTTCTAAATATTTTTTTTCTTCGATCACACCGTTTAGCAACTTGAAAAACATGCCCGTGATAATCTAGTACTAGCTAGTAATGGAAAAGAACATAGAATTTCTCTTAGGCACTGTTCGCGAGGGTTGCTTGGCTTGAGCTTTTCTGGCACAAGAAACAAAATGAGCCATTAGCGTATGATTAATTAAGTATTAACTATTATAAACTTAAAAAATAATTTTTTAATTTTTTTTAAAAAATTATATATACAATGGTTTTTTTTTAAGATCCATTCAACATTTTAAAAAATATATTTACGGTAATAGTTTTCTCCAATAAGCCGAAAAGAACGGTACCGTAGCCAGCTTGCAGCTGATTATTTTAAATGGACAGATATTCAGTTTCCAATTTAATTTCCTTGAGTATATAGTAGTACTAATAATATGTGCGTGTCGGCTGCAGGTTAATTTGTGTATCCATCGTCGCTGATTTGTTAGGATTCCGTATGAGGCGCAAACTGTTCATGCTGCTGCCGTATCTCTTACTAGTGCTATAGCATGGGGCGTACGTACTTAAATTGTATAGTTACCTTTTGGAATCTTCAGAGCTCGCATGATGACAGCAACAAGGGTCAAGCAGTGTCTTTTCTTATGCATGGCGCGCAAGCTTGCAACACACATGATGACCAGTGGGACTGGCCTGCAGACACAGAGGAGAAAAAAAAATTAAGGCAGTTGCCTGCATGGGTTTCTTGAGGAAGAAGTTAGCTTACCGCTGTTTTGTTGTAGCAACGGTGATTTTAAATTGCTACTCCTCTGATTTTTAATAAATGACGTCGTTAATTTTTGATACGATGATTGACCATTTGTTTTATTCAAACAAAATTAAGAAGATATGATTTATTTTGATGTGACCTGATTTATCATTAAAAGAACTTTAAGCATGACTCATATATTTTTATATTTATACCAATTTATTGAATAATACAAATGGTCAAACGTCATGATAAAAATCAATGGTGTTATTTATTAAAAATCGAGGTAGTATTTTGGTTATTTTAAAATTGGAATTGTACTGTCGTTTTGAAAATTCCTACCTAGTAGTATTTGGGGGTTGGGATGGGAAGGGAATTAAGGAACTGGTTGAAATAAAACAAGCCTCCATAATTAAGGACCATTGCTTCACTCTTTGTGATATTGGTTTATGTAAATCGACATAGTGAGGTGACAAAGTAGGATCCACTTGTGTATACGCACAATGCTAACATAGCTATCGTAGGGATCCCGAAAGGACAGCCAAACATATATGCTTGTGCGTGCATCTCCATGTCTTGCAAGTTGCATGAGCTTGACTTTGAGGCGTACTCACACTCATGAGTTAGCATGCGTGGCAGCATGGGAATATTCTCACGACCACCAGCATGGTTCCAAGCGAGAACTTAACATTCCACGTACACGCATGAGGCGTGATGTTTAAGCTAGTTAATTAACCGGCCGAATCAAAGACACAATATCATAATACATGGAGGGCATGCACGCATTTGTCCCTTAAATTAGTCCAGGCCAATTCCGTTTGAAAAGATCGAGCCGTCAATACTGATGATTGAAGATTCGAAGTATTGTTTCCGTTTAAAAATATAAGATGTTATTGTTTTTATAAAGTTAATATTTAAAAATTTTAACTAAAATTAAACTAAAAATATAGTATGTTCTCAGTGTCATGTATATACGTACTAGTATCACTAGATTTATATTTAAAATTATTTTCTTATGATATTAATTTTGTACTTGTTGATAATATATTATAAAAAGAAACTAATGGTTAAAATATAATATTAAAGATCGTATAGAAATTTTTTATATTTTTAAACAGAGAAAATAGTATTGAACCAGCTTGAATTCCATCGTGGACCACGGAATATATGTGCATATGTTATTGCATTGACAGCCATCGGCGACGCACGGCACGGAACCCATGCCAGAGCTAGGCGCACCGCACATGCGATCAGTATATACATGTACACACCAGCGGCCGCGTACGCACCACCCGATCGACCGAGACGGGCGATCGATCGATCAGACACGTACGCACACGCGTCGTGTGTTGCGGTTTTGCCTCATGCGTCCGCCGTGCATGGTCAAACGAAACGAAACAAGCTAGCTGCCAAACGAACGTGCATACGCGTGCATGCAACGTTGCACGCACGGGCGCCGCCCAACGACCAACCCACACCCCACCACGACCAAGCGCGCAGGAGACGGACGACGTCGCCTTACGCCCGCGTGCCGCGCCGCTCGCCCATGCCGCCGTCAGAGAGGGAGATTCGATCGGCGGGCGGTCGGTGGGGCGCGCGCGGCGGCATGGCGCGTTACTCCTAGCCAACCACCCGCAGAGTCGCACGCATATGCGTGTGCGCCCGGTGGACGGACGGCCCGTGCCGTGACATGCGTCTCGATCGATCGATCCGTCTCATGCGTGGGCGCCCGCGCGCTGGCGTTGCCACAGCACTGCACACGCAGTGGGCCCCGCCCCCGCGAGTGGGGAAACAAAACAAAACGAGGCCGGCTGGCCGGGTGCATTGCCACGGAGATGTATAGAGTGGTTCGGATTTTTATGAAGCGAGATGGTTTTTTTTGGAGAGTAGTTTTTCCGTATGGGAATATATGGTTTTTATGTGGGTGGTTTTTTAGTAAGTGGTTCGGATTTATGGTTTATTTAGAAATTATGGTTTTTTTACATAGAAAAGTATAAGTAGTTGAGGAGGGATAGAACGTCTTTCTTTTTATAGCATAGCAGTAGAGATACTTACTATATTAATATTGATATGTTATATATCACTTTAAAACATTAAATTTAACTTTTACAAGTTATAACAAAAACAACAAATTAAACTCTAATCAGTATGCATATATTTATCACATTTGATATTTTTATTATGACTTATCAAGGTTGAATTTAAATTTACATGTATACCATATATCAATTTATATTATCTTATACTGGTTGTGGGGGCCCCGGCGGGCGGCGCTCGGCCTCTGCCTCTGCAGAAGTGTGGATGCGTGCATGGATGTATGGATCGCCTGGCTGGCTGCCGGTCGGTCGATCTCAACGGTCTTACCC
The DNA here is from genome assembly GCA_003991445.1 of Oryza meyeriana var. granulata. Classification (NCBI taxonomy): domain Eukaryota; kingdom Viridiplantae; phylum Streptophyta; class Magnoliopsida; order Poales; family Poaceae; genus Oryza; species Oryza meyeriana. The sequence continues at coordinate 442,130 of RYFJ01000734.1, read as the reverse complement.
GTCGCATTCATTAGCAACGGGACAAGGGTGGGAGTAGAAAACACAGACCAGTACCCACAGATCTTGGCCTTAACTCGCCCGCCCGGCCAGCTGCAATTATGCATACTACTTCCGGTGTCCAGAAATAAAAAAGACATCTAAAGCTTATAATCTGTTTAAAAATATAAGTGTATGTCTATCTACTTTCTGATTTTAATCAATTATGGTCACTTATTATCTAATTTTCTTACGTATCTTTCAATCTTAATCGTTGATCAGCTCAACCTTAATCTCTTTAAAAAAAATTTTTATATTTTTCAATAGAGAGAGTATCGGAAATAGACTATTTCCCTATCGTCTTTTGGATTAACCCTGACGATTTTAGACCATCAAGAAAGACACAGATCCTGATAGTGAGTGCTCGAGATAAATTTCTGGAAATTTAACTGGAGTACTTTATGTAGTACTCTCATAATTCATATTTCTTGTTATTGCCTATGTTTCCAAATATAATTATTTCTAACTATCAATCTAAATAAAGTAGATGTTTTAATATGCAAATAATCGGTCAATTTTTAAATAACTTGATTTATACTTGCTAGTACCTATATTTCTTAAAATAGAGTAGTGGTGGTGGTAAGTGATTAATCTGCCACCACTCCACCATCCACTTTTCAAAGTTCATTCTCTATTAGAACAATAGAAGTCATAGATAAACCCTAGAACTCTTAACGATGATCATTCTTACACGCTAATAATAATTAGAGCTTTTTTAGGGAGTAAAAACTTGGCAACCAAAAACCTCTAATTAATTTTAAAAATTAAGCTCTAAAATTTAAAATAGATTCTCTTTGCAATGTGTCGATGTGAATTTTTAAATTTCGTAACAACGTATGGATACTCTCTTAATCTATAGTAGTGTGCATGGTGCGCGCCTTTCTTTAGCCGCATTCCTTGCCAAACTAAGTATACCAAACCCCAAAATGACGGCTTTTTGGCACGTTCGACGTTGAAAACAGAAACACGCACTGGCTAATTAACATATATAATAACATTTGTATCTAGTTATTTAAGTACGATTGCAACACTGATCAAAAGTATGAGCGCGACAACCAATTTCGCCGTTTTCTCAACAACAATGCAGGATCAGACAATGACAAAGAGACAACAAATATAATTAACATTGATCAAAGTCAATCATACGTGTTAGCCATTAAAACATTTTGCCACTTGTTGCCTTGGTAAGGCACATAATATATACAAATCCAATCTCGTGAGCTGCTTTGCCGTGTAACTGCAGGCTTAATTTGATATCGCTCGAGGGAGAGGGTAGGTACCTAACTGAAATCGCCAACGTGATTACTTATATTAGGATGGAAGCTTCCTCTCAATAAAGCCGTCCATTGGCTAAGCGCTAAAATTTAAAACAAGTGGCCTGACAAGTCTCTTTTGTTGACTTATATGTGCACCGTACCCTTTCCAACGATTTTCCATGCCGGCGTATGTTATACTTGCTCAAAAAGTATATGTCATTTTAACATGCATGGTTGCTATACATATCTAAAATGTCACCACATAGGTTTGTCTTCGCCGTTATATATTAAGCGCAATCTTACTTGGGCGGTAGTAAAATAGAACAAGAGAAAAGGTTGCCGCCTCTTATTTATAAAGATATCACCGGTGAACGATAGTAGGTAATAAGGATAATATTTAATTTTTAGCAAATTGTCAAGTTTTTGCTTGATCAAAATGTTACTGATCATTGTCCTATGGTTTTGTAGAGCACACCGCAGTCTTGCACCTTCTTGTTTGGCTTAGAATTTTACTCTGTCTAATGATGTTAGTCCGCAAGTATATGGTTGCGTAGGTACCGTAAGCTGCTAAAATGAAAAGACACATACTTCATAGCCTTTTGTAACCCGACTTTACTGTACATGTGAATATATCACTACATAATATTTGTGTCAACATATATTGTCTTAATGTTTTCTTGCAGCTGTTTCATTTGTGGTATCAGTTATCACCATAGCGTTAGCACGGATATATTAGTAGTATATATATAATTAGTCAAGAAAGTTATATTGTATGATAATTAACTGCAGACATTGTCAAAAAACGGTATACATATATATGGTACGTGTTGGTGGGTGTCGATAAAATTGAAAAATAATTATGTCGACAATGCCCTCGATCGATTTTCTGAATGGTACACTTCCCATGACATAATTTAACGAGTAGATATACCAAGTGCACGCATGGATGTGCCTTTTCACAAATTTGCTTTTGGTGCAGTAGTGTTTGGCTGGAACTGCCAAAAGGACATAATCAAAATTAAAGGCAGATGCATAGAAAGTATACGATCGAAAAAAATAATGGGAGGTGACTAGATTTTATGATTGGGTGATATGGAAAGACTCGATTGGTTTTTGTGGACAGTTTGGTTTTTATGGATGGCTCGTCGTGCCTTTTCTTTCTGCGCCTTTGCACCCTCTTGCGAGATGGCAAAGTTTGATGAATAAATAAAAACTGAAGTGTCGATTTTGTTAGGTACGTTGATATCTTTTTTGGTATTTTTACATGATTGCGTGCCAGTGCTCGAAATAGGACAATGCTAGCTTTTTTTTTTTATCTTATGAAGACTTGACAATGCTAGCTGATTACCCAGTTTGATCCCAACCAGAGCATGCTGCAACAGCTAGCATAGTTCAGTGCTCCATGGCCGGTGCCACAAAGGCACAAAAATTAGTCATACTACCTCCGTCCATAAATATAAGCGTTTTTAGAATTTAACACGGTTTTCAATTACTTTGACAAATACTATCTATAAAAATAAAATATTTTAAATAAAAAGAGTTACACATTATGATAATATGTTTAATGATAAATCTAATAATATTATTTTTTTCATCATTAATCTTTATGATTTTTTTTATATTGATGGTCAAAGTTAAAAGGGTTTGACATGGTATTATTCTAAAAATACTTATATTTATAGAAAGAGGGGGTAGATCATATATGAGTGTGTACGTGAATCGATCTAGCTAGCTTGCACATGCAATCCAAAAGTCAGATACATGGATCAAGATTTATATACTCTATCTAAATGAACCGATTAATTATATGCTCGCTCGATCTAGCTAACTAAACATATGGTAATACCGGGAGTAGCTACTCTCATAATATCAAACGACAACGAGTAAAATATACACTTGATAGGGAACAATAATCCATTTGGTGAAAGAAACAGAATATATATTCACTTGAAAAATATTGCATCTTGACAATGAGCAGAATATAAATTAAAATAAGAGCAGAAAATCAACATGGAAATAAACAGAACATCAACTAGAAAAGGAGCAGAAATAAACTGCCCGGAATCGGATGGCTGCGAGGGAGAAAGTTGCTACACTTGGTAGTAGCTCATTATTTATATATATATAAATAAAATTTTTATTTGGTAGCGTTATATACCTTTTTTTATTTGGTAGCGGTATATACCTAAAGCATCGATCGAGGACTGGTTACAGATAGACGGTAAATACAAGCAGGAGTACATACTACTTAGTAGTATAGAACCATTATATATATATATATATATATATATATATATATATATATATATATATATATATATATATATATATATATATATATATATATATATCATACACTCAGTCTTGTACTCAGTGCTGGCCCCCGTGATCTAAGGTGCACGCGTAGAGTGCATGCTTCCCGCTCGATTCTCCCTCCCACTCCCAATCTCTCTTTTTTCTCTCTTTTGGGTTCTCAAAAAAAAGAAAAAAAAAACAAAAAGTTGCATCTCATAAAAAATTGGACTACCGAGAAGCCGAACATCACACCGATCATCACACGAGACATCTTCCCTCCAACTTCAGACGCGTCAACCACCACGAGAGAAATACACTTCCAATCTCCTTAATCACTAATAAAAAAGGACAAACATACTAATCACAAAAGGACAACCCACTTTCACAAAATAAATTCCATTGATCCATAATCACAAAAGGCCCTCACGTGCGTTTCTCCCATCCCCTCTTTCCTTTGTGTAGAAGGAGATGCAAAATAAGCCACTAAGTCACTAACAAGAATTAAACCACTACCTCTCATCATTTTAAGTCCAATACATAAAAACCACCATACCATTGCTGGATACTGAAGCAAATAACCGTTGTTTAAATCATTGCGCATCTAACCCATACGTTACTGCCAATCCTATCCTATGTTATTGTATCTCTATAGTAACATTACATGTTACTGCTGATCCTACTATATGTTACTCATAGTAATGTTGCATGTTACTACCGATACTACTTGTGTTAGTGCATCTCGAATTAGTGACCTCAATGTTAAGAGATAGTTATTCTAACCAAGCGAACTTAGGACACTTTGTGTCTATGGCCAGGTCAAGTGGTGCAGGCAGGTCACTCTTTCTCGGGAGCCGTCAAGTGATGGTACACGAGGAGGAGGTCGGATCGTGCACTCCAGGTCTCCGATAGCGAGCACCCCGGCCACACTAGGGTGGCCAGGTGGTGGCCTCGCATGTTGAAGACAGGCGGATAGGTGTTCAACCGGATACCACGTTACCCTTGAGATCGATACACAGGCTATAGAGCCTGTCCATCGCATTTACTAAAGATTTCTGCAGCTTTTCTCTCAGCATTAATGTTGAGAGATATGGCATATCCTAGATGATCTCTCTCTCCAGAGGAGTATACCATGCGTTCGTGAGAGACAATAAAGACCAGAGGTGGGCCCGGCGTACAGTCTCACAAGACATTTGCTTCTACAATGTTTTTAGCGTTGAGTTCAAGAAATTAGCTTAGATTCATGATGATATACAGTATTCTTGTCTCTCCTCAAACGGTGAGCGGTGAGAGCCATAGGGTATAAAAGCCCATCTTAGACTCTGTGGTAGGGAGAGTCTCGAGATCTGCAAGAACCCCAAGCTTCTTAGGTTAGCCCGTGAGCACTAAAGAGTATGTAAGAACATCTTTAACAGGAAGCAGCCACAGGAATAGAGTTATTATCCTTCGAGGGGACCAAACCTATATATTTGATTGTGTCTCTACAACTCCCGGGCACACCTGGACATACCACGAGCGCCCTAGCCCATCTGACGAACTCCGGTCCACAATTCTCATTGCACGTCGGTGCTCAAACGCCGACAATATCTAGATATTATGGTTTGAAATATGAACTAAAAATATTATAAAAACCAATGTGGAAGATGAATATTATTTTTTAATAAAATAGAATTATCTACCTATTATCTAATTAAACTCATACGATTTTCATGTCTGCAATAGCTTAGAATGTGCGCATAATGACAATTTAGAGTTTATGCGAGCATGGCAAAGCAATGGTTGAACACTATTGCAGTGCATGAATGGTGGACTAGGATCCATGGTCGTGACTATAAAGAGAGCTCAAAAGGGAGGCACCAAGTTTGCTCTAAAGGTCTAAAAGTTCTCATATTAATTAGACAAAAAGAGAGATATTTTGGTTGATTCTATATACTACTTTAATTTAAAATAATAAATAGTAAAAAATAGCAAAAAAGGTCGATGTCAAATACTACCTCTGTCAAAAAGAGTTGATTTGTAACAATTCTAATGCAAATTAGTTGTTAGGGAAAATGTGCCAGCAATCAATAGGAATCTATATTGTCAGGCAGGCAAGTACAGAGGATTGAAAGGAAAAAATATTTAATATTTTACCTTGAGGTAAAGGGCTACAAATCAACTCAATCTTTTTAGGACAAATTTTGAACACTACGAATTAACTCCTTTTGGGATGGTGGGAGTAACATATAAAAAACAGAAATATGAAAAGTCGACGATGAACACAAATAATTGAAATTTGAACAAAAATCATAATTATCTATCTTATTTGTATATAAATAAACTATAGAGCCATATCACCTTTTCTTGCCACTTTGTTAAGAAAAGTCGATACACCAAAACAAATCAGGGAGGAAAAATTGTAGTCGATAACATAGATATCAAGGGGTTGGCGAGAGAGAAGAGTAGGGGAAGGAGAGAGATGGAGAGAAATAAGGGCCATGGTTACTAGAGACGGAGGAATGTGAGCCGGTAAAAACTAACGGTCACATATATATACCATGAGCTCACCTCATATCATACGGTTATGAATGATAGATTTGATCTTGATTGACTTAGTTGAGAAGCATGCATACGAGATGTTTGATTCCAACGCTTTTAACTTTATGAACTAAAATTAACAAAATTTTCTTATATCCCAAAAAACTTCGCGAGCTCTTGAAGGAAAAAACTAATGGGATGTTATATTAGTAAATGAACTATCCAATATTCTCTATAACACGAGGATTTTTTGCAAACAAGCGAACCAGATGTTGGCTCTTAATCACCCTTGAATAGAGACTAAATTGTAAAAAGTGAGCATCAAATAAGTGAGATTGAGTAGATGCAGACTTACTATTGTTGGCTGAACAAGAGAAATTTTGATAGTGTGTGATTGTGTGAATATATAGAAATATGCATTATCAACTTATAAATATGTGAATATTTATTGCAATTGTGAAACTTTTAAAACAAATCTAGCAGCGAAAATGCGCGAGCCACTGTGCTAGTTTTTTTTTTAATAAATCCATTCATGTTTGGAAAAAAATTAATTTAAACTAACTGTATTTCTCCAATCAAACTTAACAAACCTTGCAAATATATATTTTAGCCCAAGTTAGACAACAACAAATTAAAGAATTCAGGGACAAAAAGTGCATCTCCAGCGATTGAACGTGTTCTTTCTTTCTGGGAACATATAAATGCTAGCTTAATTAGCTCTAACGGAAGGTCTTAATTTGATTGGTTCTTTCTGTCACCCTCGAGAATCAATAAATTACACTTTTAGCTCGACAGTGATTGTGTCTCGATTAGGGTTATATACTTATATATGCCTATCTGCCTTTGATCTTCACGCATTGGTTAACTTTTACTCAAATTATATCAGAAGTTCAGAACAAGTTTTGTTTTGTTTTTTCAGTAAGCAAATACGTTCCAGGACATATATATTCTGCAAGAAAGCTGAACTTAATTACAAAGTAGCCACAGAAAACTAAATCGTGCTTATATTACAAAGTTTCAAAGCCGATGGCGAAAAATCTAGCTAGCAAACATTGTATATATGTACAACTATCTCCGTCCCAAAATATAATAATTTTTAGCTATGTATCTGGACAAAAGTATGTCCAGATATATAGCTAGAAATTATTATATTTTAGAACGGAGAGAATAGTATTCTCTAATCTGCTGATCGATGCTTCGATTCGAATACGACTGACTAATAATGAGGATCACACATAGGTATAACATCACGTGGGCAAATAAAGCTATATGCGATCGAAAGTACAGGACTGGAAATAAAGAGAAAAGAGGAAGCGAAAGATAGGTTAAAGGTTGTTCGTCCGGAGAAGCTGCAGCCCATTGGCAATAGTAGGAGACAAGGCAGGCAAAATGCCAAATTAAAGCTATCTTACAAGCATTTGATGATGCATATATGCAGCCAGCAATCTGCTTTTCCTTTCTCCCAAGCATTGCATCCATGCTCTTGCTTTAGTTTTGGAACATATTAAAGAAATTGAGACAATGATATTGCTTAGAAAAAGATTGAGGAATTAAGGCATGTATATATGGTCTTGCTTTGATCCTGAACCTTTGACATGCATGGCAGTGTAGTACATGTGTCAGGCACAGCGCGCGCATGTGTGTGTATATATATGTGTGTACAATTGGATGAAAAGCAGAATCAGTGTGTACAATTGTAGGGTTGAAAACTGAACGATTTGCGGCTAGCTTGTCACAATTCTATTGGGGTGTACATATCCATGCCTAAAGCCAATGTGATCTTGTCACTAGCTTGGAACCATCAAACTGCTCACAGAATCTTCAAGGAAGGAGTCTTTAGTTTCTTTTCAGGCATCCAAAGTCAAAAACAAAAGAGAACATCTACCACTAGAGGCCTGCATACTTCTGCACTACATGCACATATGGAATTGCTTATCAATTTATTTCACTTTTGCTAAGCTTCTTCCTTCATAAATTTTCTAGTGAAATAGCACATGCTTTGCTATAGACCACACATATAGTCGTTATACTTCATTACTAATTTGACATGTCGTGGAAGATCTCTTCAGCTAAAGGTTTTTACTTTTGAGGAATTGAGAATCATACACTACTATATAGCTACTAGATAGTTAGGTCTTTAGAAGAGAATAAGCTGGATCAAATGCTTGCATGATTGTATGGAACCAAACGATTCCAAATTCAGTGTGAAATTTCTTTGTGAAGACAGACGGGAATGGCAAGACTCTCTTCGATCGATCTGACTACATGAGGCCGGCCTTCAGTTTTGTCACGGCAAGGCTATTCTGCGTGCATCTCTCTAGATGATTAGTGCCATGAATAATTGTAGATGCATGCCTATGATCGACTACGACATTTTATCAGTAATGAGTGTGCTTCTCTCCAATTGCATGCTCTCTTTCACACACGCATGCAACCTAACCAAATAGGGAATCTAGCCTTGCATTTGGTATCATAAAAATCTCACTTAATTAGATTCTAAACTCTAAAGCATGCATACACTCCTCCTTGACACCACCGACTCGAATTAGCATCCCTTGATCAAACAAATCCCATCATTAGCAGTAAGCAGCCTATCTTTGATTCGATCTTGCTTTTGCATATGCATTCCAGTTCTCTGATTTGATTTTCATTTGCACGGCTCGAAGTCCGGAAAGGCGAATTTACTGAAGAAACTAGTAATCAAAACGTGCTTGCTTGCCTAGTTAGCTAGGTCGGCAGATCGAGCATCACTTTATTCCTAAAAATCTTGTCTTTGTTCCAACTTCCAAGAATCTCAAGTGATCATAGTATAAATATTGACAGGTAGTTGTTCGATATACTCCTAGCTAACGAATTGATCCTTTGGCTTTGGAATCTCTGGATCGAGCTAGCTAGCTAGCACCGCACGCCGACGTCTCAGCCCGAGTCCAAAAGTTGCACGCTTGCGCAATTGAATAGTGGAGCAGCCACCTGCATGCCAGAAATTTAACCTAACTAGCTACTACTGGCTAGTAGCAGCTTGTACTTTCTTTGACTAATGGCGTGATGCTGTCTTGTCCATGCGTTTCGTGCAGAAAGATGGCAAATTTTCATCAGCATGCAGCTAGCACGTACTGCGAGATCAACCGAGCAGCAATAGGAGAGAGAGAAAGAATCAAAAGCTAGCAGCTTGATGTGAGATGCGATGCGAAATTGCGAATGCGAGATAGATGTGTGAAACGAATCGAGATCGGTAGCGACCAGTGAGGTGGGTAGCTAGCTCATGGCTTTTCTTCTACCTGCAGCAATTAGCTACAGGTTGCTCTCCAAGATGGTCCAATGGCGAAACTTGCACGTGTTCGATGTGTTGGAAAGCTAGCTACTGCTATATATCACCTGGGAATTCAAACCATAAAAGCCAGCTACGGTAGCAGCACGCTGACACTGGCCTGGATGCAGGTATGCAGCAAGTTAGCACTATGTCTTGTCGCTGGGAGAGATTGCTTGGTTAGCATTGCGCACTGCTACATAAATGGCTATCAGTGCCAGCTGGGAACATTCATCTGTGCCGGGTCCTTAACCGGCACTACACTTAAAGTGTCGGATGTGAGAAAACCGGCAATGGTGGCTTTTCACGAATTAAAAAAAAAAAAAAGTAAGTAGGCTTGATTCGAGCCGGCTCTTCAAGCTAAAGAAATGTACATCCAGAATCATATAATCATAAAATCATATCCCAGAATCTCAGAGCCGATGCTTTGGATCCAACAAAAATGAATCAAATATCTAACAAAAAAGTCACGGAATCAACACATCACAAGATCTTTACAACATTCATCACATTACAGAAACTAGAGGAGGACATGGGGAAGGAGGGAACTCTTTATAACATTCATCACATCACAGGATCAAGAATAAAAACACAATCTTCACAACATTCATCATAGGATCCACCGCCCTGCAAAAAATCGTTGGTAACTAGAGGACGACAGGGGGAGGAGGAGAGGAGGAAGAGGACGGGGGGACGCTAACCTTGAGAGTTGGTGTCGGATCTGGGGACGGTGGATCGGACCTTCACTTGCACGGATCTGTGTTGCTGGCTTGGACAGAGATGACAAGGTGGCTCCATATCCACCTCCTCCTTCACTTGCATGGATTCGTCGTCGTCAAGAATCGGAAGAGGGGGAGGGAGGAGGGAGCCTCCGTGACAACTAGAGAGGAGGGGACGGCCGCTCGCCAGCTGTGGAGAGAGGAGGGCTGCGCTCGCTCGATCTGTAGGTTGGCATGAGAAGAGAGGAGAGAGGAGGTTTGGCTCAATCTGTTGGCACTCGCTCAATATAGAGAATACCGAGCCTTGTATCGATCTCCCTCATGTTGTCTGGCTTAGCTCAGAACAGTAATGGCTCGGCTCGGTCTTCCGTGCCGGTTTGACTAAAGAATCGGCACTGATAATGGTTTTTTTGTTTTGGTTTCCCCTAAAAACCGATGCTGATGGTGTGCCCCCTAAACAGTACTGGTTAGGGTTACGAACTGGCACTAATGAATAGTCATCAGTGCCGGTTCTTGCTTGTGGTGGGCCCAGACCGGCGAGAATCCTGTCACACCCTGATCTGGCACCGCTGTACAACGGTACCAATTAGGACGTGCCACAGGATTGCAGCGTGAATTGCCTTCCCGGGGAACCGCGATACAGATACCAGTCCCAGGATACAGCGCTGGTATCCACGGCAATTAGAAATGCATCATTGCAGTACCTTAAATAAATAATAATTAAATAGACATATACCTTAACTTACATTGCAGCTTCGGAGCAAGCCGGAGAAGCAACGATCAACACAGAGGCAGCGGCAGCAGCGGAACAGCAGACTAAGTCCCAACACATAGGCAACGGCTGGGAACCAGGACGAAACCCTAATCTTCACTTCACGGCGACTCCAGCATCCAGCTCCTGGCGGAGAACTATATATATATATAGAGCAAGGGTGAGTACTTACGTACTCAGCAAGCCAGGGGAACTTAGGTGGTGGTTGCAAGCTTCAAAGAGAGACTGGTTATTTTACAATCTGCTTTGTTTAAATCTTTTTAAATCCACCAGTGTGTGCTTCTCAACAATCAGGGCGAGGTGAGTCTCGCCCGATCGGAGTGGGTTATATCAATCTTTGAATCGGCGCAACTCTTAAGAGTTGGCCTCCGGGATTCAGCGCCATCAGCTGATCTAACTTCATCGGACCCACAGCCTTGCTGTCCATGATAGCTTCACAACATTTTTCGAAATCGGATTCCCAATCCGCAACATCATTCGCAAGCAGTTGTCAAACAAAATTACATTAAGGAATCACCTCGCATCCGCCCATGACCGTGGTCACGGCTATTCAAACAATTTAGACCTCTGCAGAGGGGGTACACTTTACCCACACAATGTGACTCACTCTAGTCACCAGTTCACACATATTGGGTACGATTTGGTGACGTAGAGGTTTTCGCGACAAGGCATTTCCCAAACCCTCCCAGGTTACCCCATGCCAACTGGAGGGGTCCTCAGACCAACAACAGGGTAGGTCCGAGACCATGCTGTGCCAAGAACCCAGGAGGCACCCCCGACGCCCTCCCACACGATCCACAGTCCAATGGCACGCAAGACGTCCCTGGGAGTCTTGTTACTCAGCCAGGAGTTATCCCATATCACCCATATGGTTGTACTGTCATATGTTCGGATGAAATTCCAAAGAAATCGGTCCTTAGCTGCAGAGAGGGAGACTCGTCCCGATGGCACGATCCCCGCACCGCGGTTTTCACAAACTATTTTATTTTCAAGGCACCGACCCAAGTGTCGGGTTTTCCAAAGTTTTGTAAACCCAAATTTTACCCATCGTAGACATTTTTAAATTTGATAGGCGATCACCGATACCATATCCGTCGACACAGATACCAGGATCTGTCAAGGAGGTGTAAGGGGAATCACAATCAATCAAGGAAGGCATGCAGCAAATGGGTTGGCGGCCCATCGATCGCCTTGCGACCACGGCCGAGAAATTATAATAGTATAACCTAGTTTATGCAATTTGTCAAATAAAATACTTGTTCCGAAATTATGGGCTCGAGATGATCAAAGGTGACTTGCCTTACTCCAGGCCTTCACTGGTCTTCGAGAAATCGTCGCGAAATCCGCTTCGAAACTTAAATCTCTGGCCACCGTTACTATACGCAAACACACAAAAATCTACAAAAAGACCAGTAAAAAGATCCTATTTAGTGCTAATAATAGTGCCATTAGATATATCTCAATTTTAGAAAATTACTGGAGTTGGAACGGAGTCAATCGGAGTCACGGATTAAAAGATATTGATTTTAGAAGGTTTTGGCATTTTCGGGTGTTGGAAAAAGAATCAAAATGATTTTTCTCTGATTTTCAGCTCTAGGGCCACTGCTGGGTGGGGCCTAGTCTCCAACCTGGGCAAACGCACGCGCTAGCAGGGACTTGGGCCGGCCCAGAGCGAGGCGGTCCGGTCGGCCGGGGTGGCGCGTGGGGAATCTGACAGGCGGGCCCTAGCCGGCGAGTAGGATCCGCTTGTCAGTCTCTGGGTCCACGAAGAAAGAGTCCACGGAAGACGGGTTGGGGAAAAGCGGTGGACTCGGTACGGGGCTTCGGTTTACGGTGCGCCGGTTTGGGATGGGCCCACGTGTAGCCGCATGGTTCACCGTGGCCGCGCGTGTGCGAGTCTACGGGAGTCGGCTTCGACTCACACTCGCGCAACAAGGGCAAGACAAAGCATAGTGCGGCTATTCGACGGCCCACAGTGGCAGAGAGCGAACCGGCGAGCGGCAGCGAGGGACCTTGTGCGGCGGCACCATCGGGAGGAGGGGATCAAGAGGATCCTTTTGATCGGCTCGGATCGGGGAGTCATCGAGCGACGGCGGCCGGCGACGGGGATGCCGAGATGGCGAAGAGAGAAGAGGGGCAAGCCCCCGGCGTTCATGGCGGTGCGGCAGTTTGCGGCCGTTCCCGCCGGCCAAGAGATGGTGGGGTAAGCTCCAGGGGCGAGGGGAGAGGAGGAATGAGGTCTCCGGGCTTGGGGTCCGAAGGGAGAGCGAAGCCCGGCGACGGCCGGCTGCGAGACACCGGGAGACAAAGAGAGAAAGATGGGGAGACGACGACGGTGCCATGGTGACGGCCGGGGAGGAAGGAGGAAAGAAAAACAGGGGCTAGCGCCGTTCGGGGCAATGTACCGACGTGTTTGCAATGGCTCGGAAGGGGGCTCACCCAGGGAAGATCGGCGTCGATGGTGGTGGCTCAGTGCCGAGTAGGGGGAGAACTCGGGGCCGAGGGAAATTGGTGACCTTGGCGCGGGATTGCCGATGTGCGGCGCTCCTGGAGTACAGAGTCGGAGGAGAGCTGCTTCTGCGGCGAGGGAGGCCGAGCAAGGTGTTCGGCGGGGATTGACGAGGCGACGCGGCGGAGGCGGTGTATCACACGGCTTACATTGAAATCCATGCGTGGGATTGGTCGGGAGCGGCTCAGCGCGGTCAAGGAGGCGGTGACAGAGACGGGGCCGCGGTGAGGTGAGCGGCGCGGCTCTTTTGACCATGGGACCACGGCAAGAGAGAGGCAAGGAGGGGGGAAAAAGAGGCGGGAAACGGGGTGGCAGGGTGCGGCTGTGGTTGTCCTCCGATTGGCACCTTGCGGCGTGTCACGGCGGGGCCGGGCGGGGACCGGCGTGGCGCGACGGCCGAAGAGGATTTTGTCCGAACATGTTGCTGGCGAGAACGGGACGGGACGGAGGAAGAAGATGCACAGTCCGGCGATATCGACGGCTGAGCGGCGCGCGGGTAGACACGCAGCGAAAATGGGTGCAGCTCGGCCGTCCGCGCGGCGAGCGGGGAATCGACGGCTAAGCTCGGTTTGGGACGCGCGGCACGAATCCAGAGTGGGTGCCGGCCCGCGCGAGGAGAAGGGAGGATGGACGGTGGGCGCGGCGCGCGGGGCCAGGTGGCAACCATCGGTCGAGGTGCCACCGGTCTGCGCGGGGAGCGAGCAGGCGAGGGGATTAGAGGGCCGCGGCGGCTCGACGGTGTACGTGGCGAGCATCCAGTGGCGCGATCCGGCGCTGAGCGGCTGTGGCTAGCTAGGCCGAAAAGAAAGGGGCTGCGGCCTAGAGAAACAGTACTCCTTGCAATTTTCTCAGAGATTATTTAAATGGGTATTTTGGGGTTTTTCCAAGGGAATTTGAATTCAAAAATTTGTTTTGAACCCAGAAAAATTGGGGAAGTCAAGGAGGGGTCCAAGGTAGTAATTTCTTTGTATTTTTAGGATTGGTTCTTTTTCCGAGGGTTTGTAGAGGATCCAAAGAGAGAAATTCAAGGAGGGAAGAGGGAATTCAAATTACAATATTAATTTGAATTTTTGAGGGAAGCTCAAGGGAATTTTGAGGAATTTTCAGAGGGTTTAGGATGGAGACTTGACTCGGATGGGTGGTGGTATATATATATATACACACATATATTTGTATGGGTATGTTTATGGGGGGTTTTATGTATATATATAGAGAGAGAGGGGTATTTATATATACACACATGTATGTATATACACACATAAGTCGGTGGAGTTGAATAGGAGGGTTGGTACATGTATGCATGTATTCATATACTTACGTATATATGGATGCTCATATGTACGTATGCATGTTGGGGTAGATCATCGAGTAGAGGTGGATTCCAAGGGGGAGAACCAAAGGGGATATCTTGGGGTTCCGACTCGGAAATTTGGAACAGATATCAAACTAGGAATATGGAGGAGACGATTGAAGAACTTTGCCGTTAAGGTTTTAAGAGCGGAGCTCGAATACGGCGACTCGATCTTAGAGGTTATTTTGGAACGGAAGATTTTGAGAGGAGGGATTTGTCGAGATCAAGGCAGAGAGACAGATTGAGATCCAAGCACGACATACAACACAGCACTCAAGAAGCAAAATTTTCACGAATAGTTTTTTAGTAAAATACTGTTTAACGTCTCGTTGAAAGCGGGGCGTTACAAATCCTCTTATCGGTGCTGGATTTATATATTGATAAAAGGGGCACGAATGTGTTGTGTTTTGTAGTAGTGGCAGCAGCAAAGCAACTGCAATGCAATGCCTTTCTGTCTTGATCGATCGGCAGCCAATCTATCAGAGTTTTTTTTTAAAGTAAATAATCGATCAGAGTTTCGGACAACCGGAGGAATACACATGGCAAAGCAGAGATACATCGAGTGATCCCGACAGATCAGTATACACTACAAATACTGTATTTGCTGCTTGCCGGCGGCGACCTGATCATGTATATGCAGCGCTGCCACTGCGACGGAGGCGATCAAGGAGACGACGACATGAAGGACCAGAAAGGGCCGGGGGGGGGGGGGGGGGCAGATGGCCTCAAAACGGCCCGGCCCACTACTCTGGCCCATGTAGCCCGGTCTGGAGATTTGCCAGTCTGAAGATTTTCAGAAAGAGCTCCTTTACAGCACAAAATACTATAATATACTAGTGGATCGAACTAGTGATTCAACGGCTTAGATTCACTCTATACTAGTAAATTTTACACTTATAGTATATGTAGTATACATCACTAGTATAACTAGTATAAGGGTATTATGGAAAAATAAAAAAAGCATATATGTGATTTGTTAGTTATTTTTGGCATTTTTTTGACCATTGGATCGCATGGAGATTCGTGCTAGGTAGATATGAGAAATAAATTTGAAGATTTTTTTTTGTGATTTTTGTGACCGCCCGATCATGCCGAGATTTGTGCTAGGAGTAATGAGAAATAAAAAATTCAACAATGCACCAGTTCTGTGAGTCAAACCCACGACTTGCATATTCCCACAGCACGTCTCCACCAACTGAGCTAGCTTCAGATTGCATTTCATAATCAACTAAAAGAATAATATATTAGCGCCAAGGATGGGAAAAGAAACAAAAGCGCGGGCTAGGGGGGCTAGACGTCACGGGTGGCTGCGGGATAGACTTTTTGACGTTCTCCACGTGCGTGACAGGGAGGAGACGACACTGCTGACGTGAGGCCGACAAAGACAGGACCGTCCGTCCTTGGTGAGGACGGTCGAATTCGTTGAACCACTGTTATTTTTTATTTTTAAAGTTTATTAATTTCCTCAATTTTTTAGTTTGTGATGGGTAAGATGGAAAATAAACATTGAACATTAGATCATTTATTAATTTCAGAGTAAATATCACAAAGCCCCATATATTTTGGTTCAAGTTTCATAAAACCAAACCATTATCCAATTTTTTTTATATGCTATATATATGAATTCTATACTTATAGGCTAAATCCTGAAAGTAACGGAAGACACAGCAAGTAGCTGGAAATATATGGTCCAGACCATCCTGAAAGTAGTGCGAACGGTCCGAACTGTTGAACCACACGACACGGCAACTAGTGTCTAATTTCTAAAATTTTTGAAACACTAAAGAGTCTATAGTACTTACAATAGCATATTGTTTAATTTAATATATTCTTTTGTGTAAAATAACTAGTTATATCTCTTGTTGATTTTAGAAGCATGGTCATGTCCATTGAACCACTGTTATTTTTTATTTCCAAAGTTTATTTATTTCCTCAATGTTTCAGTTCGTGATGGGTAAGATAAGAAATAAACATTGAACATCCGACCATTTATTAATTTTAGAGTGAATATCACAAAACCCCATATATTTTGTTCAAGTTTCACAAAACCAAACCATTATCCAACTTTTCTTTGATATGCTATACATATGAATTCTAAACTTGTAGGCTAAATCCAGTAAGTAACGAGAGACACAACAAGTAACTAGAAATACACGGTCCGGACCGTCTAGACCAGGTAAGGACGGTCCGGACTGTAGAAACAGATAGCAACGAGAAACACAAGGTCCAGACCGTCTGGACCGAGTCAGGATGGTCTAGACCGTTGAAACAGCTAGTCATGGGAAATACACGGTCTGGACCGTCCTAACTGTCCGGACCTTTGACACGACAAGTATCGATAAACAAGATCCGGACCATCCAAAATTAGTGAGGATGGTCCGAATCATTGAACCACGCTAACTACGATCTAATTTTTTAGAATTTTTGAAACACTAAAGATTCTATTGTATTTACAGTACCATATTGTTTAATTTTATATATTTTTTAGATAAAATAACTAGTTATATCTCTTGTTGATTTTTAGAAGCATGGTCCTGTCCGTTGAACCACTGTTGTTTTACATTTATTTATTTTCAAAGTTTATTAATTTTCTCAATTTTTCAGTTCTTGATAGGTAAGAAGAGCGGACCGTCCTGATCATATGTCATACATAAGCAAATGAGTAAGACGTTCACCACGAAATATGTCATACATAAGCACAAGATAAGTAAATAAGTGTCTGAAATGGCATGACAAAGTAAGAACATCCACAGTCCAAAGCGTCAGGTAGAGTTTAGCAAAAAAACATTAAGAAGACATATATAGTGCAAAAGTTTAATGCTAGTCATCATCAATCGTCGAGGCTGCAAGGTCGACAGCGGCAATAGGATCGTCTAGCTCAACGACGATAGTGGATGACACCTCGGCCGTGGCGGTGATGTCTCCCTCTATAGTAGCAACAACGACGGAGGTGGGTGCCCCCTCTGCAGTAGTGGCAGGGTCCTTCGCTGTAGGTGCACGGTCCTCTGTAACACCTGTAAGCGATGCCGATCACCCAGCTGCCTCATCAGCGTTAGCAAATGCGGTGGGTGACACCTCGCTAGGAGCGGTGGTGTCGCCCTTTGCGGTACTAGCGGGGTCCTCCTCCGCAGGTGTGCGGTCTTTTGTAGCACCTGTCAGCAGCGTCAGTCGCCTAACTGCCTCGTCAACGTCAGGAAAGATGGAGGCTAACACGTTGGTAGGGGCGGTGGTGTCGCCCTCTACGGTACTAGCGGTGTCCTCCTCCATAGGTGGGTGGTCCTCTGTAGCACCTGTAAGAGGCGTCAGTCGCCCAGTTGCCTCGTTAACGTCGGCAAAGGCGGTGGATGACACCTCGGCAGAAGCGGTGTCGTCCTCTATAGTGGGTCGCATGACAGAGGCTGGCGTCGCCTCTCCAGCGGTGGCGGGGTCCTCCTCTGTAGCACATGTATGTGGCATCAGTCGCTCCACTGTCGCGGAAGACGGTGCAGCTGTACCGGCTGAAGTAGGCATGTCGGTGGATGTAGGTGGACATGGAGGCTCTCGAGGTGACCTATCGAAGGATGCGCATGGCATCGGAGGAGCAGAGCGTGGAAGACGGTGTAGCTGTATCGGCTTGACTGCTAGAAGATGACAAAACTCTTTGGTCCATATATGCATATGGTAGGTCAATGACATAAAGACTGGCATATAAGGGACCCATGCATGGCTTGTCTTGTTGTAATGAATCCAAAATGTGATTATCAAAACAACTAGTTCCTAGCCCCGTACATCTCTAACTTCTGACTGCTGAACATTTACATGTACTAATGTACAATGATCGTGATCATGTTGATGACCAATTTAACCCCACAAAAACGTAAACACGTACATGCCGGACGGACTGCGTCAGTTTCCATCGACGGCGACGGTCACTGACGTCGGAAATACCTCGCCGTCCTTCCTCCAGCTGCTGCCTTCCACGGCTGACAAGCTCACCGTTGCACCGTCGACATCGTTGGCGCTTAAGCTACGCTTCAACTACCGTATGGTAGGGCACAACACCTCGTCGGCCCACGCCTCCAATGATGTGGCGGACGCTCCTGTCGTCCACGCTGCACCAGTCAACCTGTCCAGCACGCCGTCGTCGACGTGAACGGATCAACCGCCGCCGGTGACATCTCCGAACTTCGTCGATACCACGTCGGAGATGCTCCGCTTGGGCAGCCCGAAGTCGACTGGTTTGAACACCACCGTTCCATCGACGGCTTTGATGAGCTCAGAGACCCTTGACGGAGCCGAGAATTTGTCGGCGGCGGGCTAAGCTGTACTCCTGCTTGTTCTTAGAGCTCTATTATTTTCTTAATTAAAATACCCTTAATGGCAATGTGGGTAAATTATATAATTAACAAGTCATTTATTAAAATACCTATTTAAACAAACGGATGGATTTCATCTATACTACTATCTTTCTATTACTAGTATTTTGCGCGGTAAAGGGGCTCTTCAGAAATGCTTCTTTGATTCACTGCTACTGCAACGACCCTGTTCCTGTTTAAACACCGCAAACTACCGTTGCTGCATCAGTTCCTGCTCCATATACAGAATTACTGATACACTGGTAGCTAGAGGCACCAGTCTACGCGATGATTCAGTTCTGTCCATCAGTTTCTGAGAAGTCACAATTGAAGACATCTTTTCAGGCTGTGCAAAACTACCTGCTCTGTTCAGGTAACAGGAGACCAAAATTATTCAGAAACAAGGACTGAATATAAGTAGAATCGATTGTGATCTTTTCTATAAAGATAAAAGTAGACTTGATTCTGAAGTTTTAGTTTCAGTAGGGCCTGCAGAATGTGATCTGCCCTTGACTAATTGTTGATGTTTTTCTTTTTCTTTCTCCTTTTTTTTGCGGGGAACTAATTGGTGATGTTACTGCATGAATTCAGACACTGCAGAGCTCCTCTTGTGAAAAAGCAGCACATTTTTCTGCATGTGCAGGAAAATTACAAATCCTCCATGGAGAAGCAGAGCGCCATAGTTGCTGACACTTGTAAATGACATTATGAATTTATGATAGTGATGGATCTGCAAGTTTCATGACGACATTCTGACACAATCACACAATCAAGGCTGACTCTGCGTTTTACTGGTGCAACCAACAGGTGGATAGTTCAACAAGTTTCAAGGCATTGCAGAGGAGGAAGGTGAGAACAAACCCATCAGGCTTATCAAGCAGCACTTCTTTTTGGCGAATGGTAAAGTTTCAGGTTGAAATCAGGAAGGAGTTTGGAGTCGTAGGTCTGAATAGTTGAAGCTAAAAGGGAGAAATGAAGGCGAAAGAGCAGCTGGCATTCTACCACACTTTAATTTGGTCAGCTAAGCACAGAAACAGTTAATAAAAAAAATACTAAATGGGTGTATTGAGCCAACTGAAAATTAACTAATGGTGTTATGATAAGAGAGGAGTAACAAAACTGTACTGATCAAAATAATATTAGGATGCTGGATTATAGGACACACCTAATGTGCTCCTGATGTTCATGCTTGACTCATTTCTCATTTTTAAACCTTCTGGATTGTTCCCTTTTGTGTTCCTTTCACTAGGAAAAGGAAAGGCACTTGTCAGGGTAGAAATTGAACAACGCAGTGAAGAAACCTATTCTGATTCGTCTTGTTGTTGCTGTTGTTGAAGGAATCATAATCTTTGTCATGATGGGGACAAATATCCTCAATTTTCACTCGCTGTTAATTTTATTTTACGGTCTCTAATTTATTTAACACAGTACTGAAGCAGTATTACTCTGCAAGTGGCCGTATGGCATCACATTGCTTAACTAAGCAGGATTCAGACAAAAAGGTTAATTAGATTTGTTACGAGCACCTCGTAATGCCTCAGCATACATCGTACGTGAGCAGGACTAAAATCCATATAGAGTAATAACAATAAAAGCTACTCTCCTGCCGTGCAAGCTATTAAAGTGCTTAAATGCAATTTAAGTGATGATACAGTTAGAATATTTCCAGTATTATACTAATAACATGTTCATAGTATTAAATCAGGTGACACATAGAATTTTTAGTAACAAGTCCGGAGAGAAATAATGTCTTTCATTTGACTCTGCTTGAAAAGAAAAGAAAAAACTAATCTACTAAGAAACTAGTAAAATGATGTTTTTACACAAAATCGGAAGAAAATGGAAAGGAGAAAGCCAACTTGGAGAAGCAATCTCCGAATTAGGGTAAAAACAACACAAGCTCTCTGCATGCTTAGCCAACAGGTAGAGCTACGATGTTTCTCTACATCCGTCTGGTACCGGTTCCGTCTCTCTCACTCTTAGGGCAGCCTTTCTATTATTTATTATTAAATATATGTGAATTTCAGTATATAATATATCTATATTAATTTCCTGAGATGTG
Source organism: Oryza meyeriana var. granulata (assembly GCA_003991445.1). Lineage (NCBI taxonomy): Eukaryota > Viridiplantae > Streptophyta > Magnoliopsida > Poales > Poaceae > Oryza > Oryza meyeriana. The sequence continues at coordinate 420,975 of RYFJ01000734.1, read as the reverse complement.
TAGCATTTTCCCTATTAGAACTCTTGGTCTTTTTTTCTATTATATATTTCTGGTAAGCCGAACGAAAAAGATGCGATCGTCCATTGATATTCTATGCGTTTGTAATCATTTTTTAATAGTGGTTATTGTTGGTCGGTGTACGTAGTTTTTTCATGTAAGGATTTTTAGGTAAAAATTTAAATTTATTTTCATAACGTTTATGCTGCAAATGCAAAAATGCATCACCAATATCACCAAACTCTCCTCATCAACAACACAGATGCATCTCCCTAAAATTCCAACCAAAGGACAACCCCCCAAAAAACTCTATATCTCCATAGTCCATCCATCCATACCTCCCTCCCATGGCCTCCACCACCATTGCCTCCGCCACCGCCGGCGACAGCCACAGCCTCCCGTCGTCCCCTGCCACGTCACCCACGGCCTTCCTCGACGACCATCCAACCTTCCTCAACCAGGCCGCGCCCCCTTCCTTCTACCTCCCAGGCGTCCTCGCCGCCGGGGAGCAAGACCACCTGCCTCTGCCCCGGGCCACCGAGCGCAAGCCGCCGCGGAAGCGACCGAGGGCGTCGTGCCGGCCGCCCACCACGGTGCTCACCACAGACGCCTCCAACTTCCGCGCCATGGTGCAGGAGTTCACCGGCTTCCCCTCCCCGCCGCCCTTCTCGGGCCTCCCGCCCCATCTCCTCTCCGGCAGCGCGCTCTTTCCCTCCGGCTCCGCAGCGCCGGTGTTCCAGCCGAAGCACGCCTCGCCGGCCACTTGCACCAACACCACATCCCTCGTGCTCGACGCGCTAGCTCTGCTCGCCAAGACCAAAGCCATCGCCACCGCCGCCGCCGCTGCACCGCGCAGCTCGGGCTCCGAACTGTACGGCAGCTATGGTCCCATGCTCGCCGGAGCCGGAGCCGTCCCGTTTGACGATGGCTTTGAGGGAGAAGACGGCGAGAGCGCCGGAGCCGCCGCCGCCGGCCACGGGCTCTTGTCATCTACCTCGCCGTACGCCGGAGGAAGGCGCTACACTAGCTAGTGCTCTGCCATATTTGTGCACTTCCGGCCATACCAAGCTAAGCTACGTATACTGAAGATGACAATGTTCTTGAGAGTTTTTAAACATGTTGTGCTTGTTGCTAATTTATTTGGGTATATAGTATATATTTTCATACTGTGTGATGTAAATGCTGTTCTAGCTGGTTAACATACATATGGCCTAATTAAATGTCTTTTTAGCATGAAAGCTACTAGGATCAAGGTATTTGCTTCGATTAATTGTCGGAAGATACTTGCAAATTGTAAGAGGATATATAATAAGCTCCCTAATTTGGTCGTAATTTGGGTTTCTTTTATGTACTTAGGGTAGGATATGTTTGTAATTCAATGCTATGTTTTTTATTAGTTCAATACTTCAATTACAGGCAAGAGATTATTCTCCAATAATAACTTCGTATTTACGCAACATTTGAGCAGTGGTAGCATGCAGAGGGACACCCTATATTAGGAGTTCAAAATCATCCCTCCATATATGTGCACTTTGCAATAGTAGCTGTACCTAGAGACTATATACTGCATTACTGCTGATCTAATTGTTCTATAAATAATGTACTCATTACGTGAGCACAGTTGAATCTTGGAAGAGGTACATGCACGTGAAAATTAATTGCTGATCACGTACGAATGATCTTGTATAGTTGCTGCATTTACATATTGTCGTACATAATTAAACTCGGCCATGTATAGGGAAAATTAAAGGGCCCCAAAATCAATGAATTTTTTTGATTTTTAGATTTATTTATTAAAAGATTTGCAAAAATAGATTTTTGTTTCAAAAAATTGCAAAAATAGACTCCCGCCGCCTCGGAGCCGATTTTTAAAGAAACCCCTCCCAGAGGGCAATTTATGACTGGTCTGCGGCCGTTGGCCCCCCCGCGACGGCGCTCAGCCATTTTGCAGGCGGCCCCCGGCCTCCCAAAAACCGCCCTCTCAGAGGCCAAGGGGGCCGCCTGCAAAATGTGCCCAAAAACCGCCCTCTGAAAGGGCGGTTTTGGCTCCCAGGGCCGCCTGCAAAGTCGCCCATTTGCAGGGGGTTTTTTGCAGGAGGCCCCCTTCCGCCCTATGGGAGGCGTTTTTAGCCCCCAGGTATAAAACCCCCTCCCAGACTCAAAAAGTCATAAAATTCACTCAAATTAGAAAAAAACAGGAGAGAGCTGAGAGGGCGAAAGCAGCGAAGCTCTGCCCGTTGCTGATTTGCCTGCAGGTAAAATCCATTGTTCCTTTGCATTTCTATTTGTATGTAAGAATTGATATAGTAATGTACTAGTTACGTGTATAGTACTATATAGATCTGTAGTTTTTAGTTAATCTGTTAGATGACTTATTTTTTGTACAGATGTTACTTGTAAAATCTGGAATACACGGTTTTAGATGTTAGGAGGATGTTGGTACCTAGTTTAACTGTATTTTCATCAACAGATATGTCAAATAAGGTGATATTTCAGTTATTTCACGGGCAAGGAATGTGAGATAGGTCCAGACGGTGTAGATCTGTCGAGTTTAGTTCAACGGCTAAGGGTATTGATAGGCCAGCTGAGAGAAGTTTTGGATCAGTATACAACTGGCTGATGCGAGGTTTCGACTGGACCCTCAGCTCAGCGGAATAACCTTGTATGTAGTAGTCAGTCGGTGTAGTTGAAGGTTTTTTTTGGAACTGATGCCAGTGGATTGCACTGCCACTTGGAGATGTATGTGGAGAATGCATTTCAACGTGGCTGGCCACTAGGCATACTTGTGTCCATATATGAGAAAGATAACAACGCTGGTGCAATGCCCGTACAAGATGATGAGGTCCAAGTACGGCGGGAGGTGATAGTGAAACAATAGAAGAAAATGAAGGAGGGAATGAATGAGGAATGAAGAAGATAGACAGGCAACAGGTGTGGCAGATGAGGAGAACATATCGACACGATCGTCCAAGAAATGGCTAGAGAAGATTCTGAAAATGAGCATGCAGAGTATGATGACTCGTCTGATGAGGACAACTGATGCCTGCAGAATGGAGCAACGAGGACTTCTCTGCGCTTACTATCTCCGACGGCATCATGTGCCGTGGAGTACAAGCAGAATGAGGTCATTCAGGGGGCTAAGTACGCATATGTAGAAGATTTAAAGAGGCAGTCAAACAATGGCGGTGTCACTTCAGAGGGAGTTCTCGTCGTGAAGTCAAACAAATCAGTGTATGAAGTGAAGTGCATGAAGGATGGTGTCCATGGCGGTACACGCATTCAAGGTATATGGAAAGATTATTGGCAAGTTTCAATCGTGACGGAGCATTCATGTTACTTGACAGGTGTTGAAAAATATCATAGAAACATGACCTATACATTTGTTGCAACAGAGATGTACTCTCATATTGTCAACAATCTGGGTATGAACCAAGGTCAATTGTTAGGCATATTGAAGAGAATTCAAATATACAATTAGCTATGATAAGGCTTGGAGGGCAAAACAGAAGGTTGTAGAGATGAGGTTTGGCACATTTGAAGCATCTTATGATAATTTGCCTCGTCTCTTAGGCTGTATTCTTCAGAGAAATCCGGAGACGTGCTATGACCTGAAAGCCTTTCCATCAATTGACCATGGTAATAAAAGCGTATTGCAACGTGTATTCTTTGCACTAGGTGCTTGTATTCAGGCATTTATCCATTGTCGTCCTATCCTCTGCATCGATGGGACATTTCTGACTGGAAAATATAGAGGACAGCTATTAACAGCAATTGGAGTTGATGGAAACAACCAAGTTCTACCGGTGGTTTTCGCTTTTGTTGAGAGTGAGAACACTGATAGCTGGTATTGGTTCCTAGAAAGGGTTAAGACAGCAGTTGTACGGATAAGACCAGATGTATGCCTCATACATGACCGTAACTCCGGCTTGCTGCGTGCAATTGAGGAACTGAGAGATAGAAGTGTTGAGAAGGGATACCCACCAAGGTGGTCTGATGTTCAAAGCAGATGGTGCATGCGTCATATGGGTGCTAATTTCTACAGACAGTTTAGAAATAAGCACCTTATGGATCTTTTCAAGAGGCTTTGCGCCCAGAATCAAGAGAAGAAGTTCAATGAGCTTTGGAGGAGGTTGGATGAGCTGACCTCTAAACAAACAGATGAGCAGTCCAGGAGGGCTACCATTGGAGGGGATGAGGCTCCACAAGCTCTTGAACCTCTATCAAGTGATGGACCTCGTATGAGAAGAAGGCATGCATCCTCAGTTAGAAAATTTTCAGAGTAGATTGAGAATGAGCCAAAGGAGAAATGGGCATTGTTGTATGACAAGGATGGTTCTCGATTTGGCATAATGACCACAAATTTGGCAGAGGTCTATAACTGGGTGATGCGTGGTGTTCGAGGGCTCCCACTTGTTGGAATAGTTGAATTTATCTTGCATGGCACATGCAAGTACTTTAGAGATCGGTTCAGAGCAGCTGGCCCCTCAATGACGGATAATAATCTTTTCTTTGGAACGCTGCTCACTAAGTACGTGCAAGATAAAAGTAATAAGGCCCGAAGACATCATGCTCTACCTCAAGGCACACAAGAACACAGATTTGAAATATTGTGTGTCGACAAGGGCATGCGCGGAATCTACCGCCAAAAGAGTTGTGCAGGAGTGTGTGCTCAAAGAAGACGGGACCTGCAAGTGCTCGTGCCGAAAACCTACTCTGCTCCACAAAGCCATGTTCCCATGTGATTGCCGCGAGCGGTGAGTGTGGAATCGAAGCACGTTATTTTGTCTCACCTTATTTCAGAAAAGAAGCAATCTATAATACCTGGAGTGGAGAGATATACGGTTTCGGTATAGCGGGGACATTTACTACGGAGAATCCTCAAGCTATCTACATTCCTGACCCAACAAAATTGAGGAATAAAAAAGGTCGCCGCATGACAAGACGCATCCGTAATGACATGGATGAGTCAGAAGCCGGTGGAAGACTTAAACATTGTTCAAAGTGTGACCAAACAGGTCATACCTATAAGAAATGTCCAAAGGATGCAGCCGGTCCAAGTGCGGCAGAAGCTGGACCGTCAGGTTCAGCCGTTGATGGTAGTTGTCCTACGGGTGAAGGCACAACTTCAAGACGACCCCGTCTTAGACGTTCTCGAACAATTGGTGGTGCTGGGGTGTAGTGTAAGTCTATACTTGATCTTTGTTGTAGAATGACATGTATCGTACTGTTGTTTTTTATTGTCATGTAACAATGCTATAAACATTAAAACTAATTTACGCTAACTCTCTATTTTTATGCAGGTATGGCGTACCCTACACCAGAGCTGCTCGACCGGGGTCTCGACCAGTCCCACCGGTCTTACCTGTCAGCCGTCGAGGGTGCCCAGCTAGGCACCTTTCGTCCACGGCCTTCACGTCAGCTCCTGCGGATAGACCCCCGGTTCCGTCAGAGGTAAGAGCTGTACGAATATTTATTCACATCATTTGTGCATATCTATATTTTCCCCGATATTGAATACAGTTCTATATTTGGCAGGTTGTGTGAGGCTGGACTTCTTCCGCTGTGCAGGCTAGTTGAGCCCGCACCGGACGAGAGAGACCCCGCCAGGCGATGGGAAGCTGACCGGTCACTTCTGGCAGCGCTGGTGGATCGCTGGAGACCGGAGACCCACACGTTCCACCTACCGTGTGGTGAGATGACTCCCACACTGCAGGACGTGTCCTACCTGCTGGGACTTCCCCTCGCAGGGGACGCAGTCGGTCCGGTTGACGGGGGCCACGGTTGGGCGCAGGACATATCTGCTCGGTTCGAGGCCGTGCAGCGTCTACATGGGCTTGGTATGCCGAGGTCGCTACCGCCTTACACCACGGCTGGCCCCTCGCAGGCGTGGGTGCTACAGTTCACCGTAAGTCACAGATTCATTTGCTTCACAATCATCCGACCTATAAAGGAGCAGTGATGCTGACTATGATCTTCCTTTACAGCCTGACAAGCTAGACGACGACGCCGACGAATACTCGGTGCAGCGGAGCATGGAGGCCTACCTGTTGTGGCTGTTCGGGTGGGTGATGTTCACCAACAGTCACGGGCACGCGGTGGACAAGGGACTGATCCACTACGCTCGTGCGATCGCCGACAGCGAGGATGGCTACGTACCGCAGTGGAGCTGGGGATCTGCTGTGCTAGCGGCGACATACCGTGCTCTTTGTGACGCGTGCACGAAGACCGATCCAGGTGCGATTCTCGCCGGTTGCCCTCTCCTTCTGCAGCTATGGGCAGCAGAGCGTTTCGCGATAGGCCGTCCTTTCATTCAGCTCTCTGCCTACGAGGGCGGCCCTGGAGGCTTGTACGAGCAGTGGCCCGAGGACCGCCCGACTATGGGGACGGTATGGTGTCGCCGTGAGGTACGTAATGTGAAATTATATGTTTACCACTTATACACAAACAATGACGTGTAATCTTTTCTTATTTTGCAGCGTCGTTACGCCCACAACCAGGTTAGGAGGGCCTACTCCGAGTTCGTTATGGAGTTGGACCGCCTGCTGCCCAGCGACGTCGTCTGGGAGCCCTATAGTCCACAGGCCATCGCAGCCCGTGCACCGCTCGGACTCTGTTCTCTTTGCACGCGCGACCAGGCGTACTGGTTGACGAAAGTGCCGTTGGTGTTCGACATCTTCGTCGAGCCCCACTGTCCACAGCGCGTGATGCGACAGTTCGGCCTACGTCAGGTCTTCCCTATGCCCATAGAGGTCGTTGTGCCGCGTGATGTGCACCGGTAAGTACAACTGCGATCTTTGTTTAGTACTACCACTCTTTAATGTACTCTAATGCACTCTCTGCAAATAGGTATAATCGCAGGGGACAGGCAGCCGGCGCTCAGTAGTATCTCCGACTGCAGCCGTATGTGGAGGACTGGTTGTTGGCGACGGAGGATGTCGTCGACGAGTTCCGTGCACACACTGAGGAGCATTACCTAGCATACCTCAGGTGGTACCAACCTCGGACCCGCATACGCGTAACGTTCACCCCAGGTGATCCACAGCCATACGTCGCTGCTACGACGGACACGTATCCTACACACCGTGACAAGGACTACTTTCGCGCGGTAAGTCACTTTATCTTTGCACTTTGTCATTCCCTTTCTAGGTAGCCACGGTTCTAACACATAATCAAGTCACATTTGTAATAGGCCGACGCAGCGCGACAGATTCAGGGTGATGTCAACGCGGCGTTCGGACGGTTGGACACTGGGATCGTGCTGACTGCGGACGAGCAGAGGACGACCTTCGGGAGGATTCGTCAGGCGTTGCACATAGTGCTTCGTGCGCTCACTTGTCGCGCGGCTGACGCGGTACCTCCCGTCTATATACACCAGCAGCAGCAGCCACGGCCAGCAGGAACAGGACAAGGAGCAGGAGTGCGCCCACAGGGTTCCAGTCAGCCATCTGGCCCCTCCAGAGGTAAATTCTACTAACCTTCCGTTCATAATATGTTTCCTTGTATGACATGCACCGTTGTACATCAATATGCTTCCCTGCAGCCTTCGCTACACCGTACCTACATCCCTCTGGAGCTAGCACGTCGACGCATGGAGTGTACCACACACGACCACACGTGCAGCTGGGCATGACAAGTGCCCCCGGTGCCACCACAGGAGGTCCTTCAGGTTATATCAAAGTTTACTTTTCTCTTGCAAAATTTCGATTTGCAATAATCAATAATTTGGTGTACATTGTTCCACTCTACAGCGCCATCGATGTTTGCTGGCGTTGGCTCCTCCACGCAGGGCGCACGCGGCAGCGGTTGGGCACCGAGTCCTTTCGAGGGGGACGATTTAGAGGACGAGGACGAGGGCGAGGAGATCCATGAGATACTAGCTGCCTCGCAGCTCGAAGGAGCTCCGCCACCACAGACACAGGACCCACCAGTTGCCACACCCATGCAGACGACCCGCGCTGGCCGTGCTGTACCACCAGACCGGTTGACGTACTCCCAGGGACAGGTGCGAGCGCAGGGTAGGAAGTCGAGAGGCCTAGAGGTTACGGTCCGGGCCCGTAGTACTTTGTGTCTGTAATAGTTTGTCTGTTGTATATAATGTTTTATTAATTCTACGTTTCCTGATGAAACCACTTTACTTCGTTTACGCTCATCGATCAAACGACGTATTCCTCACGATCTACGTTTCTGACGAATCTGATCAAAAATATGAATTTTCGAGTGTCAACTTCACGACGAAAGTACATTCCGAGCGGTGACAACTAAACACACATTAACTATCATACAAACCTATTGATATCCAACTAGCGATGCAACTACTGTGTGAGGATGGCATGGCCAGGGAGCGGCGACAGTATGCGCCTAGGAAATAGTGACGGCAGCCGGTAGTCACATAAAAATTGATTTCGAAAATTAATTTTTTTAAATCAGTTTTTTTCTTTTTTTTCGGAATATTGGTCCGGACGGTCCGGATAAGGTCCGGACGGTCCGGACTATATTAACGCTAAATACCGCCCTCTAGTTGGGCGGCAAGCTAAAAACCGCCCTCCCAGAGGGCGGAAGGGGGCCGCCTGTAAAATGGCCGGCCCCCGGGCGCATTTTGCAGGCGGCCCCCTTGCCGCCCTCTGAGAGGGCGGGTGTCGGGAGGCCGGGGGCCGCCTGCAAAATGGCTGACGGCCGTCGGCGGGGGGGCCAACGGCCGTCAGCCACGTCATAAAATCGCCCTCCCAAAGGGCGGCGGGAGTCTATTTTTGCAATTTTTTGAAACAAAAATCTATTTTTGCAAATCTTTTAATAAATAAATCTAAAAATCAAAAAAATTCCAAAATCAATTAGTACAAGATTTTATGGCCTTTTTGGTTGTTTCTGAATCATTTGCACAAGGCCCATTCAGAAACTCAGAATTGTCCTAGCTTTACAGACCAATCATCCCTGGGCCTTCCCAAGGCCCAATCTGAAATTTTTCTGTTCAACTACTCCAGGGCATAGCTCTGAGTGTCTGATTAAGTGCTTAGTCAATCCATCATCCGTGCATAGTCGAGATCAAAGTACAAATGATGAATTGGTTGCAAGATTTACTCTTAAGTGCAATGGCGACTCACAAACAAATATTTTGCCAACACGTTGCTCCCATATCCGGTTCCCTTATGACTTTTGAGCTGACCACCTTTGGCCAGCTGATAGGCCAATTTGACAAGGAGCAGCACACAATGCAACCCTAGGAAATTTGGAAGCATGCAAAAGGCCATCTGCCTCCTTGCTATCTCCAAGAGCTAAAGTTGATACCCATTAGCTAGGGCAGCCAATTCTTGTTGGGCAATGCACTTGCCAAAGTTAAATGATGTTGTTAACTTTTGGACATAAGTTTGACTATTTATTTTATTTAAAAATTTAGTGTAAATACGTAAGAATATAAGTTATGCTTAAAGTGCAATTAGTAATAAAACAAGTCTCAATAAAATAATTGATATTTATGTATTTTTTTTTAATAAGACGAATTGTCAAACAAAACTCGTGTCCGAAATTTAGCAGCGGCATCTATTTAAAAATGGAGATATTTATCTAGCACCTTGTCCAATTTCAGGGCTGCCTGACTGCCTCATGCATGTATAAATACCTAGCCATTCTGCCATGCAGCTGCTACTACTAGCATGATAGCTAGAATTTCTCTGTATATTATTCTACTATATATGGATCATGGCAGCTGCCGTGGTGGTGCCGTTGCGGCCAACGTTTGCCATCTCCAGTGCGAGATCAGCTCGGTCACGGTCACTGCTCTCAGCTGCCCCGGCGGCGGGGGCAACGGCGGCGCGCTTTTCCTCCGGTGCCACGTCCCCGCTGGCGGCGGGAGGATGATCCAGATCGACAGCCACGGCGCCGACGTCGATGGTGGTGTTGGCGGTGGTGCCCGGTCGATCGACGCCTCGTGGCACGACGTGGCGTCGCTGAGGTGCGACGGCTCGCCGGCGTGCGTACGGGAGCTCGTGGACCGGAGGAGCGTGGTGTTTGAGGTGCGGAGGAGGAGGAGGCGGCGGAGGGCTATGATCCTGAGGCCGGCCGTCGGGTCGTCCGAGCTGGTGGGCCGCGCCGAGGTGGCGTGGAGGGACGTCGTCGTCGTCGCCGCGGCGGCATCAGCTGACGGCGCCGACGACGCAGCGGTGGTGGAGCGGCGGCTAGAGCTTGCTGCCGCCGGCGCCGCGGCGCCGGCGGTGATGTCGGTGAGGATGAGCGTGCGCGTGTCGGAGACGACGGCGGCGGCGGTGCCATCCGCCGGCCGGAGCGCGCACCCGGCACCGCGAAGGGAGAGTGTTAACGCCGGGTGCGAGTGGAGCGCGGGCGGGGAGGACGACGCGTTCGCCGTGGCTGCTTGCGGCGTCGCCGACGATGCGTTCGAGTAGCGTGCGCGCCAACCGCTGTAATTAGTCGGGAAAGTCTATTCTCCCTCGAGGATGAAAGGAAGTTGAGTCCAAGCTGATGACGAATTGACACTGAATTTCGGGGAAAACGTGTGATTTTTGGTATCAACGCATTGGTTGCAGCTGAGCGGATGCAGCAGAAAAGCGTAGCAGCGTGTGACCTGGACTCTGAAGAAATGTGCAGTGTGATTCCCTTCTTTTTGTGTGTGTCGCATATGAACTCTGCAGAAGGAGAGGTTGATGCAGCAATCAGAGGAGAAGTCTGAAGAGAGGAGAATTTGCTCTATCCTTGTTGTGAACAAGCCCAAATGCCCAATATCACATAAGTTGGGCTGATCTGCAGTAGCCGGCCCATGTAATTTAATCCTTTTTCTTCTATGAGTTTTGCAGTGACATGAGGCCTTTTTTCGATGGGCTAAAACTATGGCCCATTCAGGGATGTGGGCCTGAATTTTGGTTCAGTATCCGGCCTATATACGGATGAACTGGGCTAATGAGGCCGCTATGAGAATACTCTCTCCTTCCAAGAATATAAGCACTGAAATTTTTTCGGAGATTAAGATTGAGATAAAAATAATTATAATTGGTTGAGATGAAAAATATATGAAAAAAATTAAATAGAGATGGTTAAGATTGGTTTAAATAAGGAAATATGTGGGGATGTGTTTATGGACAAATTTCAAACTCTAAGACTATGTTCAGTTTGTTGCTATTTTTAACCTTATCAAAATTCGGCAATGAAAAATTTTGGTAAGCTAGCAAACTAAACATAATATAGTCAATGTTACCATACTAAAATTTGGTAATTCCATAAGCTCTCACTTTTAAAACACTACCAAAATTTGGTAAGACTTTAAACCAAATACTACATTAAAATATATTAAATTTTGGTAGTGTTGAAACTAGCACCAATCTGAACAGGCCCTAGATGTTCTTGTAACTTTGGGCAGAGGGAGTAGAATATATTGTGGTCAACCACATCACAGAATCCAAAATCTAACTTGATTTACATAATTATATATCGAGCAAAAAAAGATATACTATGTTGACAAGTTTTCTCTTCCAGTATAATTTTGTGGACTATTTTTTTTGTTTCTTATGCTAAAATCTCCTCCTTTTCTTAGCTCAGCATTGAAGTCAATATAGAACACCCAATGTCTTAACGACTGTTAACATCTCAGCCCAATGAAGAGAAAAAAATCATGAGGAGTAAAGTTGAGGGCCAGACAGGTCAGACCCGAGCCCAAAGTACATTCAAAACGACCTGGCTTGGCTCAGACCAACTCACCGCATCCAAAGCCCCCCATGTGCGCCACCACAGGCGTGCTGATCCACCAATCTGAGCCGTCCATCCACCCATCCCATTAATTTTATCTTGACTTTTTCCGTCCCCCAGGTGGGGCAAAAAGTAAAAGCGCGGCACGTGAAGGCGCCAAAAGGACCCTCCCGTATGTTCACTTTACCCCCTAAAATTTATTTTCTGTCTCCAAAAGGTCCCTATTCTAGAGCCTTCTCCTGGCTGAAGGGCTTATCTGCAAAAATGTCGCCTCTACAGTCAGTCCAGTGTGTGTGAGATGAGCTGTCCACTGACATTGCAGGGGATCCAAGCAAAGTAGACCAAAGACCATGTTTGCACGAAAGCTAGTGTCAATTCACACGCAACACATAAGAATGCAGCATGCTATTATGTGTTATTTCGAATTAACCGGAAGAGAAAAAAAAAATCTTCCTTTTTCGTAAGCAAGTTTTTTTAGCTGTTAAACGGTACGTTTTTTTAAAAAAATTTATATAAAAGTTATTTTAAAAAATCATATTAATTTATTTTTGTAAGTTTAAAATAATTAATATTCAATTAATCATACGCTAATGACTTACCTTATTTTACGTGATCTTTTTTCTCCATCCTCTTCCCTTACCCTCAAACTATCCTGAATGAGCTAAGTTCCCTTGTGATGTACGGTAAGCAAACGTGCATTGCACATGGAGGAAGCTAGTTAGCTTGGGATATGATCAACAACGTGTCATTCCAGCGATGATCGGTTGAGCAGTAGAATAACAAAATAAGCTAGCAAAGATAATTTACGGGCGAGTTTTTTAAAAATTGGGCTGAAAAATAGATTACTGTAAAACACTCCAAAATCAAATGTAAGCTTTTATTTTGATGCTATCTTTTCTGTAAACTTGATCCAATTTAAAATAAATTAAAATAACTTGTAATACGAAATGGAAGGAGTTACAAATAAATACTACTACAACACTAACTACAGAAATAACGGGACTACCAACAAATTTGTAGGATGTCCAACCAAACAAACCTGTTCTCCATAATGACTTTTTGCTTAAACATTGCTCAACTTTTGTCCAACGTTGTTGTTCTCCGGTCAATGGTGGCCATGAAGAAAAAAAGAACGTAAAAGTCAATGAATGAATGATCAGACGTGTCCATTTTGTTCCTTGGGAATAAGAATACAAGATTATCATCCACTTACAAAAGAACAAAAGGAAGGGCCCGATAGATCGAACAACCTTAATGAAATGAAAGCTAAGAGATGAGGATTAGGAGAGGCCCAGATTAGACAGTGACGTTTATACGTCACAAACTCGTCGAGTGGCATACGACCACAAGCTATGCTTCTACGTAAAGTCAAAGCTACACATACGAAGTTGTTGATATAAAATGATTAATTAGTCGCTGGTTAGGGCCCATTTATTCTGCCTTTTTTGGAGAATGATAAGATAATCACCAGGCCACTAAGATAATGGTAGCTTTGAATCTTGATTTGCATCCTATAATTTGTGGTTGAATAAAGAGTGGTTAAGGTGGCTAATTGCCACCTCAAGTCCTCCTTCAGCTTTTATTTGATTAATTAACATGCAAAGCAGCGAGCAGCTTTTATCTGATTGTTTGATGGATGGTGCTACCTTCTTTTTTCTTACAGGAGATAGGGGCTCAGTTGTAAAGAAAGAAACGCCATGCACCGTGAGTTTGTGACCATTTTCCTTTCTCTAATCCAAGCAAAAAATGAAATTAGGATCAGTAATAATTAAAAGTTTTTTCTATGAACTATAATTTTAGTTGATTATATAAACATTTTACGGTGGAAAATGTGAATGAGTTTAGTCTTGGTGACTGTGGCAACGTCCAAAATAGCATCAATCTATTTGTGTCAAGAGAGAGTTGCCAATTGTCCAGGGCTTTTTCAACTTTATTGTTGCCCCTCAATTCCATTACCAACGTGTCGTCTTATTAGAGTCTGATGCCAAACATGATCCACTAAAAGCAGATAATTCTCATGTATTACAATTTATGCAGTGAAGAACATCAGAATAATTCCCTTGTTCCAAACCCACTTCATTTGCGGAAAATAGAGTTTGCTCGTTACTTTTGAAACTATAAGTAAGTAGTACATGGTTAGTTGACAAACAAGGGTCTCAAGAAAACAAAAGCAGCTACTCAAGCTGTTCCTTTCTCCGTGTACCTAGAACGGATGGCACGTTTGGTTGAAAGGATTGTTTTGCACAGTTGCTGAGTTGCATGGTTTGTTGGTCCACCTTGGTAGGAATAGGATATATATATAGCTGAAACGTGTCACTTGACAAGGCGTTTATGCCCACGAGAAATCCGTTAGTAGTTGCGCACATCTGATGGATTCTATTGCAACCCCGTTTATGGTTGGGCAGTACAACGTCTGGCAGTAGTAGTGGACTATCAACTCGCTCTGATGTACCTATAACTAGCTTATTTTCTCTTTTTTTTAAGCATGTTTTTTAAATTACTAAATGATATTATTTTTTAAAAAAAATTATATAAAAATATTTTAAAAAATTAAATAGAACTATTTTTTAAATTTTTAATAATTAATATTTAATTAATTACACGCTAATACTATTTTTCGTTTTATATACGAGTTATAAGCCGCACAAGCCTTCTCGCTACCTATAACATAGTTGTAGGTTTGAGTACGGTGTCAAATCAAATCAAAATATCAAATCAAACATCGCTGCTGAAAGCCAACATTGTACCTTCCTCCGTGCGCACCTGATTTCTGAACTTTGGTAAGCCAAGATTGATCACAGTATCATCTTCCTTAAAAATCCAAGTTAAATCAGACTGTGGCAGCAGGGTGGAGGGCATGATACTGTCACGGTTAATCAAAGTTGACTGAAAATATACTGTACACTAGTACGAGTATAATAGGGGCTGTTTGGACGATACCTCCATTTTACCACAGAAGTTTTGACAAAGCATGAAAAGCCACGTATTGTGTGACTAACAATTTGGCCATACTTTGTGTCAAGTTGTGGTAAAAGAATAAGACTACGGCAAGTGAACTTAATTTCTTAAGAAGTGTTGTTGCAACAACTAACACGATACTAAATTAATCAAAGGTGGATACTACAGGCGTGGCTGTCAACCAAGCAACCCGTAGTACTTCTTTCCTTCCAAAAAAACCTTTTAACTTTATCCTAAAAAAGTTTATTTCTAACTTCTTATTTACCCTTGGCCGTAAAACAAGAAGTTATGCATCTTCAATACCCCTTACCGTTTATCTATCATTTCACAATACTATTTTTTTAATGATACTCTATTTGTCCTTTAATATACTAATGGATTTTAGGATGAATCTAAACACCTAGAAAGTAATTCACAATACTACTATCTTCGTCTTAAAATTACTTTATTTTTCTTATCTCATTTGTCCCACAAAGGTTTTATCTTTAAAACAATTAATGTATTAAAGTTTGCAAAAAACATAAGATAAATATTTTGGACTTTATGAAAGTACGAGACAAATGCATTGTGATTTGTTAAAATGAAAGATAAATATATTTGAGTTTGATAAAGTGAAAGGTATTATAATTTTTAATCTTTATATTGATATTAATATATATAAATACGCTAACAATGAGGACCTTTTGAACTGAGGTAAGCACTTTCGTATTAACGATGTGTTTTATCAACAATAATTAAAAATGGCGTCTTCATGGGAGGGAAGTACTAGTACGGTTATTTTTAATCACGTCGCGTGTTCTGACAGCAGGGGAGCACAACAGTGCTATGCAGAGGAGTATTCCAGTAGATTATACTCGTACTACGAGTCTACTAGAACATTCTCATCCATCCACAAGCGGCAACGCAACGGCCATGAGAGAGAAACGGCTAGACGTACCCGTACGTAGAGTAGTACAAAACGGCAACGCGCAATCCGGCCGTTTCGTTCGCTCCGTGCGAGCCGCCGGCGTTCAAAAATTCAAAAAGACAGGAGGAGCTCAGGGGCGTACGTTACGGGCCGCACGGCTCGCTCCCCGTTCCCCGTCACGCGGTCAACCCCCTGCCGATGGGGGCCCACCAGTCAGCCCCCCGCGGGGAGAAGGGGCACCAGAGGTGGGGCCCAGGTGTCATCGATGGTGGAGGAGTTGGGTGGGGCGCGGGGCGGTGGGTGTCTTTAAAAAGGAGAGAGGGGCAGCGACCCCTCACCTTCCTTCCATTCGACTCCACTCCCCACCTCGCCTCGCCTCGCCTTTTTAGAGAGAGAGAGAGAGTGGAGAGAGAATCCCTCTCCCCACCGAGCTAGCTAGCTAGAGAGAGAGAGAGAGAGAGAGAGAGGGGGGGGGGGGGGAGAGTCACCTGCACCGGAGCAGCGGAGCTAGAGGTTGGGTGTGGAGGGAGAGAGAGGGCGGCGGGGGAAGGGAGGGGAGGGGGGAGATATGGAGAGGCCGGCGCCGGTGAGGAAGTCCCACACGTCGACGGCCGACCTGCTGACGTGGCCGGAGGGCGCGAACCAGGAGCTGGCCGCCGGGGCCACGCCGCCGCCCAACCGCCGGCCGCACCAGGTCGCCGCTTCTTCTCCGGAGTGGTGGCTTCCGTTGCGTTGCCATTGTTCAGGGGAGGGGTTTTGCTTTGTCTGATTTTTTTTCTTTCTTCTTCTTTGCTGGTTTGGTGCAGCCGTCGGAGGCGATCAGTAAGGTGGTGTTCGGCGGGCAGGTGACCGAGGAGGAGTTCGAGAGCCTCAACAAGAGGTGAGATTGTGAACTTTTTTGCATGTGTTTGTGGCTGTGAATGGGGTGATTCGGTGTTCTGTTCTTGGTTTCCTGCTGAGTTTTTGACGTTGGTCACTAGATCTCTCGGGTTTTATGGTTCCATCATTGGGGAAAATCACTTTTTTTGGGTGTTTAAGTTGATCTGCTACTATGAAATCCGCTGGATTTGAGTTCGGTTGGGTCGGTGAGATGTGCACGGCTAGTTTTAGTTCTGTTCTATAGGCTCGAAGAAACTACTGGATTGTAGTGTCACATATAGTATTGCAGCTGTGATCTCACCCACAAGGCTCCTTGCACCATGCTATCGTAGATGGAATTTCTCCATTGAATTGAGTTAATATTGAACTACTGATCACCGGGATCCCAATTTGTGTATGGTTCGCAATGGAAAAGTTTGCGGACATCTTACTATCTTGGTGGTTTGAGCATTAGAAGTGATTTAATCGAACGGAGTTATTGCCCCTCTGTTATTACCGATTTACAAGCTGCAGTGATGCGCAAACTAAGCCGTCAGGTTATTTCTTTCAGGAAACCATGCTCAGCTCCCAAGTGGAAGGAGATGACAGGAAGTGGCATATTCGCAGCGGGAGGCGAGGTTGAGGAAGATGAGTCACCCAATGCTTCTGCAACGCCCATCCGAACGGTTTCCAAGAATTATCAGGTGGTTCTCTCTGCAAAACATATATTTTTCTTCTTTTTCAGCCTGTCATCTCTTAAGTTGTTTTTCATAGTTTGTTTTATTAAGAAAGTTCATTAATTTCAGAAGCTATGTTGTATTGGCCACATTGCAGTATCGCTCAGTATACGTTCATCTTTTTCAAAATGATGCACTAAATGATTGAGGGGAGGTGCTTATTAACAGTGTCCTGTACATTTTGAACGCCAGTCACAAGGAGCTACAGGTTTATAAAATCAAATTTATTAGTGTTCTTACCTCCAAGGGTCAGAAGTTGTTGAGAAGGATTTAGACACATTGGTTGGTAATCTTACCTTGTAATAGAACTGGACCTGTTGATTAAACTATCAAAGTGACCCTCAATATTCAAGAACTTGGGTTGATAGACAATAAGATTTAGGTTGTCAGGTACTCTTATTTTTTTTTTTTTGTTACCTCACAAGGTACAAGATAATGGTTTTTTAGAGTTACAAGAGTATAATATAGATGATGCACTTGATGAAATTTCTAATGTAGTGCAAATGATTTTGTAATATTACTGCAAATTTAACTACTATTTATGAGCATTGTTACTGAACATATTCTAGAGAGTTTGATCAATAGGTCTAAATTTGGCACCTCTACACCGTGATAGGTCTAAATTTGGCACCTCTACACCGTGATATGGTTGGTAAATGTTTACAAGGTGGTTGGATCAGTAACTGTAACATTTAACTTGCATGGCTTACACTATGTTAGATGGCTAGAACTAGAGAAGAGATTAATCCTGATGTGTCTGCTGGAAACTAAATCTGAATTGTCTACTTACAGGCAATTAGTACTATAAGTCACATATCGTTTGCCGAGGAAGAAAGCGTTTCTCCAAAAAAGCCAACTTCAATAGCTGAGGTGGCTAAGCAGCGCGAGTTAAGTGGCACGCTTCAGAGCGAGGATGACAGTAAGATGAAGAGGCAGATATCCAATGCGAAATCAAAGGAGCTCAGCGGCCATGACATCTTTGCTCCTCCAGAAGATCCCAGGCCACGCAACTCGGCGAATGGCTCGACCTCACAAACCCCGGGCAAAAATGCACAGGTCCTGACCTGTAAACACAGCTCCAGCTACTGCTCAGTTCTTCAACCTGCAATGGTCGTTCTTACTGCTTGATGTGATCTGACTCAACAGGTGAGCACCATCACGTTCGGAGAAGCGGACACCGACAGCGTGGTGAAAACCGCAAAGAAGATCCCAGAGAGGAAGCTGACAGACCTGACCGGCAACGACATCTTCAAAGGCGACACGGCCCCGGGGGCAGCGGAGAAGCACCTGAGCACGGCGAAGCTGAAGGAGATGACCGGCAGCGACATCTTTGCGGACGGCAAGGCACCGTCCCGGGACTACCTAGGTGGGATCCGCAAGCCTCCAGGCGGCGAGAGCAGCATCGCGCTGGTCTAACAAACCCTGATGGATGGACATAGCCTACTACGACATTCTTGGACTCGTCCCCGTTGCCGTCATTAGGAGTGATTTTCTTCTAGGAGAGCTTCTTCTTGGTCTTGTTGATGAGACTGATCGATTGAACTGTTGCTGCATGGTTTGTTTCCATTTCTTTTTCTTGCCTTTTTTTTCCTTATTTAATCTGATCGATGGTGTGGGTGCGGCAAGCAACGGTGATGGATATCTAATTTAACATTTGGTGTGCATGTGATGATGCGGTTGTGGTTGGGATGGTTGCTTGGTTTGGTTGGTTGGTTGGTTGGTTGTGGCGTACCTAATTGTAACAACAACAACCCAATTGGTGTATTGTTCTAGTTGCATGACTTGATGCCCCAGCTGCCTGCCTGCCTGCCTGCCTGCAAGATCCAGCTGAGTGATTGATGCCTTTCTAATGTGTTGCTGCTGCAGCATGATCCTGCCTGCGTCTCTGTTGGCAGGTCAGGGAAATTCAGGATGGTTCGCTCCCGTCAGTGGCACCTAATCTCTCTGCTTTTATCTCAATAATTGCGACCTGTGATGTGCTGAGCATAGTCTTGCTCCCCTTTGAAGAGCTAGCTGTGCTGTACTGTACTGATCTCTGAGGAAAAAAGATGGAATCTTTTCAGCCTTACAGATTGCCATGTTGCCAACTTTCCAATCGAGATGGGAATCATGGGAGTTAACGGAAGGAGAAAAGAATAGTTGCAGCTGATCCGTTCATTGGGATGTGATTAGCTTGGCTGGGTGTGATGAGCAGCAGGTAATTGGATGGAAACAGGTTGTTGGAGTGGCAATCTGGGATCATTCTGACGCCAGAGCAGGGTTGGCCAAACCGCGCGATTACTGTCCAAACTATCAGGGTACGGTATTGGTTATCGACGGTTTGGTTTAAATAAATTTTATTTGAATTTAAATTTTTTTAAAATTAAAAAATCTAAAAAAATTCTAGTAGGTAGTACTTGAATTATGGTTCACTATGGTGAAAAAAGTTTGTAAAAATAATGAAGTTTACTTCGTATTTTGTATTTTGGATCGCCATTGAAATTAAAAAATAAGAGATAGGTTGGGATATAATTTCTACTTTATTTAAGTGTAAAAACGATAGCAAGGGTTATGCAAAAAATTATACAATATTACATTATTTTTTTAGAGATATCCATAATTTTTTTTTCTGAATTTTCTACTTTTTAAAGAATTTTCACTAGGTTTTACAAAGTTTTTTCACAATTTTTTCTTTTTAGTTTCAACATATCGTGGTCACACGCGATATCGCGTGGTAACCGCGACTTTACTGTAATATTTGAAAATTTTAAATTTAAATTTTTAAAGATAAAATTTGTGTGGTTTCGCGGTAATCGCCATAGCGTAGAGGACGATAACCCTCATAAAATAGTATGATGAACACTACGCTAGAGTCTAGGCAAAGTGTGGTCAAAAGCGTTGCCTCCTTGGCTCCCTCTATCCGGCTTTGCTCTTCCTCTCTATCAGACGCTAACAATTAATCGAGTAGCAGGCCATTTGATGCATGTATTCAGACATCTTTCCTGCTTCTGACGCTAAAGGTAGCATATGATCTTTAGGAGTGTGAAAGTTGCCGTAGTTTACACAAAATATCACAATATGTTTTTCCAGGACTGCTACTTAGCGAAGATACATTCCCAACGCACGCTTTAATATGTAAATTTTCAGATGAAAGTTTTAAGGTCACAGTTGAAGGTTTCATATAGTTTTATATGAAAGTGCTACTAAGATAGTGTTTGTTTGTGCTTGTGGCTTAAGTTTATTATCTTTTTTTCGTACTCACACTTCCTAAAACGTTAAATGAAACGTTTTTTATAAAAAATTTCTATATAGAAATTTCTTTAAAAAAGCAAATAAATTTATTTTTTAAGTTTGTAATAGTCAATAGTTAATTAATCATACGCTAATAATGTTTCTCGTTTTGTGCGCGGTTTATAAGCCACCGTGTTCAGCTACTTCGAACGCCGCCTAAAAGAGGAAAGAAGTGTGCTCTAGGAACGCATGTGCGCTAATTTGGGAAAGACTCTGCAAAGATCTAATTTATTTAAACCCATATTCTATCATATGAATGAAATATAGTTTAAAAAGGGAATAACAAGTTTAATTTCCATCCTCAATAGAGGACTCGGGATGATCAATCCTGAAATGATAAGAGAAGAATCAACTCTTCTCCACCCGTGGAATTTTTATTGAATTAGAATACTTTACCGCGATTCAATAAGAGTAAAATATAAAAAGGAGATTCTTTTTAAAGGATTACATTATCTATAAATGAATTACATTAAATACAGAATATAGATAAATAAACATACATATCTAGATATATTATAGATCTTTTTTCTTGAGTATTTTAGCAATCCCCCTATTTTTCTCCTTGTCTCACAAAATAATAATAAAAAAGAGCAGAAGCACCGATAAAGTGGTGGTGAAGTCGTGGCTGCATGACCCCATATATGTCCATATATGTTACGCATACATATATGCACTTTTAATAGACTTTTAATGAACCTAGAGAGTTGTCTCTAGTCTCCCAGAGGCTTCGTAGCTTGTATACTACTTCTTCTGTCTTAAATTATTTGTTATTTTAGTTTTGTTCTAAGTCAAATATTTCTAACTTTAATTATTGATTTCTAAAAATTTATACAGTTTAACATCGTAAAATTTATGTTTTTAGATTCACCGTAAGAAATACTTTTATAGTATATAATTCGCATGTTGTTAACCTATATAAATTTTTAAAAATTAATAGTTAAAGTTAAGAATGTTTGATTTAGGATAAAGTTAAAACGACGTGTAATTTAAAACGGAGTGAGTAATTTGGTTCGTGAGAAAATTGCTTGTTTCATACTTGCCGTCGTAGTTGCATACCAGGAATTTTTTTGATTTTTAGATTTATTTATTAAAAGATTTGCAAAAATAGATTTTTGTTTCAAAAAATTGCAAAAATAGACTCCCGCCGCCCTCTGGGAGGGCGATTTTTAAAAATCGCCCTCCTAGAGGGCGATTTTATGACGTGGCTGACGGCCGTTGGCCCCCCGCCGACGGCCGTCAGCCATTTTGCAGGCGGCCCCCCGGCCTCCCAAAACCGCCCTCTCAGAGGGCGGCAAGGGGGCCGCCTGCAAAATGCGCCCGGGGGTCGGCCATTTTACAGGCGGCCCCCTTGCCGCCCTCTGGGAGGGCGGTTTTTGGCTTGCCGCCCAACTAGAGGGTGGTATTTAGCGTTAATATAGTCCGGACCGTCCGGACCCTATCCGGACAGTCCGGACCAATATGCCGAAAAAAAAGAAAAAAATTGATTTAGAAAAATTAATTTTCGAAATCAATTTTTATGTGACTACCGGCTGCCGTCACTATTTCCTAGGCGCATACTGTCGCCGCTTCCTGGCCGTGCCGTCCTCACACAGTAATTGCATCGCTAGTTGGATATCAATAGGTTTGTATGATAGTTAATGTGTGTTCGGTTGTCACCGCTCGGAATGTACTTTCGTCATGAAGTTGACACTCGAAAATTCATATTTTTGATCAAATTCGTCAGAAAGGTAGATCGTGAGGAATACGTCGTTTGATCGATGAGCGTAAACGAAGTAAAGTGGTTTCATCAGGAAACGTAGAATTAATAAAACATTATATACAACAGACAAACTAATACAGACACAAAGTACTACGGGCCCGGACCGTAACCTCTAGGTCTCTTCGACTTCCTACCCTGCGCTCGCACCTGTCCCTGGGAGTACGTCAACCGGTCTGGTGGTACAGCACGGCCAGCGCGGGTCGTCTGCACTGGTGTGGCAACCGGTGGGTCCTATGTCTGTGGTGGCGGAGCTCCTTCGAGCTGCGAGGCAGCTAGTATCTCGTGGATCTCCTCGCCCTCGTCCTCGTCCTCCAAGTCGTCCCCCTCGAAAGGACCCGGTGCCCAACCGCTGCCGCGTGCGCCCTGCGTAGAGGAGCCAGCGCCAGCAAACATCGATGGCGCTGTAGAGTGGAACAATGTACACCAAATTATTGATTATTGCAAATCGAAATTTTGCAATAGAAAAGTGAACTTTGATATAACCTGAAGGACCTCCTGTGGTGGCACCGGGGGCACTTGTCATGCCCAGCTGCGCGTGTGGTCGTGTGTGGTACACTCCATGCGTCGACGTGCTAGCTCCAGAGGGATATAGGTACGGTGTAGCGAAGGCTGCAGGGAAGCATATTGATGTACAACGGTGCATGTCATACAAGGAAACATATTATGAACGGAAGGTTAGTAGAATTTATCTCTGGAGGGGCCAGATAGCTGACTGGAACCCTGTGGGCGCACTCCTGCTCCTCGTCCTGTTCCTGCTGGCCGTGGCTGCTGCTGCTGTATATAGACGGGAGGTACCGCGTCAGCCGCGCGACAAGTGAGCGCACGAAGCACTGTGTGCAACGCCCGACGAATCCTCCCAAAGGTCGTCCTCTGCTCGTCCGCACAAAAGCGAAAGCCACCGGTAGAACTTGGTTGTTTCCATCAACTCCAATTGCTGTTAATAGCTGTCCTCTATATTTTCCAGTCAGAAATGTCTCATTGATGCAGACGATAGGACGACAATGGATAAATGCCTGAATGCAAGCACCTAGTGTAAAAAATATATGTTGCAACACACTTTTGTTACCATGGTCAATTAATGGAAATGCTTTCAGGTCATAGCACGTCTCCGGATTCCTCTGAAGAATACAACCTAATAGACGAGGCAAATTATCATAAGATGCTTCAAATGTGCCAAACCTCATCTCTACAACCTTCTGTTTTGCCCTCCAAGCCTTATCATAGCTAATTGTATATTTGAATTTCTCTTCAATATGCCTAACAATTGACCTTGGTTCATACCCCAGATTGTTGACAATATGAGAGTACATCTCTGTTGCAACAAATGCAGAGGTCATGTTTCTATGATATTTTTCAACACCTGTCAAGTAACATGAATGCTCCGTCACGATTGAAACTTGCCAATAATCTTTCCATCTACCCTTGAATGCGTGTACCCGCCATGGACACCCATCCTTCATGCACTTCACTTCATACACTGATTTGTTTGACTTCACGACCGAGAACTCCCTCTGAAGTGACACCGCCCATTGTTTGACTGCCTCCTTTAAATCTTCTACATATGCGTACTTAGCCCCTTGAATGACCTCATTCTGCTTGTACTCCCACGGCACATGATGCCGCTCGGAGATAGTAAGCGCAGAGAAGTCCTCGTTGCTCCATTCTGCAGGCATCACGTTGTCCTCATCAGACGAGTCATCATACTCTGCATGCTCATTTTCAGAATCTTCTCTAGCCATTTCTTGGACGATCGTGTCAATATGTTCTCCCTCATCTGCCACACCTGTTGCCTGTCTATCTCCTTCATTCCCTCCTTCATTTTCTTCTATTGTTTCACTATCGCCTCCCGCCGTACTTGGACTCTCATCATCTTGTACGGGCATTGCACCAGCGTTGTTATCTTTCTCATATATGGACACAAGTATGCCCAGTGGCCAGCCACGTTGAAATGCATTCTCCACATACCATCTCCAAGTGGCAGTGCAATCCACTAGCATCAGTTCCCAAAAAAAACCTTCAACTACACGACTGACTACTACATACAAGGTTATTCCGCTGAGCTGAGGGTCCAGTCGAAACCCTCGCATCAGCCAGTTGTATACTGATCCAAAACTTCTCTCAGCTGGCCTATCAATACCCTTAGCCGTTGAACTAAACTCCGACAGATCTACACCGTCTGGACCATATCTCACATTCCCTTGCCCGTGAAATAACTGAAATATCGCCTTATTTGACATATCTGTTGATGAAAAATACAGTTAAACTAGGTACCAACATCCTCCTAACATCTAAAACTGTGTATTCCAGATTTTATAAGTACCATCTGTACAAAAAATAAGTCATCTAACAGATTAACTAAAAACTACAGATCTATATAGTACTATACACATAACTAGTACATTACTACATCAATTCTTACATACAAATAGAAATTACAAAGGAACAATGGATTTTACCTGCAGGCAAATCAGCAAACGGGCAGAGCTTCGCTGCTTTCGCCCTCTCAGCTCTCTCCTGTTTTTTTTTCTAATTTGAGTGAATTTTATGATATTTTTTGAGTCCAGGAGAGGGGTTTTATACCCGGGGGCTAAAAACCGCCCTCTTAGAGGACGGCAAGGGGGCCGCCTGCAAAAAACCGCCCTGGAAATGGGCGACTTTGCAGGCGGCCCCCCGGGAGCCAAAAACCGCCCTTTCAGAGGGCGGTTTTTAGGCACATTTTGCAGGCAGCCCCCTTGCCGCCCTCTGAGAAGGCGGTTTTTGGGAGGCCGGGGGGCCGCCTGCAAAATGGCTGACGGCCATCGGCGGGGGGCCGACGGCTATCAGCCACGTCATAAAATCGCCCTCTGGGAGAGCGATTTTTAAAAATCGCCCTCCCAGAGGGCGGCGGGAGTCTATTTTTACAATTTTTTGAAACAAAAATCTATTTTTGCAAATCTTTTAATAAATAAATCTAAAAATCAAAAAAATTCTGCATACCAGTACTCGACGGCCCAACAAAATATATAGTGGGTTTTAAGCCCGACACATCACACGCGGCCTGACCTGAGCCGTGAAGCTCCAGGAGAGGCGGCGGCGAGGGCGTAGAGAGAGGAGAGGGGTGAGAGGACGAGAGGGGAGCGGAGAGAGGAGAGGAGCAGGAGAGGATGAGGGGCGGAGGTGGCGGCGGCGACGGGATGGAGGACGACGGCCGGCCCAAGTACGCGCAGATCCCCACGAGCTTCGGCCACGAGCTCCGCGCATGCCTCCGCTGCCGCCTCGTCAAGACCTACGACCAGGTGCGCACCCCGCCATCGCCTCTACCCCGCTCCCCCACCCTCGACAGCTAGGGTTTCGGGTTCATGCTTGTTCGGTCTCGAATCGAGGGTTTTGTTTTACTAGGTGGAGCAATCTGTGCTCCGCGGGTAGGGGTTACTGCCGCCTTGCTCTCGTTTTCTATCTCCTGGTTCGGCTTCGTGCGAGCTGCAACTTTAGGGATTGCTCGGTGATAAATTTGTGCGATTTTGGTGGTGTTTTTGCTGCTGTTTATCTGATTGATGTATGGATTTGGCAGTTCATGGAGCAAGGCTGCGAGAACTGCCCCTTCCTCGAGATGGACAGGGATCACGAGAACGTCGTCAACTGCACCACCCCCAACTTCACAGGGTAACGTCATACTGCACTGTGCTGAAATAAGTTGTTTGTATTTCATATTGCTATGGACCGCTCCCGGTGATAGTTTGCCTGCTGAGAGTGGCGATTCCATGCTATTGGCAATCTCTTAACGATAAGGCATGTGCCTTGTGCTTTGAAATGCTGCAAACATTAGTCACAAGCCGATAGGAAGAGAAAAAAAATGCATTGCTTGATTGTGATCCGTTATGTCGATGTGGTCACATGAAAATAGTCTTCATTGCAGAAATTGATAGCATATATGTTCAAAAAGGTTGCCCATACGAGTGGTGCAGACATGCTAGCAATGAGACGAATAGAAGTTACATTATCGTGTTTTTTTAGCGAATTTGCTATTATTATTGCTGCTAATTTGCAGAAAACCTTTATGCATGCTCCTATATGTGAATTATGCAGTTCATTCCTTTGTTTTCCTTGAATCGAATTAGTACTTCGCATAATAAGATGATGAGAGTGGATGTAGTGAGAGCTAACAAAGTTTATCTTCTGGCATGCAGAATAATCTCAGTGATGGATCCTGGTAGGAGTTGGGCTGCTCGTTGGTTGAGAATTGGTGAGTATGTAGTTCTTCCATAAGTCTGCAAATATTTTTCAATGAAGTTACTCTCCATTTAGTTTGCTGTCACTTGATTTATTCCCCCACCACCTATTTTTCGGGTGAAGTTATGGAATTTCCTAACTGAAGTTAATGGTAGGTTCAGATAACTATTGGGTTTTTGTCTGGTTGATGTTTCACATTTTCACCACAGTTTCTGTTGACCTGATTTTATGTGATCCCTGATTACTTTCTGGCAATTATATAAAAACAAACAAAACTTTGGCCAAAGTATGGCCTGCTCTTTGCTGTATCCAGGAATTCATTCTCAAATCCTGGTGTTAAATGGTTATCGGCAGCTGACACATTGGAGTCATTATAAAAGTAAATAAACTTTGTAGGTTATCTTATTTTCTAGTTCAGTATAGTCAGGTAGTGATTGGCTAACCCAACTCTGCAGCGCCGCAGTATATGGTGGTATGCATCTTTTAGCTCGGGCAGTTACCTTGTTGGCTTGTTACACAGACTTGCTAGAGGATCTCTGCTCTTATGTACAGATTACACGAATTAAGATGTGAGTTTCAAACTGCAGGAGTAAATGAAATAAATCTCAACTTTTTTCATTTTGCCAATCTGCAGGGAAGTTCATTCCTGGTTGCTATACGCTAGCTGTCGCAGAGGAACTTCCGGAGGAGTATCAAGTAGCAACCTAGTGCACTTTGTCTACAAATTTTTCTTGTGTTGTAATGTGGTTCTAGGAGAAATCACATTCTTGTTTCATCGTTCCAGGGTATTTGCCAAGAGAATAACGTGCAATACTTTCCTCCCAAGCGTGTCTGAACAAGCTATAGCCCCTTCGGAGCGTCGCGATCCTGGGGGAGAATTCTAGGCACGTGTGTTTATCGCCTATTTTCCTTGCCAAGGAAACTGTTTCTGTTGTTTTGTGCTCCGTTCTGATGGCAGCTAA
Source organism: Oryza meyeriana var. granulata (assembly GCA_003991445.1). Lineage (NCBI taxonomy): Eukaryota > Viridiplantae > Streptophyta > Magnoliopsida > Poales > Poaceae > Oryza > Oryza meyeriana. The sequence goes on along the minus strand of RYFJ01000734.1, from coordinate 393,630 downwards.
TCAGCAATTGACGATGCACTTTTGTACTACAACTACTAGCGAGTCATCTTAAGCAGCAGACAACTACTAGCGAGTCTACTTTACACCATTGATATGTCACCCTGGCATTTTCATTCATGTGCACATTCGTATTTCCTGGCATTTTCATTCATGTGCTGCCAGGTTTTACCACCCTGGCAGGAAGCGTGATCGTGGTCACCACAGTAAACCATAAAAAACCGGATAAAAGTTATCAAAAAATTCAAATTATTTTCAAAATTTGTTTGAAGTTGGTGGAGCTACCGTACGATTACAGTACCCTACCAGTAAGCCTGGTTACGGCGGTATTGTCAACCGTGTGTTTGTTAGCTGCGTCTGGTTTTAAACGTGCAACAACAGGCAGACGTGCAGCCATTCTGCACGTATCGATTCACCGTACCAAACAGATTAAACAAAATGCCAACGAAATATTCTTTTCTGATGAGCATTTTGCTCATCTTGTTTTCAATAGAAAATGAAATTATTGTGCAGCTAAATAAACGAACCAGAGAGGTCAGAATGTCACCAAGACAGGAACACAACGATGCACAAAGAATGATAACACACGGGCACTAAACAAAGGCTGATGCAGTTTTGTCAATTTGCTATCTCATATTTTCCATGAGGACCGAGTTCTTTTTGGCAGTACCAAATGCTGAAGCATGTTCATAGCAGTTGCCATACATCACAATTTCAAATTACAGTCTTCATAGGAAAAATTATGAACGATGAAACTTGTTCTACCAGGGCATGACATATTCCCCTTGCAGCAAATCCTCGGTGGTCAAGTCGCTTCACGGAGGCACCAGGCCAACCAAGCGATTACAAGTCTGCAACTGAGACTTCTCCCAAAACTATTGCTAAAGGAGGGTAAAGAGCAGCAAATACTAATATATGCAATAATATCTGTACAGCTATAAATAGTCAGGCTGGCCACACGACAGATTTATGCAATAAAAACTTTTACATCATTAAAAGCAATAAAAAACATTAATGACCAAAACGTGTGTGTTTTCTGAACCATGGGCTAAGATACTAAGATGAATTATATCACTTTATCATAATCACATTAGCCTACAAATTCTATTCACATAAAATCATATAACCCGGTAAATTATATCATATATGAGTCCGTACAACTAAAACTACAGGAATCATTCTGAAGCTAATCTGGATGAGTAGAGCTATAGCAATAACAACTATCAAGAATGCAAGTTAAATTGTTGGGAAAATATTCTATGCTCAAATGCACAACACAAATCATGGGTGCACGCACATACAAACAATGAAATATGGCATTTCAAAATCCAAGCTCTAAATTGCTGGCATTCATTATTCATGAACAGAACATTTCAATGTGATTGGAAACAGTTGTAGTGAAACTCATCTAAATCAAATTGGACCTTACTTGTCAGCATAATGAGTGCAGACAGCAAAGGATGTAAGCGGGCAGCAAAACGATATCACCATCATCTCATCATCATCATCATCATCATCACCACCACCATCAAGGCAAACAGCACAAAACAATATCAACCGCAACAGCAACTTGGATGTTGACCACTTATCAGCCAGCACCTCTTCACCCCATCATGTAACTAGAAAGTTCAAGTTACTATTTATAGTAAGTACCAAGTACCAAAAGTGAAGTGATACTATCAAATGCTAAGAGACAAGGCTGAATGAAAAGGAATTGAAGTACATATAGTTCTCAACAAGCGTTCAGGTGTCCACAAGAAACCAGTGTTCACTCGTAACAGCAACTGATAGCACTCCTTATGACTTCCCAATTTCTAATTGGAGAATTCATCATCAGGCACCGAACAGCCTCTTGACATGATCAGCTCTACTCCATTCATCCTATTAGACGGAAATATAAGATATATTAAAAAATTAGAGATTTAACTATAATGACTTAAACTATGTGAATGATTTAAAGACCTCAGCTGTTTGATGCGTTTTCTCGATATTCAGCTTTATGTCGAAGGGCTACGAGAGCGCCTAGATTCATCATAGCGTTTGACAGGAGATCCCTCTTGAGAAGATGGTGTCCTGCGAGGAGAGCGACTAGGGCTTCTGCGTGCAGGCGAAGCACTAGGGCTTCTACGTGCAGGAGAAATACTGGGGCTTCTGCGTGCAGGCGAAACACTGGGGCTTCTGCGTGCAGGCGACATACTGCAGCTTCTTTTCACAGGTGACACACTGGGGCTTTTACGCGCAGGCGATTGACTGTCGGAAATCACATAACAAAAGGCAGAAATATCAATGTGGTCCAGTAAAACAAAACCAATTCTCTCATGTGCATACCTGTGTTTGCTACGCTTCCTGTAGTCATCAGGACTGTAGCTACGACTCCTGCTACGACTAGGGCTTCTGCGTGCAGGTGACACACTGCATATGATCGTAGAATAAAAAAACAGTACGATTGCAAAAACCAGAAAGATAAAATAACAAAGTCAACTATCCAATGTACACACCTGTCTCTGCCACGTCTCCTGTAATCATCAGGAGTGTAGCTGCGACTCCTGCTACGACGACGATAATCTCTCTCCCTGTACCTGTCACGTCCATATCTCTCTCTTTTATAGTCTCTCTCCCGATAGTCATCACGGTACCTTCAAATGTGGTATACAATATATGATTATAAAATATAAACAGGATATCATTACACAAAATGAACAAGGGCCCAAATATGAAGAACATGACCAGAATAAGCATGGCAATACACAATAGCACACATCCCAAATTGGCAGCTTATCTAAACATTACAATAAAAAAGGAACGTGAAGTACAAAGATCTAGTACTAGAGGGTGTACCCACCCCTGGGTATGGCAACAACAACAACAACAAAAATTAGACATGTTTTAAGTGTTTATGAATCTGGTATTATCACAGGAATGAAGCAGAATGTTTGAGCACAAGGTACAAGCATGGGATCATGAAATGCCCATTGGCTTAAACGTTGAAACATAGCAGAAAGTTAACAGAAGTAGAAAACGCCTTTTTTTCCCCTTTTGCAGACAACCCAAAGTCCTGAATCACTTTTAAGAAATATGTGTAACATGACAATTGATGTAATACCCCCGTCTTGGACTGCGGCTTCTGGAACGACCCCTTGACCGTGGAACTGTCTCCATGATTCTTCCTTTATGACTGCAAAATCCAGATAAAAAGGTTAATTTTATAAATGTATAATTTAAAAATCCTAACAAGGAGAGCAGCTTTAACACATGACATGTGCCAGTTAATTTTTTAACACCAGGATGCTTTACTATGGAACATTTAGAATAATAGACTCTGATTTGTGCTGCTACAATAAGTAAGATGAACTTGCTTTTGACCACTACATGGCACTATAAATCATTCTGTACCCAACAAACCTCTCAAAACAAATTTTACAAATTATTGCCTAACAACATCATGATTGGTGAATGTACAATATTTTGCAACTAAACCACAGGTTGCTGAGCACTTCAAGGGTGTTGTTGATGCACAAATGAAAAGAAACTTTGGGATGCCATATTCCTCAAAAAAATTATGACAATTTGAAATACAACTTACTAAGAAGCATTGAAACTCGTAAAACTGACAATAACATCATATTAGACAAAGATCTGGTGTTGACTACGTAATTTCAGGCATGTCAACCAAACCTAACATAATTTGTAAGGGAATGTAAAAGTAGAACTAACTTCAGAGCTTATTTTAGGTGCGATAAATTGCAAGAGTTTTTTCTTTGTTTTACTCAATTACATCCTTACAGGGTGGTTTTTGCATTGCACAAGGCCAAACCTTAATGTATAAGCTAACACTTACAACCAGGAGTCACTGAAGGTTATATATTTAACAACAAACAAAATTACCATGGCTCAAGTAAATAAGAGAACACAAACCATGATACCATTTTCGTTTATCATGCAATTTCTATATTTTTGCCTAGGATAAACATGGAGGTCCTAGGGGAGCATCCATTTAGTATAGAGATAGACAGGCCATCAAAATTTTACGTTTCATTCATGGTTACTTGAGCAACGATAAAGAGACAGTGTATCTTACATTCGTTCAGCGTTCGGGCCGTACTTGGCAAACTGCACCATGATCTCCCTGCCGTCTACCACTCTCCCTGAAAAAACAAAAAAAACCCCTCAGACAACAAATCATCTGTTCCAAATCCGTCAATCTCAAACTACATAAATCACTGTCTCGTTATCCATCAAACTCACCGTCAAGCCGATCAACTGCCTTCTGCGCCTCGTCCTCATACTTGTACCTCACGAACGCAAACCCTCTGGAATCACCAGTCCTGCAACAGTACGGGTACAGACAGACGAATCAACTCCCAATTCCCAAACCTAGAAATTTTATCTGGGCCAATTCCCAAACCTAGAAATTTTATGCGTGCCAGTTCACACTCCTACACGGCTACGCTCCGCAATCCGGGGAACAGCGCCGGCGCCCGTCGCCATACTAACCTGCGGTCCCTAGGGATGTAGATGTCGACCACCTCGCCATACTTCTCGAAGAGCGGGGAGAGGTCGTCCGCCGTAGTGCCTGCCAAACACACAAACAACAACACGATTTAGAACCCGTGGAGAAGCGAAGACACACACAGCGCGAGCACACGCGCACGAGATAGATTGTGTGTGTGTGTGTGTGTGTGTGAGGAACTGACGGAAGGTGATGTTGAGGACGAGGAGGGAGTAGGTATCGCGGATCGGCGGCGGGCCGGAGCGCCCGAAGCGCGACATGTCTCGCCGGACCGGAGCGGCGGCGGCGCGTGGCTGGGACGCGGCGGGTGGAGTCGGGAAGCGGAGGCGTGGGGTGGAGGAAGAGGTGGGGAGAGATGAGATGGGTCGGGAAGGAGGAAGATGAGAAGAGGGTAGGGTAGGGTGGCCACAGAAAGTCGCGGATGCTTCTAGAGTTGTAGGCTCGCACGCAGGCAGCACGAGTTCACAACGAGAGAACGATTGGGCCCGGCCTGCTTGAGCCCATCCTTTCCATATGGGCCTTCGTGATTTCACATCAAAACGGCCCAGCCCAACTTGCCCTTCCTTTTCATGTATATCTCCCCCTCGAAAAGCAAACACGCATACAAGGGGGGGAAATGCTCAGGAAGAAATGCACCATCACCTGGAAGACTCTGGTTAATCTAGTTCGATTAACGAGCTGTTTGTGTGCGCCATCAAAAAGAAAAACGAGCTGTTTGTGTATGGCAAAAGACTGTTTCACAATCCATTTGTTAGGTAAGACGTGTTGATCAACCAATTATTGCGAGTGGTATAGTATGGATCAACCTGCACAAGTTGTAGGGGTAAGTATCGGTGGTGTGGTGGTGCATGACTCCACTCGGCAGGGTTTAAATACTGATGCCTACGAATATTACGGGCACCCAGCGAGGCACCACATATACTTGAAAGTTGCCATAAAAGTACATATACTTGAACGGTTGAAACTTATTTTTTCAGCCACGCGCCCACTGCCCACAAGCCACAACATGTGAAAAACAAGACATGGATAAAGAGTGCAGCTGGGGCACAAGATCATTTGCATTGTGCTGAGGTTAAAGCTCATAGCATTGAAACGCCGTAATGCGGTGCTGCTCGATTCTCCAGCATGGCAACTTTCACTTGGATGTAATTAGTTGGCTCTATGACAACTTCAGCTCAGCCATCTCCCACATCCACGATTGACTTCATTTGGCTTCTCCTTACTCTGAGATAGATGGAAAAAATCTAGTTAGGATGACAACAGATGGCTACAGTTTCTGATTTCAGAATGCCGAAGTAATGCTGCAGTCACAGTGTTGACAAAAACATGCCTCATGGGCATTAAACATAGATTATTTTTCACCAATGTACATGCCGAATTAAACTGTTGAGTATACGATAAAAATAGTGTGATGGAGACTTGGGGTGAGTGATGAGATCTGCATTGTAGTCGGTTAATACATTGTTAACGTAAAAATATAGATGATTGCATTTCAATACATTTTGGACAATTAATCAAATTCAACCTAAGAATACATCTTTACTTCTTCTAGCTAGGTGAAATTATTGGGTCTAGAACTGAATATCCCTGAAAGTTTCTAGCTGAATATTAAGGCTGGTAATTGCATGGCTGTGTATATCCGTTTTGGATGTAGAGGCCAGGTTTTAATCCATTTTCTAAAAAAAGGGATGGTAATTGCAATGATTGGAGCGGAGATCATAGGTACTTTTCACACAATAATTCAAGCAATTCAATTGATTCACTGGCCACCAGGAGAGTATGAAAAAGCCTCCAAAATGTTACCTTGCAGGCGAGATTCAAATCCACACGTGCCCAGGTGATTTGCCAGTTTCTCTCCACATTGCTTTTGCCAATCTTCAGTCACCTTTACCTCAGTTGTTGTCCACACAACTGCTCTGGCTTCCTTAAAATCAACGCTAGCAGAAGTAACTTCAGGCTGCCAAAGTGTGTAGGTGAGTGTCCCACGGTAATGGGTAAAAGTAGCAGTACATATAATTTGCTCGAACAAAGATGCGCCACTGATAATACAATTCCTTGCTGAACATAATGGTAATTTCTGATGCTTCACAAGTTTATGCAGAATACCAGTGTGTCCATACTAACAGAATATCATGGTTTGTAGACATATCTAATACTACACAGAATTCCATCTAATGCTAACATGATATCATTGTTTAGCGTTAAGGTTTGACTCTTGAGGTTTAAAAGTATATTTGGAATGGTGCACTAAAGCAGGAGAAGGCACCTACTTGATTGAAGTTCGCTCATTTTTTTTGCATTCTAATTCCTGAGCAACTAACCAAACTCAACATTATTGTTTTCCTTCCTGCTTCTCATTCTATGCCATTTTAACAGAAGTTACATGCTAAAGCGGTGCCATATCAACATTCAAATTCAGTAACCAAGCACCATGCTGCGCAACAAATTCAGTAGAAAGCAGAACTAAGAAGAGAGTAGAGATCGAAGCATATAAGGATGGTGCCTACTTGGCTCTCCAAAATCCGCTTCACACTCGCAGCGCACCCATCGCACATCATCCCCTGCAAAGGCACAATACAAAGCAAACAGTATCAGGCGTCACACATACATCATCCCTACCTGGGTAGCTTTCCAACAACTGAAGATGCAGGTTGGGTGAGAAATGGACCTGGACATCGAGCAAGATGGCCTCGGAGCCGGAGCCGCCGCCCGCCGCCGCCTCGCCGAGCGCGCTCGCCGCGGAGGAGAGCGAGGAGCCTGCGCTGGCATCCCCGCCGCCGCGGGAGCGCAGGACGCCGCAGCCACCGACAGGGCAGAACGAGACGGAGGCGGCGCGGCGAGCTCCGGCGAAGGAACGCGAAGGCGAGTTGGGTCGTCTCGTCCCGTAGGGACAGGGCACGATGGGCAGTCTCGCGATCAGCGTAGACTCCATTATAGAGTACGTGCTCGATCTCTCGTTCGTCGTCGTCGTCGTCGGGGAGAGAGCAGAAGCTTATCCGATTTCCCCCGGTGTTACTGTTGCAGAGGAAGAACCAGCAGTGTCAACTGCCAAGAGAGCGAAGCATGTGGACCATGCTGGTCAGTGAGAGGAAGTTTCCACTTAAATTTGTCCTTTTTTATTATTTGTTGCATAAATTATGTATCCTATAAACCTATACCATTCATCCCTATTTAGGAAGTGTTTGAAGGTGATGGAGAAAGAAGAAAAAGATCACGTAAAACAAAGTGAACAATTAGCGTATGATTAATTAGATATTAATTATTATAAACTTAAAAAATATATTTATTTAATTTTTTTAAAAAAAATTATATAGAAAATTTTTACAAAAAATACACCGTTTATTAGTTTAGAAAGAGTGCTGATGAAAAACAAGGGAGTTTTCTCCACCTTCACTCACCTGCCTTAGGGTAGTTACTAGCAATTCTGTCTTCTCATGCTTCCACATCATTCTGTTTTCTCCCAGCCGTTTGATCTCAATCAAGGGATCTCATGTCGTGGCCGAACTAAACAGCCACTTTAGCCGTTCGATCTCAATCTAAGCGATCCCATGTTGACTGTGGCCGAACTAAACAGCCCACTAATATGGCAATGTCCGATGGCCCACTAGCGTGGGTGGCAACCATCTTCTGCATGGGTTGTTTTATCTCACAAAATCAGTTTGGGTCATGCAGGCATTTTCTATCACTGATGCCAGTTCAATGACTTTTAATGGATCATCATCTCACTTACACCAAGATATATATATATATATATAAAGCGTGAATACCACAGTGCCACTCTATCTTTTATATTTTCTGCAGAGACCCTATTTCTCTACCCCAAGATATGGATCATGAGCAACTGAATAACAGGTTTCTCTCTATGGCATATTGTCATCCATTGGTGTTCTTACGTCTCCTTTTGGCCCTCAATTCCCACGGCTTTTACTTTCCCATCGTAGGAATCTCTTCCTGTTTGTTTTCTTTCTATATCATCGTGCTTCTAATAACAAGATATTTAACTTATTTTCTTTACGATGCTATCACAAGATATTATTTGTTCTCCAATAGAGGTGATTCGCAGTAAATATAGAAATGCAATTACAAGCCTTCAAGGATTCTACCGGACCGAAAGTAGTTGTTACATGCACAAACGCATTACAGAAGGAAGATGTCATCAAGCAACAACTACCAGAGCATCTACAATCTGTTACATAAAAAAATTGGAGTACATCTCCTTCAAGTCATGATTATCACGGAAGATGGTACCAACAGCAAAAATAAAAATTAGAATCTCTTATAATATGTGCATCTTGCTGCCTCCTTTTGATTTATATATTCCTATATATGTGGGCTGTATGCATTTACTATAATTACTATATAACTACACTTTATATGATAAATATTAAGCACTCACTTCAATTTTTCGTAAGCTAGGAATTCCCGCAGCAATGTCTAGGATTTCTTTCTAGTTCTTGTTTTAGGCCCCGTTTGTAGCTAAGGTTTGGGCCCATCAGCCCTCTACCGATCGCCCAAATATAATTAGCGCATAATTAATTAACTATTACGAAATTAAAAAATTAATTTATTTGATTTTTAAAGAAACTTGTATATAGAGAGGTTTTTTTAAAAAAATATATCATTTAGCGGTTTGGGAAATATATATGTGATAATCCAGTAGCTAATGGATAGAAAAGGAACAGGGCCTAACAATATTTATAGGTTGTTTTTTTCCTCTGGGCACAAAAGAAATATTCTCGTTGTATGAAGGATGAATATACTGCATCCGTGCCATATCTTCCTAACGGACTTAGGATTTTTCTGATTACGTGGAAGACAGGGAAGAAGGATAACGACACTTTTGACGCAAATCTTGTACTTTTTTTAACATTTCTAATGGAGTTTATGAGCACTACAATGATCACACTTGAATACTTCATGTTTGCCTCGCAAAAAATAAAAGGTCTGGCAGCAATAATGCACGAAGGTTAAACTGCTGAGGCCCCCATCATCTTTTACAACAAAACATGTCCTACAGCAAACAATCTGTCACTCACTCAAAATGCCAAAAATCTGTGCATATTAAAATCGAAAAGTGCATCATATGAAACAGCATCCGATGCACGTGGCAGCCTTTTTCGAATAAAATATCGAACTCAAATCAAAAGACTTCAACTCTCTAATAGGCGTTAGCGACTCTGAAATCCTGATTAGTGGTGCTTGGTTAGCGAGGGTATTATGGTCAACTCTGCACTGTCAGCTGCGTCGCCGTCTCCCGTCATCTGCAGGCTGCGGCCTCCTTGACCAGGGCGTTTTTACCATTTTGCCCACCGGTCTTGCGGAAGCGCAGCTCTTGTTGGTTAATTTACAGAAAAGACCCCATTCCAACTAGGAAATAGGACCGTTCGAATCTCCACCTCGAGGGTAAAACTCTCTCGTTTTCTAATCTTTCCGAACTGCTAAATGGTGTATTTTTTATAAAAAATTTTTATATAAAAGTTACTTTAAAAATCATATTAATCTATTTTACAAGTTTGCAATAGCTAATATTTAATTAATTATACGCTAATGACTCATCTCGTTTTACATGATCATTATCATCATCATCTTCCCTCACCTTCAAACTCACCCTAAGTTTGGTTAAGGTGGTTATTTATGTGTTACTCCCTCTGTCCCTAAAAATGTGTAGGTTTAGGTAGTCAAAAAGAGATTAAGCAACAGGTTAAAAGAATACAATGTTCTTAATTAATACGAAGAGAAAAAAAAGAGAGAGTACTGGATGGCTAAAATGATAAAGTGATATTAAGAAGGTCCACTAGACCCTACTATATAAAACTACTGAACTTTTAGGGACGAAGGGAATAGTGATTTATAGCTAAATTGTTTATTGTTTTGAAAATTTTGACTATTTGAGTTTATTAGAGAAAACACTATGCAACGAATGCAGAGATGTGGTACATGCAATACTCACAACATTATACCATCTTGGAGGATGTTACAGTATGTAACGCCCCGCTTTCAGCGAGACGTTAAACAATATTTTTGCTAAAAACTACCCGTGAAAATTTCGATATTTGTGCGCTATGTCGTAAGTCGTGCCTGGATCTCGGTTTGACTTCTTGTCTTCGATCTTGAAATCCCTCCTCTCAAAAAACCTTTGTTCCAAAACAATCTTCGAATTCGAATCGCTGTTATCGAACTTCGCTCTCAAAACCCTAACGGCAAAGTCCTTCGATCTTTTCTTAAAAGCCTCCGCCTTGATATCTATTCCGTTAATCGAATCATATCCCCTTTGGAATCAATCTCTACTCAACGATCTCTCCCCACCAATATGTATATGTATATATACATGTGCATCTATACCTATACATGTATATGTATACATGCAAATATAATATATATATATATATATATATATATATATATATATATATATATATATATGTATATGTTTATATACAAACATATATATATGTACCTCCATAAACATACCCCTATAAATCCACCCATATATGTGTACCTATATACATGTGTATATATGTCATGTCTTACTCCTTAACACCTTTGGAATCCTCCCCCTAGAATTCCCTAGTTCTTCCTCCCTTGATTCCTTAAATACCTGCTGAACCCAGAAGTGCAAAATCAAACTAAAACCCCCCCTAAATTCCTCAAAAGAACCCCTTTGAGGGATAAGAGAAATGCTCCTGTTCCTCTGAAATCCCTGGCTTCCTTCACTGAATTCAAACATTTTCTTTTCTTCTCCAAAAGCAAAGCCCACAAATATCAACCAAACAAATCCTAGGAGAAAATAAAAAGGGACACCTCATGGGCCTCTCCCTTCCTTTTTCCTCGGCGGCCCATCAAGCCGACCCGCGCGAGACGCGTACCGCCCACGAGCCACGGATGGCCGCCGCATGTCCCCAAGGCCCGCGCCCAGCCGCTCGATCTCTGTTGCACGCCCGCACGTCGCGTGAGCCGGCCACCGTAGCCCGATGCCTGCCACGTGCCCCTGCTCACAGCGTCTGTCGTCCGTTACCCCTCGCGTGCTCGCCCGCGCGCAGAGCGCCGTGCGCCACAGATCGCCACCACGTGCCTCCCGAGCCGCGCCGACTGTCGATTTTCCTCAACCACTGTGCATCTTCAACCTCCGTTCCTCCCCATTAGCACCCCTTCTGTTCAACCAAATGCCGAACCCACCGCCACTGCTACGAGGGTCCTCGCCCGGTCCTGCCGGCGCCGCAAAACACCAGTCCTTGGACGGCCGCCTCTCGCCGCTCTTGTTTTCCCGCTCCTCCTCTCCTTTTCCCTCTCCTTGGTCCCGAAACGAGCCGGTCAAAAGAGAGCCCGGAACACCAACGTCACCGTCATCCTCTTGTGCGCCCACGAGCCCGCGCTCGTGTTTCGAACCAAGCCGTCCGATAGACCGCCATTCACCACCATCCCATCTCCACCGCCGATCAATTTCACGCCTCCGAGAATTCCTGCTCTGCCTCGGTCCATCCCGCCTCCCGTACCTCAATCATTGGACTCCAATTATTGGAGCTCCTCTCCCAGACCGACCTAGCACTCATCTCGAGCTCTCATGCCTCTATAAAACCTTGCCCCAAACCCCCTTCATCCTCCCTCTGACTCCGCTCCCGTGAATGCCGCCGACGTCTCTGATTCCCCGAAGCACGGCTATCGCCGCCGTAGACACTGTCTCCTCGCCTAGTGTGCACCCCCGGAGTCTGAACGCCGCCGCCCCGCCTCTGTTCCCCTTCCGTCACCGTCAGCCCCGCTCTCGCCGGTGAGCCTCCTCGCCCTCTGGGTTCCCCTTCACCGCCGCTACTCGCAGCCACGCACCGCCGTCTGTATCTCCCAGTGAATCCCCAGGCCGTCAGCCTCTCCTCCCCTTTTTCCACCATGCCCAATGGCCCTCTTCTCCTCTCTAGGATCGCCTCGGACGACTGAAGCCGTCGCGCCGCCATGGCCATCGTTTCCCCTTTCTCTTCTTCTCTCTCCCCGCCTCTGAGCCTGCGTCGGCAGCTGCCACCACTCGGCCTCTCGCGGATCCGAGCCGCTCAGGTGACTCGCCGTGATCTCCTCCTACTACCAGCGCCACCGCTTGCCACCTATCACCATCGCTCGCCGAATCGTGTCGCCCCATCGTTGGCCGTTCGATCCCACACCTCCCCCTCGCTCCTAGGTACGCCGAGGACGACAACCACGTGGATGCCAACTCGGCACCGCTTGGGCCTGCGTGTGCCGAGCTAGCCTTCCGTTCCCCAGTGCACACTCTCGGTCCATGGACCACAACCCTTTGACCCATGGGCCCTCGCCCTCGGTCTATCCTGAGCCAAATTCATGAGCCCCTTGTCCCACAGACAATTGGCCCTCAACCACAGTGGCAGCAGTCCACCAACCCTCTCTCTCACTCACTGACTCGCGGGCCGCATGACGACAATGGTCCTAGCTGTCAGTGGCCGCAGTGGAGAATCTTGAGAATATTCCCCTCCAGAAATCAATTTAACTCCTTTTCCCTATTCCAAAATTCAAATAAACTTCAAAAATTCATATCTTTAATTTCATAACTCCGATTGACTCCGTTCCAACTCCAGTAATTTTCTAAAATTGAGATCTATCTAATGGCACTATTAGTAGTACTAAATAGAATCTTTTTACTGGTCTTTGTGTAGATTTTTATGTGTTTGCGCATAGTATCGGCCGCCGGAATATCGTTTCAAAGCGGATTTCGTGACGATTTCTCAAAGATTCGTGAAGACCTAGAGCAAGGCAAGTCACATTTGATCAATAGAGGCTATAATTAAAATTTAAATTATTTTAATTGTGAAATCTTGCATCAATAGACGTGCACTCATCTGTGCGGTCCTGTTTGCAAGTCAGACCAACAGACCTTCCTAAACTTGCTGCATCTAAATCCTTTCTTGATGATTGAAATACCCTATTCCCTTGTAACCACCGCTGTCGCGCCTCGGTATTCGTGCACTATTGTACGAGTACTTATGGTCGCTCCTTTAAACATAAAATTTGAGAAACTTCTTGGGTAAAACGTGGTTTAATAAAACGTTTAGAAAACCCGACACCTGGGTCGGTGCCTTGTGAAAGAAAAATAAGTTTCAAAATGGAGATTTGTGACACAAGACCGATCCTGTGTGGGATGCCTGTGTGGTCACCTTAAGGATTGATTCTTTCGAAATTTCATCCGAACATATGACAGTACAACCACATGGGTGATATGGGAAGCCCCTGGCTGAGTAATTAGACTCTCAGAGATGTCTTATATGCCATTGGATTGTGGATTGTGCGGAAGGGCATCGAGGTTGCCTCCTGGGTTCCTGGTACAACATGGTCGTGGACCTACCCTGTGATTGGTCTCGAGGACCCCTTCAGTTGGCATGCGGTAACCTGGGAGGGCTGGGAAACGCCTTGTCGCAAAACCTCTAGGACACCGATCGTACCTGATCAGTGTGAGTTGGTGGCTAGAGTGAGTCGCGTCGTGTGGGTAAAGTGTACCCCCTCTGTAGAGGTCTAAATTGTTTCAACAGTTGTGTCCACAGTCATGGGCGGATGTGAGGTAATTCCCTAGCATAGTTTTATTTTACCCTATTTGCAAAAGGTGTGAGTGGTTTGGAGACTGTGAGAAGGATGTGCCGTTGAGGACGCGGGTCGTCCGATGATGTCGGCTTGACTGTCAAGGACAGCAGGACTCGGGAAGTCCGAAAAAATGCTTTGGCTCGGAAAGCCGTTTGATGTGAATTCTTAATTGCGAAAACTAGAGAAATAAAGATTGATGCCTCTTTCACTCCGATCGGGCGAGACTCACCTCGCCTTGATTGTTAAGAAGCACATACTCAGATTTTAAAAGAATTCAAATAAACGTATTTATAAAATAACCAGTCTCTCTTTGAAGCCTGCAACAACCACCTAAGTCCCCCTGGCTTGCTGTGTACATAAGTACTCACCATTGCTCTCTCTCTCTATATATATATATATATGTATGTATATATATATATAGTTATTCGTCGGGAGCTAAAGCTGGAGTTGCAGTGAAGTGAAGATTAGGGTTTCATCCTAGTTCCCAGCTGCTACATGTGCGTTGAGACTTAGTCCGCTGTTCCGCTGCTGCCGCTGCCGCTGTCTCTGTGCTGTTCGTTGCTGTCTCCGGCTTACTCCGAAGCTACAACGTAAGTTAAGTATATGTCTAATTAATTAATTAATTATTTAAGATACTGCAATGATGTATGTCTAATTTCCGTGAATACCAGCGCTGTGTCTTAGGACTGGTATCGATATCACGGTTCCGCGGGAAGGCAGTTCGCGCTGTTCTCCTGCAACACGCCCCATTTGGTCCCATTGTACGACGGTGTCAGATTAGGGTATGACACAGTATACAATGCATATCTCGTTGACACTCGAGGCGTTAAGATCATTCTTATATGGATTGGATTGAATTTTATGAAAATTCTGCAATTCTTGTGAAATTCCTAACAAGGAGGATCAAAATATAGTGTACATATAGTTATAGCTTGCTTGAATAATTCAGTAAATCTCAAGCTGGCGGGAATCCCGCCAGCCGATTGGTCCAGATGGCGTGGTAATTTTTTTTGATGCATGGAACAAAATCGTAGGAGCAACTCCAATGTAGCTCTCAAATTTGACCTTCTATTGACTAGAATAGGAGCTCTCTCATCCATATCCAATCTTCTATTTCACTGCACACTCCAACCAACCTCCTATTTCACTTCGCACGTCACGCCGGGCCACGCCTTGGGTGAGCAGGGGTCATCGGTGTCCCACCCGGGCGCGGGGGGAGGGGGTTGGGATAGGGGCAGGGAGGGCGGCTGGAGGAGATGAGGGCCTCCTACATCTGGGGGGTTGCCTCCCCCCGGGTGAGGGCCCCTTCCAGATGAGAGTCTAGTTAGGATTTCGGTTGGAGACGATTTTTAGCGTACAAACCCTTAAATTTGAGATGAGGGCTGGTTTGAGAGCTCCATTGGAGTTGCTCTAATCTCCCGAGAGAAATGCTAAAGTTCTTCCGATAGAAACGATAAAGAAAAGGTAAGAAAAAGAGATATGTAGAGCCTTCCAAAATCGATTGGAAACATAGCACATATAAAAAATCCTCCCGAACGGGAGGAAAAAAGTTTTACTCCAAGAAAAAGGGGAATCTAGAGTTCCGAACTACATAAAAAATCACAGGAAAACTAGAGAAAAGAAACTGGTGAGAATAATCATAGGAGTAAATCGGAAGGAGAAAATGAAAGAAGAAAAATATAAACGACTAGATCCGGCCTGTCGGAGGTTAGGTCCTATTTGTTAGAGCTCTAGCTCCTAGATCTTCCTTCAATTCGGCTGAAGCTCTACTAAACGGTTCTGATTATAAAAAATAGAGCGGAGCTAGCTAGATCATCCAAAAAATTGTACTACCGAACCAGAGCGGCATGGGGGTGGCTCCGCAACTCCAACTCTAACCGTTTTACAGAAGTATCCATAGATTTGTAGCGAAATTACCCGCAAAATGCCACCGCAGTATACCCCTCCATCCTCTGCGCCCCGTACCGCTTTGCCCCACGCATCTTGGCCTCTCGCAAAATCGCTTGAGTGCAGAGGAGAGGGCACGGGGGAGGACTCGCACCGGCGGCGGCTGCACGCCAGCGGAAACCAGGCAGCGGCACACCAGCTTTCCTTTCCCGTCCTTTTCCCCTCCTGTCGGCGGCGGCGCACCGGCAGAAAGCAGGCAGCAGGCGCATGGCGGTAGATGGCTGACTGCAGTGGCGCAGGGTGACGCACGAACAGCGGCGCAAGGCCTGTGACGGCAGACGACAGTTGAATGTAATTCAAACCCTAAAATTTTCCGAACATCTTTCCTTCAATTCTTGCCTCAGATTTGTGGAAATGAATAAATATTTTGCCTGATGAAGCTAGCAATCCTAAGCCTGTACCTGGTAGCTGTCCTTGTCCTCACCCCTGTCCCGGAGGCCGCCGACGGCCGAACTGCCCCTCACATCAACTATCTGTTCAAGTCTTTAGTTACTGTTGTCAGCTTAATTTTTTTTTAACTGGTTGGTGCATAATACATATATGTGACGTGTATCAAATCAGATCTATAATGTTTGGATTCACGCTGATGCAATCAAATAAAACAGTTGCGATTTGCTTCTTTTGGGTTGAATTGGCTAGTGTATATGTAGCTTATCGATACTCTAATTAATATTAACTAATATGCATCATATTTTGCTCGATTGGTTGCGATTAATCTGTGAAAGTGAATGGATATTTTGTCCGATCGGTTGCGATTATATTTTGGAGAAAGAATGGCAGTTGGGATAGACAGGTTGGAAGATCTCTTGATTAATTTTTGCATTAGCAGGGTCATTATCCTGTTTGCTAATTATTGTTGCCACACCTTCTCACTGTCCCAACTATCAACTTTTATAGGAAGAGCAAGAAGAAGCTCTGAAACAAGGCGAGTGGATCTGGGACAACGACAACATGGCGGCTGCGACCTTCTCCGGAGTCCGGATAGGTCTTCGTGGGCGAGAACGACACTCATCTCCCGGAAGCTACGGTCCCACTCGCCCGCCGGAGCACGCGGATGACGCCAACGGCTGTGTTGGTTCGTGAATGCGCGCGTCAGCTAGCTAGCGTGCACTGAGGTCGAGCGTAGCCACTCGACGACCGGCCCATGCGCAGCAGCAATCAAGATATCAATGAGAAACCGAGAGAGGAACGGGGAGAGAGACTGTGAGGGGGAGAGAGATATCAATGAGAAAAACGCCTCCCCATGGAGCGTGGAGCCAGCCTATCTATGCTCCTTAAAAAAAAAAGCAGCGGTGCCACTACCTCACCAATTATCTATTTTCTGTGAAAAGAAAAAAATAAGACTAAAGGATCCTAACAAATATATGCAACAATTAAAAGATGATATATACGGAAGATGATGATAATAATCGGTAAATGATAATTTTCTTTAACTAAAATTCCGTTGCAATACACGGGGCAATATGCTAGTCCCGTAAAAAATAGCTTGGAGTAGTAGTAGGAATATCTAGGATGCTGGTCATATTGTTACGTATTTTTCACTTATTATAGTTCTTGGGTAAATATGATCTATTACAGGCTAAAAATTTGAGGCAAATACTTCACCATGTTGATGTCATGCATTTCTAGAAAATAAAAAATAGTAAATAATAAACTTAAAGGTATAGAAATAAGCCATAGCAATTATAGTATAAAATTCAAATACAAAAACAGAATCAAAATACGTAGTTTCACGACTTGTTCCAAATAATGTGTTTTCTCCTGAGGACCGCACTCGGTTGAATGTGAAAACTAAGAAAAAAGAAAGAGAGAGTGGTAACCGAGGACAATACAGGTATCGGTGCAAGAGAGGACCAATAGAAAAAAAAGAATTTTTAAGGTAGGAAAAGAAGAGAAGAAAACTATGGATTAAATGCAAATTAATTTGTGGCATAATTTTAAGAACTGTTTTTTAGCATATATGGAATCTCCTGCAGGTATTTGCTACTATCTCCATCCCAATATACAAGGAATTATTGATATCTATCTAGACAAGGACATGGTCAAAATTTTTTATATTTTAGGAAGGAGACAGTGGATTTTAGTTTCCTAAAAGCTTTAATCCTATATATTATACGGGCTAAATAGTGGGTGCACCAACGGCCGCGCAGATTTTCTAGTGATAATATATTTACATAATCCTGAGCAAAGTATATGAATACTCCCAATTAGCAAAGTCATCTCATTGATCTTAAAGGTAAACTACCTTAAAAAACTATTCGACAAACGCTTGAGAGAACCAAGAGCTGCGGGGGAATTCTGGATCAAATTACATCCAAATTTCACTATGAAATGTAACATTTTATATAAAAAAAATCCACTTTGATTGGTTAAGCTATGCCGATTAGTCCTAAAAAAAAGAAAATTCGAAAAATACCAATGCAAAGATATGTGAGTTGCAAAATACCAATAAAAAATTCCACTCTAGACCCATATGTCAACGACACATTCAATAGTATTTTTTAACTTCGTGACTTTTGCGATGGGACCAAGCAAAATGACCCCAAAAAAGATAAAAATTTTATATTTATATTATTCACGGTTCGAAAAACCAACGCTACAAAATAAATTATGATGAATCAAAAGTTTTAAAATCTAATTTTTTTTCTACTATTAATAAGCCAACGAACAAAGCGTCTAATTTAGACAACACCCAGGCACATTTTTGAAAATCGTTATTATAAAACTACAACTAAAAAATTAAAAAATACTAACAGAATTGTCATTCGAGTGAATTCCTGCAAAAAATATAAAAAACCAGTGATGAATTTGTAAATGCCCCCTTTTGAAAAGATAAACATCTCGGATTCCTCCCTAGCCAGAGAGGTCCAAGCGCTAACGATGTTCGGAAACCCACCCACCCAAGCCACTGTCCATGCAGGGCCATTCCCGTCATTCCACACCCCTATCCCTCCCTCCTCCTGCTCTCACCTTTTTCCCCTCATCACTCTGCCCCGCATGTAGCAGATATTCCAATCCGACGGCGCCGTGCTCTCAAATCCCGCGAAGCGGCTCGCCGCCCGGATAAAAATCCCCCAAATCCCACGCCGCGCGATTCCGAGCGACGGCGGCGGTGGCGGCTGCCGGATCGTCGGATGGCGGAGGCTTGCAAGTACGGGCTGCCCAATCAGCCGCCAGGTGCGCGTTCGCCTCCCCGGGTTCCGCGGCGGGTGATCCGTACGCTTGTCTGGAGAAGAATTTTTCCGTACTTCTAGGGTTTTTCCTCTGGTGTGTTTAAGGTTGAGCTGGCGAATTTTTTGAGGGGATTTTTTAGTTTTTTTTTCTTGGGTAGTGGTTTGGGAGATTCTAGGGCTTGGTGCTGTACTTGGATAATTCCACCGGATAGCAACTTGTTGGAGTTTTTCGTTTCGGATTAGTTGTTAACTCCTTGTCGTTTACAGTTGATTCGGGAGAGGTAGATAGTTAATGCTTGAATTAGTCAAAATGATGAAAAAGAACAATATAGTATTTTTTTTTTTGAAACCGGCACCATATACTAGTGTAAAAGGCGAATTGTTACTAGATAGTGTTGTCCTCGGGTGACTAATCTTACTGTTAATTTGCAGATATTCCCCAGATACTGCTGGAAGCTCAAAATCGATGGCTACGGCCTACTGAAATCTGCCATATACTGTCAAATTACAAGAAATTCTCCATTGCACCCGAGCCACCGAACAGACCTGCAAGTATGCCTTTCTCACTAGTTGGACCGCCTTTTGTTTCCTGGGATTGTCATCACTGATCCAGTTATTCCTTTTAATCTGTCTTAATGTTGTAAACTTTGGTTTGGGTGCCATATTGCTATGCAGCATGGAAATGTCACACATACTTTTCTTGAGTGTTGAGACTGTAGGAAGTTTGTTTTGCTAGAAATGTTCATACTGCAGTTACAAGGTCATTGGTAGTGTTTTTTTAACTTTCTCGCTGCAATTTGGACAACTAAAGGCTTGAAATCAAATCCATTAAAAGGAACATTTGCCAAATTTTATGCTAAAAATGTGCCTGGATCTGCACCTAAATAAAATTTCTAGGGCATGATCCCCAAGGATGGGGGATCATGTAAGTCATCACTCATCAGCAATAGCAGCACTTTTAACTTTACAAGATGGAGGACCCTTTGTTCTTTCATTGCAAATCTTTTCATAATGGGACCAGTTGTTACATACATTTGTGGCAATGTTGTTTATGATATTAGGTAAATGTGTGATCTTTTATGTGCCTGTACTTTGAGATGAACTCTGTTTCTTGGGGAGCTGATGTACTTTAAACCCATTCCTATTCTTAGCAGAAGTTAGAACCTAAATCTGTTTGAATTGCTATTTCGCTTAGATTACTATTCTGTATGAAAATGCTTGCCATTCCTGTAGGTGGCTCACTTTTTCTGTTTGATCGGAAAATATTGAGATACTTCAGAAAGGATGGACATAACTGGAGGAAGAAAAAAGATGGAAAGACAGTCAAAGAAGCTCATGAGAAGCTGAAAGTAAGTTAGCATTTGAGTTCTTTTTGTAGAAATCTTCCTTTTTCTGATTGGAGCTTCAGTATACCTCAGACGATCACTGGTTGTTTATGAAGCATCTCAAACTGTATGGATAATATAACCAATCCATTGTGTGGACATCTCAAACTTTTGTAAGCGGCATTGTGGTACCAAACTCTGGTCACAAATCCTTGTTTGCTGCTTTTCACTTTCAGCTGTTTCCAAGATCAACATTGACTAACTTTAACACCATATGTTCTTAGAACAAGTTAAAAACAAATACGCTTGTTGTTATCATATGACGTACTGGCCTATGTTAATATTCAGCAAGTAACTTTTGTCAAAAGTTCAGAATGTTAACCCGCGTGTTTTCCTGGTGACATCCTTCTTTGACTGAAGGAGGCAGGTATGGTTTCATTTCATTCAGGTAGATACTGTGGCAAATTCATGGATTCCTGGTACCCTTATTGTGTTGCCACTTGCCAGTCAGCCTATTTTCTTCATTCCTGGACTTTTTAGTTAGAAAGGAATTGAAAGAAATACATAATGCTACCAAAGGAATAGCAATCTTTTTTTAGCTTACCCTTATTCCATTTTTTTTGACTGAATACTCTTATTCCATTTGATTGTAGATTTATTATTAGTTCATCAAACCAAAGTTTGTTCTTGTAGGTTGGCAGTGTTGATGTACTCCATTGCTACTATGCCCATGGGGAGGAGAATGAGAACTTCCAAAGACGTACCTATTGGTTATTAGAAGAGTAAGTTCTGACATTGCTACGATTCTTTAATATAAACAATTCTAAAGATATCTGTTAGTTGAGATGATTTGATAACAAAAGTGTGCCAGTATGTGATTATTATTCTGTTTTTCAGGGGTTTCATGAATATCGTTCTTGTGCACTATCTTGAGGTCAAGGTACGTTTAGTTTGACTCGTTTAAACTTACATATTCTGTTTGGTTTGCAAGTTTTAGTCAATATCTACGGAATAAGTGATCAATGCACATACATCTATGATCTGCCATATACAAATTTTGGTGGTAGCAGTAGGGTTGACCCATCCATACCTTAATTCGCAAATCGCAATCCCTCACTCATGGAACAGGACAACAACGAAAAATGATCAAAATTGCTACAGGGTATATGACACAACAATGGTGATAGGCAGGTGTATAGGCCTGTGCAAACTAGAATTTTGCCATTATTCCATTCCCAGTCATCTGACATACTTTGGAAGTTTTTTTGCTTCCAGTATAAAGATGAATAAATAGGTTATAGGGGAATACTTTTTCGTTCAGCTTCTGCTTCCATATCCATATTTGATGTTCCAGGGAAAAATGAATTTCCAGGGTGGCAAGCAAAGTTTCAGCCGTTCTAAAGAAGCTGAAGAGAGTGCAGGATTATCTAATGCTGATAGTCCTGCATGCTCAAACTCTTTCGCTAGTCAGAGCCAGGTAGCCTCCCAATCTATGGACGCTGAAAGCCCAATTAGTGGACAGATTTCGGAATATGAGGATGCTGAAACAGGTCTTGCTGTTTCTCTATCTTCGTTCTGCATCATCTGCACCAACTATAAATTAACTGATGCATATTCAATAATTTAACTTCTTTCAGTGTATCTAAAGCAAAATTCGGTGCAACAGATAATTGTCGAGCAAGCTCCAGATACCACCCTTTCGTTGAGATGCAGCAGCCTGTGGATGGAGTCATGATGGATAATATGTTGTGTGTTTCAGTTCCAAGTACTTCTGTAAATAATCCAGGCAAGATCCCTACTCTATCTAATCTAATGACATTTTATTCTAATGTTGCCAAGCTCATATTTCATTTTACAACAGGTGCATGTTATCGTGGTGAAATACTAACTACAACAGCTAACTCAGAAAATCATTTTGCTACTCATTATGGCATACCTGGTGTGTTCAATGAAGCTGGAGCTGGATTAAGGGGTGTTTCCAAAACTGTACATGATTCAGTGCGGTTTGGTGAGCCCTATCCTGTACACCCAACTGAGCTTATGGAGCCAGCACTTTATTCTTCTATTGCCAGTATGGAATCTAACAATCTGGATGATAACTCACGGTTGGAAACATTCATGTCTGAGGCACTGTACACCAACAACCTCACTCAAAAAGAAGCTGATGCACTGAATGCTGCGGGCATGACGTCATCACAGGTGCGCAATTAGTACTTGCATTGATTGCACTGAGTCCTGCGAGATCCTAGTTTTTATGTGGCTGTCAGGCAGCTTCTTGGCACACCCTTCACTTTCTGGCTATGATTGTACCTGCAGAGTAGAACTAGGATTGCCCTTCCTGCTCTGCAACTTCATAGCAGTAACATTTTGGGGCCATGATCTGTGAATTAGTTCTGAAATCTTTAATACATATGGTTCAGAACTTCGGCTGACACATGGGCATGACCCATGATGTATTCTTAAGGCTTCTGCATGTACTGCTGATGTATGTATGTTAAAGATACTTAGTGATGATTGCAAAATCTGACACAGAATTAAATGTTGCCATAAATTTTCAGGTAGAGAATAATAGCTATGCAGATGGGAGCATCCGGTATCCACTTTTAAAGCAGTCATCACTAGATCTCTTTAAGATCGAGCCCGATGGTTTGAAGAAATTTGATAGCTTCTCGAGATGGATGAGTAGTGAACTTCCAGAAGTAGCTGATTTGGATATCAAGTCCAGTTCTGACGCCTTCTGGAGCAGTAATGAAACCGTGAATGTTACTGATGGCACTAGTATACCTATAAATGAACAGTTAGATGCATTCGCAGTCAGCCCCTCACTTTCCCAAGACCAGCTCTTCAGCATTATTGACGTTTCTCCAAGCTATGCATGCACTGGCTCTAGGAATAAGGTACGAACCATTCTTTATATTTCTTCTGCTGTTATTTTGATTTTTTTACCATATGTACAACATAAGTTGCCCAAGATTATTACTATGTCGAGCATTATGTTTTAGTTGATTTTCTAATAGTCGCCTTCATTGCTCATCTTTCTTTTGCCAACCACCTGATGCAGGTCCTAATTACTGGTACATTCTTGGCAAATAAAGAACACGTGGAAAATTGCAAGTGGTCATGTATGTTCGGGGATGTTGAAGTACCTGCAGAGGTTTTAGCAGATGGCACCCTGCGCTGCTACACGCCAGTACATTTATCTGGACGAGTCCCATTTTACGTGACATGCTCCAATAGGGTGGCTTGTAGTGAAGTGCGAGAGTTTGAGTTTCATGATTCTAATGCCCAACATATGGATACTTCAGATCCCCATACTACAGGCATAAATGAAATGCATTTGCACATTCGTCTTGAGAAGTTGCTTTCCTTGGGACAAGATGACTACGAGAAGTATGTTATGAGTGATGGAAATGAAAAGTCTGAAATAATCAACACTATTAATTCCTTAATGCTTGATGATAAATGGTCAAACCAGGCAGTTCCATCAGATGAGAAAGAAGTTTCCACTGCACGGGATCAGAATATTGAGAAATTGGTGAAAGAGAAGTTATATTGTTGGCTTATTCATAAGATACATGATGAAGACAAAGGTCCCAACGTGCTTGGCAAGGAAGGACAAGGTGTGATTCATTTGGTAGCTGCTCTTGGGTATGATTGGGCTATAAGGCCGATAATTACTGCAGGTGTAAAGGTGAACTTCAGGGATGCTCGAGGATGGACTGCGCTTCACTGGGCTGCATCATGTGGAAGGTATTGCATGAATTATTTGATCTACGGATGTGATTACTTTTACTCTTTTTTTGCTGACTCATATTTTGTTGTTTTAGGGAGCGGACAGTTGGGGCCCTGATAGCAACTGGAGCTGCACCTGGTTTATTGACAGATCCAACTCCTCAATTTCCATCAGGAAGAACAGCGGCTGATTTGGCATCAGAAAATGGACACAAAGGCATTGCTGGTTACCTTGCAGAGTCTGCTTTGACAAGTCATCTTTTAGCACTTACACTGAAAGAATCCAAGGATGGGAATGCAAAAGAAATATGTGGCTTAGGAGCGACTGAAGATTTTGCAGCATCCAGTTCTGCTCAACTTGCTTGTGGGGACTCTCAGGCCGAGTCATTGAAGGATTCACTTACTGCAGTTCGTAAATCAACACAAGCTGCAGCCAGGATATTTCAAGCTTTTAGGGTGGAGTCATTCCACAGAAAGAAGGTGGTTGAATATGGAGATGATGATTGTGGATTATCTGATGAGCGGACTCTTTCGCTTGTATCTATTAAAAATGCCAAACCTGGACAGAATGACGGGCTTTCACATTCAGCTGCTGTTCATATCCAAAACAAGTTTAGAGGATGGAAAGGTAGAAAGGAGTTTATGATTATTCGACAGAAAATTGTCAAGATACAGGTATTTCTGTGTGCCATTCTTTACTTATTTTTGTTCTATTTCGGTCTGCTGAACTATCATACAATTGAATGATTCTTCAGATTTCTTGTAGCTTCATTTATTTGATTTGGTGATAGGGCAGTTAGTTTTTAACACGAAAATAACATCCAAAATTACAAGCTACAGACAAACTAAAGCGATTCCATACAACTATACTATCCAGTATGGATTAGCGGGTGTTTAGACAATTGAAAAAAATATCAGTTTTATTTTTTGGTTTATACTTAAGATCTGTTTATCGAGGTTGTACTCTGTTATTCTACAAGTTCTGAGGTTTCTGCTGTTTTGAAATTTGGTATATACGATCATTTTACACTCCACTGCCTCAACGCTGAATGACTGTTGAACCAATACTTGAACACTTGAACCTACTTTTCGTCCTTTATAATCAGAGGTACAGTAGGGAATGATGCCAACCCTTGTGGCTGTCATGACTTGCGCTGCAGAAGTTACAGCTTGGTAGAACAACTCCACTAAATTTGGTTGTTCGTCATTACTATAGAAACACACTTCTGTTTTTGTTTTATAAATTGCAAAATTATATTTCTGTTTTTCATCAGGCCCATGTACGAGGACATCAAGTAAGGAAAAGCTATCGTAAGATAGTCTGGTCTGTAGGCATTGTGGAGAAAATTATATTGAGGTGGAGGAGAAAGCGAAGGGGCTTGCGTGGTTTCCAACCTGTAAAACAGCTTGAAGGTCCATCGCAGATCCAACAGCTTGGAGGTCCATCACAGATCCAACCTGCAAAGGAAGAGGAAGAGGATGAATATGACTACCTGAAAGACGGCAGGAAGCAGGCTGAAGGCAGATTACAAAGGGCACTTGCTCGTGTGAAATCGATGACTCAATACCCAGAAGCCAGGGAACAATACAGTAGACTTGCAAACTGTGTTACAGAACTGAAGGAGCCTCAGGTTAGCATCCTTTTTCCCTAACAACCATGAAGACTTTTTATGTAACCAAGATACCTTTTTCTGAAACCAAAATATGCTGCTGCTTTTTTTTTTTTGGCTTTGGCAGGCGATGATTCAGGATGAAATGCTAAGCGATGCAGCTATTGCTGATGGAGGCGACTTCATGGCTGAACTGGAGGAGCTATGCGGGGATGAGGACGCACCAATGTCCTCCATTTTGTGACATTGAGGAGTTTTACTAGATCAGTTAGGCTGCGACCTGTTCTTTACCAGGCTAGCTGTAAATTCTTGTGCTAGATGTTCAGTGCTCACTGTTCGACTCTATATAGCGTTATACCTAATACCATTCGACTTCTATTACCCTTTGTGTGCTTGGTCGTGTATCAGCCCGCTGTTAGCCTTTATGATTCAGCCTCGCTAGATGAATCGTATATATCACGGGAGCTGCCGGCTTCAATGGTTTACGGATTTGCTACTCGCTAGATGACTCGTATGACAGTACGGACGACGTAGTAAGATGCCTAAACGCAGATGCTATACTACGCAAATTAACCAATTGAACCAGCATTTTAATCTGACCAGATTTGAGGGCCTTTTCGAATCGCGGGACTGACAAAATGGATGAATAGAAAAAAAAATATAGGATTATGGGCATGTTTGGTTCACCAAATATTTGGTAGCGCTAAATTCTTAGTAAGTTTTGTACTACAAAGTCTTTGGTAGTGTAGAGTTGTATTATATATGTGCCAAATTTTGATGATATGAAGAAAAAGGTTTTAGATTAGTGACAAATTAATCATAGGCAATACTAATAATTTGGCTCCAATTGAAACATACTATTAATATTTAAGCTACCAATAAATTGGTAAGACATATTTTGGCATCAATCCAAAGAGGCCCTTTGATAGGAATGCGATTGTAAAATAAACGATTACAAAACACAAGAAACAATTGTTTGAATAGACCGAATGAAAAACATATTAATCGGATGAGAGAGATAGACTTAAAGGCAATTTTTTTAAGAGGTTAGAGCTCTTGCTAGCTTTTCTTCAAATTTATATGCATTGAACCATTTCTTAGAAATTTTATAGGACTCAAAGAGCTTAAATCTTTTGTTTTAAAGGGCCAAATAGAAAAAATTCTATTAGGATTTGAATCCTACAAAATTATTTTATAAATTCTTTGTTTCAAAGAGGGACTGAAGTTTGAACCCGTTTGAATTTATGACAATTTTTCATACGGGCCAAGAAAAGTAAACTTTCGTCAGCTACGTATAAAATTGTAGTACTGATTTCACATGTCAAATTCTCGATGCAGCACAGCAGCATCGTATCTCAAACCAGATCATCTTTGACAAGAGCACGCATCTCGGAGCAACCACCGCCCTCGCAAAACTGTCTCGCAATTTTCGGGATTTCTTCCCGTCACTGCGGCCCTTCAGCCTCCCCGCTTGCTAGGGTTTTGTAACGCCGCCGCCGCAGCAGGACACCCAATTCGGAACCAACCCGGCGGCCGCGTGAGGAGGAGGAGGAGGAGGAGAGGCGAGCGAGAGAACTCGAGGTCGGGAGAGATGAGGCTCCTGACGCACAACATGCTGGCGTCGAACGCGCGGGGCGCGGTCACCGGCTACCCGCTGAAGCTGCAGGTGGTGAAGTGGTCGACCAAGGAGGCGGAGCCCAACCCCGACTTCCTGCGCGGCATACTCCCCAAGATCGACTGGCCGGCCCTCGTCGCCGCTACCCAGGCCCTCGGCCTCCCGGAGCTCCTCCCCGAGGCGCCGCCCACCGACGCCGAGCTCTCCGCCGAGGGCGCCGCCGAGGACGAGGGCAGCGCGCTCCGCCGCCTCCACCGTGCGCTCCTCGAGATCCACATCGAGGAGGGCACGCTCGTCTGCCCCGACACCGAGCGCTGCTTCCCCATCTCCAGGGGCGTCCCCAACATGCTCCTCCACGAGGACGAGGTGAGGAACTGATTCGCGTGCCTCACCTTGGTTGCTCCTCGCATAGTGTTCCATGGCTTGAACTCTAAAATCTCGGGTGTACCAAGTACGAAATGTCGAGGTTACAATCCGATAGATGCTTAGATACTTAAGACGTTTTTCTTGTAATTGCACTTTGTATCAGTAATGGGTGCTCCGACCTTATGCTATAATCTGATTTAGTAATGTGGTGCCAAAATTTGTTACAAGCAACTGGTAAGGACCTGAGTAAGGTGTTGTATGCAAAGTGGATTGAGAATTTTTAGGTTACCTTTTGTTTGCTTAGTGCGATGCTGAATGTGGAACTTTTATCTCGGTGAGGTGAGAAAATATGGCACTTAGAGCAGTGGCGGACACGCACATGAAAAGTAACAGAGTGCTAGTGTATCGGTGTCAGATTAAGTGATTAACAATGTGCATGGTACAGAGTTAACACCAACTTTCTATTGCTTGATTGTTAGGTTTTTTATTGTATTAGCAAGGAATTCATGCGAATGATTCATTTAGTCTTTCCAGTAGAACAGTAGAGTACTTCTGGGTAGAATAGGGGAACAACTTTCATGTAAGAAAGCTTCAAGGCTTAGGCATTAGCTACAAAGCACATTAGATTATACTAATTAGTGAAAGGATTTGGGGGCTGGTGCCCACTCTCCAATTTGGCCCCAATGGTGCTCCACCAGTGCATAGTAGTGTGCTTAGCTGTTTAGTTTGAGTGCTGAGACTTGTTGTGGTAACCCATATTATAGGGAAATTTACTTAAACTTTGCTCCAAAATACCATAGTACTGCTTATGGATATGGCCATTCCAGATCTAATACAAAATTTCAGTATAGTGTTGATCATCTCATCATCTAGCTTAGAATATAGTGTTGATCTACCTTTGTTGCAAACATGCATGAAATCCAAGTATCTGTCTGGATTCTGAAAATTGGATTCATCCTGAGATCGTAGCTTGGAGCATTTGAAGATATATAATTACATCCAAGTAAGGCCATCATGTTTTTCACTTGTGGCTGTTGACTAGCAAATCTCTATTTAGTTATTATGCATGCACATCTCATTTCCTCATACGGTCATCCTCATCAACCAACATGCTATTGACAGGAACTGTTGCGAATTGTGATATGGTAGGCTGGTAGCTGTTTGGTTTTGAATACGTATAAATTGCAATGAAGTTGGTGAGGTGTCATTTCTGTTGTTCTTTATAGCAAATTGCTGGTTTTGGTAATCAGCTTATATATAATATTTCATCCATAGATGGTTCAGATAGTTAAGACTGAAAGCTATCAATATTGATTTGGTTGAGAAATATTTACTCTCGGAGGACAAGGCACCAAAGTACCAAACATGTTCTATGTGTCTGCAGATAACATACTTTCAGAAGTACATTGCGTATGACCTGCAAAATCTATATTACTCAGATCGTTTTTGTGTGCGGTGTCAAATATTATGAAGTGACCTCATGGGTAGAAACATAGAGTTGCTATTTGAGGAGGATTTTGTAGTACATGCTACAGAAATGTGGTAGAACAGTAGTATGGCCGTATGGGACAGCCCTTGAAGCCTTGGTTTTTTAGCCATGAAGTGATGTAAGGCCAACAGGGAGGGGGGGTTATTTTGTATCACCGGCGAGTTTTGTGTTGATATTCAAAATCATTTCTGGGCTTTGGACGAAATATAAGGCCGTCAATGTTATCGTTAGTTCTATATGATGTGCCACTTTTATTAGCCTAATGTTGATGGTACCCATCCTGATCCTGGGAGCCATCTGCGGTTTGTTTTTGGATTTGTTTTGTTCGGCACTTCTGGAAGGAGACTTGAAGCCATGTGTACTGCAAAAATGATTGGATATTGTACCGTAGCCAACTCATTGATGGATATGGTCTCATACTCACATTCACGGATTGACTTTTGGGCCTGCTTGAAAGGCATTTTTAAGCCCGAAGACATGATCGATACAACGGTTTTTTAATATATTTTAGGGTAAGATTTTCTACAATTCTACTCTTAGTGGCTGGACATCCAAGGCTGAGCGAGAGAACTTCTAAATTAATCCTAAATTAAGTTCTATAACTAAATAGGCTGTGGTTCAAACAAGTAGACCCAAAGCGCAAAGAGCTTGCAAGAAGGAGCGCTTGGTTTGCAGGGATGGTGTGGGTGCTGTACAGTCTACAGCGCTAGAGTCTTGCCCCCTCATCAACATGTTAGTTAGAAATGGCAACAGTGTTCTCTCTACTTTCAAAAGAAACAAATAAAGGGAAAAGAAAACAGCTCTCTCCACAGGGCAGGGGTGACTTACTAATCTCTACTATTATAAAAACAAAATGTTTCTATCAAATTTTTTGTCGATCGCTGACATCATCATCACGTCATACTGACGTCATCCAAAATTGTAAGAGTCCCGTTGCCTGCGCAAAGATGCCTCTGCTGCTAGGCCCGCTTGCCAGCCGGGCTGAGCAAGCGCAGCGCTCTAGGCCGAGCAAGCCAGCCGGCCGATACTGCCGTCTCCCTATGCCAGCCGGACCAACATGGCAAGCCTTTGGGCCCCGTGCACGT
The DNA here is from genome assembly GCA_003991445.1 of Oryza meyeriana var. granulata. Classification (NCBI taxonomy): domain Eukaryota; kingdom Viridiplantae; phylum Streptophyta; class Magnoliopsida; order Poales; family Poaceae; genus Oryza; species Oryza meyeriana. The sequence continues at coordinate 363,208 of RYFJ01000734.1, read as the reverse complement.
GAAGACCAAGCCCACAAGCTTAGTTGTCTGACCGAGTCATGCATGTGCAGCCATACACAAACAACCAGCCCATGCATGCTCGAGCTGACCTAAGTACATGCGTGCATCCCTTTCTTTGCATTTTCTTCTTCCAATTTTCGTGTCGCAGTCGTAAGACTAGGCCCATTTTTGCAATGGGGATAGGAATTTTATTGGCATGCTGTATTTTGATAATATATTCGTGTCAAAAATCTGAAGTAGATTCTGTCTTAAATAACAACATACTTTATTATAATTTTATTTTTTTCCGTAGCAATGCACGGGTATTTTTCTAACCATGCCTTAAATTTGTAGTTTCGTGATAAGTTCAATACTAATATATAGTTTTTAAAAATAAATTAACTCGAAATTTAAAGTGGAATGATTTTTTTCTTATTTGGGCTGCAAAATAAATGTATAAACAACTCCGAAATTAAAGTCATGTACCAAAGTACAAATTAACACCTCCATATCATGTCAGGTTTTAATTTTAAAATTCACAATTATATTGTAACAGTGAATAGTGAGACGACATGACCAAAGAAATATAGTTGAAGTTTCTAACTTACAATTTAAGGAAAGCAAATGCATTCCCTACGTCTATCGTACCCTGTTCGACTTGAGCCATCATCTCTAGCTTGCCGTGACGCTGGCACGCTCGGTCGCGTGAGCGCGTGCTCGCATAGGAGTTGGTGCAGAGGTCAAGACGCGCGGGGAGCCGCTGGTTTCTTTTCATGCTACTTAGGCAGTGTTCCTAACTGCTTCTTAGCTACCTTATTTAAGTGGCACGTAAAACGAGAAACGTCATTAGCGCGTGATTAATTAAGTATTTATTATTAAAAAGTTGAAAAATGGATCTATTTGCTTTTTTAGAGCTACTTTCATATAAAATTATTTTACAAAAAATACACCATTGATCGTTTTGGGAAGCGTGCGCGCGGGAAACGAGGAGTTAAGCTGCTGGCTTTCAGCTGAAACGAACAGGGCCTTATTATATCTCTATTAATCACTTCACATCTATTAATTACTGTGCTTTTTTCTAAGTCTTTATATTATTAAAAGGTGTTATAGTATTTTTTAGTTTTATTTCTTAGTCTCTTCAAAATAATTTTAAAATAGCTATATTTTATAACAGAAAAAGTATATAGAGATAGACATAGATTCAGTTAGAAGAGAAGTAAGTACTACTGCAATTGGATCTAATTCGTGTGGTCAAATTGGATGTTACTGTTTATCTAGAACTAAAGTACAGAGTATTGAAGGGAATAATAAGTTGCCTCTTAGCATTAGCAGGTATGCAGCCGTTGCTTGTATTGACAGGCAGGCGGATCAGAATGGGTAACATGTGCCCCCTACCACCGCTATTAAATCATTATCTTTACTGGATTAGCGTCCTAAACAGCGGAAGAAAAACGGAAACGAATTAGAAGCAGAGACCGTACGTATCCCCATGCAAACATGAACGATCTCTGGTCTGTCTGGACGTGGACCTGGACACTGACGGACGAAAGATTTCGGGAGATGAGGTTAGAAGAGGGGTACGTACCACTGCGAATGGATCTAATTCGAGAGTGGTCGAAACCAGTAACTTGGATCGTGTGTACAGTGTCGATTGATCATGGCGGCGTTCTCTCTCTCATCGACCGATCGATCCGGCGATCTGTAGTGCTCATGCTGCCGGCCGTGCAGGGTGAAGGCCGTGCTGCATCACGGTTGGCGCCGGAGTGGCCGCCCGCGCCTCGCACAGTGGAGGGCCGTCAGCGCCCTCACCGGCGGGATGACGCTCTCGGATTACCTGCTGTGGAAGACGACGACGGTGGAGCGCCTGCCTCGAAAGCCGGCGCCGGATGTGCACCAGGACCGCGCCGTCATAGTCGGGATGGTCGTCTTCGTCGGCGCAGTCATGGTCGTCTGTCACATCGCCCACGAGGTCCAGCAACGCACCTACTGGCTCCGCCGCCACGATGAACGCACGCTCTCTGCAAGCGGCGTGGCGGCATGGCTTCAGGCGTGGGAGGCGGCCAGGCTCAACACTTCAAGCCACGCGTCGTCTGGCGCACATTAATTATTAACATGTACAAGTATAATCATCACTAATTATATATATATATACACACACACTATTATTATAAAAATTAGTATTGATTCCGTCCGTCCTCCTCGTCGTGTCTTTCCGGGTCGCGTGTCTTTCGCTTGCGTAATCCCGCATGTTTAGCGTAGAGTGCGAGTCTGATTCCGCATCATGCATCGCTACTCCGGGAGATGAGATGTTTTCGACTCTGTTTACACGGGAGATTACATAGCGATACAGTCTGCTTCTTCCTTTTATAAACCAAATCGGATATCAGACAAAGCAAAAAAAAAAAAAAATCGATAGCATGCAAGAAAATCTATTATGGCCTTATGGATCATTTTCAAACTAAATCGGCCAGAGAGAGGAGGAAGAAGAACAATCAAATGGGCCAAAGAGAGAGAGGAGAAAGAACAGTAACTAGAGTAAGAATGATAAGTAAGACACACAACTATAGAAGAATAATACACTAACAAGTCAAGTCACAGTTAATTGATTTACCTCCAGAGGGAAATTAATCACACATAATAAGATATGATTTCTCCCAAATACAAATGTCGAATCCAATCCAAACAAGATAAGGAGCATGTTGACACTTGACACCAGCTGCATCTCGGGTTTGGTTTCCTGTGTGCTTAGCCGAGCCGGGCTTGGCTTGGGGGAAACGCAAAATCACGAACTCCGAGCCAACTCTTCCTCTCAGCTCCTATTCTCCCTCTGCTGCGGAGATGATGGCAAACAAGGAGGAAGCATAGAATCAGAGGTGGGAGATGATGACGACAGTCTGAGGAAGAGGAAGAGGAAGGGGACTGATCTAAGAGGCGACGAGCTAGGTCACCGTGTCTAGATCTGGACGGCGGTGAGCGAAGAAACGACGGATATGGGAGACGACCATCGAGAGAGGCCATGAGTTCGAGGGAGGGTTGCCACCACCAACTAGCCTTTCTTTGGCCGAATCCGGCAGCCATGAGCTTGACGCTGCTAGATCCGGCGGGTCTTGAGCTCATGGCCAACGCACCGGGTGCTCCAACGGCATCAGCGTGAACAGCTAGACGAGGCAGCGTGAACAGTGAGCTCATTGGTGTCGAGGTGAGGGCGCGCGGTGGGGTCTTGCAGAGAGGGGCGAGCAGCCATGTCGATTTGTGGGGAGGGTCGAGCGCCGTCGAACAACTCGATGACGGCAACGAAGCCAACCCCTTGCCCTTGCCTGTTCCTTTCTTTCTTTCTCTTTTTTCTTTTGGGCCCAGGAGTGGGCTGGCAGTTATCTACTCGAGCAGACGGATCGAATGATTGCCAGGCTCCTGTTTTCATGAAGCAAAGAGATTTGGGCTTTCTTTCATAAAAACGAGTATTCTACATGAATTTCTCTGGAGCGAAAATAACAAACATGGGACACACTCTATTTTCAGTTGACATAAATAATATAGAAAATATGCTCATTTTTATCTTATTTTTATACCTATCTTTTTTTGCAAAATTTTTATACCTATCTCTACTACTTCTCTACTACTATTTCTATCTCTACTATTTATGTACTACTATAAAAATACAAGGTCACGTACATGCATTTCAAATTAAATTACGTTAGTTATATAGTAGTTATTCTGGTACTATACGTGGTTTTGTGTGAGCCTTTATGTGAGAGAATTGAAACAAAATCAACTTTAAATATGTCGTGAAATTCATCTATACTTTTTTGGTACTGGTTTTTTTCATGTTTTTTAATTTAAAATATGGCTAATACTGTTAATTCATTCAATTTGTTAATAGATGATAAAATTTTTTCATGCAAAATTAATTTGGATGAAAATAGTTTCTTTCCGTTGCAATGTATAGACAAACTGCTAGTGGTAGACAAATAGTCGTAAACATTTGCATTTTCTCTTGATTATTTCTACTTGTGCCAAAACTTGGTTAAGTGGTTACGTTAATGCTCAGCTATGATGTTTCAGAGGTGTCTGTCCCTTCATGCCTTCCCACGTGCAGGCATTTGCTGCCACGGCCCAGCGAGAATAGTTAATTTTTGTCATCAAATCTTCAACTGCCCCTACTAAATGCAGCCCAATTAACACCATTAAAGTGGAGAAGAAATGAAATCTTAAAACATTTATTAGGGCTTGATGGGCCAGATTTCTCCTCTGACATGCCACATCCAAATATTAGTGCATTCTACTTCGTTGAGTGCACTGAAATGTTAGCTAAAACATGTGAATGGCTGCCGAAGTAAACCCAACCCCCCTAAGGTAAACCCTGGACCCTGGTAGTGGCTGCCGAAGTAGCAAAAACCTATTGATGAAACTAACCTTAGGATTTAATGTGAATGGCTGCGAGAGTTTGAGCTCTGTAAAATGCATGTTTTTTTTAATTTTAATGTTGATTATTTTTTCAAATTTTTGCTTTAGGCTAGGGTCGAAAATGAGCTGCTCCCTTTTTGAAACAACAATCGATAGTTTGATGAGAAACAATGATTTCTTTTAGATAATAAAATTCATTCCGACCTTTGCTTCAAAGAAGCTATAGCCAATCATTACAGAGATTACATGATGAATGAATACGAACTACACTATATTACAACTTGATTTAAAACAAGAAAACTACTTAGAATATCACCTTAAAGACATATATTTCCATCTATGGTTGGATAGAGCAACGACTTGCAAGTGTATGTAAGAATATACGAAATCAGCGGTCGACTCTTGTGTAGATCGAATTTCGCTCCCATCACTGCCGGCGATTGACGTTAAACTAAAGCGGAAGATAACGTTGAAGAATAACTGAGCTGTAAATCAGTCATTCATCTAGATCTTACCACCGCCATTGCCAATGAACGCCATCCGACGAGGACACCACCACAAGAACGCTGCACCAACATGAAATATCCAATACGATGCCTTCAAGAAGATTATGACATATAGAATATCTCCATCGTTATTTTAGACATCCAAAACAAGGTTTTCACTCGGAGAGTCCACCCGAGACACGGGTGAGGGAGGGAGCGTCATCACATCGTCTCTAGGAAGATATGTGACGCCTACAGACATTATCGATGTCGGTTCAACATCGTCTAGCACGCGACGATGATGTAGCCGTCAGATCGTATGAGGTCATCCCTGACCCGAGCCCCTGCTCTGCTGCTCGTGGTCATGCTGCCGCAGACCTTGTGCCTGTCGCAACTGTTGTTGGATCATGTGCAGAAGAGCTTGCTGATGGCCACGTTGCTGCCGCCGACTTGTCTCCAACCATCACCGCAACTGAGATACCGAGCAATGGCTCTGCCTCTCCTGCCGCCGAGGTTGCACCACCGAACAAAATGCTGCCGTGAAAGTGTAGGAAAACATGCCCCATCTCGCTGTCCTTTCAGCTAGGCGTCGGTGGACTGCTCCAATGGCGGTAAGGAGAGAGGTGACGGCGATGACGAGGCACTGGTTTCAGTTACGAGGCTATCTCCATTGGATGTATTTTTCAAGTATATATCTTGTGGTCTCAACATGTACATTTAACAATTGAGGCATGCTTGTTTGAGCTGTGGTTTATTTTAGATTTTGGAATTAGTCTATAGTTTTTTCGTTGCTTTCTATTTTTTTTTAACCTTGGGTTTTAGAATATTACAAGTATAGATATACAAGTCTTTGTCCTAAGGTTATTTTTTGTTGCTCGATCAAATGCCTTTGGCTTATGAGTGGTAACGGTAAAAATGCGTTCTAAGCAATCCCCGACTGAACCCAATCTACAAAAGTTTCGAATATGATTTAGCACTAGTACTTCTAATTCTAAGAACACACGAGTACCCCCATTCTTTTGTGTACCCTTAAACTAACAGTTTTCAAACATGTGTAAAATTGTAAGATAAACAAAGATAAGATCATTTATAGTGAGATGCTTTATTTTTATGTTTTAAGAACATCATATAGTAACAAGACATCAACTTGAAATATATAGCACATATAATATATTGTGTTATTTTTTAAATAATAAATACAAGAGACAAGTTACATTGGAACAATATATATATAATTTTATCTGGATAAGGCTCCTTTCATCTCTCTATTTATTAATTCTTTGCCACATAAAAAAATGTTAACATAACACCATATTTAATAATAATAAAACTTTTCTTGAAAGTGGTCTAATACTACTCCACTGTCTTAGAAAAAAAACAAAATCATCCGCCTAGTATATACTCCATCTAATTGGAATATCTGATTATCTGCCATCTGAAATTCTGAATTCTGGCCCCTTCAAACGGTCTCTTCCACGAACACGTTGATGGCGTTTCCGCTCTCCCATCGCTAATTCACTACCCGGCGAAAAAAAAAAACTCTCGCATGATTCAGCACACGCTACACAAAAACTCAGAAAGTGAGAGGTAGAGCGGTGGATGAGCCACCTCCCGCCGGCCGCCGCCATCCGGGGCCCACGGCTCCCGGCGACCAGTCGCGTGGCGTGTGCGCCGCCGAGTAGACGAACGAGTGCACGAAACTTCTTCTATAAATTCCCTCACTTATTCCGGGCCCACCACCCGCTATTCACTTCCCGCGCGGACGACGCGGTATCACTAACGCCTGCCGCCTTGACGTGACGGCTAAGGCTACATTCGGAATAACCGGTGGAGAGAAAATTTTCCCTATTTTTTATAAGTATTTTTTTAAACTGTTAAGTGGTATATTTTTTAAAATTTTTTATATAAAAGTTATTTAAAAAATTATATTAATCTATGTTTTATTTAAAATAATTAATACTTAATTAATCATACGTCAATAGATTATCTCGTTTTACGGTATCTTTTTTCTCTTTTCTCATCTTCAAACTATTCCTAAATCCCGTCCACGTGGACGGACAAGAAGAAGCAACCAGTAATAAAGAAGAGAAGTACTCCCTACGTCCCAAAATATAGCCATCCTAAAATATAACCATCTATAAGTGTTTTTGGAGAAATTAAGAATTAGAGTATAAAGTCTAAAATATCTATCATTAATGCATGGTGTGTTGAGGGGATTAAAGATACTCCCTTCGTTTCAATTTAGTTGTAAATCTCACACTAAACTAGGAGATGTAGTAAATTACATTGTTATCCTTATTAATTATATTCTGATCAATTTTTCAAAGCAAACTTTGAAATTCCTTGTGAGAAATACTAGTACTAGTATGGCCGTATTGATTAAGGGTAGAAAGGGAAAGATATCTCTGAAAGTGCTTTTAAATGTGAGAATAATAAGTATTTTGACGAGGAGAGTAGCTTTGGTGAAGTACAGGAAGTAATGAGATAAAAATCACATTTGACATATATTAGGTACTCTCTCTGTTTTAATTTACTTGTCATTCTAGCAAATCTCACACTAAACTAGAAGATATAACAAATTACATTATTACTTTTATTAATTACATTCTAATCAATTTTTCAAAGCAAGCTTTAAAATTCCTTATGAGGAGTACTAGTACTAGTATGGCTATATTGATTAAGGGTAGGAAAGGAAATGCACATTTAAAAATGCTTTGGAATATGAGAATGATAAATATTTTGACAAAAAAATTAAATGCTAGAATGAAAAGTAAATTAAAACGGAGAAAGTAGTTATATTTAAAAAAATTAAATTGTAAATATAACTATATTTCGGGACGAAGAGTAATAAGGGGAAGCAACCAATAATAAAGAAGAGACCTCTCCTCCAATAAGAACCTGCCACGTGGGTGCCAATGTCCACGTCTGCTCGTACGTGCATATGGCATAGGGTGCGTGCAATGTTTTGACCTCGGTTATTAGCACTAGCTCATTAATTGGCAATTTGGCACGGGAGTGTGACTCAATTGAGCGTATTGAATGGCTTAGCCGTATGTATAATGAGAAGTGTTATTAGTGTGTGATTAATTAAGTATTAACTATAAAAAATTTATTAAAAAATAAATTTATTTGATTTTTAGAGATTCTTCCATATAATTTTTTTTTAAAAAAATATATCGTTTTATATTTTGGAAAATGTGCTAATAAAAATTAAGGAAGAAACTATAAGTTAGAAGCTGAAGCAAACACCATGCTATTCCTATTTGGCTGATGTGATTTAGTCCACAGGTTAGGTTTCAGCTCAACTAAAACTATCATAAGAAGAAAAACGTCCTGGATGTTGATAGGAAAGTTTTGTGTCCACACAGAGGTGTGTGTACTTGGCAAAACTGATGTGCCTTTTACTTGGCTAATGTTAACTTCAGACTCAACCACCGAAACTGCGGTACTAGTAATTGTTAGGCTCTCTTGTCCCATCCTTTCGTAGCTGATTATATGTCGTAGCACTTATTAACGATAAAAAATAATTTATAGATAAAACTTTTATATATATGTCTTTAATGATTTGAAAGCGAATACTAAAAAATAAAGTACGATAAAAAATTTTAAAAACCAACTTCAAAATTAAATTTTAGAATTTAAATTTTAACAGCGGCTTATAAGCCGAAGAGCAAACATGTGCAATGTTTCCTTGCAAGCTATATGTTGGAGCACAGTTTTTGTTTCTTTGGAAAACCGCAGAAAGGAAAATTAACTACTCACCACTGTTAAGATAGCTTTTGTTATTATCTTTGAAAAAGAATATTCATTCGATGACTTGCCATGGGGTTTTCAATTATCTACGCATTCATCTTTTTGTAAAACATCTTCCTGTAAAGATTAGAGGTCAAGGCCTCAAAGGCATATGGCTAAAACCGTGTGCTAGCATCATACCTTTTGTTTTTGGACAACAGATGAATCATACATTGTTGAATAGGCTATATATAGAGCATTGCCTGATTAATTAAGAAGATTGGCATTCTTTGGTCAATATCGCTGCAAGCATACTCAAGGTAGCACGCCGTACACATTTGGATGCCAATTTGGAAAGTGAAGGGTACTTAATTTGTGTGTTGCCACCAGCAAACAAGCAAAGAGATTAGGCAGATGACCGGCCCCACTGTTTCAGTTACTCGTTCAAACAGATTTCCGCATTAATTATAAACCACTTTGTTTATATTTTTTTAGTGAGGGGTCTACTTCCTCTGTCAAAAAAAATTCCTAGAATCCTAATACAAAATTAATATATAAAAGAAAAGATTAAAATACCTCTAATCAATAGAAAATTAAGATATGTGAGTGGATAGATGAGAGATATTATAAAATTTCTTAATTTGCAGACCAAGGATAGGTAAGAGGATAAAAGTTAATTTATTTTTAGATAAAGTTTGAGGTGTAAAAGTTATTTTTTTTTTGGGACGGAGAGAGTAGCTTGGAGTAGACCAAAGTGAATAATTAATTCCCCCCTTTCAAAACTGAGGTGACACTTTGAAATATTTTCGGTTGATACTTAGTACTCCTATACGTTAACCAAGCAGCAAGATTTCAAATATTTATAGTAGTAGGATTTGCCCTATCTAAGATTTGGTTTATTAAGCTCATACACTGGTATTAGAGAACCAAAGTAACCAGACTACTGATTCATGCTATAGCATGTAGTCATCTATAACACATAGCATTGCAATATTATCGTCAAACAAAATTTTGAAAAGACAGACTAATAAAATTCATATATACACTTTTCCAAAGAACAATTACAACCAGCGTGCATGTGACAGTATTTTACAGTTGAGTGGTTTTGCAAACCATTGGGATCATCCCATTAAATTAAATTCACCTGCGCATTTAAATATCAAAGTCAGGAAGTTGGCAGTTGTTGGCGTCTTCACAAACACAAACATAACACTCACAATGGCCAGAGCTGACTAGACAAAGTGCCGGACCTGAATTGAAAAGGACAAAGCTCAACAAAATTGTCACAGAGAATTCACTGGAATTGATACTCTCTTATGGTTCGAGTAATTTTACACCACAGACCACTGGTATTATGGTCAAGGTAGCATAAAATCATACAGATTTTAGCATATAGCACATAATCTCAGGTATCACGGTCCATGAGTTTCACCAAACCACACCATTAACAAATTTGACTTAATATTATAACATAAAAATTTTTAAACTTAGATGGCTACAACTTATATGATGGATAAAAGAATTTATAAATCTGGTATGTAATTTTAGGACTTATAGTAACGGTGGATCAAGAAATAATAGGTAAATGTATGGTTTTATGAAACTTTATTACCGTAATACTCGAGATTATATGTAAGTGTATAAAAACACTACGATTTTATGCAACTTGAACCATGATATATATGGTTCTGTGAAATTTACTTTAATTGTATTTGTACTTCTCTATTTTCCCAAATATATAAGTCAAACCTTTCATATTTTTAATTCCATTCCCTCTTAGCTAAAAAAAGAGAGTACCGAATAAGTATTTAAATCAATTAACATACTATGTACTCCCTCTGTCAAAAAAAAAAGTCACTCCTAGATCTCAAAAAAATTAAGAAGAAAGATAAATGATCAAAATGCCTCTCATCAATAGAAAAATAGTATTAATAAGTGAGTAGGCAAGGGATATTAAAGGAATAAAATTTCTCGATTTACGAACTGAGGTAGGTAAGAGGATAAAAGTTAATTTATTTTGGGATAAAGTTTGAAGCGTAGAAGTTTTTTTTTTTACGGAGGGAGTACGTATAAGTGAAAAGGCAGCAAGGTTATTTAATCAACTTCTTAATTATTATTACTATGTGCAAAGTCTATAAATCGGAGGGATTAAGAAGCAATTTCAGGTTTGAATTTGTTGTCACCCACAGTTGCTAGTAACTTCATTGACCAGCTTAATCATGGCGGCATGGCCAGCTGGTCCACCGAGGTGGGCCCGCCCGGTCAGCCTGACAGTACCCTCACCATAAAAAGGGTAATACCGAAGTCCATGTCGCTAGGTGAGCCTGCCTGCCTGCTTTGCCTTAGCCCCACCAAGACCAGCGAACCTGCGGAGGAAGGGAAACCGCGGCATCGGCGGCGGCGGCGGCGGTGCGAGGGTGTAGAAAGCGCACGGAGAGGCTTAGGCGCTCCTTGCCTGCCTCGCGACTCGGTGGCGAAGCTTCGAGAAGGCCCGAGGAAGAGGAGTCGGAGGAGGAGGTGGAGGAGGTAGGGTGGTGGGGAGTACGGGCTACGGGGTGGAAGCAGCGGCGACGGCGGCGGGATGGGGAGGGACGAGCTGCTACGGCGCAGCCTGGTGGCGCTGGCGGCGGCGGTGGTGATTACAGGGGTGGTGACGGCGTCGGTGCGGAAGGCGGCGGCCACGTACGGGTTCGGCGTCCTGGCCATCGCGGGGGTGCTGCTCCCGGACTGGGAGTTCTTCGACCGCGACTACTCCCAGTGGCTCACCCCCATGCCGGCCTCCCGCCGCACGGCCGCGGAAGCCGCCGCGGATCGCGAGCACGACGTTTGGAAGTAAGCCTCCTTCCCTCTCCTGCTCTTCTCTCTTTCGGTTTGGTTTGACTGGAGTTGGCGTTCCTGGTGGATCGGGCAGCGTCGAATATCGCTGCCTTTTTACATTTGTTGACGCAAATTTGCTTAGTTTAAGGGCACTTGAGGGGGCAAATATCGCTTGTTTTGGATTTTTTTTTTTGGTGGAAGTTTCGATTTTAGAGAGAATTTCGGTGCAGAATTGGTTGGGGACACGGTAGAACGAGGAAGTTAACGCTATTTCAGGGTTTCCATTGATCAATTGCCAACTTGCCATATCGCTTCGAATTCGAGTATGTTATTGGCCAAAGTTCTATTTTGTTTGTACTGAATTTGTCAGGCGTGTTCTTGATCTCTTAATGATTTAGGAATTACTGAAAAAACTCTCAGTATCAGTTATCACAATAAAAAGCACGATCTGGAAGCTACGAGAAGATTGATGATTGATTGGTGCAGTGGATACAGTATCTGATTGGAGAAAGAAATCAAATTTGTTCTGGACCTCTGCGCAGAAAAACACTGTCTCCAATAGCAACGCCATTTTAATAGACACTGGCAAGCCTTAACTAGTTTAGTTGCAGAATTATAGGGTAGCTGGTGGGTGGTCCTGCTGCTTTTAATACTGCTATGGAATGCAAAGTTTCACTGGCTTATTAACTGTGTTCTGTAGGGCAGCTGGAAGTTGGTTCGTGGTTGTGTTGCCTCCAGCTTTTAGAACTCTCAAATTGAGTAAATGAGTGTGGAAATAAGTAGGAGTTGTTGATGCTTAGCACATCACTGGAGTTGTTCGTGCTTTGAGTACTGTGGATTAGGTTTATGAACTAGTATCACCTTTCAGGACAATTTTCTGTTGCTTTTCCCCCCCTAATTTATGCACTTCTAGAGGTCGCTTATCAGCTTGCCATTGCACAAAGGTGGAAGGAGAAACCAGTTTGTTGAAGAGAAAAAAGGTTGTCTAGAGTTGCCCTGGGCTCTATGAGCATTTGTTTGGCTGAAAATGGTGCGAAACAAAAAGATTGGCTGGTTATCTACCGTTTTGTGCCACCTCTTGTGTGAGCCCCCAGGGATGCTGTGGCAAAGCGCTGCTGTAGGCTACAGTAGCGTGTGAGGGCAGCGTCCAGCCTTCCAGCCTGCCTAGGTCTGACTAGCATTCCTTAGTTAGCAGGTTGTTGCATGGGATGTGATCATATGTAGTTCGAATATATTCTAATTTGCCAGAAAATATATTAACAGGAGCAGTATGCTAAATTGTGATTTAGCAAGGAGCAAACAAAGTCTTTGGAATTTAATCTCACCTTTTCCTTTACCGTTGTGATCTGGCTGCTTCCATGGCGCCATCAGCCCATCACACCAGTTGGGTGTAGATACACCTCAAATAGATCCTTGTCCAAATCTAGCTTCTAGATTTTGCAATGGTGCTGGTGTGCTGGGTCCTCGCCTGGCTCCTGGGGCAGGGGGACGTTGAGAGAAACAAGTGCTAACTCAGATAATACAATGTTAACAATTTCATCTTAATTAGTTTGCCTTTTTGACAGTTCAAAGTTGGCTGTCATTCTTTGCTACATTTTATTTACTATGAAATTTATCTAAATGAGTATATACCAGGATTTCTATGAATAGCTTAGCATAATTGGTTATTTGACTCCCTTTTTTTGTTTGATCATTCAAACCTGCATTTTTTTTTGTTTTCTGTTCGGGTGTTCAAATTTTGGTCCAAGGCTGTAGTTATAGAAGTTCTGATTTAGGGTCTAGCCTTCTCTGAACGCCTGGAATCTGACTAACAAAATGAATCACGACTGCCTAGTTGTCAACTTAACTTGGTAGTGCCTCATCGTCAGCAGAATAGCAATTACTTGTGAAACATTCCAAACCTAGTCTAACTTTTAGTATTTCCAAAGGAACCTATATGGTTCTTTTCAAGTTCTTCTCTTGTGCTTTTGTTTTCTGAAAAGCTTGTTATGCAGGTCATAGAAACAGGAAGTCAAACTCTTTTTACTTTTAGTGTTTTGTTATTGACAAGAAGTAGCAAATAGCAAACAGCAATTGAGACATACATTTAAGTCCACACTAACCTTTGGTTTAGAAGATTGTGCTTGTGGCGTTCCCCTCCCCAGTTTTGCTCTCAGCAAAAAAAATACATTAGGGAATCTTGTTTCTTTGCTGAAGATAGCTTGGAGCACTACATATTACTCTTCTTTATCTGCCCCTGTTCTTATTCTAAGTAGATTTTCTAACTGAGGTGTCATTATCAACATAGTACCCATACAATATACCAGTGCTCATTTTTTAACCAGTGACCTTCAGCAAATACACAATAATACATAGATCCAGTAATGGCAATAAGATAATAGGGCTTTATAATTTTGAATTGCATCGTAATTTTTGCGATAAATTGGTGTCAATCTCTTTTGTACATAGTTCTTGGCCATAAATCCTGACATTATCAAAACAATTGCCAAGAAACCAACTAAATCTCTAATCGCTGAGTGAATTGAAGTAGATACTAGGTACTAACACTGTAGGTTGCCAGATGACATCTAGAGACTACTCTGGCATTTCCAATCGTAATCACAAGAATAGTGTTTTATTGGCTAAGCTGTCTACTCACTATACACTTTCCTCTAACAGAAGCTTTCAATATGCTACTGTACTTTACAATGAGAGAGCGAATTCCCCTGTCCCAGTTCAACTTCGGATTTACCTTCATTTTACTGTGCTATTAATCAGAAAACTGCCTGATGATGTTTTTTCTTCTTTCCTGCAGATTTAAGCCCTATCCACTAAGGATGGCTGTGCTTACGACGATCTACAGCTTTGGCCTTTACAAGTGGTGGATGTACGTATCTAGCTAGTGAAATCCACCTTCCCCTCAGCCTTGCTCTCATGGATTAGAAGTTTTTGGGAGAGTACCGTCATCACATTGCCATTCTTGGCCATTTATATTGCCTGATTTATTATACACTGCCAATACGAAACGTCTAATGGGGGAACACCCACCACAAGTTGATGTCTGTAACTAATGAGGTTTATAATGGGCAAATGCCACACTCAGCACAGCTCAATATTTCTAGCCTTCTTCGTTTTTCACCCCCTCCTCTCCTTTGAATCAGTAGCGTGTCTTGTTTTGAGACAACCCAAGCCCTATGAAATGTTCTTTGCACAGAATGGTTTATCTGATACAGAAGAGTCGTGGTAAATCTCATGTTATTTCTTGAGGAGAGAATACCCATGCATGCATGTTATTCAGTATACCATCACTTTGCATTACAACTGACAAATTCTTGGTCTGATAAAGGATACAGAAGGGCGTCTGCTGAACTGCTGGTCCCTTGCTCCTCGTGGTTCGCATGATCAGGGTTTGTTCAACGTGATGCCAGGCTTTTTTCCGGTGTGAATGTACTTGCCCTGAAGCTGCAGCTGGAGGCGATGACATGAACGGGAAGGTTGTTGATCTTCGTAGTATAGTTAGCAGTCTATCAGGCGGCCCGGTCGCGAAGACGAGGCCCAGCGAGACAAACAGGCTTCATGCGGCCCGGCCTTCTAGCTGCGCGGCCGAGCAAACCGAAGGCCTGGCCCGAGTCGCTCCGCCCTCGCGGCGGAAAGGAAAAAGTCCGCTTCATGCCTCGAGTTTTTATTCGGGTCCCTCAACCAATTTTATCGTAAAATCGGGTATAGTGTAACTTATTGACCTAGTTTTGGTCCCAATATGATGCCTACGTGGTATTAGAAGTAAAATAAAAAAAAACTAATAAGCCCCACATGTCAGCGGATTCCGGTTAAAAATAAAAAAAATAAAATACTAATACTATCGGTGGCCTCCATGGCACAGGGGCCGAGGTGCATCACCGCCATGGACCGAGGGGTTCTTGGCGACGGCGGCGTCGTCGTCGACATCGTCATCTTTACCCACGTGGTGGTGTCGGTGTAGCTCGCCGCCGCAGCTGCCCATGGGCGCTGGTGCCCCCGCCGCCGTTGACCGCCGCAGCCAGGAGCTCGAGCTCGCCGAGGTGGGCTGGCCGCCGGCAGCGCCGCCTGGCGCTCGCCTCTCCGCGACCGGCCCCACGGGTGCTCCCGCCGTTCGACCATCAACGAGACGGCGGATGCGGATCTCGAGCTCGCGGGGGAGGCAAGCGGCGCTCGCAGCGCCGGCAGCCATATCCTCGTCGGTGGCCGACACCACCGTCCCCGGTCTCCGCCTCGATGCGTCCCGCGGCACCGGGCCTCCTCGGTCTCCACCTGTGGCTCCTCTTCCGTCGGGCGCCGCCCCTGGCCCCGCCTGCCGTCGCTGTGGAGACCGCCGGGAGAGAGGGGAGAGGTGGAGAGAGATGGGGAAGAGAGGAGAGAGGGGAGGGTGAAGGAAGACATGGTAGCCCCTGACGTGGGGCCCATGTGGGTCCAATCTTTTTTTTTTCGGGCTATAGGTGCCACATTGACGTCATATGGAATGGAATAAAGACTAAGTTAACGTGATAGGTAGGTGCTATATAAAAGAAAATTGTCACTCAAATCGTTGAAAGACTTGATTTACACTGACTTTGATTAGTTTAGGGATGCTTTATATCCAGTTTTATGATTAAAGAGTGTAAATAAAACTCAACCTAGCGTTCAAAGACGTAGAATGGACTTTTTTCAACCTGAAAAGGAAGCGGCCGCGTTGCCTTGCCAAAAGGGAAAAAAGACCGAAACTATTGAGAGTAATTAGTGAATGATCTCTAATTTTCATCTCGATGATTACAGTGTAAAAGTACATATTTATACTGTATAATTGGGTGTCTTTTGGTAAGAGATGTGTCTCTTTAGGAGAGGACATGTCCCTCTGTTTAGACAGTTTCCAAGAGAAATTTAATCACATGTTTATTGTGTTGTAACACTTTCCCTTGATCAATTGTCATTTGCTAATCAACCTTGGGTCATCACTTGGAAAAACTCCTCGAAAAACCCTGTGGGAAAATATAAGGAGAAAACATTATATAGATATGCCATTAAAACTCCTTTTAAAATCCAGTGGAAAATGTAAGGAGAAAATAATATGACATATATATGAAATCTCCCTGAGAAAAACCTTATAGAAGGAAAAACTCATGGAGAATTTTGGATAACTATAACCATTGGGTCATAATCTAGTATAACTTCTCCTAAAACCTTATAGGAAAATATGAGAAGTTATTATATATCATTGATATCTCCTAAAAAAACCTCTATTGGAAAAATAGAGATATGATATATTTATTTATTTATTTACGCTGTTATATTGCCTCATTAAAAACCTCTATTAAAGAGGGAAAACGAGTATAATATTTGCTTTGGCCAGGTTTAGTCTAGGAGATTTATTCCCCTTGACTCTTGCAAATCACGGAGTCGTCGTATACCAATTCCTTTAATATATTTCTGAAAAGTGGAAGTTGATAAGGACTTAGTAAACAAGTCTACGAGATTATCGCAGGATTTAGTTTGTAAGATACTAATTTCCCTATTTTTTTGTAATTGATGTGGGAAAAATAGTTTTGGGGCAATATACTTGGTGATATTGCTCTTTATGTAACCTGTCTGCATTTGAACAACGCAAGCAGCATTTTCTTCATAGATAATGATAAGTGATTCAATAGAACCAATACCACATGATTGTTGGATGTGGTTAATCACTCTGTGAAGATATACACATTCACGTGATGCTTCGTATAAGGCAATTATCTCAAAATAATTAGTGGATGTAGCCACTAGAATCTGTTTAAAAGACTTTTATGAGATGGCTGTTCCACTATGTAAGAATACAAAGCCGGTTTGTGATCTGGCATTGTGGGGATCTGATAGGTAGCCAGCATCAGTATATTCTATGAGATCCATGTTTTTGTTTTTATTAAAAACAAATCGAGATATTGGGTGCCTTGGAGATATTAAAGGATATTCTTTACTCCCGCCTAATGGCGTTTAGTTAAAGCTACGCTATGTCTAGCTAGTAGATTTATCGCAAATACAATATCTGGCCGGGTGCAATTTGCAAGGTACAGCCCTCCAATGGCACTGAGATACGGAACCTCAGGTCCTAATATCTCTTCACCTTCATCTTGAGGTCTAAAAGGATCTTTCTTCCTATCAAGAGATCGAACAAACATTAGGGTTTTTGATGGATATGACTTGTCTATATTGAATTTCTCTAATATTTTCTGGATATAGGCGGCTTAATGTATAAGTATGCCTTTTGGAAATGCTCAAGTTGAATACCTACGCAAAATTTGCTTTTGCCCAAATCCTTCATCTCAAACTCCGTCATTAGATGATTACGTGCCTCATTTATATCTTGTGCGTTGCCAATGATATTTAGATTATCAACATACACTAAGATTATACAAAATCCTGTTGAGAACTTCTTGATGAATACACATGGGCAATCATCATTGTTGGAGTACCCTTTTTTAAAAGGAACTCACTTAGTCGGTTGTACCACATTCTTCCCGACTCTTCAAGCCATATAATGACTTGTTAAGCTTTACACAATACATATTGCGATTTGCGTTTAGATTCGGAATTTGGATTCCATCGGGAACCTTCATGTACATGTCCGAATCAAGTGACTTATAAAGATATGCGGTCACTATATCCATCAACTACAAAGATAGATGATTTTGAACTGCTAGAGATATTAGGTATCGGAAAGTGATTCCACTCATCACTGAAGAATATGTTTCATTGAAATCAATGCCGGGTCTCTACGTGAACCCTTGTGCTATAAGCCTTGCTTTAGATCTCACCACCTCATTGTTTTCGTTCTGTTTTTGGACGAAAACCCAGTTGAATTCAACAGGGAATGTTTTGGGATGTGTTGGTATCACTTTTGTGAATACCTCTCTTTTCATAAGCGAGGCAATTTCCGCTTGGATTGCATTCTTCCATTGATTCCAGTCCAAGCGTTTTATGCATTCTGCCATGGTCTTGGGACCTGGATCGTTTTGAAGGTTGCTTGCAATCATTGCAAAAAAATAGTTATCGACAATTGTAGTTTTTCTATGATATGATTCTCCAGAATTAATATAATTTGTGAAAATTTCATGGACCCCTGTTGACTCATTGTTATTTTCCAAAACATTTGAGTCAGGTTTTCCGATGTCCTAGCATCAGTAATAGAGTGCACTATTGATATGGGTTCGTGGATCCTAAGGCTTTCATCAACTTGACGTTAATCTATATTTACTGTGTCAGAAGATTTATTCTTCTGTTTTCTTTGTCGCTTGCAAGAAACTGTATCCGCCTTGGGTGCCGTACTTCTCCCCCTCTTATTTTGAACTGGGAGTTGAGTAGTTCTCGATAGTATCTTCACTCTTTCTGGCACGTTTTTAGCAGGATTATAGGATTTTGTGACACCTCTGTAATCAGTAAATGCATTTGGCAGGTTATTTGCAATGTTTTGCAAATGAATAATCTTCTGAACTTGAATTTTAGTTTCTTGAGTACGTGGATACAATGTTGAAATGCCTTCCAATTAATTTCCAAGCATTCTTTTTGATACTTGAAATCTCCCCCTAATGCAGGGAAATGTTCTTTATTGATGATACAGTCAGCGTACCGGGCTATAAACAGGTCCCCTGTAAGGGGCTTAAGGTATTTTATGATTGACGGAGATTTATATCCCATATAGATACCGAGTTTCCTGTGTGGGCCCATAGTAGTACGTTGTGGTGGTGAGATCGGTACGTATGTAGCGCAACTGAACTTCCGCAGATGGGAAATATCTGGTGGATTTCCACGTACTAGTTGTAGGGGGGAGTTGCTATGGTAAGCAGTTGAACGCAATTGTATTAAGTCAGCAGCGTGTAAAATTGCATGACCCCAACAAGATGTTGGTAAATTGCAATTTTGCAACAATGGTTTTGCTATGAGCTTTATTCTCTTAATAAGATATTCAGTTAAACCATTTTGCATGTGAACATATGGAACAGAGTGCTGAACTTGAATTCCGAGAGCCATACAATAATCATTAAAGGCACGAGATGAGATTTCAGCAGCGTTGTCCATTCGAATTGATTGAATTCAATGTTCAGGATGATGTACTTGCAATTTAATAATTTGAGCAATCAATTTGGTAAATGCATGGTTTGTGTGGATAAAAGACACACATGTGACCATTGTGTAGCTGCGTCAATTAAAACCATGAAGTACCTGGACGATCCACTTAGTGGTTGTATAGGACCGCATATATTACCTTGAATGTATTCAAGGAATTTTAGTGGCTCAGCTCTGATCTTAAGGTAAGAGGGCCTTAAAATCAATTTCCTAGTGGCACATGAGGTGCACACAAAATCCGAAGATTGTGGGAATTTGTTGCTCTTAAAAGTATGACCAATTGAATTGCTGATAGTTTTTCACATCATCCCTAAACCAGGATGGCCAAGGCGATCATGCCAAGTTTAGAATGTGTCAACATTCTGAAAAATTACCTTAGATGCAATATGTTGTACGGGCTTGATATATGTGTAGTACAATCCAGAGGATAAAGATGGAATTTTTTTAAGTACTTGTTTGCAATATCAGTTATTTTTGGTTAAAAAGAGATATTCCTTTTTGTTGTCATCTTGGGTTTCGATATGGAAAACATTTTGACAGATATCTCTATAACTCAATAGGGTACGAGTAGAATTGGGATACAGTAATGTATCCTCAGTTGTCAATTGAGTACCCATTAGGAGATTGATAGAGGCACGACTAGAGCCAACTATCGTTGCATCGCATCCAGCGATTGTTAAAATACTTCCTTGTCTCTTTGTAAGAGTCAAGAAATATTTTGTATCCCGAAGTATAGAGTTTGTGGTTCCACTGTCTACAAGGCATAATTTCTCCTCCATTAGATTGAATTCTGTAAATTTATATATAGAAAGAAGAATTTGAGATGAAATTCTTGTCACATATATAGACTATGTACAAACATTTATTCAACACTGAATATGTTCGGTACATTATTGTAGCATACTAGCTTACAATATAGATGACAACTTAGTATTATTATAACACATATTCGGACATAATTAACATAGTATCTATGTTATTAGGAGACTATATAAGGTCTCCAAACAGATCTTGTGAAGCAAACTCCACAAGCATGTTGTCAGTGGTCATGGGTTCACCCTGCTGAGGAGGGGCCACAGTGCTCTTGAGTTCCTCTAAAAACTTCTGAGAACAGCTTGCTCCACCGGTGTGTCAGTTGGAGTTGAAGTGTATTCAATCCTCTTATCTTGAGCAGGCTTACCTTTGGTCACAAACTGAAGGTATAAGTTGATAAGATATCTGAGGGTACGGCATTTTTTAGTTGTATGGCTATGGCAGCCACACTTCTGACAAATGTTAGATTTATTTTTGTTCTTGAAATTGCCATTCCCCTTTTGGTAATCCACGATGGTCGGCGAAACGGGAATGGGGTCCCACATTCCGAACATAAGGGCCTTCGGCCATATCAGTCCCCCCGGGGCCCACTTTCTGTGCAAAAGGGCAACTGGCCATCGCTGGTTGGTTTCATAAGCCGCCTGAGGCTGCGGGCGCGCCCGGGGCCGGGACGCTCGCCTCGGCGCGATCACGCGCGCGGCGCCGGCGCGGGAGCCGGCTCGAGCTGGCCCTCACCAACCACCGCATTTATGGTGAGCGACGGCGGTGACAGGGCGCGTCACCCCTGTCCACCCGCACGAGACCCTGAGCAGTCAGAAGACTTTTTGACTGAGAGAGCTCCTTTCTTCCACGCTCTGGCAGTTACAGTATGTTCGGTCACATTCGCACGACTTAGGCCGCCTGCAGCGGCTGCTCTCCGAGGCGACCTACCCGCCGTGCTGCACCAACTCCGGCAGGGGCGTCACAGGCGGACAGGAGCGACGGGACGCACCACAACTCCGGCGTGGGCGTCGCAGGCGGAGGGGCGCACAAGAGAGCCCACCGAAGAATATCTCCCTGCGCGTACCGGCACTGTGGACTCCCCTGAGCTCTATAAAGGAGGATCCATGCCGCAGATGAGGGGGGGACAAGCTTGAGCAATAGAAAACAAGACAACTTTTACTGTTCTTCTTCCCCAAGTCTCCCGGTTACGCTTCCGAGCTCCCCGGGTACACCTTGTAACACAATCATACACGTTCTCCCACATAGCATACACACAGGACGTCGGGTATTACGCTCCGGCGGCCCGAACCTGTATAAATCCTCTCGCCTCCTCTGTGTGCCATTGTTTCTCGTCTTCTCCAACGCCTCGTACACCTGAGAAACAGCTCCCTGTCCGAACCTCAAAAGGGTCTCCCGACTTCCCGCCGTCGAGGCTTCGTCCTCGACGCTGGCGCGCCCAGTAGGGGGAGTTTTCTTCCTCAGGTCGGACGCCGACGTTCCCGACACCGACTCCCTTCATGGCTGGAGGCCATCGTCCGCGGGATTCCGACGAGGAGTCCGGCGACTACACCCCGCTGGGCAACGTGAGCCCAGAGGCAAGCCCCCACCTTCTCCCTCTTCGCCTTCCTGGGGGCGTGCGCGCGTACCGGCGGGCAAAGCGCGCCCCGGCGGCCTGTGGTGCGGCCTCGGCCCTTCCCTCGCCGAGGGGGCCGCAAGTGCCCCGCCGGGTCCGCCGCGCCTCATCCATAGGGCGCGAACAAAGGCGCACCGTCCCACGGCACGTCGCAGCCTCCACTTCCATTCCGCGACACCGCAGGAACCCTCTGGCGGCGGAAGCCCTCCTGCGACACCCCGACATTTGCGGGATGAGAGGCCGGGGGGCGGCGGTGGATTAATGAGATCGCCAACTTGGTAGGCACCGCCACCGCCGGGTCACCCCGGCGGCCATACAAGCGCCGGGGACTTCCGACCGCGCGACCTCTAGCGCGAGCGGCGACTGCCCGGGCCAGAACAAATCCCGGGGCGGGCGACCTCGCAACCGGCTCGACCAGGCCCGGGCCCACGAGGACGCCCGGGTCACAATGGAGCCGGTGAGCGGCGCAGAAAGGACGCCGCCAGGCATTCCGAGGCCCCGGCCTCCAGCTCCGAACCACTAGGAAACCGCTACTCCGTCGCCCAGAGCCCACCCAGTACGGCTGCTCGGTTGCCTGGCGCTCTCCCCAGGCCTGCGCAGGTTCGCTGCCGGCTATGTTCCGGCCCAACTTGCCGGAGAAGTACGATGGCTCCGTGGACCCCACGGAGTTCCTGCAATATATGCCACTGCCATCCGGGCGGCGGGCGGAGACGAGAAGGTGATGGTGAACTATTTCCCCGTCGCCCTCAAGGCCCAGGCTCGCTCCGATGATGAGCCTCCCCGAGGGATCCATCCGCTCGTGGGAAACCTTTGCCACCAGTTTGTGGCAAATTTCCAGGGCACCTTCCCGCGCCTGGGACAGAAGCGGACCTCCACGCCCTACGTCAGAGTAGGGTGAGGCGTTGAGGCATTTCCTGCAGCGTTTCAGCCAGGTACGCAACACAATCCCTCACATCGCCCCCCACGCGTTATTCAGCGTTCCGTTCGGGCGTGCGCGACCAGCGCATGCTCGAAAAAGATGGGCACCCGCGACGTCCAAACCACGGCGGAACTGTTCAGCCTTGCCGACCACTGCGCCGCAAGGAGGAAGCCGGGCGTGGAACAGCCGCGCCCTGAGTCCTCGCCGAGGACCCTGGGGAAGAGGGCGAGGCCTCACGTTCCGCGGCGCGCGGGACAGGCGGAAGCGCCAGAAGGCAAGGAGGTCGCCGAAAATTCGCCTTGGCGGCGTCTGCGGCCCCCGGGCCGCGCCGCCCGCCAAGACGACTACGGCGGCAAACGACAGAAGGCTGAGCGTGCGCCACCGCCACCGGCTGCGGCCGGAAATGGTGCTCCGTCCACGAGACGGACCGCCATGACCTCACAGAGTGCCGCCGTCCAGAACCTGGCGAGCGCCACTAAGAAGTTCCAACAGGAGCGGCAGCAGACAAGCCGCTCCCAATCCGGAGCACCCTCTCGAGTTCCAAGAACCCGAGAATGTCATCGCCACCCTTGACGGCGGAGCACACGCTCACTCCTCGCGCCGTGGCTTCAAGGCCATGAACCGCGAGCTGTTAGCCGCGACCCCGGGCCGGCGGCGTCCGGAGGCTGAAGTGGTCGGATATTCCGATCACCTTCGGCCCCACGGACCATCCAGCCCGGTACCTGGGGAGGGACAGCTCGCCCTGGCGGTCTCCCCCACCATATGCAACGTGAAGGTGGGCCGTCCTCGTCGACGGGCGGCGCCGCCCTCAATATCCTTTCCCCGAGGCCTTGAGAAGATCAAGGCCCCGGGACGAATCTCCCCCTCGTGCCCATCATCGGGATTACGAAGGGCCTCACTTGGCCTCTCGGCCAGGTCTCTTTGCCCGTCACCTTCGGCGACCGTGGCAACTTCCGCACCGAGCACGTCATTTTCGACGTGCCGAGTGCAACCTCCCATACAAGCGGGTCCTTGACGCCCGCGTTGGTGAAGTTTATGGCTGTTACCACTACGCGTAACCTAACATGAAGCCCAGGCCCTCGGCCGATCACAGTTCTTGGGACGTGAAAGCCGCCCTCTCGTGCGCGCGAGCAGCGTGCGGCCGACATCGCCCCTGCTGCTCCTGACGTGGTGGGCGGCCGGGGCCTTCGCTTCGCCGCGCCCCAAGCCGCGCATCGTCGCCACCGATGGGAGCTAGTCAAGGAGGTAGTCCTTGGCGACGACCCGTCCCGGACGTCAAGGTTGCGGTTCGCTGGACGACAAATAGGAAAGCGCGCTCATCGCCTTCCTCCGGCAAACACCGACGTCTTCGCCTGGCAACCGTCGGACATGCCCGGGTCCCCAGGGGGGTGATTTGAGCCACCGCTTGGCCATCCGCCGGGCTCGCGCCGGTGCGGCAGAAGGTACGACGACAGGCCCCAGCGCCAGGCCTTCGTCCGAGAGGAGATCCACAAACTTCTGCTGCCGGCTTCATCCGCGAGGTCGTCCACCCGGAATGGCTGGCCAACCCAGCGTCGTCCCAAATCCAACGGGAAGCTGCGAATGTGCATAGACTACACCGACCTCAACAAGGCTTGCCCCAAAGACCCATTCCTCTGCCTCGCATAGACCAGATAGTCGACTCCACCGCGGGGTGCGACCTTTTGTGCTTTCTTGATGCTTATGCAGGATACCATCAGATCCGCATGGCAGAGGAGGATGAGGAAAAAACTTCTTTTATCACCCCCCCAGGGGCCTTCTGTTATATGTGCATGCCTTTCGGTTGAAGAATGCTTGTTCCACTTTCCAGCGTGCTGTCCGTGTAACATTTTGAATCGCAGCTTGGTCGCAACATGGAGGCCTACGTCGACGATTTGGTATTGAAGTCGCGCGACCGCGCCACTCTGCTCCATACCCTGGCCGAGACGTTCAGTAACCTTCGATGCACAAGGATGAAGCTGAACCCGGACAAGTGCGTCTTCGGGGTCCCGGCCGGCAAGCTCCTCGGGTTCCTCGTGTCCAGCCGCGGCATTGAGGCAAAACCCGGAGAAATAGCGGCAATCGACCGCCATGCGCCCCCCGACGAGGCTACGGAGGCCCCAGAAGCTGACCGGGTGCGTGGCCGCACTAGGTCGGTTCATCTCCAGGCTTGGGGAGCTCCCTCCCCCTATTCAAACTTCTCAAGAAATCCGGGCAGTTCGCCTGGACGGATGAGGCGGATCAAGCCCTTGATGAGCTCAAGAGGTACCTGACTAGCCCCTGTCCTCGTGGCACCGGCACCAGACGAGCCCTTGTTGCTCTACATCGCGGCAACCCCGCAGGTGGTAAGCGCGGCGCTCGTCGTCGAGCGCCCCTTGCCAAGCCGGGCGCCCCGGGATTCACCTCCCGGGCCCGCCACCGCGGAGCCCGAACCTGGGCAGCCTCGCCAAGGCGAGTGCGAGCCCGGGAACGCGGCGCCCGGGACCATCCCAACATTACATCCGGGGCCCCAATGTCCCAGCTCCGTACCTATCCCCATAGCGAGAGCTCGCTCCCTCCCGGGAGCTGAGCCCGGACCCCCGGCCCTTGTCGGGCCGGCTTCGGAAACACACAACAGAAGCCGGTGTACTTCGTCAGCGAGGTACTCCGTGACGCCAAATCGCGCTACCCAGGCGCAAAAGATGCTCTACGCTGTTCTCATCGCGTCCAGGAAACTTCGCCATTACTTCAGGCGCACAAGTACTCGTAGTCACATCCTTCCCCCTGGGCAGATATTGCATAACCGGGAGGGAACCAGCCGCGTGCTAAGTGGCGGTCGAGCTCGCTGAGTTCGACCTCCGCTTCCAAGCGCGCAACGCCATCAAAAGCCAAGTCCTGGCGGATTTTTTAGCGAATGGACCCCGGGCCCGAGCCGGACCCTATGCTGGACGCCGGGTTCCCGGCCCCCGACTGCCTCCTGACCTGCACCTCCACTGGATAATGAACTTCGACGGCTCCTGCGCCCGGCGGCTTGCGCCCCAGCGCGGGGCCGGGATCGTCCTCGTATCGCCCGCCGGGAGACGAGTTCCGCTTCGTCGTCCACCTCAACTTCGGGGCACCAACAACATGGCTGAGTACGAGGGCCTTCTCGCCGGCTCCGGGCCGGATCGCCCTCGGGTGCGACGGCTATGCGCGCAAGGCGACTCCGAGCTCGTCATCAACCAGGTGTCCGGGAGTACCAGACCCTGGACCCCCAATTGGCCGCATACGTGGACGAAGTGCGGAGGCTTGAGCGCCGTTTCGACGACCTCACGCTTCGCCACGTCCCTCGCAGTCGCAAACCTAGCCGCGACGAGCTCTCAAGACTGGCTTCCTCGCGGCGCCTGTCCCCTCGGGTTTTCCAGGAAAGCCCTCGAACTCCTCGGCATGCTTATCCGGGACCTCGGGCTCAACCCCTGAACCCGGGCCTGAGCATGACACGCGCCCCCGGCCCCAGGACTTGGTCCTCGCGGCCGGACCCAGCGCGCCCTCCTGGATGGACGAAATCCGGGCATATCTTCTCCGAGCACATCTCCCTGAAGACGACGTGGAAGCAGAAAGGATCGCTCGCTTGTCTAAGCGCTATGTCCTGGTAGAAGGGGACCTCTACCGCGTGGCGCCAACAGGCGTCCTGCTCAAGTGCGTTCCGCGCGACTCGGAGTCGAGATCCTCGCCGACATCCACGAAGGGGAGTGTGGCAGTCACGCCGCATTTCGATCCCTGGTCGGTAAGGCTTTCCGGCATGGATTTTATTGGCCCCAC
Organism: Oryza meyeriana var. granulata; assembly: GCA_003991445.1. Lineage (NCBI taxonomy): Eukaryota > Viridiplantae > Streptophyta > Magnoliopsida > Poales > Poaceae > Oryza > Oryza meyeriana. Next base: position 336,579 of record RYFJ01000734.1, on the reverse strand, counting down.
GGCCTTGCAGGACGCTTCGACTCTGTCCAACGTTGCCGCGCGTGCCAGTTTCATGCCAAACAGAGCACCAGCCGGCGCAAGCACTCCAGATGATACCCCTGTCCTGCCTTCGCGGTCTGGGACTCGATATCCTCGCCTTTCCCGGCAGTTGGGGTTATCGGCATCTCTATGTCGCCATCGACAAGTTCACGAAGTGGCCGGAGGCGTTCCCCGTAATCGACATCGACAAGCACTCAGCGCTCAAGTTTATCCGGGGAATCACCAGCCGCTTCGGGATCCCCAACCGCATTATCACCGACAACGGCACGCAGTTCACGAGCGAGCTCTTCGGCGAATACTGCTCCGACATCGGCATTAAGCTCTGCTTCGCCTCCCCTGCCCACCTACCAGCAATGGGCAGGCCGAAAGGGCAAACGCTGAGATCCTACGGGCCTCAAGACAAGGTCCTACAACGACCTCAAGAAACACGGCGTCAAGTGGATCGACGAGCTCCCAGCGTCTGTGGGCCAATGTACCACACGAGCCGGGCGACCGGGAGACCCCGTTTTTCCTGGTATACGGGCTGAGGCCGTTCTGCGTCAGAACTCACCTTCGGTTCCCCCGGGTACAGCACTACAGCGACAACATCGACCACGACAACATGCAGCTTGACAACCTCGACTTCCTCGAGGAGCGAAGACGACGTGCCTCGCTCCGAGTCGCACGTTACCAGCAGAGCCTTAAGCGCTATCACCAGCGTAAGGTTCGGGCCGATCACTCCAGGTCGGGGACCTAGTCCTCCGCCGTGTCCTTAACACGTGCCGGAAGAATAAGCTTTCCCCCATGTGGGAAGGCCCCTTCCTGGTGATCGGTGTCTCCCGACCGGGCTCGGTAAGACTGGGCCAGGAGGATGGGACCCCGCTTCCCAATCCTTGGAATATCGAACATCTTCGCAAGTTTATCCGTAAACATATCCCGTAAGTTGTAGGGAGCTCGGGCAGCGTCGGTTCCCTACAAAACTCAACGCTGGCCGGGGGCCCCCATATGTGTACATTCATATAAACAGCTTTTTTCATTTTTTTCAATATCCTCTTAGTCTTGCCCTTTGTCCTTTTCCGTGTGTTTGCACCCGTGGGTGCCCCATCCCTTGGGGGTGTACCCGGGCCGCGCCCGTGCGGCGGTTGGGGTCTGCGCATTGTCATCAAGTCCTTGCCGACGAGTGACGAGCCCCGATATGCTAGGTCCAGGGCATCGTCGACTCCGCGCTCCTGCGGCTCCGACGCCCTGCCTGGCTAGCTTCGGGACCGGTCCTTTCCGGAGGTTGGGGGCGAAATGCTTGTGCGTAACCCTCTCCTCTGCAACGGTCGCGACCGGAGGATGCCTCGGGAAGTGGTTGACCCCACGGCTCGCAGCATGGAGTAGGACAAAGGACGAGCCATATACTCTCACGGTCCATCGTGTGCAGACCAGATCTCCCCCGGAAGGGTTAAGAAGGTGCTTGGCGTACAGCATCCCGAGAAGCCCCCGGACCCGCCCGGCGCTAAGTGGGAAGACGAGCGCACCATCTCCGAGAGGTTCCCAGGCGACATAGAGCTGGCAGTAACTTTACCCCGAGTCGTGCCCGCGCAGCCGGTTCCCAGGACTAGGGGCCCGAAGCGAGTACCGTGCCCAGGAAGCGTTTCCGTCTCTGGCGGTCCTCAGGCCCAGCTTAGAGCTGACATGCTCCCGGCCCCGAGGTCGTACCCGCGCAACCGCACATGCTCATCAACATCCAGATACGCACCTCTTTCAACTTTACGCTTGTTCGGCTATCTATCTTTTCTCTTTTTTCTACGACCACGCGTTTCGCTCTCCTCGCCCCGGAGCAAGCGGGATTGTTCCGAAGCGCGCATATGGGCTTCTGGTCAGTGTCGCCCGGTTACCGTGGCCTGGTGACCGGGTCCGTGGACCGGACCAGGCCCCGGACACTGCCCCGATGCCCCGGGGTCTCGGCAGCGCCCCCTGTCGGCCAGCTTAGATTCCCGGGGCGGGCACGGTGCCCGGCCGGCCAGCTCCTCCCCAGCCACCGCCAGGTGCGGTGTTTCGCTACCCGGCGACCCCGTGCCCGGTCGAGGTCGGTCTCCAAGAGGCTCCCGGCGAGCCAAAGGGCACGAGCTTAACGCTTGGCATACCTAAACTATGCAGCGTCTCGGGGCCAACCCCGGAACATCCCCACGGGCGGAGCAGATCCGGGCCGGTGACCGGTCTAGCGGTCGCCCCCAAGACATCCAGCGACCGAATGCCTAAATTCGGACCGTCCCCTCACGGATTGGACCTTCCGAGTCAACTGCTGAAATCCGGAGCAGGCGACCGATCATCCAAGGGTGCGAAAAACACAAACATTGTTTATATACACACACGGATGTCTTTCTTGTACAAAACAGGTGAAGTCAAAATACAAGCATGCGCGAGGACCACAGCCGTCGCCGCACGGGGAAGGTCACCCTCGGGCCCGGTCTCTTTGCCGAATCGTCGTCCTGGCTTCTCCGGTGTTCCCCCGGTTAAAGAATCTGGCCACCGTCGCAATCAGCAGCATCGGCACGGCCTTCCGAGCCTCCTCTTCCCCATCGGTGGGGAATCCCTCCAGCACCGGGGCCAGGGAAAACTTCGCGTCTCGAGCCGGTAGCAGCCAAGGACGTACTCCGCCACCGCGAGGCAAGCTCCTGTCCTCCGTTCTTCCAGGACTTCATGAATTTGCTGGGGAGCAGGTCCAGCGTATCCAGCAAGTCGCCGAGGCGGCGCTCCACCAGCGCCTGACGACCCTGGGTAGGTCGGCCCTCTGCGAGGTGCCCGGACGCCGATGCGTTTGAGACACCCCGGACATCGGAGCTGTTACCGCCCCAGGCAAGCCTGCAACCTCGTCGTCGAGATTCTTTCGGAGGGCGAGGCTAACCTTGCACAAATCTCAGCGTCCCTCCGCCCTGGCCAGCTCCTCGGTTGAGCTGGCCGCGCCTGCCGATGACGGGGAGCCGCTTGACACGGCCCGCACCCGGCGGCCCCGCGCCCAGCGCCTCAAGGTCGGGCCGTGCGTTTCCAGAGACCTCCTTCTCCGCCTGCCGGGCTCGGCAGCCTTCACCGCCGCCTCCCGCCGAGCCAAGAGTCCTCTTTCTCCTCGAGAATCGCCTCTCGTGGTCGCCGAGGGCCTCGGCTTTGGCGTCTAGGTCGGCGCCAGCATCTTCGCCTGCTCGCTCTCGTCGGCGGACTCCCATGCTGCAAGGCTTTCTTCCCAGGTCGCCAGCCTCTTCTCCTGGTCCCGGAGGCGCCATGCGCTGTCTGGGCCATGGCGTTGGAAAGCTGGCGGCCTCCTCATTCACCGCCACGGCTACCTCCCGCGCGCTGACCTCGCGCTCCCGGGCCGCAAGATCGGCTCCTCGCCCCGGAGACCGTCCTCCCGGAAGTCATCTCCTTTCCCGCGCCTCCGCCTCGGACCGGGCGGGAGCCTCGTCGGCGATCTTGGCGGCAATTCCAATTGGGCGATGCGCCCCCTCCGCCGCCTCGATTTCTGACGGCGGGTCAACACAAGGATTTCAGTGGCAATCGTACGGAAAACGAGACTCTCCGCTGCCACCGTGACGTTTCGCCGCCTGCCCCCTCTCGAGCTCCTCCGGAGCCGAGCGGACTCGCGCGACTCGCGGCGGGCCGCACCTGTACTTCGCCGGCGGCCGACGACCAGTTGCCCAGCCGCGGCATGCAGTGTTTTCGGCCTCGCACAGCGCCTGGTCGCGCGCAGCAAAGAGGATCAGGGCCCGCTCCCCCCCCGCGGGACACGGCGGGGCCCGGCGTCCTCTCTCCCCGCCGCAGCGGGGACCGCACTTGGTCCCGCGGAGGCCCCGCTCCGGCGCGCACGCCGCGACCCTCCATATCCACCACGTGCCCGCGATGGCAGGGGCGTGGCGGGGCGCGGCGGAGCCGTCAGCGCGTCCACGGTGCACCGCCCCCCGGTCGGGCCGGCGGCGCCGTCATCGGCCCTGGCCCTTCCTGTAAGGCCGAAACCAGCCGGATAAAGATCAGATCGATAAACGCATGAGGGAATGTGCTAGATAGAAGAACCAATGTGGGTCGAAGCGTTTACTAGCCTGGGCCCTTTGAAGCTTCTCCACGGCTTGGGACTCAAGGACAGCAGGCTCCCGCCTGCGGATCCTGTCTTCCCTACCGCGCGCCGAGACGGCGACGGTGCCGGTGCTTCTGGCGTTTCCGACGCCAGCTCAATGATGCCCCCCGCGTCCGAGACACCTCCGGTGACCCGGCCCGGGGCCGGATCGCCTCCCGTGGCTCTGGGGGGCCACGGCCACCTCCCGAGCAACGCCTACCGGCGCGCGCAAGCGGTGGCCGCCATGGCAGTCCGGTCCTCCCGGGCTCTGCGCGGCTCGGTAGAGGTAAGTGGCCGGGATGACGTCACCGGAGCAACGACCTTCGCCTTCTTGGCGCCGCGAGTCCCGGATCGGGTCCCCGCCGGTCGCTTCCCCTCCTTCTTCGACGGCACCGGCGCTTCAGCGCACATCTGCTCCTCCCGAGACGTCGGGTACCTCGACGATCTTGGGGGTGATCTGTGAAACAACGATGCCCACGGCGCGAATCGCGGGAGATCCTTCTGGATCCTCACCCGACCGCGCGTCGCTGCAAAGCGGCGTCACGCCGCTCGGGAGCGCGGTCCGCCGCGCCCCCTCCTTCCAGCGCCGACGCCATTAACAGCCCATCGTCGCCTTACTCAGGTCGTCGGGATGGGTCCTGGAGAGATCTTGGGACCCAGTGTACAGCCAACAGGCCCGGGCCTCCTGTGAAGCGGCGCCAGCCGCCGGCTGAGGAATCACCGACGACCATGTACGCATTTAACCCCGCTGCCGCCAGGCCAGCGACACGCGCCAACACTGGCGCCAACCGCGCGTCTTCCGGCGGCGGCTCGTCCAGCTCTTCACCTTCTGGGCCGTCTCGGTCGGCAGCCGGAGCCGGTCGTTGGCATCAACGCCGATGTAAACCCAGTTCTGGCGCCATAAATCCCATTTGTTCGCAGCGCCATCGGATGAACTCGACGCCGGGGCGGCCGTGGAAGTACACACAACCTACCCGCTCCGGCAGGTCGGTGGCTTGTTCCTCGGCGCGCTCTTCATGATGAAGTAACGCCGGAAAAGATCCACCGAGGGCATCACACCCACAAACATCTCGCACAAGTGCGCGAAAATCCCAGCACCATCACGGCGTTGGGAGTCAGATGCATCATTTGCACCTCGTACGTCTCCAGCACCTGGAAAAAAGAATCGGAGAACGGCGGAACAAGCCCGCCGACCGCGTAGTCGACGAATACACTACTTCGTTGGCCCCCTCGCGGCGCCGGCCTCGACTCGCCAGGCGCACCTCCGGGGCCGCCCTCCACCGCGTGGCGGCCGGCATCATCCTCTTCACCCGCTCCATCCAGCGTCGTCATTCAGGCGCGACGGCGGAACCGCCCGCCGCCAGCGGCCGTACCACGCGGCCGGCGCGCGGCATCGTGAATACAGCGACGGGAGCGGAGAAGGAAGAGCCAAACAGGGAGAAGCGCGCGCGGGCGGGAAGCCTGAGCTCTGGGCGCAAGAAACAGCTAAGGCAATGGCAGTCCCAACTCAGCAATGGGAGAAGCCGGCTACGTCCGCTGCTGCTTATAGCCTCGGAGAACCCGTGGAGCGCCCCTTCGACTCCGCCATTACGGCCCTCGATTGGCGGACCGGAAGTGGAAGACCTCCCCTCGCCACGTCTTATCCCGCGCAATTACGACGGCGTCGCCTCGTTCCCCGCTAAGCCTGGTGGGCCCCGCGCCTTATCGTTTCCCCGAGATATGGCCCTGTTCCTGCCCGATTAAGCCCCGGTCGAGCAACAGGCCCAGGGCCGCTGTCGGCGAAACGGAATGGGGGTCCCACATTCTCGGAACATAGGGCCTCCGGCCATATCAGCCCCCCGGGGCCCCCACTTTCTGTGCAAAAAAACAACGGCCATCGCTGTTATTCTCTAAGCGCCTGAGGCTGTGGGCGCTGCCCGGGCCGGGACGCTCGCCTCGCACTCACGCGCGCGGCGCCCGGGCGCGGAGCCGGCTCGAGCTGGCCATCACCAACCACCGCATTTATGGTGAGCCGACGGCGTGGTGACAGGGCGCGTCACCTCTGTCCACCCGCACGAGACCCTGAGCAATCAGAAGACTTTTTGACTGAGAGAGCTCCTTTCTTCCACGCTCTGGCAGTTACAGTATGCTCGGTCACATTCGCACGACTTTAGCCGCCTGCAGCGGCTGCTCCCCGAGGCGACCTACCCTCCGTGCTGCACCAACTCCGGCATGGGTGTCACAGGCGGACAGGGGCGACGGGACGCTCCACCAACTCCGGCGTGGGCGTCGCAGGCGGAGGGGCGCATAGGAGAGCTCACCGGAAAACATCTCCCTCGGGGTATCGGCACTGTGGACTCCCCTGAGCTCTATAAAGGAGGATCCATGCCGCAGATGAGGGGGGGGCAGAGGCTCGAGCAATAGACAACAAGGCAACCTTTACTGTTCTTCTTCCCCAAGTCTCCCGGTTACGCTTCCGAGCTCCCCGGGTACACCTTGTAACACAATCGTACACATTCTCCCACATAGCGTACACACAGGACGTAGGGTATTACGCTCCGGCGGCCTGAACCTGTATAAATCCTCTCGCCTCCTCTGTGTGCCATAGTTTTCTCGTCTTCTCCAACGCCTCGTGCACCTGAGGAACAGCTCCCCTGGCCGAACCTAAAAAGGGGGGTCTCCCGACTTCCCGCCGTCGAGGCTTCGTCCTCCGACAAAAAGTTACTTTGAAAATCATATTAATCTATTTTTTAAGTTTAAAATAATTAATATTTAATTAATCATACACTAATAGCTTATCTCGTTGTACGTGATCTTTTTTCGTTTCTTTTTCCCTCACCTTTATCTATCCCTCAGTCTCCTTGGGTGAAAGTTGACTAGTTGGAGTTTCTAGGAGTCTCACTCAGCTTTTGATATTTGAAGCTGAAAGAATATTTTTTGCCGGATTCATATACTCAGATGTAAAGTTAACAAAAACAAGTCTACCATTGCATTGACTAAAGGGAAAGGTGCTGCATATTGTTGACATCATGCATTTACAATTTCCAGAACTTCTTTTTATCCTATGCAAAAGGAAAACCTACACGACGAGTTTCACATGCCACTTTTCAAATGGGGCTTATAAACAGTTCCTTGCAGTGTACTCCCTCCGGCCTTTTATATAAAGGATTCTAGATTATTGTGGAGAAATTAAAGATAGAGAAAAAAATATTATAGTATCCCTTATCAATATAGGAAATGGAGAGTGGTTAGAGATAAAATATAGAGAAATTTGAATAAGAAGTGATTGATGGGACAAGCAGTAGTGTAAAATCCCTTATATTTTTGAACAAATTTAAAACACTAGGATTCCTTACGTATATTGATGAATGACGGAGGGAGTAGCGGATGATGACACATTTGTCCACACTACTTGGTAAGGATTCATGGCAGTACTGCTGGGGCATTGGAATATACACATATTTAAAATCATCTTTCAAGTTTATGGTTCGCTCTTCAAATGTACAAAATTCCCTTAAGGTGGATTTGGAAATGCAAATGTCAAATGAAGCATAAAGTGTTTTTTGGGTAACTTTTATAAGGGAATTAACTGAACAGAAAGGAATCAGTGTTTGACAAACCGTTTAGGGCAAGGTTACTGTGGGCCAGTGGTATGGCGGTTACCGCGGTAACTGCTCAAAACAACACAAAATTCATCTTCAAAAATTTGAATTCAAAATTTTCAAATCTCACAGTTACAGCGCGGTTACCACAGTAAGGTCACGGTTACCGCATGATATCGCGCGGTAACTGTACCGTAAGCCGTGGTAACTGCGTTATGTCAAAGCTAAAAAGAAAAAATTGCAAAAAAAATTAAAAAACATAGTAAAAATTCTAAAATATTGTAGAAAATTTAGGAAAAAATTATGGATATCTCTAGAAAAACAATGTAATATTGCATATTTTTTTGCATAACCCTTGCTATCATTTTTACATTTAAATAAAGTAGAAATTATATTCCAACCCATCTCTTATTTTTTAATTTCAATGGAGCTCCAAAATATGAAGTAAACTTCATTATTTTTACAAACTTTCTTCACCATAGTGATCTATAATTTAAGTACTATCTACTAGAATTTTTTGAATTTTTTTAAAAATTTAAATTCAGATAAAATTTATTCAAACCAAACCGCCGGTAACCGGAATACCGTATCTCGGTGGTTTGGGCAGTAACCGCGGTGGTTACCGGTGGTTTGGTACACCCTGAAAGGAATGCTTCAACACAAAAAAAACATTAATAGTTTGATGGTGAGGGAAGAGAAAAGAGGAAAAAGATCACGTAAAACAAGATGAGCCATTAGCACATGATTAATTAAGTATTAATTATTTTAAACTTAAAAAATAGATTAATATGATTTTTTAAAATAACTTTTATATAGAAAATTTTTTAAAAAATACACTGTCGGTGAAATGGAACTGGGGCCCCACATACCCTAGGGACGCGTGGGTCTTCGGCCACGTCAGCTCCTTCGGGTCCACATTCTGCTCCGGTAACGGCCGGCTATAGGCTTTTTCCCGCTAAGTACCTGGGCACGAGCACTGCCTCGGCCTGGGTGCACACTCCCCGCCGTGTTGCAACGACGGCTCGCAGCCACCTTCTCAGGCCCCGCGTCCCGGGGGCCTCCCCGGTCCCGAGACTCGCCCCCGGACCCGGGAGCCACCTCTCCGGTCCCGGGACTCGCCCCCGGTCCCGGGAGCCGCAGCTTCAGCCCTGGGTCGTGTCCCCGGGGCACAGTACGGGGACTTCCCGGTCCCGGGGCACTTTACAGAGGTCTCGCTCCCCGGGCCCGGGACTCACTGCTTCTGTCCTCGAGGAGCTGGGCGCTTTGTGTGCGCGGAGGGCTCGGTGAGCTCTCTGCCCCGGGCACAAGGTTGACTCAAGCGGTCAACTCTCTAACAACCTGCATTAATGACAAGGCGACAGGGCGCGTCGCCCCTGTCGCCTGCTCTGCCACACGTGGGCGTCTCCTAATGCCCACTGTGGAGCATGCCTGTGCCGTGACACATTGCTGCTGTGCAGTCAGAGACCTTTTGACTTCGGCGGCAAGGGCGTGCGCTGTCACATCTCTACGACTTAGCCGCCCGCAACAGCCGAGCAGCATGACGACCAGACGACTAGACGCGCCGAACCTACTCCGGCGTGGCTCAGTAGGCGACCGCAGATGCGTGCGACAAGACAGCTCTCTCTCTAGAGATGTGTAGGCATGTGGACTCCTCTTGCACTATAAAAGGAGGATCCATCGCCACAGGCTGGGGGACTCGCGATCGCATCTTGTCTCTTATCGCTCTCTCGCTATTGTTCATCTTCCTCAGCTCGCCTGGTCTCTCTTCTTTTCGAAGAGCGGCTAGCTCCTGAGCACTCTGAGTTCATCTTGTAACAGTATACCACATTCATCTCCACATAGCCAAACACATACATGAGTAGGGTATTACGCCTCCGCGCGGCCCGAACCTGTCTACTTCCTCCTGTCTCCCTGTGTGCCATTCTCTTCACTGATTATCTCCCAGACGCCGTTGCCGTCCTATGAACAAACTCCCCTGGCCGAACCTCAAAGGAGGGTCCCCAGATTCCCCGCGGTTAGAGTTTCAACCTCCAACATACACCGTTTAGCAGTTTAGAAACGTGCTCACGGAAAATGAGGAGTTTTATCTCCTGATCGAGTGCTCCCGAACGGAGCCTTAGTTATTCTTGGATACTTTCCTCAGGTTCAGGTGATGAAACTGATTTGCACCTCTTCAAAACATGTTCCTTTACTCGTCAAGAGGTCATTTGCCCCACTAGGTTGCAGAATCTAAATGTGATGGGGACTTTTGAAACGTTAAGGTGAAGCTACATATCCTTCTTCATGTAGATTGTCATAATAACCTGCTGCTGGTGCACATGGACTATAATAAATGATAGGATTTTCAAAGCAATCCAACATGTTTCCAAAGGTGGAAAGAAAATTTCAAATTAGAATCTACCCTGGTTATCTAGAGAGCAAAAGATAGTTGAAAATTCCAAATGACAAATTGGCTAGATAACCTGATGTGAACATGAAGTTTAGAGAAAATTCTTTATTTCACCTTGGAAGTTTATGGATTCCCTTATTTGCCCCTGCAAACATTCTATCACTCTATTTCCCCTCTTCACCAAAATTTATCCTTTATTTACCACTTTATCCATTGGCAGTTGTCCATCTATATGCTGTCCGCAGGAATGTGAAAAGACAATTTCGCCCTTCTGAATTGCACTAAATGAGGCTTTTCTGCCTATAAAAAAAATGAGGCATTCTGCTTATTTACAAATAAAGTATTAATTAATTTTTCCTTGCTGCTTAAATTACAAACAAATTTTGCATGCTGCTGAATTAGAAACAAAGTATGAATTAATTTTGAAGGCAGGGATTACAATGCATACTGGTATTGAGACTAATCTGACATTAGTAATTTTCTTTTGAAATGGACATACCAATGTTTTAATGTTAAAAATGCCATGTTGCATTGTAGAGGTATTCAAAAGGTTGTAGCTCGTGATAGAGTGATAACAGTTGCAGAACATTTCATATCTAGGATAAAAAAGATTACTTTGCCCCTACAAAACTATCTTCATGGCTCGATACATAATTTGGAGCCCGTGCTTCTAAATGCAAGAGAAGTATACATGTAACATACGGGGATAGCTAGCGCGCGGTGGCTGTACAGCCGTAACCCTCTGTTAAGCCTAATCATCCCCTAATTACTATTATTAGTATTTAACGATTTTTAATTATAAAATAATATATAAATAAGTAGAGTTAAAAATTTTTAGATTTTAGTTGAAACTTTAAAAAATCTAATTAAAAATTTCAAATTTTAGGTTGAAAATTTTAAATTTTGAGTAGATTTTTTTAATTCTTACTTGATAGTTTTTAAATTTGAGTTGAAAGTTTCGAAAATTAAATTGAAAGTTTCAAAATTAGAGATGAAAGTTTCAAAATAGTAGTATAAAATTTACTCATTTTTTTAATATTTTATTTTTTCAATATTTTATTTTAAATTATTTTTTACTATAGCTGCGGCTGCCGTACAGTTGCGCTGCTACGCACCCACAGTAGCTTTTGCAGTAACATACATCTAAAGAACATAATTATATCCTTATCTATTTGCCCTCCAAAGTTGATCCATTTTCTTATTTGCCCTCGTGAAAATAGCTCTCCCTCTAATACCCCTCGTTTTTAGCTTTTATCCTATATTTTTCCTTTTTCGGTAGTTGTATGTTACAAGTAGACTAGTGAAAAGACAGTTTTGCTGTTAACGTGTTTTATGCACGGGCTTATTATGCACAGATTATTTATTACATCTCAGCAACATATTTAAATTTTTACCATCAATTTCTCTTTAAACATTTTGATTCAACTTATGAAAATTGATACAATTAGGTTTGTCTTTAAGAATAGTTTCAAAGTATTATAGTTTTGCTATATTTTTTATTTGCTTCCAATTAGTAATTAAGAGTCAAATTAATGTCCTAATGACCATACCACTGCCTACAACGTGACTTGTTTGCGACCGGATGAAGTGTACAGTAATGTATCTAAGCATCACTTATTTATAACCGGAGGGAGTATGCAACAATGCATCTTAACTCTTACTGTAAAAATCGAATTTATATTTTATTTATAATATAACATGGACTTGTTCACCGACGCGGTGACTGAGGCACAGGGCACGGCACGTCGCCCGTGGCTGACGCGGTCGGGCCGCACGCGCGAGTGGATGGAAGCTGACAGCGAGGGAGAGATGGGCCGCACTGGACCACGAACACTAGTGCAAAAAGCCCAATCCCAGCCGGTGCGTCAGCTGCGGTTTACTTTGATCAAAGGTAAAGGTAATTAGTATCAGGATATTAGATTATATCGTTTTTTCTTGATAGTATTATAGGATCGGGATATTATTAATTTTTAAAAAGTACATGTTTTTATATAGAATTTGCAATATGTTGTATAAATTGAAGTCTATAATATTGATTTTGATAAATTTAATCCATATTTTGTAAATTTGAGTGAACTTATTCATATTATTTTTAATCCACCTTATTTTAAATAATATTTTTGTAGGATCGTAGGGATTGTAGGATCGCTGTTGATGTTTATATCGACTGTATTGATTATAGGGCTATTCGTTAGATCTAAACTTGATGGATGTGAAGGGACGCAAAAGATTTTATCCTGGTTCAGGCTCTCAAGGTGAGATAATATTCTGCTTCCAGCTGTTGTGTATTGTTTTCGAGGTTTCTTTGGTGAGATTCTGTATGATGATGGTTATGTTCTGCCGAGGGGGCTCCTTGCCTCGCCTTATATACCGAGGAGACAAGATTACATGGTAGGAATTCCAGTCAAACTCGACCAAGAGATTTTCCTCTAAGAACATAAAGTAACTGGTTATGACTATATCCTTTTTCTTGGCAAGGTAATATAAAACTGAGTTCTACTATATCCCTAATTACATGAAAGGTCCACTCTCTATCCGAGTGGCCATATTGCCTTTCGTGAGGTACCTAGAGCCATGGCCTCCATAGTAGCCCCTGAGACCTTCATAGTTGAGTCGCAGCTGACGTCGAGTGCTCATATTCCATAGTGAAGATTTCTCGAGTGTATTTCTCCCAAGTACTCTTTGTCCAAGTGCTTCTTCTCTCAAGTTATGCTTCATGTCGGTTAGTAACGAGGCTATGAAGGGCTTCATGAAAAAATTTGAATAGTATGCGCCAAATAGGCATACCTATTAGGTGTAGCCCCTAACTTTATGCTTAATTGTGAAACAATTAAACATAAAGTCAAAGATATTTAATCTTTAAGTTTTTCCCGAGTAATACATTTCTCTGAAATTGAACTATTCAGCATCATATCAGTTGGAAAATTTTTTTGCTCAAGGCAATTTGGTTAAGCATGTAAGCCGAGTATCACTACGGAGTTAATCCATCGTGTGATTAGGTATACTTGAGAGATACCTGCTGTCGGTGAAATGGGACTGGGGGTCCCCCAGCCCCCGAGTACGCGAGGGTCTTCGGCCGCGACAAATACTCCGGAGTGTACATTCTGCGCTCCCGCTAAGTACCCGGGGGCCCGAGCACTGGCCGGGCCCGGGTGCGCTTCCCCCGGTCCCGGGCGCCGGTCGCCCCGGACTCGGGTGCCGATTGCCGACTGCTCTCGGGTGCTGACTGCTCGGCCCCGAGGCTGACTGCGGGCTGCCCGGGTGCCGATCCTCCCGGTCCCGGGTGCCGACCGCCCCGATCCCGGTGCCGATCGCCTCGGCCCCGGGGGCCGATTGACTCGAAGAACTCAGCGGACCAACTGCCAACTACTCGCAGTAATGGCGAGGCGACGGGGCGCGTCGCCCCTGTCACCATCTCTGCCACGCGTGGGCCTCTGATGATGGCCCCCCGTGGACACACGTCCGTGCGGTCCTCCGTGGACACACGTCCGTGCAATCAGACACCTTTTGACCAAGAAAGTCCCAATTCCCCACACGCAGGCAGCGGAGCCATACGCTGTCACATCTCCGTAATCTCGCCGCCCGACAGCCGAGCGGCGTGACAACCAGACCAGCCGCCCGCAGCAGCCGACAGGCGACCAGACGTCCCTCCAGGCGCGGCGCGGCAGGCGGCCGCGTATGTGCATGACAAGACAAATCATACCTAGCTCTCTCACGTGTATTCGGCACTGTGGACTCCCCTCGCCTATAAAGGAGGATCCATGCCACATTTAGAAGGGCTCTGGGCTGGAGATCCGGCCTTAGTCACTCAGACTCGAACTCTCGAGGACTCTCACGCTCAAACCTTGGAGTTCCCGGGCTAGCTTCCGATCACCCCGGGGCTCACCTGGTAACCACTTTCATCCGCCACAGATAGCAAAACACACAGGAGTAGGGTATTACGCCTCCGTGCGGCCCGAACCTGTCTAAATCCTCCTGTCTTTCCTGTGCACCGATCCATCGATAATCCATCCATCGTTCCGCTGATACACACTAACGCCGACTTCGCCTGAGAACTACTCCCCTGGCCGAATCTCAAAGGGGGGTCTCCTGACTTCCCGCCGTCGAGGCGCCATCCTCCGACACCTGCATTCCTATTTTTAATGAAGACCAGCTGTCGATCCTTATAAGGACATATCCCCAATACCTATTAAATAATACAGATATCTGAACACACGTCTCCAATAAATAGGCTTAACATGAAGTATATTTGATTATTTTAATCGGTTCCTATGAAACAACACCTAGACTGTGATTTTAACAGAACTAGCTATCGACCCAATAGAACATGCTATTTAGGAACTCATATCTTATAGTTATTACTGAGCAAACCGGCCCAAGCCAACCACCTAGCGCAAGCCTATAAATCCCGAGGACAGAGAGAAAAAGATTTCCCTTCCCCAAATTGCCAAAACTTTTTGCCTTCCAGATCTGCGCACAAAAGCCCTCGTGCTCTTCGCTCCAAGTTAGGGTTTCCACACAACTCGAGCTCCCCTCCATAGATCCACAAAAACTTCCGATCAAGCGTCGATTCTTCCCCTTCAGACACCTTCTCCTCACTTTCCAAGCTCCAAAAATGCCGAAGTCTTATTCTGACGTCCCCCTCATTCTTCTAGGAACCTAGCCGACATCGACCCCTTGACAGGCGAAGCTTGCACATTTGGAGAAGAACAAGCGTCTTCAACCAAAGGAATTGATCAACTGGCGTTCGGCCAAAGGTGAAACAATCCCTACCCTCGACTCCCATGAAATCATGGTTTTCAAGACTTTCTTCAATAGGGGTTTCGCTCTTCCCACCTCCGACATCTTTCGGGGTCTTCTTGATTTTTATCAGATCGAGCTCATCCACCTCAATCCAAACTCCATCCTCCACATTTCTATTTTTGTGACTCTTTGTGAAGCCTTCCTGGGGATCGATCCTCATTTCAATCTCTTCCATTATTTATTTCACATCAAGCCCCAACCTTCCAAAGCCAACCCTTAGGTCATAGGGGGAGCTGGGCTACAGCTTCGCAAGGAGATGAAGAAGGTTTATCCTCACCTCCCCCTAAAAACTTCCTTGAAAGGATGGTATCAGGAGTGGTTTTACTGTACAGATCCAGAACCCTCCTTGCCTCCGTTTGCTGGAAATCCTCCCAAGTACTTAGAGTGTTGGTCATCGCTCCCCTTGGAAGCCGAAATGGTGCAGGTACGGCAGCTTGTGGAGAGGATTGAAATCCTAAAGAACAAAGGTTTGACCGGGCTCTAGGTTGCCCGGACGTTCCAAAACCGGTGGACATAGCCTCTCAAAGCGAGGATCCATCCTGTGTATGAATACCAGGGAAAGATGATCCAACCCGGGAGTCCGCCGACCTCGTCGTGAAGGACACGGTGACGGATACTCTGCTGTGCTATTTTGTAAGTGGCGTAGTAGAGATTCTGGATGGCGGGAAGTGTCCAAAACCCTTCTACTTGAAGAAGCCAAGGCCGTCGGTAAGCTTCTGATATCTTGTCATCTTGATGCTTACTTGTGGTGAATGCTGTATATCTAAAGTGTATGAGATTGTCTTCATATGCATTGTTTGTAGGAAAACGCCGGCTTTGTGTTAGATCCCTCTAGCTCGTCGACTGGGGGGGGAAGGGTCAAGAAAACGACTGGCTAGCCCAGCGGCTGACTAACCCAGCTCTAAGCGAGCTAGGAAGCAACCTTCTCAGGACTAGGCCAAGCCCAAGAGCACGCCCACAAAGGCGTCAAGCGGTCCGAAGGCCAGGGACGCCAATGTTGCAGCTTCAGCACCAACCGTAGCTCAAGTTGCGACGCCTGCGACACCACCGACCCAGTCGGCCGCACCGAGTGTGGAGCCGATTGGCACTAGCAAGATCAAGCTTGGTGCCACGCCTCAGGGCCCAACACCAAGTGGCACACCCTCCTAGAGTAAGCCTTCGGGCACTCTGCCGACTACCTCCCTCAGTGATTCTCAGGGGTGGAGGTTTAAGACTTCCAAGAGGTATGTGGTCTTCTGTCTTCAAATAACTTGAAGTGATTTACATTATCTTGATTGCTGAATAAATATGCAGGAAGCCAAGTGATGATGATCCCAAGGAGATAGCGCCAGCAACCCTGGTCACCGACTCAGCCCCAATTGGCGTGGAAGGCTTGGTGCCACAAACTGAGCCAAGTGCTGCCCCAGCCGCTGAAGGCGAGGCAATGCACTTGGGTGAACATCCAACTTTGCCTAGTCGGATAGTTGCCAAGCCGGTTGTAGAGCCAATCGCCGAGCTAACTGAAGGTCTACTGCTTCTAGAAGACTCTCTTTCCTCCATTGTAACACCCAGAAATTCGTAACTGGAATTTTGAACATTTCTGTGTATTAAATCCCTGTCTAGGACAGCCAGGGTACACAATACCAAGTTGTCGTACAGAGTGTGTCTTACAAACAGAATAAAATTATCTTACATAAATGCAGTGGTAAAGGTAAATAAAGCCTATATACAGCTAGCCAAGCAGATGCTTCCATTCTACAGGCGTCTTGATAGCGGATCCAGCCTAGTCCTCCTGATGATCCTCATCGGACAGATACTCCACCACTGAGAGGGGGAAAAGGGAGCAAGATTGAGTACCACCCACAGTACTCAACAAGTCACACCCATGAATATGCACAATGCACGAGAGACAAAGGAAGGCTCGGGGTTTATTTGCGTAAAGCAGTAAATAAACAGTAATAGTTCATAAGCATTATAAAGGTTAATTAATTAAGCAGTATTAATCCTCCACTGATCAACGTTACACTACATTGACCAGGCCCAATCATCCATCCTACCTCTACAACAAATTTTAAGTCAATTTACTATGGTGAGACTAATCACGGTGAGTCTTGACCAACATGCCCATAACCGCGGGCGCGGCTATTCGAATAGATTTTAACTCTGGCAAGAGGTGTACAACTGTACCCACAAGACACAGCCCCGCACATGATTCCCGTGTGCCGACGTGTCACCACGACACCCCCGAGGCTGTGATAGGACTATTCATGCAACCTCTCCCTAACCATCCGCACCACGCTAAGGTTGCACCTACCAACAGGGCACACCATATCGGCCAGGCTACCCCCCTTGCGCCACAATGGATCCGGAAGTCGATCAACCCGACCCCGAACCGACCCAACTCCATCATGCCTATTCTCACCAACGGTGCCAAGGAGAGGGAGAAGATACGCTACAAGCCCAGCTATTGCCCACGCTGGCTTGTGGTATGTACGATTGATTGCCCAAGGGGTTCTCGCGAACCGGTCCTTAATTTTCATGGGTGCAACCAACAAAACCATGCACCCCCAGCCCACCATTTTGGTCCAATTTTAGTAGTTTAATATCAACTATCCAAAGTTCCATTTCCCGACATAGAATCGAACAATAAATGTAATTAAGAGTATTCAATTCCCCATGTGAGTTAAAAGTCTCTAAGCATGGCTAAGCATCTTGAAAGTATTCTCTAATCATATTATTACCCAAGTTACAAGAAATGGGGTCATCAAATTGGGGTGTACTCCTAAGCACATATGGGCTGTATTCCTAGACCACATGAAATATTAAAACATGCAAGGTTATTTAAATAAAGCAAAGCATTTGGCAAGAATTAGGTGCAAAATAATCAAGATCATGATGTAACTTGCTTTGCTCCGGCTCTGCAAACTCTGCTACGACTTCGTAATATACTGGAGGGTCGACTGCGTCGGATTCTATAGCAAACAAAGCACAAACAATTAAAAATAGTACATGTGGACACTAAAACAGGAGCTAGAAGCATTTTTAATGGATTCTTGGCATTTTTCTGAATTTAATAAAATTTGAATGGAATTAATTGAAGCTCATATGAATTAGTTATAAATTTTTGAAGTTTTACTATGATTTTGCTATACAAATTAATGGTTTATTGATTTATTGTGCAATTAAACAGATTTATAGCGTTAGCGGACCGCGGGACCAGCGCCGACAGGCAGGACCCACGGGTCGGCGGCGCATGGTGGACCGAGTCCACTGCGGCTCGATGGGGACTGGTCATGTGGCTGCCACGCGGCAGGCACGGCGGACCGAGGGGCTGATGCGGCGTTGAGGTGGCGCCAACGTGGCGAAGGGGCGGGATGCCAGCAGGGCAACACGCGGCTGGTCTAGATCTACCCCAAGGTAGATCGAACGGTGCAGGACAAAAGGGGGATTGCGGGCGAGCGGCAGAATGGAACGGGGAAGCTGAGGGGGTGCTCACCGAGGGGCGACGATGACGTGACGGCGGCGAATGGCAGCTAGCCAAGGCAAAGGGTGACGGCGAAGCTCGGGAGGACGGCCACGACAGTGTCCCGCTGGCACGGAGGGGCGACGGAGGTGCGGACGGGGTCAAAGGCGTCCTGGCGGAGACGTAGGAGGGGATTAGGACCGAAATGGCCGAGCGAATCGACGGGGAGGCATGGCTAAAGGCTGGCGGAGGGCTTACCAAATGGGATTGGCGGTGGGGAAGGGACTCCGGCGGCGTAGGAGCTCGCGAGAGTGGTGGCTGGGATTCTCTAGCATGCGGCGAAATTGGCGGTGGCGGGTGCGTGGCCTAGCGGCGGGGGCGGCGCTTGGCTGGAGATGGCGGAGCACGGTGGCGGTTCCGAAATAGGGCACTGGGAAGCTAGAGAGCACTAGGAGTTTTGGCAAATGGGGGAAAAGAAGCAGAGGAGCACGGCGGAGGTTTAATTGGGCACGGGAGCGGGAGATCGTGGCCGTGGTGGCCGAATTTCGCGAGATAGGGGGCGGGCGAGCAGGAGGCAGGCGGAGACGGAGATCGGACGGAGGGGAAAAATTTTCCCCTCAGCCCGATCCGGACGGAGGTAGACGATGGGCCGGACATGTGGGCCCCAGCCCCACATGTCGGCGAGAGGGAGCGGGGCACGGACGAGCGCGGGCTGACAGGCGGGACCCTCGCGGCAGAGAAGGAGAGAGAGAGGCGCGTGCGGCGCGGGTCGTGGTAGGCTGAGGAGCAGTGCTGGGCCGCGGCCCAGCGGGAAGGAAGAAAAAAGAAAAGGGAAAGGAAAGAAAAGAAAAGGAAAATGGATTTCCGGAAGGAATTTAATTCTGATAATTTGTTTTGAATTATTAAAATTACTTCCAATGCTCTAAAAATTTCCATAAAAATCCTGTTAGTGTATTTTGGCAAGGGGAATATAGGAAAAATACTCCCAGCCTTGGTATTTTATTATTTTGCATTTCTCTCATTTAATTAATTCACAAGGCTTTTTAAATTTATTTTCTTGAGGCTATATATTTGATATATTTTGTGTGGCTCTATTAAGGGGAAACTCAGGTTGTGACATCCATCCTCTCCCTCCTCAGACGAAGACGACCTTCCCGGACTTGAGGCTCCACCGCACGACTATCCTCGGGTATTCCATTGGATTAACCCGAACGGGAGTGAGGATACCCTAAGGCTGTACAAAGATGCCGCTAGAAAGGAGCAGATCGAGCTGTTTGAGGCCACCATCAAGGCTTCGCAGCAAGTCTAGGTAAGCAGCCCATCTGGCTGTAGCTTGACTTTGCTGTTGGTCATATGATCTTGTAGTCCACTGTCATATGCGACAATGATTTGTCTTGTAGAAAGTTGTTGATCGGTCTAAGAAGATGAGCTGGGTGCTTCCCAGGCTTACTCCTCAGATCGCTTAGTTTACTCAGCTCCAGTCTGAGAAGAACGAGCTGGAGCAAATCAGCAAGGAGAGGGAGACCTGGCTGAAGGATTCAATCAACCAGCTGCGCGACGAGCTGTGGGCGAAGACTAGGACTATTCGGGGTAAGTCCTAATGATGCCCAAGTTTCTTCAGGTGTCCTCTACGGATTGTTGGTGCCTGTACTTGTCCTGTTGTAGCTCATGAGACAAAACTGTACAACCAGTTCTTGGAGTTGGAACGCCTGAGAAAAGAACTCAAAGATCTTGAAAAGGCGAAGTCCAAGGTTGATGCTGAGTTTGCGGGTAAATTGCTTGTCTGCTTTTGAACTTTAGCTGACTAAGTGATCTGGTTCCCTCATAGCTTGTCTTTGGATGACAGACTACAAGGTCAACGTGCAGACGCAGTTCAACTCCTTCGGCAAGGAAATCAAGGTGATAGAAGACTCGCGGAGTGCCATTGTAGACTCCTCAAAGTCTCTATTGAACATCATGCAGCCAAGAGAAGCTGGTTCTAGCTCAAGCATGCCTGGCCAAGTGCTGTAACGACTTTGAGACACTCTGGCTGTCTTGAAGAACTTCGCTATGGAGCATGCCACTTGGGGATTACCCAGGCTCTCGCAATGACCATGTCTCTTTACCCCCGAGTGGACATTGAGGCGGTCAGCGAGGGGTTCACAGAAGGCACGACTCCAGAGCAAGGTCTTGAGCTAATCAACCTGGCGAGGCCTACTGTTTAAGTGGTATGTGTGCGGGGAAAACAATCATAATTTGTATATAATGTAAATGCATGTGTTTATGTGCTTTTGCAAATTCTGCTCGAGTATTTGATTTATCGCAGTCATCATTAGCCTTATGTGACCAGCCAATTTATACCGAGTGATGAGGACCAACTTGAAAAGCGTTTATCCAATAAGCCTGTACTGGGCAGAAGTTAGCATGGTTGTTATAAGATTTTATGACTTAGATAAATTAGACTCGAGTTTAAGCAATAACAGAAGATGGATTATCATCATGTAGCCCCTGACTCACTACTCGGTTGGAACAATCGGCGTAGCGAGTCAGAGTGAAAAACTTTATTTATATATAAATTGAGTACAATGCTCAGACATAGAAAAGATGTAGCTATTTTATATTCCATGAGTTGTTGATTAGGACGCCGTTTTCAGCCTTTAGCCGGTAAGCCCCTGGGTGTGTCATCTCAGCGATAATGAATGGCCCCTCCCATAAGGGAGATAATTTGTGTCTGTCTTTGGTGATTTGAATTTTTCTCAATAGAGATCTCCCACGAAATAGGTGCGGCCACGGACATTACGACTATGATAACAACGTAGGCCTTGAAGGTATCTTGCCGACTGAATTGTTGCGATGTCCCTTGTTTCCTCCAACTGATCGAGCTCGGCTAGTTGATCTTCATTTGATTTTTCTTCTGAGAGGGCCCAGACTCGTGGAGAGCTGAACTCCAACTCGGTTGGTAACACGGCCTCAGCACCATAGACTAGGAAGAAGGAGGATTGCCCTGTTGCCTGACTAACCGTGGTTCGTAGAGACCAGAGAACGGATAAGAGTATATGTACCCACCGCCTTGCATATGGTCGTAGTTGGTCGAATACCATAGCCTTGATACCTTGTAAGACCATGCCGTTTGTGTGCTCGACCTGCCCATTGCTCCGTGGGCAAGCCACGAAAGCATAACAAATCTTGATGCCGAATTCGTCACAGAAATCTTAAAATATGCCGCCAATGAACCGAGTACCGTTGTCCATTATGATGCGATTGAGGACTCCAAACCGGTAAATAATACCCATGATGAAGTCTTTTGCCCTGGCTGCGGTTATGGTAGCAACGGGTTTTGCCTCGATTCACTTTGTGAACTTGTCCACTGCGACAAACAAGTGTGTGAACCCTCCTGACACTTTCTTGAAGGGGCCGACCATGTCAAATCCCCAGATTGCGAAGGGCCAAGAGATTGGGATTGTCTGCAACTCCTGAGCCAATAAGTGTGTTTGCCAAGTGAAAAATTAGCATCCCTCGTATGTCTGAACTATGTCTTTGGCATCGGTAACCGCAGTCGGCTAGAAGAAACCTTGCTATAAGCCTTTACGACTAATGTCCTTGATGCAGCATGGTTGCCACATATGTCTGAGTGGATCAATTGTAGTATGTGCTTGCCCTCCTTAGGTATGACATAGTGCATGAGGACTTCGGATGCACTTCGACAAAAAGTTCTTCTTTGACTACGATGAGGACTCCGGATGTGCTTCCCCCAGGAGCCAATAGACCCTCTGGGAAGCCCTGTTAACCACGTCAGTGCCGAATCAACTAGGGTGACTAGAAGATAATTTGCCATAGCTTTGTGGCCGCCTCCAGCTGCTCCGATTGCCATGGTGTACACAGTGAGCCAGGACTCAGGATTGGTCTTGCCGTCGTACTTCTCTATGCCTGTAGGTTTGAAGCCCATGGACCAGCCGACTTGCTATAGTTCACGCGAGAAGGCAGTGACTCCTTCGTCCAAGTGAGGACTCCGGCTCCGACTGCATCGGTGAAACTGTTCATGTTGAAGGCCGAAGTGCTTGTGCTCGTTCTTCAGTCGGTGTCATTCGTCTTCTCCACGCTCTTAGCATCGGGTGTTGATGTAGTGGCGGATGTCACGTCACAGTCACTCTCGAGTGTCGCGGTCTTCTTGGCACCCGTCATGCTAGTTCCGCCGATGATCATCGTTGTGCGATTGTGAAACACGGTTTGACTCTGAGCGGTGCTGACCTATACTTGCTACTCGGTGTCATGCCACAGTTGACGATGTAGCAATATCTAAAGTTGTTTTACCCGATGGGACGAGGGTGTCTCCAAACTGCTGTTGTTGGTGGCAGGTTGCAACGGTTACCATGGCCTTGATCCTTGTGATAGTTGGGGTAGCTTGGTGATTAGGCCCCAGCTGCAGAGTGTCCAGGAGTGTTGCTGCGGCCACGACGTTCTGCTGAGGTGTTACGAAGACATCATGGTCACCTACCCTGGTTTGGAGGATCTTCTGTTGCGCTACTCGGCCAGTCTTGTGTAGATCGCGGTTGCGAGCGTCGCGCTTAGCCTGTAGGCGTCAGTTTTCTTCCTCCTATTGCTCACGTAGTCGGTGAGCTTCCTCCTCCTACTGATCGCGTAGTCAGCGTGCATCTTGTGGTGGAGTCAATCCTTTTGACGCCATGAAGATTTCGCGCGGTGGAGAAAAGCTTCTCGAGCTGCTGTCCGACTAAGAGTCAGACTCGGAGTAGTTTAATGGTGTGAGAATTACCCCGACCTCCTTAGATCCGATCCCGAGCGGCTCTGGGTCATATCCAAGTCTAATTCCAGAGGATTGAGTTTCCCACGCCAGATTGGAATCGAAGATGGCTGCGGAATTGTTGAGTCTGAGTAGGAAATTGACGATCTTACCTCCCCTAAGCCCGATCTCAGCTGGCTTAAGGCTGTGTCCGAGTCGAACATTGGGAAAGAGAGTTATCCCTGAACTTGTGGATCTTGGATATCGTCGAAGCAGGTTGTTGAAAACCGCTACGGCGTTGAGTAAACCGACTAGCGCTGGGTCGGCCTGGTCCCTGGCCGATCGGGTCGAAACTGAGTCGGACAGGGCGAGATTTCTGAGATTATCGGTGATAAAGTCGAGGCTCCCGAAGCTGATAGCTTGTCAGGGGGTGAAGTTGATTTCGTCGACTCCAGTGATTAGATCCATCAGGCTTGTTGACGATGATCTTGACAATGCCCCTACCTAGCGTGCCAACTGTCGATGTTTTATATCGGCTGTATTGATTATGGGGCTATTCGTAAGACCTAAACTTGATGGATGTGAAGGGACACAAAAGATTTTATCCTGATTTAGGTCCTCAAGGTGAGGTAATATCCTACTTTCAGCCGTTGTGTATTGCCTTCGAGGTTTCTCTAGCGAGATTCTGTATGATGTTGGTTATCTTCTGCCCCAGGGGGCTCCTTGCCAGACTCGACCAGGAGATTTCCCTCTAAGAATATAGAGTAACTGACTAGAACTATATCCCTTTCCTTGTCATGTAAGGTAACATAAAACCAAGTTCTACTATATACCTAATTACATAGTAGGCCCACCCTCTATCCAAGTGACCGTATTGCCTTCCGTGAGATACCCGGAGCCTATGGTCTCCACAATCGGGATACTACATTTCATCTGGTAGGATCGTATGGAAGTAAATATTAGGATCGGGATACTATGAAAATTAGGATTCTAGGTGGGATCGGTTTCGTTTTGGCTTGATAGGATCATAGTATCATAAGATACTACGATACGTATCGGGATTTTGACAACCTTGCTTTGAATCTTACTCCCTCTGTCCCAAACAAATTAACTTCTAGGTTACGGATCTGTGCATAGACATATTGTTTCATCTCACACTTACTATGGTGCGGTTGGGAGCCATGGGTGGGGGCTAATTCTAGCCCTCATCAAGTAAGAGACCGGGTTGGCGGCTTGGCATATGACCTGCCATCCTGTGATAATTTGTTAAGGACTAAGATTTGAATGTGAGTCTATATACACTACCCCAAGTCATCAAAAGATGATAGATTTTCAGGTGAACGATATCTCAGGGTGTTTTAATAGGTCAGTATACGCACTAATCCTACTAATCCACCCTGTGATGTCGATCACTCACCATCCTAAGCTAATTTGACAATAAGATCAAGTTTTATATGTGTGTTAGGTACTATATTTTTCCTCTATTTTCCTTCAAACCGAATGAGTAGATCATATGTCCAAAATTTCCAAAGGAGTAGTAATTAAGTAGTAATAGCTCGCTAGCTAGATACATAATGAGGGTTAGACCCTGACGATGTTGCTATCACTAGATGCAAAGCAAACAAGCTAGCAGTAATTATCTCAGGTTCGGCGGTCATAGACAGGGCTTGAGCCCCAATAGCCACTACTACAAAATTGATTTTTCGTGGCATTAGCCGTTTCAAAACGCAGGCGGGCCAAAATAATGGCCACTTGCGGTAGGTAGGCCCTAGGGGGGAGGGGGTGGGTGGGCTGCGACTGCTAGCAAAAAAGCATTATCGCTGGTGGCCGCTAATGTGGCCCGCCTGTGAAGATGTCAGCATGTTCATAGGTGGGCCACGTTACACGTCCCCTGGCTTTAACGTCGGCGGTGTGTAACGTGGACCGCCAGCGAAAATGGCAGTTCTTTTCCCTGGCGGTCCGTTTAAGTGGCCGCAAGCCGTTACTGGCTTGGCAAGCGGCCACTTAAGTGGACCGCCAGTGAAAACCCCATTTCTATGGCATCTTCTTCCTCAGCCCAGTTCACTGGAGCCCGGGATTTCTCTCTCCTACAAAAGCAAAATTATAGGTGGAAGGTTTTCAAGTCAAAATCTTTGGTGGATTTTGGTTTCTAAGGTTAGATCCTTGTTCTCCTACCTTTTTTATGTAGTTTACTTTTAAATTTGTGTTTTTAATTTAGTGAATTTTGCAATCATGCATAGTGTTCTTATTAAATATATGTGACCTAGATCTATAATTTTTAATTGGCACCTTGGAGCTCAATTTGGCCCAAATGTTTTATGCAATCTTAGAGCAATGGTGTTTACTCATCCATCAATGATGATTGTTTAGCTAGACATGATAATTTTTGTGTATATTAAGTTAGTTAGATTTGGATCTAGTTTGGAAGAGAGAGAAACACTAATATGTCTTAATATTTTTTTGTAGGTCTAGATTTGATTACTTGGATCTGTATAATTTTTTATCCTACTTTGTATGGAATTTTCGGTGAATTGTATGGACTTTTATTTGTGATAAATTAATTGAACTTGATTACTTTGTATGGAATTTTTGGATAATTGTATAGAATATAGTTATTTGGATATTTCCTAATTTGGACGCATTTCGATGCAAATACGATAATTTGTACTGTATCCGAACTGAATTTTACGGAGGCATATAAAAGTTTGATAGAATTTGCAAATGGCGAGGTCATGGATGTACGATACACCAAAATTTCATATGTCATATATTACGGGAGTTTCTAAATTCATTAATGCTGCCAAGGCGCATGCTATGAGTAAGAAGATCAAGGAAATTCATTATCCATGTGTTACTGCAAAAATCAGAAAGTATGGGGTTGCCTAGATGTAATCAAATCGCACTTGGTGATGCGTGGATTTGTTAAGAACTACATAACTTAGTCTTATCATGACAATGAAAATGTATCTGAGAGAACCGGCATTGAAGGCGCCGAACCCCAAGAGGATCGTCGTGAAGGTTTCATAGATGGTAGTGGTTGTGTTATAGTAGATGAATCCAATCGCCGTAATTTCAATTTAGAGGATGATCATGTTGCGATGGATGGTACTGATGGTTCTGGTAACAATGATTTTGATTTAGAGGAAATGTTGCGACACACAGAACCGGAAGTGCCATCAGGGTCTGCGAGAGGTTTAGATAATTTCGAGAAGTTAAGAAGACAGCTAAAGAACTTTTGTATGATGAGTGAAAGGGTTGTGACAAGGAGTTCACAGTGTTGTGTTCAGTGCTTGAACGTCTGAGATTGAAGGCCAAGAACGGATGGTTCGACAGTAGTTTCAATGATCTGTTGGGTGTCTTGAAGAGGTTGTTGCCGAACCCTAACTCCCTACTGTTAACGCCAAAATTTGGTACGGGTCGTTACTATGTTCGGTTAAGGAAAGAAGCGATATCAGCCATTGGAAACTAATCCAGAAGAGTCCGAGCTTGGGAAGGAATCGTGAAGACCACGTTATGGCAGTTATTTATCTTATCTATTAGATAGTTTTATCTTTTAGGAAACCTGATCTCTTGTCCGATCAGGTCTGTTAGTTTTCCTTTTCTAGTTAGGAAAGTCCTATTTCGTGTCCTATAAGGACTCTTGTAACTCGGGGTATATATACGTATGCCCGGAGACCTTGTAATCTATCACAACGATCAATACAAATTCGGCGCATTGCCACCCTTTACCAACGGGTTCTTGCTTCTCGAGCCGGGCTGCATCGGTTAGGTCCGAACTCCGGCGAGAGGGTAAGTCTCGTTACCCCGACTACCAATCGGCTAGGACTTCCTCGGTTAGGTCCGATATTCTAGTCGGTATATGGTAGCCGGCTTACCACGATATATCTGCTTTGTCTACGGCTGCATCGGTTCGGTTCGATCTCTTAGGCCCATCAGGTATATCACATCACGCGTGCGTAGATCTTATCAGCTTACTGGGAGTAGCTTATCGTCAGTTTGTGCTGCATCGGTTGGGTCCGACCTACTAAACTGTCGCGATAAGTTGTTCCTGCTAGGTTGATGTTTTTTGCGCAAGTGTTTTATCGGAATGTATAGCCGATAAGTTATCTTATTACATCACAGTTGCATTAGATCTATCGGTTTGTTGAGGTTCCTTTACTATTATCGATCTGTGCTGCATCAGTTAGGTTTGAACTACTAGATCGATAATAATAGATTTATCCTTGTCGAGCCGATCGGTGTGTATGTGACGTTCTATCGGAGTGCTTAGCCGATAGGTTATCTTTTTATAAAGCCGACTGTATTATCTTTACTATTTTGGTCATCTATATTATCATCAGTTCTCTAGCCGGTGCACATGTGTTTCCTTAGCAGTCGGCTAGTTCACTATTCTGCCTATCTATTTTATCATCGGCTTCTAGCCGATGCACATGTTATACTGACAGCTTATCCATTTATCTATAGCGTTATCGGTTTCCTAGCCGATACACAGGTGCCATCGGCTATCGGCTATAAGGAGCCTACATCAGACCGTATCGGCCGATAGCCGATGTGCAATTGCTGCTGATCCGGGCGCGAGCACAAGCGAGGACCCGGGAGCGAGAACCCGAGCACGAGACCCGGGCGCGAGTACAGGCGAGGGCCCGGGCACGAGCATAGCGGCGATCGGCTGGAAGGAATCCGTATCAGCTTACTGGCCGATTGGATCAATAATCAAATTTCTTCATCTCCTTGTCAATTGCGGGGTCAAATTGACTGGCACGCCTGCGAACCTCAAGATTTTAGGACCTGCACTGGAGCTAAGCAGATCTCCCAGGCCTTCGTATGTTCAATCGCATCAAACCAGATCATCAACAAGCTTCTTGGCACACCCGGTGGTTTTTGGTGCGAACACCTACCAACACATATGGAGCGAAGAGGCTTATCTGCCCGTTGTCGCTGGGTGTGGAAATGATACATGCTTGTGTCAACCACTGTATCATGTACAGTATAGAGCACACAATGTTGGATAGGTGCCCAACGTGCAAAGCTAGTCGATACAAGACTGGTAACCAGTATTCGGAGGATGATGCTATTGGTCAAGAGGATAACTCTGCTTCAATCGAGCAAAACAAGAAGAAGATTCCTTAGCTGTTGATGTGGTACTTGCCACCTAAAGATCACCTGAAGCATTTGTTCTCGAACCCTACGGACACTAAACTGATGCATTAGCATCATGAAAAGCCCAAGAGGGACAGGAGGCTTCATCACCCAGCCGATGCTCAACAGTGGAAAAATTTTGATTCAATGCACCTAGAATTGTTAGAGGATCCAAGAAATGTATGGTTCGCACTAAGTAAAGATGACATGAACTCTTTCGGTGACTTGACCAGTTCACATAGCACTTGGCCAGTTCTCCTAACCATGTACAACCTTCCAACATGGCTCTGTCAGAAACAAAAATACATTTTATTGTGTATCCTTATACAAGGCCCTAAACTACCTGGTATTGAAATAGATGTGTTTCTTAAATTGTTAATGGGGGATATGGCGGATCTACAGAACAAGGGGTTTCGAGCATGGGATGAATTCTTACGGCAATATTTCACACTTAGAGCCATTATTTTTGTTCTGGCCAGATCAAAGGGAAGACGAGATGTGTTATATGCTGTGGAGCAACAGTATATAGGTTACTTTCCTGGATCAAAGAAGCTAATGCATATGCAGCTTCGACGGTTCTTAAAGACAAATCACAAATACTGTATGAAGGCCAGACATTTCGACAACACCGAGGAGAATGAAGCCGCACCTACTTCTCGTGATGGCAAATGGGTGTTCGAAGTGATAGAGAACATAAAGGTCACTTTTGGAAAGGTGCAGAAGAAGGGAATAAAGCGAAAGAAGGGAACAACGGGTATGGACGAACCCGACGTGCCATTCAAGAAGCACTCCATCTTCTTTAAGTACTTGCCGTACTGGAAGGATTTGGAGGTTCGGCATGCCATCGATATCATGCACCTAGAGAAGAATGTGTTCGATAGTACCATTGGGCTTTGACATACCCAGTAAAACAAAGGATGGCCTGAAGTCACGTACTGATCTGGTTGATATGAATATTTGGAAAGAGCTTTACCCCGTGGACCTAGGTAATGGCAAACCCTATCTTTCCCCAACTAGCCTCACCTTGATAGAGAGGAGAAAAAAGCATTGTGCAAAAGTCTACATAGGGTGAGAGTACCTACAAGTTTCTTGTCAAACATTAAGCGACTAGTCTCGATGAAAGATTTGTTGATGTCCGGCTATAATTCTCACAATTGCCATGTGATGCTGACGGTGTTTCTCGCTATTGCAATCAGAGTAATCAAACCAGTTCATGTAAAAGTGGTCACCACAAGGATATGCTTCTTCTTTAATGCCATTTCACAAAAGGTCATTGATCCTGAAGAGTTAGGTCCTCTTCGTATATTTATGATGAAGATTATGTGCCAGCTAGAAATGTGCTTGCCTCCGTCGTTTTTTGATATGATGGTACACTCATGATTCACATCATGCCATAAATAATTGAACTTAGTCCATTATACTTACATCTGATGTGGCCGTACGAGCGGTACTTGTCCATTCTAAAGGGGTACGTATGGAACCGTGCTCACCCCAAGGGTTCAATGATAGAGGAATACACTACAGAAGAAGTCATAAAGTGTTGCATAGATTACTTATAAGATGGGAAAGCAATTAGTTTACCAGTGCCTCGACACAAGGGGAGATTATCTGGAAGGGGGACAAAAGGAAAGAAAACAATAATTGACCATAAATACAAAATAGTGCAAGATGCTCATTACAGTGTCCTGCAATAGCTCGCGATAGTAGAGCCATACATAGAGTAGCATCTGAATCAAATAAGAGCTCGAAATGCTGGCCGCTCAGAAGCGTGGATCATGAAGGAGCACAAACGTCACTTCACCGATTGGTTAAAAGACCAAAACCTTCCATATGGAGAAAACACGGAGGAAAAAACAATGAAAGGTGGCTTGTGGCCCGTCAAGTGTATACACCTCGTGGCAAGCATATGACATTAATGTGTACACGTTTTATACCAAAGCAAAGGACAAAAATAGTGTATCCTAAAACAACGACGTTCGAGTAGAGGCAGTCGACACAATGGGACAAAAGAGCACATACTATGGGTTCATAGAAGAGATCTAGGAACTTAACTACGGACTCAATATACAAATCCTATTGTTTCGGTACCAATGGGTCAAACACCCAACTGGCGTGTTCGTGGACAACTTCGGGTAGACAGTTGTTGACCTCGGCAACGTAGGCCACAAGGACAACCCATGGGTACTCGCTGATCGTGGCGCTTAGATTTTCTATGTAACGGACCCAGCGAATTTGACATAGCGCTAGAAGGAAACCGACAATCTTGGGAGTTGATGGTGTCGAAGATGTCGAAGAATATAATTAGTACGCTACCATGCCTCTATTCACGGATTTTCGAAATAAGATTAAGCTCGTAGAAGCCACCATTGGTGAATCTCCGATGTTGTACATGCGGGAGAATAGAGTAGGGAAGACTGTGAGAGGCTAATATCTGTGTGTAGCATGTCCTCGTTTTTTCATAGAGTTTGTTGGTCTGTAGTGTGCAAAAATTTTAGATCGATGGACCAAGTTGTGTAAAGCTATAGGAATTATGTTTGTAAGTGTTTAAAGAAGTACAAATATTTGGGAACTAAAAATACTAGAAGCAGGGACAATTTTAGAATAATTATGGAAGTTGAACGGAGTCAAACGGAGCTACGAATTGCTAGATATGAATTGTCAAACTTTAATTGAATTTCTGGAATTTTGAAAACAATTTATAATCTCTGGAAAAGGATATCCTGAGGGAATTTTCATTCTGACTGACGTGTGGGGCCCTTTGTCAGTTAAGACAGATGCCCCTATCTGTCACTGACTTGTGGGCCCAACCAACATTTTCTCTGGCGGCCCTCATAGGCCGCCGCTAGCGAAGCTCATTGTTTGTAGCGGCGCTATTAGCTGTCCACCAGAGAAGAGCATTTTCTCTGGCGGCACTCTTAGCGGGCTGCCAGAGAAGAACATTATCTTTGGC
Organism: Oryza meyeriana var. granulata; assembly: GCA_003991445.1. NCBI lineage: Eukaryota > Viridiplantae > Streptophyta > Magnoliopsida > Poales > Poaceae > Oryza > Oryza meyeriana. The sequence goes on along the minus strand of RYFJ01000734.1, from coordinate 305,450 downwards.
GGGCCCTTAAGTGGCCCGCTAGAGATAAGATTTCACCTATAAGAGAAAGCGCATGGGTTAAAAATTTCTATGTCCCGGTGAGCGTGAACCCTAATGTCGCCAGGCTACCGAAATCTTGCCGCCGCTAGCAAAGCTGCCTCCACCCGTCTCCGTGCACCTCTTAAGCCTCGTCGACCCACAATCTAGCTAGCGCGCCTGGACGCTCGGCTGCCTGCCGCCTAGAGTGCCTCACCGTTTCGCCGCCGCCACCACCACTTCACCCTGGCCGCCACCGGAGGTCATTTCTTGGAGTGTCGCCGCCGTTTCACCGCCGTCACTATTGCTTCATCGCCGTGGCGGAGGGGAGCCTCCCTGAGTCCCTGGAGTGCCGTGGTCGCCGCCAGAGGTCAGCTCACGCTTCTCCTCATCCCTTGCTTCCAATTCTCACCGATGAACACTAGCTAGTACTACTGCTTATTAATTGGTTTGTGATCCTGTAAGCAAGTGTTCCTGATTTTATTGCTGATGAACAATAGATGTCTGTGATCTTTTTCCATCTGAGTGTATGAGCTACAGATATAAATGTGAATTATAATTTGCCATACTAGAGGTTAAAATTTTACCTTGTCATGATGAGAGTGGTGAATGTTAGATGGCTGAGCAGTGGTGAATTTTACATGGACAGAGAGGGGCATCAATCATGTATATTCTTGCTGATAAGTTTTCGGGCTGATGACTTTCTATTTTAATTTGGGGATTTCATTTGCTTATGATATTCAGAGGATATTTGGGGCAGTGTCCTGTGCCTCCATATATATACTCATATAAATATTTGAGCAGTGGTGATTTCATTTACTTATGGTTTGACCTCATAGAGATATACTCAGGCAGCTGAGAAAGTACTTTTTAGCTGTGGCTATTGTGTGAACGATATTACGACAAGCAGGATTATATTATTTATCTCTCTTACTACCAAGTACCAACTTTTTAGACAAAGGGCAATGAAAAAAATATATTTATACTTCTATTATCGAGCCAAAGACCACTGTATAGTAGTATAGTACTAGTACTGAGATATCATGTAGCTAGGTTTTTGGAATCAAAGGTTTATCAACTGTTTTTCCATGGTCTATCAAATGTTTTATTTATTGTAGTACTTTTTTCATTTCAAAATAGAGGGCACTTTGATCGAGAGTGTTTATTTTTCAAATTGAAAAATAAAAAGGTTTAAAAAATAAAAAAATTCCATATGGAGAAAGATCTATATTATCTGGGCAAGCAACATTAAACATTTAACGATCTATATTATTATGATTTTTCATGCATCAATTTATGTGTTATCAGTTTTGTATTAGCAGAAAGTTTTGTAATAATTATTCATGGTTTTTTATTTGGTGAATTGTACGGACTTGAATTGTACTGAGAAAGTTTTGGACTTTTTTATATAATATTTTGTATGGAAATTTGGTGAATTGTACGGATTTTTATTTGTGATAAATTAATTGAACTTGATTACTCTTCGATATTTCCTAATTTGGTGAATTGTATGACTTCTAATTTTGATGCAGTAGTTAATTTCGATGCAAATAAGTAAATTTTGATGCAAATATTTAATTTCCAAACATATCTTCCAGTATTCTAGAACCAATACGATGGAAAAGCCCACCAAAGCGCCATAGGACGCAGTGCAGAGCACGAATGAACCTCAACTCGTGAAGATCACATTCAAAGATTGGAAGAAAGTTACCCCTGGAAAAAAGGAGTTATGCTGGATGGAGCTGAAAAGGAGGATCATATTTTCAGAAGGGACAGAGATATAAGCGAAGGAATTTGCGCTAAAGACTATGGGAAAGCTATGGTGGAATTGGAAATATGATCTTAGCAATTATTTCGAAGAAAGATAAAACCCCTTTAAAAAACTATGGGAAGATAACACAGACCCAGTAGGAAGAGTTCGTGTTGATGAAGACCTCAACAGAACAACTCGAACAGAGCCAGAAAATATCCGAACTTGGCAAGGAAAAACACATATCCCCATCATTTGGGCTTGACTGGTTACCGCTCTAAGATCAAGAAGTGAAGAAAGAAGGAAGAAGAATTAAGAAAGGCAAGCAAACTAGTACCTATAGACAGTCACGATGAATGGAGCAAGAACTGGGTGCATGCAAGAACGTCATCATTTATGCAGGAATGAGATGTCGTTTTTGCAGACCCTAAGCTACAACAAGTAACTGACCAGATGAAGTCAATTGCCAAAAGGCAAAAGTTTAGGATATTCATGTCGGACAGGGAGATTGACCAACTGTCATGCGTGTTGGACAATCCTGAGCACTTAGGCCGTGTTCGAGAGGTCTCCTCGAAACTTTCTTGGAAAGAAGGCTTCAGAAAAGACGTTGACCGCTACAAGAAGCATGACCATTACAAGGAAGAGATCGCGTTGGATGTAAAGCAACAGGTGTATGCAGAGATGAGAAGATTCATGGTAGAGCACCACCAATTCATGGGTGGATCTTTCCAAGAAATGCCCCAAAGCGACCCTGGATCTGCACCCGGACCGAGATATCCAGTTGACGATTTGAAGGAAGATACACCTTGTAGACTGCACGTCCCGGTCAGAAGGACATGAAGGACAATAGAAGTTGCCACGGGAAGGGCAATGCCGGGCCGCAGGTTTTACTGCACAGATATTCTGGAGGACTATGCCAAGGTAGAGGTGCAGAAGGTCTACGAAGATCACATAAGGTACGAGATAGACCTTCCAACCCCCGAGGGCATAGTATACCTAGGTGGTGCGGTGGACCAGATTATTTTGTGGCACAAAAGAGATATTGTCATAGAAATCTCAACAGTTCCTCCACCAAGGAGACCAATGACGCCATCTCCCGCTTTGCCTAGGCTTCCTTCACCTCCGCCGCCACCATCACCTCACCAGCAACAAGCAAATCAACCTAAGGCGCCTCCACAGATACAAGCAAATCAACCTAAGGCGCCTCAACCGGCGACAGAGCCAGAAATTGGTGAGGTATGTTCGCAGGAACAAGAAAATCAACCTAAGGCGCTTAAGATTAGAGTCCATGAGCACAGATCAAAGGATTCCCACAAACAAAGATGGATGGTGCAGTCTTTCAAGGGCAGTGGGACGGAGGACAAGGGGAAAAGTAAGGTCGATGAAGACCAACAAAAGGAAGAGAGCCTGAAAATAAGCTTGTCCAAAAACATGAATTTTTCCCATCGGTGATGTGCTAGAAAAATATGAACATGGCAAGCCATTCCAACCATTGTGGAAATTAGCTCAAGGACCTTGGCAGTTAAAAAGGTGGCATGAATAGTACACGCTTGCAAGCATGTTGGGATTAGAGAGATAAGCGTTGACGTGTCGGCAGATGTTTTCATGAATGAGTCATGCCAATTTTACGTAGATTTTAGGGATATGTATGTCCTCTACCGCCGGGATAAGCTCGACGTAAATTTGATCACCGTGTGGTGCCTGTAAGTATACAACCATTGCATTCTGCTTGTCTAAACTACCTATACGTTACCCACAACTTGATCTCATCATCCGTTTTTTGCAGGATGAATTACGACATAGCGGAAAAGATGCATATACCTGTCGGCTTTCTAAACCCATGTCAAATAAGCGAGCCAAACCACACCTTCAAACTGGACAAGAAAAATGTCTTCGGAGCTACAGGCCATGACTCCCGCAGAAAGGGATGCCTACATAACGGAAATGCATAATATTAAAAATTTGGAGGTGGCTGTTTACATAGGTCGGGCAATGCACTCAATGCAGGACAAAAGATGCATATATGCCCCATACAACTTTGCGTACGTTTGATATCCTATCCATACTTCTCCTCTACTTAATCATGACTCGACTAACAAAACATTTCACGGTATTTTGTGTAGCGACCATTGGATTTATTTTCTTCTCTAGACAAAGTATGGCGAAGCTGTGGTACTGGACCCTCTCGACAAAAAGCAAAGTACCTATGGTGAATTCCTCGAAATTTTATATTAATAAGTGATATATACAAATTTTAACTATAGACTTCTCGTTCACAAGCTGTTGTTATATGTATGACTAACTCCCTCTATTTGCTCGGACAACGGCTACAAGCTCTACTACCGAACGGAGAACGGTTGGGAAAAAGAGACGATTTGTTGGTTCGTAATAAGTGGTCGGTAATTAATGATGGACGTACACTTCTTATAAGTCTGCGTGCAAATCTATGTAACTAATTAATATTTTTTTATGTCTTACAAAGTGTCACAAGCAACCCAATGGAAGCGTCCTACGTGGATATTAAGTCTGCGAGTACCTTAGGGTGAATGGAAGGTACTCCACGAACCCTGCAGCTGCAAGTACTAAATCATCAAACTATATATATGTTTATTATAGTTGCTAGTTTTCAATTGTTAACAATTTCTTTTCTCTGAATGTACTCGATGTAGCTTCCTAGACTCCAGAAGTCCGAAAGGACGCTCGATGACCGATCCATTGAGAATATACAGCGAGACATGTACTACTTCATCCACCACGAGTGCTGTCACAAGTTAGAGCGGTTTTTCCATAAAGAAGGATATCTGAACTTGGACAAGAAATTTGAGTGTCTTATTGATTGGGTCAAGAAAATCATATAAATTGTACATGTAGGTCGAGTTGTAAGATATTTCACAAACATCATCCAGTGCTATGTGTGTTTATATAAGTAACATGTAAATATATTAATTAAGTAATAGCATGTGTGAATTAATTGATATTGTATATATTATCAAATACAACTTCGATCGATAAACACATATTATCAAACAAATCATCATCGATTCTATATATATACACACATAATACGCGAACCAAAAATAAATTCAAAATTGGCGGGAAATACAATTCAAAATTTGGCGGCAAATGTTCATAGGTGGACCACATTGCAAAATACCTATTGTGAAATTGTCTTGACTGGTGGGCCAGCTGGCGGTCGGTGTTACGCAATCACTAGCGAAAACAGTTTTCTCTGGTAGGCACGCTATGTGGCCCGTCCGAGAAAATTGTACCTTGGTAATGGAAGTTTGCCGCTAGAGAAAAAGTTCTATTTTCTCTGAGCTATGGTCGCTGGCAACTGGCCTGACTGTCATGGAAAATATGTTTTGACCGTCACAGATATGTCTTTTCGTAGTAGTGAGCCACAACAATAGATCCACCCCTGGAGTAGATCTACTGCCACCCTGCATGCAACCAACTTAAACCCTAAACCCTAGAAAGCAAGCAAACAAGCGAGCAAGCAAGCCACAGCAAGCAATATTAGCAGCGAAGGTACCAAGCAAGCGAGTAAGCCGATCTGGCACACCTGTGATTTGCAGCGAGACCATAGCAGATCATGTGGTTGATGCGGCGGGTGTGCCGGATCTAGCGGCAGTGGTGGCACTGACGATTTCGGCAAGCCTAGCGGCCACACGAGAGAACTCTAGGACTAAAGAGATTTCACGAGTCTGGTCCGTCTTTATACAAGAACAAGTTTACACACGTGGATAACTTAAGAAACTGCCTGAAAAAAAATCTACACGGGTGGATATTATAAGAAACCGCATGTGAAAACTTTTTACACGGGCAGCTTTGTGACACACCGCCTATGAAAAATGTATATCACTGACGTTTGCCCGGTCCGTGGGTTGGTCAATTTTGACCATTCAACCTTCACCCAGGCAACGTATGTCAGTGTCTGCATGATTTTCCATTTGAAGAATAATGTTTTTTTAGAAAATTAGGTGGAACCTCACTATTAGTGATATGGTATACTTTTTCTTAGAAAACACATTTGAGAAGAAAAGGGAAAATAACTAGCTGCGAGGATATCCTAAGTCGGCGCATGTGAAAATATTTACATGGATGGCTATCTTAAGAGCACCATCTATGTAAATGATTTTTCCTTATTATTTTAGAAGTGTCTAAACTTTGAAAATTCATAGAAAGTACATCTGAAGTCTGATTGGGACGAACAAAATATCCCTATGATCTTGGTTAGGTCAATAGTAACTAAGAGTATTTTCTTTAATATGCTTGTTCACAGATGTCATGTTGCACAAGCATATTAAAGTACTAACTACATTTGTCATCTTCTAATCGAGGCTATTAATATTTCACATTACATTTTTAACGACAAATTTAAACTGCTACTAATTTAGACTACATTTTTCATCTTCTAATCTAACCTGTTACACGTTCCAAAAGTACTAACTACATTTGTCATATTCTAGTCGAGGCTATTACACCTCCAAAAAGTACTAACTACATTTGTCATCTACTAATTAACTACATTACCCACATGCTACATTACTAATTAGATATATTAACACTAATTAACTACTGCTAGACTACTCCTGCTGCTGCCTTTTCTCCGTCGGCTCACCTCCCGAAGGATAGCCACTGCGCTGGCCGCCTCACCCGCCGCGTGCTCCTCTGGCACCGCACAGGCCGCTGGCTCCTCCACCCCACCCTCCGCGCTGGAACCCACTTCCTCTGTCATGCCCTCCATGCCGGCCGCCTCGTCCTCCGCCGTGCCCTCTGTGCAGACCACTGCTTCTTCCACTGCGCTCGCCACGCCGGCAGCCTCGTCTTCCGCTGCTCCTCCTCGCTGCTGTCCTCCTCTTCCTCTTCGTCCTCGCCCATATCGGCCACGGCCTCCTCCGACTCCTTGTCGGAACCCACTGGTGGCGGTGACCTATGGCTGTACAAACGCTTACTATTACACATTGACCCATCAGTGTCAGTTGAGTGGTGGCCATCGGTGTTCCAAATATAGACCCGATATTGATGAGTTTGCCCAATTAAAAAAAACAGACGGCTCAACTCAATTCGAGCCAAGCCGATGCACCAAAGAGCCAGATTCAATCACAAGATTCAGTAATCATGAAGCAATCACAAATCAATTCTCTTAACACATCATTACTATTACACGGATCAATACACAGATCAAAAACTCATGGACAAATCGAAGAACTCATGGACAAATCATAGATCAATTCAGATCATCGATGCATGCATGCACCACCACTCACCGCCGTGGCCGTTGTCAATCTCCTTCGAGCTGCATCCATCTCCCACCTCTTCTCGGTCTAGGGAGGGAGATGCTATCGAACCCGCCACGTCGAGGGAGGTGAAGGGAATGCTGTGGAGCTCGCTGCGCCAAGGAAGGGGAGGGAGATGCCATCAAGCCCATCGTCGTCAAACTAGGTCTGGCCCGCTGCCTCCTCCTGCTCACCCTTCCCTTCTCCTCCCGGTCAAGGTGGAGGAGACGACGCGGGGAGCAGATCCGGGAGGCCTGAGCTTGGGGGCCGCCGGATCTGCTCCCCATGGCTCCTCCACCATGAATTGGGGCGGCGGCGGATTGCAGGAGCAGCGGTGGCGCGTAAACCCAAGCGAGACGGAAGAAATAAAGAGGCAACGAGGAAGGAGGAGGCCGCCGCTGGCGCATCGCAGCGGCTCAAATCGCCGCCGGTGGTGGCTGGGGAGAAGTGAAAGAGAGGAAGAGCGAGAGGGAGAGATCGAGAGAATGAGACGCTAGGAGATTTTTTATTTTCCTCAAATTGGCTCGGCTCGCCAACCGGCACTAATGAGTAGGACCACCATCAGTGTCGGCTGGAGGCTCCACCTGGCACTGATAAAACCGGCACAGAATAGGTAGCCGAGCTTAATGTGGCGAGCCGAGCCGATTTGAGGCCAACCGGCACTGATGAGTAGGCATAAGTCTTGGTTGGATTTTGTGGACAGAGGCGGGAGAGGCTGGGGGTGAGAACCATATATCAGTGTTGGGTATTAGGGACCCGACACTCATATGGCGGCCGAAATGATGTGTCCTATGGTAGTGGCTCGTCGTCGCTATCCCACCCCCTTGTCGTCAGCCGATGGTGATGGTGACGTCATGGGGTAGAAGTGCGATGGCAGTGGCTGGCCCTCTTCTTCCTCGCACGTGGTGACGTACTACGGTTGGTGCGGCGAGCCGTCCCCCATGGCCGGCCAGAAGAGGTGGAGAAGGAAGAGGAGAGCAAGAGGCACCAGACAAAACCCACATTAGGGTATTTATTTAAAAAGAAGAGAGAGGCCGACAAAAAAACCACATTGGGGTAGTGTAGAGCGGTAGTGGAGGATGGGACCAGCTCCGGTGGCTCGACTTCTGAAGCACCGACGTGATCATCGAAGAGTCATAAGGTAGAAGAAAAGACAATACACATGCGAGCAATTAAGAGCACCGCTTGTGATGAGTATTTTTGCAGATGGTTGTTTAAGACCACTACCCGTATAAACGTTGCACCACTTTGAAAAAATTTTAGTAAATTCATTTTATCGATAATTCATTTTAAGTGCGAATGAGGTGTACCAAAGTTCTCTGGATTTTCTATGAATAATTCAATTTTAACCAGCAGGTCCAGACGTCGATAAGAGGAAAATTTGCTCCGGATCTACAGGTCAGCGAGAGGATTCCTTTTTAAACGCATAGAACAAAGAGGCGCGACCAAAATAATGAGCGAGAAAAAGCAAATTGATTAGAGGGGGAAAATGTCAGGAAGTCAAGTAATATAATGTTTTAATTGTTATTTTATCGAACCCAATCTTTAGAGTGTCCAAACATATAAGCCACACCTTTGAAGCGTCAATAGAGCGATTTTCTCCCTGATTTTTTGGTAGGAAAGAAGGATATCAAACTAAGACCTTTGTAACAACTCTCTCGAGAGCACTAAAAAGACATAATTTTTTGCGATTAGTTTAATATTAAATGGTTTTTAATGCCAAAAAAAAGTGCAGTACAACAGTATGAGCAGCTCACGAATACGTGAATTTTTCTAAAAAATTTTTTGTGGCAAAGATGACCTACGGTCCCAATCTTTCAAAAGGCATTGATAAGTTGGTTGTGGAGAAACCAACGTAGATGATATAAATTGTCGAGGCTATAGGCTCTGGGTACCTCATGAGAAGTATTTAGGCTGCTCGGATAGAGGATGGGCCTAACCTTGTAATTAGAGATACAATAGGACTCGGCACACATAACCTTGTACGATAAGGAAATGATATAGTTCTAGTCGGGCACGTTGTATTCCTAGAAGGAAATTCCTTGGTCAGAGTCTGATTGGGATTCCTACCCTGTAGCTCTGTCCCCCAGTATATAAGGGGAGACAGGGCGTCCCCTGAGGACATAGCGTAAATCTCACCAGAGAAACCTCAAAAGCAATACACCATAACTGGACGTAGGGTATTACCTCATCTTGAGAGCTTGAACCAGTATAAATTGTTTCGTGTTCCTTTGCAATCCATCAAGTTTAGGTCTCATGAGTAGCCCCATATTCTCATTGCCGATACAAAATATCAACAGTTGGCGCGCCAGGTAGGGGCATTGGCGAGATCATCTTCGACAAGCCTGATGGATCCACTCACCAGAGTCGACGACATCAACTTCTTCCCCGGACAAACAATCACCTTCGGGAGCCTCGACTTCGTTGCCGATGAATTCGGTAACCATACCCTGTCTGACTCGGATTCAATCCGATCGGCTAGGGATCAAGCCGACTCCGCGCCGGTCGGCCTACATAACGCTGCAGTGATCTTCGGCAATATGCTGCGGCAATCTCTAATATACCTGAGTCTAAGGACAACTCTTTCCTTCAGTGTTCGACTCGGACTCGGTTTTGAGCTGGCCGAGATCTGGCTAAGAGAGGAGAAGATTGTCAATCTCCTATTCGGACTCGGCAATGCCGCGGATAACTTCAATCAGCATCTAACGCGGCAAACCAAATCCCCTGGAGTTCAACTCGGATACAGCTCAGAGCCGCTCGAGATTGGATCTAGGGAGGTTGGGGTCGTTATTACCTCCCTCAACTATTCCGACTCCGACTCTAAGTCGAACAGCAGTTCGGCAAGCTTCTCTCCGCCACGTGAAGTTTTTATGATATCCAAGGGTTCAACTCCCACTCAGGGGGCACGCCGACTACGAGAACAACAAGCGGAGGAAGCCAGCCAACTACGAGAACAACAGGAGGGAGACGCAAGACGCTTATAGGCCAAGCGCGATGCCCACAACGATGATCTGCGCAAGGCTAGGCAGACTGCTCAATAAGATATCCTCCAGACCCGAGTCAGCGACCACAACGTTTTCGTAACTCCTCAACAGAACGTTGTGGCCGCTGCAACTCTACTGGATACACTACAATTTGGACCTGATCACCAGGCCACCCCAACGATAGCAAGGATTAAAACCACGATCACTGCTACTACATGCCAATAGTGTCAACAGTCGGGCGACACACTTATACCGACTAATAAGTCGCTTCTCTAACGGCGATCTCATCTGCCTCAACGCGACGCTGAGTGGCCAGCTCTAGTCAGCCGCATACGGAGTCACGCCACACATCACTCAGTAACCACAATAATGACCGGCGGCACCGACATCAACGCGACCATCGGGATAACCAGGACGTCTAAGGCCGACTATGACGTGATCTTCGGCAAGACATTAATGCACAACGCCGCGAATGCGAGGAAGATGAGCGTTGCCTACTAAAACACGAGAATGAGCGCTTCGGCCTCCACCATGAGCAGTTTCACTACCGTAGTCGGAGTCCTCACACAGATGAAGGTGTACCGGCCTTCACCCACGAGCTGCAACAAGTCGACTGGCTATTAGGCTTCAAGCCGACTGAAATTAAAAAATACGATGGGAAGACCAACCCCGAGTCCTGGCTCACAGTTTACACCCTGGTGATCCGAGTAGTTAGAAGAGATCACAAGGCCATGGCTAACTACCTCCCAGTTGCTCTAGCCGACTTGGCGAGGACATGGATAACAGGACTTCCTAAGAGATCAATCGGCTCCTGGGAAAAACTTCGGGAACGCTTTATCGCCAATTTCCAAGGAACGTACGAGAGGCCATCTTCTGAGTACGATCTATATCAGTTGCATCAAAGGAAGAACGAGTCTCTTCGTGATTTCATCAAGAGGTTTTCTGAGAAGAGGAATTTAATCCCAATGATCAAGGACAAGGTCGTCATTGCCGCCTTTCGAAAAAGGAGCCAAGGACACCCTGTTCATCGCTAAATTCACTCGAAAGCCTCCCAACTCGGTCAAGACTTTGTTTGACATGGCGAACAAATACGCCGACTCGGCCAACGCTGTTGCTGAGGCTCTTGATGACAAAAAAGGCACCCCGACAGAAAAAGCAAAAGGACACCGATGACACGGCCCTGACTAAAGCTGGGCACCGTAAACGCAAGTCGGATGACTTCATTGTGGTAGTCAGACACAACTGTCTTCAATCTCCTAGAACTGAAGATTATCAGAACGACAAGTGACATGTTCGGGGGCTTACAAGTTCAAATGCAAGGATGGCATCCCCACTCCCAACTTGTGCAATACCGAACAGCTAAGTTACTTTCTGATAAATATTCCTCACTCGGCCTCGCCAATGCCGCAGTAGCTTACACCTAATAGGTGTACATTCTGCGCATTTTCTGTTTTTGCTCTTAATGATTGCAAAAGTATTTGAGTAGCATAAATTCCGATCCGTGAAGCTTTGCTCCATGAAAGACGAAATCACCCAAAACGCGTGTCTGGGAAAGAGTCATGAGCCGACTCCTGACGCTAGGGGGCATGACTAGTTGGGCAGAGTGTTTAAACGTAAGGGGTCAACTACTCGGCAAAATTAATATAAGAGAAGGAACACATATTTACATCTATTGTAAAATAGATGAATTTTCTTTGGGTGATTGTTTTCTTTATCAGATACTACTCATCCGATATGTTTATAATGCAGGCCAGTTCTAGATATGCATAACAGGAATTCAGGGCTACGAGCCTATCTCCTACGCTCGGGGGCTAGACCAGTTTGCCATGATACACTTGGAGTGCGACGCTTCAAGAATTACTTGGAATGCTCCACGAGGGTAATTGTCCGAGTACTCGCGCCAATCGGGACTCAAATGTCATCTTTACTTTGGTACGCTCCATGTGGGCTAATAACCGACCTCCGGCACCAGTCGGAGCTCGGGTACCACTTGGTTGGGTAGGGTACACCCCATGAGGGTCGCCAACCGAATCCTATGCTAATGCTAGGTTCGGGTACCTTATTGAGTCACAACTCTACTGGATAAGGTACGCCCCATGAGGGTCGCTAGCCGAATCCTATGCTAATACGAGGTTCGGATACCTTATTCGGCTAATAACCGACCTCTGGCACCAGTCAAAGCTCGGGTACCACTCTGCTAGGTAGGGTACGTCCCATGAGGGTCGCCAGCTGAATCCTATACTGATGCAAGGTTTGGGTACCTTATTTGGCCATAACTCTATTAGGTAGGGTACGTCCCATGAGGGTCGCTAGCCGAATCCTATGCTAATGCGAGGTTCGGGTACCTCATTCGGCTACAATTTTGTCAGGTTGGGTATGCCCTAAGAGGGTCGCTAGCCGAATCCTACGCTAGCACAGCGTTCGGGTACTTATCTGACAAAAACATGGCAACAAGCCACTACTAGAGCTTTCAGTCGAGAGCAGCATCAAACCCGGAATCTACGTATGTGCTCATTATTTTTCAAGACTAGGAGACTCCAATCATTCGATTTTCACTGGAAGACGAACTTCATAAAGATTACAACGAAGTCGAGTAAATCAAGCAACAGAGCAAAACCTTTTTCGTAGTCAGAGAAGACATGTATCGTCGAAGCGCATCCGGAGTTCTCATGCACTGCATCACACCAGAGGAGGGCAAGCAGATCCGGTAATATACCTACTCGGGCATCTGTGGCAACCATGCTGCATCCAAAATGTAAGTCGAAAAAGCTCACGGAGAAGGATTCTTCTGGCTGATTGAGGTTACCGACGCTGAAGTACTCATCCTGACATGCGAGGGATGCCAATTTTATAGGGCTACGCTGGATAGGTCGGTTTAGGCCAGCTTATTCGGTAGTAAGCAAAAGATATGAGTTCTTAAATAGCATATCCTATTGGGTCGCCCACTGGTCGTGTTAAAATCATGATGCAGGTGCTATTTTACAAGAACTAATTAAATAATCAGATACGCTTCACGCTAAGCCTATAGCCGGGTGTATAGAGTTAGGTATCTTGATTATTTACCAAGTATTGAGGATACATCCTTATAAGGATCGACAGCTGATCTCCATTAAAATTGGGGATGCAGGTATCTCTCAAGTACACCTGACCACATATTGGGTTATAATTCAAGAAGTGATACTTGGCTTACATGCTTAGCCACCAATTGTTATGAGCAAAAATTATACCGGCTAACATGATGCTGAAGAGTCTACATACCGTGTAGTATACTATTCAAGAAAGGCTACAAGGTTTAAGATCTTTGACTTTATGTTTAATTGTTTCACAATTGAGCACAAAGTTGGGGGCTACACCTAATAGGTGCGCCTATTCGGCGCACACTATTCATATTTTTCTATAAAGCCCTTTATAGCTTCGTTGCCAGCTCACATAAAGCAGGACTCGAGAGAAGAAGCACTTGGAAAAAGAGAACTTGGGAGCAATGCACTCGGAAATTCTTCACCGTGGAGGATGAGCACTCAGCATCAGCTGTGACTCAACTATGAAGGTCTCAGGGGCTGTTGTCGAGGCCATGGGCCCCAGGTAACTTATGAGAATCATTTGGGCCACTCGGACAAAGGATGGACCTAACCTTGTAATTAGGGATACAATAGGACTCGGTACACATAACCTTATACGATAAGGAAAGGATATAGTCCTAGTCAGGCATGTATTCTTAGAAGGAAATTCCTTGGTCAGAGTCCGACTGGGATTCCTACTCTGTAACCCTGTCCTCCAGTATATAAGGGAAAGCAGGGTGCCCCCTGAGGTCATAGCGCAAATCTCACTAGAGAAACCTTAAAGGCAATACACCACAACTAGATGTAGGGTATTACTTTATCTCAAGGGTCTGAACCAGTATAAATTGTTTCGTATTCCTTTATAATCCATCAAGTTTAGGTCTCATGAGTAGCCCCATATTCTCATTGCTGATACAAAACATCGACATAAAGGTTCCATCGAACCCCTTGCAATCACTGCACCACAACTTTATTGGTTATCAATCATACGAACGCCGTTGATCTCGCCAATAAGGCTATCTGTTGACGCCGAAAACCGCCGGGGGCCGACGATCTGGTTCGGCGTCTATAGACACGCGAAGGCCTGGGAGATCTGCTTAGCTCCAGTGCAGGTCCTAAAATGTTGAGGTTCGTAGGCGTGCCAGTCAATTTGACCCTGCAATTGATAAGGAGATAGAAAAAGTTAGATCATTGATCCAATCGGCCAACCAGCCGATACGGACTTCCTCCAGCCGATTGTAGATAGTGATTGTTAGCGCTGCACCTAAGGTACTGCCCGCGCCCTTGCCCGGGCCCTCGCCCGTGCCTGCGCCCGGGTCCTCACCTGTGCCCGACTACCAACAACACTTGCGCATCGGCTAAGAAGCCGATGATAGAATCGATGATAATATAAGCAAATAATAAGCCAGCCGACTGCCGAGAAAACACTTGGACATCGGCTAGAAGCCGATGAAAGAGTAGATATGCAAAATAATAATCAATAGACAATGCAGTCGGTTTTATCTAGTAGAAAGATAACTTATCGGCTAAGCACTCCGATAAAACATCGCATAAAACCCATCGGCTTAACAAGGATAAATCTATTATTATCAATCTAGTAGGTCAAACTCAATTGATGCAGCACAGATTAATAATAATAAAAGAACCTCGATGAGCCGGTAGATCTAATGCAATTGTGATGTACGATAACTTATTGGCTATACATCCCGATAAGATGCTTGCATAAAATCTATCAACCTAACAGGAACAATTTATCGCTAACAGTTTAGTAGGTCGAACCCAACCGATGCAGCACAAACTGATGATAAACTACCCCCGGTAAGCCGATAAAAACTATGCACGCGTGATGTGGTATATCTACTCGGACTAAGAGATCAAACTTAACTGATGCAGCCGTAGACAGAATAGGTACACCGTGGTAAGGGGTGACGAGTCTTACCTTCTCGCAGGAGTTCGGACCTAACCGATGCAGCCCGGCTCGAGAAGCAAGAACCAGTCGGAAAGGGTAGCGATGCGCCGAAGTTGTATTGATCGATTAGATGATTTACAGGGTACCCGGGCATACATATTTATACCCCGAGTTGATACAGTCCTGATCGGATACAAAACAGGAGTTTCCTAATTACAAAAGGAAAATACTAATAAGACCCGATCGGACACGAGATCAGGTTTCCTAACAGATAAAATATGCTAACATTACCTAATTAATAGATAAGATATTAACTGCCATGTCGTGGTCTTCACGATTCCATCCCAAGCTCGGTCTCTTCCAGATAAATTTCCATCGGCTGATATAGTCTTTTCCTTAACCGAACATGATAGAAATCTGTGCCAAATTTTGGTGTTAACACTATCTCATGCAAAAAAAATCAAGAACACAAAAAAGAGAGTAGAAGAAACAATCTAAAGATATTACAAATATAGATGAATCTCATAAGTTGGGGTTTCTCAAACTGAACAACGACGAAACTTCATATGGCAAAAATAATCTAAAAAATATCTGACCCCAAATGACGACGGCTATTGAACATATATGGACAGACGTCCTAGGGTTGCACTGCGATGCAGGAGGGGCGCATACCACCTATTCTTGGCCCATGACACTATTACGAGGCCGAGGATGGCCCAAAAGAGTAACACGACGCCTTGTTTTGACTCCTGCGACTTGTACAGAACGAATCAGACGCTGAGAGCAGATAACATTGGAAAGGACACTTCTTAAGCTTTCCAACGAGTAGGCTGAGTTCACAAGTGAGGGAAGAAGGAAAAGTTTCTCTCGTTTTTTATAAGCACGCTTTTCAAATGCCTTGTTATGAGCACGCTTTTTGAAAATATACAATTTTTTAAAAGTTTTGTATATATATAGAAAAATTGAGAAATTTGATAGAAATAAACATATAACGCGGTGGTGCCGCGAGGCCAAAGCGTGGCACCGCCGTCCCTTCCGCGCCACGTCTGCTTGCAGGCCAAGGATAGGATGGTGGCGCGCAGCACATGCACGCCATCACCGCCGTGCCAGTCAAGATGCAAGAGATACTGCAATGCAGTAGCATGTAGGGGCTAACATGGTTAGGATGGTGGCGCGCACCCAACACGCGCTACCGCCCTGACCACGTCAGACCCTGTATTACGAGGGCGGTGGCGCGGTGTTGCTGTGCGGGACCGTATTGTTGGATCACTTACCATACAGGGGAGACCGATGGCGCGCGGTGACACACATTGGCTGCGCGGTACCGCATTGTCCATGCACGGCAGATGCACGCAACTACAGTGGCGCGTGTCGAAGAAGCGCCACCGTCTCGGTCCCGCACCGTTGTCCTGTGGCACCGATGCGGTGGCACGCCTCCCTTACGCGGGACATATATATTTATGCCGAACTTCTCAATTTTTTTATATATAAGCCAAAACTTCTCAATTTTCCTGTTAATCTTCCATATTCATTATTCCTAAGTAACAAAACATCTTAACTATTTAGTAATATCCCATCTTTTATAAAATCACTACAAGAATGAGCTCACCTCACAATTTAACGCCTGTGCACGAGCTCGTCATTGGACCACCATAAGGTACAGCAACGGTGTGCATATCTATGTCCTCATCGGCGACTAACTTCAACTTGAATTTAATAGGGCATTAATCAGGTGAGGGTTCAAAATTGCTATTCAAATTACAGATTTTTAAACAGGGCTCAAAAAATTTAAATGTGTAGAATAATGCTACTAAGAAGCTGTGCACGTGAAAACTTTTTTATGCAAAAGATCCAAACTGGGACATTACACGTAGGTGCATAGCTCAGCGCCCTAGGAATTTGGCCCCGTATGTTGCCATATAGTATGTTTTGTGCAGACTGTAATGATCAACTTAGGCGTGACAGCCTACACCCCTACATGGCACATTGTGCTGCGAATACAATTGTATTTACCGCTAAGGTGTTGTTCAGAACAACTTATACCTTAGACTTCTTCCTTCATTTTTCGTAAGCATATTTTTCGAACGGCTAAACAGTATATTTTTTAAAAAATTTTCTATATGAAAGTATTTCTAAAAAATCAAATAGATCTATTTTTAAGTTTGGAATAACTAATACTTAATTAATCATACGCTAATAATATTTCTCGTTTTGCGTGTGACTTATAAGCTAGCTGCACAAGCTGATTCGAAGAGGGCCTAATTGTTCTTTCGGTGGTAAGCAACGTGTTTGTCATCATCGAGATATATACGGTGACTTCATCAATTTTAAAATATATCGGTCTAATTTTTTAAATGATCATAAGGGTATATATGTGTGTGACTGTCATAGAGATGAGTGTGTACGCGTATACGTAAGCATCTCCGTTTGTGCTCTGTTTATATAAAAAATGTTTTGGGTTAAATGGTAAGTTGTTAGGCAAAATGTCGTGTTTGATTCAGCTTTCCACGGTGGCTTATAAGCCGCACGCAAAACAAGAAATATTATTAGCGTGTGATTAATTAAGTATTAACTATTATAAACTTGAAAAATGGATCTATTTGATTTTTTAGAGATATTTTCATATAGAAAGTTTTTGCAAAAAACGCACCGTTTTACGTTTTGGAAAACGTGCTAACGAAAATCGAGATAGAAGCCACGAGCAATAAGCTGAATCAAAGGTCCCCTAAGTGATTGTTTTTCTCCGGCCTGTTAGAGCTCAAAGAATTTTAAACTCCAGATCACCATGTCATCTAACCTTGATCTCACCCAACGACCTCATGTTCAAATTTGTATTGTACTGCTGTCAACATTTTGAAATCACCAAGTAGTTGTCATACTTCTGATGCCATACACCACAAATCTCTTAATTCCAATTAACAAACCATTCACGTCCATACAGCATCTAATCATGGACCTCATACCTTCACGTACCAAGCATTCTTTTTTCGATAGAAGGCAAAAGGATTGTCTAATTCATTAATAGAAGAGATGTTTTACATATGGATGCTCGAAGGTCTTTGTTGTCCTAGGTTCTATTCTCCTATCTTGGCCCTCAGTAGGCACCAAGCTCTCACTCCCTCCTTCATCCTGGCTAAAATCATTGGCGGCGTGGTTGTGATTCTCTAAAAATCCTCGTATTATGCTGTTTCCATAACACCCATGATATCATTAGGATCATGATGAGAAAAGGTTTCTTCGGTATCCCCAATTTGCTAGCCATCATGGTCCACCATTCTCTATTGTGTAGTAGTCATTCCAAAGGATGCTTAGTAGATCATAGTTCATCTTTGAGGTCATCCCACTCCAAATTCTCCTTAAAAACCTGCACATAGTGAAGAGGTGTGTGCCCGTCTCTTGGCATGACCGGCATAGTAGGCATATTCTCTGATTTAGCCATCCTCACTCCTGCAAGTGGTATGTCATCCATAATATATTATGGATTGTGAGCCATGCAAAGAATTTGCATTTAGGTGGCCCCAAGACTTCCAGATGATCATGTTGAAGATGGTTCCTGTTGAGCCATTTAATTGGAAGGCACATGCTGATCGTGTAGAGTATTCTCCCAGTGCCATTCCGTTCCATGTAATGCTATCTTCATTTTCTTCCATTAGAACCACATCTTGATTTTTCTACCATAAGTTGGCAGATTCGACGAAGTGGTTGGCCGTTGTGAATCTATTTATGTTGATATCACATATGCATCTTCCATCTGTGCCTCATGTGCTGTGGCATGTTGTCTCCTCGTTGACATGTAGACACTCGTCGCTATGTATCATGGCGCCATCCAGTCCCAACAACTTGCTTTTCTGCCATTACCCAAGGTGATTGTTGCCACCATTGCAAAAAAAAATTGTCTGTTTCATCTCAAGGAATCTTCATACCAACCCATGGCTTCGAGGTCTCTTTTCACGAGTACCACAGCCACCTCAGCCATAGTGCTCTTGTGAAGCGCTCTAGATTAAGAATTCCTAGCCCACCCAACATTTGTCGCCTGACATTTGGTCGCATCCTGCCCATAGGAACTTCTATCGGATTTTATCGATTGAATTGATGATGCCCTTTGGTGTTTGTAGAGCCATGAGGTGGTAGATGGGCTGCACAGTGAGAACCGATTTAACCAACGCCATTCTCCCTGGCATGTATAGTAATTTGCCTTGCTAATGCACTAGTTTTGTCGCTGCCTTGTCGATGGCCGGCTGAAAATGTACTTTGCGTTACCTTGTAGTGGAGAGGGGTAGGCCCACGTATTTCAATCGGAAAACATGTTATCTTTGCAGGGAATGCTTGGAGCACCACCGGTAGGTCAATGTTGGTATAACAAATTGGCTCAATTTGACTTTTGTCCAAATTTGTTTGAAGCCCTATTGCTTCATCAGAGTTTGCAATAGTTTCACTGAAGGTTCTAACAGCTTACTTTGTTTGCTAAGCCTTCCTTGTTTCGTGGCTGTATTTAGAATGTCCTGGAGTGGGTCTATTGCCAATATGAAAATTAAAGCAGCGGTGGTAGTAGGTCACCATGTCATAGGCCATGTCCATGCTTGATCGGTTGCCCCAGTATTATGTTTAATAGGATTCTCTATGAAGACGAAGTTTGGATGATTTCGACCCAGTTTCTCCACCTTGGTGGGAAGCCTTTTCTTCTCGTGAGGTCTAGCATGTAGTTCCATCTTACGGAGTTAAAAGGCTTTTGCAATATCTACCTTTAGGAGAAGCATTAGGGTGTTTGTTCGGTGGAATATACATGCTAAAACCAAGGTGCCAACCATTTTATACCAAATAGTAGTTCATTAGCCAACAAATTTATAGACACCTATTACAATTTTTTTATTGAAATGTTCATCAACCTGCAAATACGACCAAAATCAACATATAATTTTGTAAGAACGGGATAGCGTCCAATGTTTTCACATCCATCACCTGGAAAAATTCAACTTTGCATTCCCCTTTCCTCGAGACTAGTAGCTCCGGTGATCAGTGGCTACTAGGTGAGAGGCTCGATCCTGAGTAGCTGGTGGTGACATAGTTTCTGTTACCATCCCTTAGCTGCCACTCAGTGATGTAGCTTGGCTTCGTGACCACCTCAGCTACCTCAGCTTCTCCTGTGAGCATTGCCACTACCTTTGACATTGGCGGTCGCTGGTGCGGTGAGCCCTGTGTGCAGAGGAGTGCAACACGTATGACACTTAAAGCTTCATCCTTGTCATATTCCTTGAGACTTGGGTCAACGATTCCAAGAGGTTGTTCTTTTTCATACAGGCTCCAAGCCTATAAATGAACATTGATTCAATAAATAGAAGATAATACACACTAGTGTACAGATATATGGATGGAAAGAGTTTTTATTAGCTTACCCACTCAGAGAGATATATCTTGCTTTCCTCGAGGGAGTTGTTGGTATTCGATCGACCAGCAACAATCTCCAACACGACTACCCCGAATGCAAAAACATCAGCCTTTTCTGTCAAACGACCTCTCATTGCATACTCGGGAGCCAGATAGCCACTTGAAAAAGGTCAGACAAGTTAAAAGTAGCTTTTATTTTGAGATTGCAGCCATAAGAAGAGAAATGTTGAAATGTACTTACAATGTGCCTGCAATTCTCGTGCTCACATGAGTTTGCTTCTCATCGTAGAGTTTGGCTAGTCCAAAGTCAGAAATCTTTGGGGTGAGATCCGTGTCAAGTAGCACATTGCTGGCTTTGATGTCCCTATGCACGATGCGCACATTTGACTCCTCATGAAGATAAGTTAGGCCTCTTGCAATGCCTAAAATAACCTCGAAGCGCATTGCCCAGTCTAGCTTTAAGCTGTTGTCACCTATACGAGCAGAAATATCTCAATAAGTCCTCGAGAATACAAATGGTGACAAAATACAGAGAAAAGTTTTATTAGTGTACCCAGGAAATGCAATTTTACTGGTGCTGGCAATTTGCACAAGTGAACTCACCGAAGAGTGCTCGATCTAGGCTTCCATTTTCAAGGTACTCGTAAACTAGCAAGGGTGTGTTGTTGTCAATGCAGAAGCCATGCAATTGCACAAGATTCCGGTGTTGCACAGAAGAAATTGTTGTGACCTCTGTTATAAACTGGCTTTTCCCCTGATGAGATGATTGAGAAAGTTGTTTCACAGCTATAACCCTTCCATCTGGTAACTTACCCTGCCAAAAGAAAAACCTTCCTATAGTTAGATGTACATTTTGACCAAGGACAAAAAGGTTGCCAAAATGCTGCACTTAAATACTAAATCAGATAAATAGTCGGTTGCAATTTCACAAGATAAACTGCGGGGATTACACAACCTTATACACTGGCCCATATCCACCTTCCCCAAGAATGTTTTTAGAACTGAAATTATCTGTAGCTAGCTTGAGTTCAGCACTACTAAAAACATCAGGTCGTCCAACCAGGTTGTACAATTCTGCATTTTTTCCGGACAAATGAGAGAATAAATCATTTGATAATTTAATGTCTGAATTACTGTAATAATAAGATGATACCTTCTTTCTGCTGCGCCATTGCTCTTCGCTTCTTTACCAAAATAAATATTCCAAATAAGGCTGCTAATCCAAGAACTAATGAACCAATCAGTATTCCAGCAATTACGCCTGCTTTATTTCCCCTTTTGGATACACCATTTCGCACAGTTGGAGTAAATTCTGAAAATAATGGTTTTACTTATTGGAAGCCAATATAATAGTTCAAGAAGTTACTTAAGAATTGTTCTTACTAGGAGTGACGCTTAATGCTGAGATCATTGGCCCATAGTAACCTTGAGTAGGTACGCAACAAGTGCCCTTGCCAGCCCAAAAGAGATGGATCTCTAGGAAGTTTTTTGACACAGTTGCCGTGTAACTTTTATTAACTACAGTAAAAGATTTTCCACCCGCCATCTTCTTTATATCGAAATCTTTTTCTTTCAGAGCACCCTATGCAAATGCCAATAATACCTTTAGACAAAGAACATATAGATTCACTGAACAAATTAATATCCAATGCACTCAATTTGTACCTGGACATATATGTCGAAAACTCTCCTTCCTAAGCTTTGCCAACCTTGAGAATCGGGAAAAGCAAACTCTGCAAATTGAAGCAGAACAGTGTAATTTCCATTCTCAAGTCCAAGGCCATAGTATCTCAGTGATGATGCTGACATTCTTGCTGTTTCAAACAATTTTGAATCAACTGTATTCTGAAAATGCTCGGAGCTATATATTATGTCCATTCCATTCGTGGCCTGGTCAAATTTTCCTACATTGCTGACGCCCCATCTTGTTTGACCAGAAACAAAATATGATCCAGCCCCAAGGTTTGTAGGATCTGCTTCGTAAATAGTATTATCTGAGCCTCTCGTAGATCTATTACTGCCACAGTCAACCGCAAAGGAATAATCTGCAATTAAGATGTGCAAAACAACTACAACTATTGAAGTTCCTGATGTCCTGTTAAATTCTATGTTTAATGAAGAGTGGAAATTATACATTCTGGAGTTCCACGGAAACAAGGAGTGTCTTGCTGGAGGCAGTTTAACCCTGAAGGTAGAGTACTGTGCACAAGTTGTGAGAAAGAGTTTGTTATAACTAATCTCTTGCAAAAGTATAACTAAGTGTCATAAGTACCCGTTGTTGGTGCTACCGAGAACAAAGTTGTTTGCCACCAAGTTTCTAGCACAAGAGAAAAGGTTAGATTACCTATTTTTCCCTTGGCAAGACAAATTTCAGAAATTTAAACTTACAATTGTAAATTGTTCTGAGTAGCCCAAGAAGGAAAGCTTCCAGTGAGCTGGTTGTAGGAAAAATCTCTGTAAACAGTCTAGAATTATACATATAACATGGATACATCATTGTATTATGTTTACTGATATGGTGGTTGTTTCTGACTTACATTGTTTTTAACGAACGGCTTATAACATCTGGCAACCTTCCTGTAAGGCTATTGTTCCCAAGAAACCTGAATTGGGTTCAGTAAAAAGATAATGAAACATGGACATCATATAACAGGTGTTTTATAAATTGAATTGATGTAAAGGGAAGAATTTTTACAGGAATTCAAGCATTCCCAGATTCAGGATAGATTGAGGAACTTGACCTGTGATATTGTTAAAACTCAAGTCCCTGTGTCACAGGACAGCAATATTACTTGTACAGAGCTTCACATTTTCAGAAAATACTAATAGCATTATAAACAGTATTATGGCCCATAATTAAAACTTACAGCAAGATTAATGTTGCAAACTTGGAAAAATCTATTGATCCAATATTATCAGATATCCTGCAGTTCCTTAATATTCTGTGACAAAGAAAGCCAATCTCAGTAATTTACAGATGTTGTCAATACTGTAAACTCTATAGCTAAAAGCATCACATACAGGTTGCTCAAAGATGTCAGACTATTGATAAACGCCAATGGTGAGCTTCCATTTACAATATCACCAATCCGTCTGCTCATTTACATTTCAGAAATCATTTGTAAAGCTTGAACATCTCAAAAATAAAGGGAATAATGCCGCCAAAAAACAATGTACTTACAAGTTTCTTAATTTGGTTAGATTAGACAAACTTGCTGGGATTGGTCCTTCAAAAGAATTTCCTTGGAAAGCCCTACAATTTCATACTTTCAGAAAAGAAAAGGTAGGGACGTTCCAGGTTCATTTTAATATGAGAAAACGTAAGCTCAATGTATCGCCATTTTTAGAAAAAAGCTCTATGTATCAAGATGCCATGCTGGAAAATGTGAAAGATGAATGCATTTCTGTTGAGTGAAGACTGAAATATGAACGATGTTTTTGTCCAGGTTCAAATGGAAGAACGTAGATAGGAAGATTTATGTTGCACAATTTCCATCTGTCTATGAATAAGATACTGTTATGGCTAACAGATACACTGAGTGAAGTGTTAACAAGTTAATATAATTAATCTTACACATCTACCAAATTAGTCAATCTCCCCAAATAATAAGGTATTTTCCCTCTGAATTCATTGTCTGATGCCCTCCTGCAAGCATACCGAAGTATTTGATATTTAGCATATGAAAACATAATAAACATAACAGCTCAGGCTCTCTATTGACTGTACAAGGTGTTTAGGTTCTTAAGCTTAGAGAACGTCGAGGGGAATGGACCACTGAATCCAGAACCATCAATGTACCTGTTATTGAACCATTGCAGCAATTATCATGTTCAATAATAGATCTGACCATTCGCAATTTTAGTTCTTTTAGAAGTAGCATTTGGAAATTAGAAACGGCGGATCTTACAACTGCTGAAGATTAGTCATGTTGCCCAGTTCTTCAGGAAGTTCGCCAGTAAAATTACAATAGCTAATGCCCCTGAATCAAAATGAAATAATTCAGTAGTGACATAAATATTTATCTTCAACTAAATAGCAGTTGAATAGTTTTTCTTGATTATTCATTTGACCTACAATAATCATCATTAGAATTTGTCAAGCCTTCTTCAGCTCAATTTTAATCCAATATGCGAGACACCACGGGAAAAGGTATGGATTATCTTCTTTTTTATGAGAAGATATGCGATTATAATAGTTCAGGCTGTCCCTATTATATAGTTGAAGATTGATCCGCTATTCAAGAAAATATCTCTTACAGTGATAAAAGATTGGTAAGGTTGCCAAGTTCCTTCGGAAGTGGTCCAGATAGTGGATTGAAAGGCAAGGCCCTTTAAATGATGAAAAGTAGTTTAGACAAAACACCAACCAATAGATGGCACATGAATATAGAACTTGATGTATAACTCCTACAAATATTTCATGGAAGTGAATTTTCCAATGAATGATGGCATGGCACCGGTCAAGTAATTATAACCCAGGTTCCTGAAACAACACCAGAAACATCAGGTCAATTAGCCAACACAAAAATGTTGCAAAGCTGACTACTATTTGCTGGTTTTCACCAAGAAATCGACAGTTGAGCATTCAAAACATGTGATTGAATTTATATTTTGTGCAAAACATTGATATACATCTAACACTTCACTATCATGATTAAGATGATAAGATTTAGATACCATACAGGTCCTCTAGATAGGTGAGATTCTGCAGCTCTGAAGGTATTTGACCAACAACATCCAACTTGACTACTCTCCTGCATAAATAAATAATTAATACTGATAAGTGAAAGGAATAAGTCCATTTTTATCCCTTGAATTGTTCTTGGGACATTTCAATTTTTAACTCAAACAGTTTGGTTTTCCCCCAAGAACATCCAAAATCAGGTCAGACCCGGAGGACAGAATACCCTGGTTTTGATCCAGAATGTAGAAAATTTAGGATGGACTGGTATGGTTGCTGTACGCCTAGGAAACATTGATATCAAACAAAAATTAGGAAAACATATGAGAAAAATATTGGCTAGTAATTGTGGAGAAAATTCCTGATTGGAAGGGAAAACAAATACCTCTGCTATCGCTCTCATGTATCCAAGACTGATATGGAAAGGCAGAGTTCTTTATAGTGTTTTCTTGTTTTCAGTAAACAGATGAACAACGAAGGTAGATGGGAAGCCTGAGTAGGCAATTAATTAATCAAGTGATGAAGGAACTGAATGCTTTAGGTGCATACATCTCTGTATACTTCCACTTTACACCTATTTGAATAGCTTCCGTCCACAGTCATTAAAGCAGGAAAGAGAAAACTTGTCAACAGGGGAAATAGAAAATGCATCAATGCATATAGCATTAGAGAGGAGAAGTTGGCCTTTCGATGGCCTGTTAGGCAAACAGGTTATATGTTGCAAACAGGGTTCTTCATACCGCCGGTAACCATGCCAAATTCAAACAAATTTAAAAAATAATTAAAATTTTTGATAAATTTTGTTTGGTTTTTCGCGGTTTGTCGCGGTTACTGTGCGGTAACCCTGCCCCCGGCGGTAAGGTAAACCCTGGTGGCAAACTGCTATCTAGGTACTATCAAACATTTTTTCTTTGAAAGAAGGCAAAACGATTGCTTAATTCACTAATAAAGGAGGAGTTTTACAGAGATTATTTATAGGGGATGCTCAAAGGATTTTGTTACCTCAGGCTCTGTTCTCCTAAGGGTAGGAATGCTCTCAGTTTCTTAGCCCCTGCTAGGCACTAAGCTCATGCTTCAGCCTTCATCTTGGCTAAAACCGTAGGCGGCGTAGTTGCGATACTCTAGAAGATCCTCGTGTTGCGCTCTTTCCATAACTCCCTCTTTGGTATCCCCAGTGTGCTAGCAATCACCATCCACCACTCTTCCATTGTGTAGTAGTCATCCCAAAGGTTGATTATCCATGTGGCCATCCCACTCCAAATTCGACTTAAGAGCCTGCACTTAGTGAAGAGGTGTATGGCTATCTCTTGGCAAGAGCGGCATAGTGGGCATAATCTTTGGTTTGGCCATCCTCGCTATTGCAAACGGTCCGCCATCCACAATCTGTTCTAGATCACAAGCCACGCAAAGATTTTGTACTTGGGTGGCCCCCAAGGCTTCCAGATGATCATGTTGAAGATGGCACCTGTTGAGCCATTTAGTTGGAAGGTGTAGGCTGATCGTGCAGATTATTCTCCCGATGTCGTTCTGTTCCATGTAATGTTGTCTTTGTTTTCTTCCACTAGAACCACATCTTGAATTTTCTCCCATAAGTCGACAAATTCAACGAAGTGGTTTGCCATTACGAATTTGTCTATGTTGAGCACAGGCTCTATAAAAGCGGGGAGAGAGAAAAAAGATTCCCTCATCTTCTCCAATCCGCCAATCTTTTCGTCTTCTAGCTTCTGCGCCCATATTTTGCGCTCCGCCTCGCTAGGGTTTGCTGTAGCATACGCCCTGGCTCGAGACTCGCCCGATTCTGCTCCGCCGCATCCATTCCAAGCCTCTACTAGCATTTCCGCCAAATCTTTTCACCTCCAGCAATGCCGAGGGCCCCATTTGAGATCCCAGAGATGTCCGCCGGAATTTGGCCGATGTCGGACTACAGTCCGCTGAAGCTGAAGCTGTTGGAGAAACGATTGATGCTGCAACGTCAAGACGTCATCCATTGGCGCACCGTAGAAGGAGAATCCATGCTGGCGCCCAAATCCGGTGAGACCGTCGTCTTCACCTCATTCTTTGATCGCAGTCTTGCCCTCCCTTCTTCGGATTTCCTTCACCAGCTTCTGCCTTTTTATCAAATAGAGCTGGTGAATCTGAATCCCAACTCTACCTTGCACATTTCCATCTTCGCCACTCTGTGCGAAGCTTTTTTGGGGGTTAAGCCCCATTTCAATCTCTTCAGATATCTTTTTCATATCAAGCCCCAGCCATCTAAAAATAAAATCCAAGTTATTGGGGGAGCCGGTCTCCAACTCAGGAATGAAATGAAGAAAACTTATCTCAATGTTCCTTTGAAAATCTCCCTCAAGGGCTGGCACAGAGAATGGTTCTACTGTTCTAATCTCGAACCTTCTCTCCCCCCTTTTACTGGTTCTCCACTAACAGTTTTGCCCAGCTGGTCTTCAGTAACAAATTATGAAGAAATGGGGCAAGTATACCAGCTGATGGAGAAGATAGACCTTCTAAAGAGCTCGGGGCTGATTGGTCCCTGGGTGGCAAGGTGCTTCCTCAACCGCCAGACCAGGCCACTAAAGGCCAAGAGCCACTTTGGTTGGGATTACCAGGACAAGGATGATCGCAGCCGTGAGTACCCTGACATAGCCAACAAGAACAAAGTGACTGATACTCTGCTCGGCTTTTTTGTCAACAGGGTAGTGGAGACTGAAGACACAGAACGCGCCCCCACGCCCTATAGCCAGAGCAGGCCTCGGCGACAGGTAATCTTGAAAGATTGATATTGGATTGTCATCCTTCTTTGATGAATGTTTGTGAATGTCTGTCTTGGATTGTTCTGCAATGCATGATATATGTCGTCGAAACACTTGTAGGACTATGAGGAGTTTGATCACGACTCACAAAACCAGCCGGCCACCAAATTGAAGAAGCGGCCAGCCAGCCCTTCTGCTGCCCAACCCAGCCCCAAGAGGGCTGGGAAGAAACCAATTGAAGACCCAGGCAAGAAGAAGACAAGGACGCCGAGTGCAGCGTCAGGGAGCTTGAGGATCAAGGACCCTGCCAGTTTAGCTCCCAAGCCACCAAGACCAAGACCAGTGTCTCCAAGCCCAAGGCCAGCAACATCGAGCCCAAGGCCAACACTGCCGAGTGCCTCGACACCCCAGTCGGCTGCGTCAGGAACAAAGCCAACTGGGGCCAAATCACCACCTCCAACTACCGCGCCGACTGGCCAGACAGCTGGCAGCTCTCCGCCGCCGAGCAAGCTATCAAGCCCCTCACCGACATCTTCTGGAGCTCCCCTGTGGAAATTCAAGACTTCCAAAAGGTAAGCAATCTTCAATCTTCTAAGAATCTTGAACGACGTGGTAGATGTATTGATATCTGGCATTTTGTGCAGGAAGCAAGTTGACATAGATCCCAAGAGAACTATGCCAGCTGCTCCTGCCACCGAGCCCGTCTGAGCCGAGCCAGCACCAACAATTTCATCTGCTGAGGTAGAGGCTGCCCCAGTTGCTGAAGCTGAAATAGTCTTGACAGTAGGATCACTAGCGCCGGCCAACCAGGGAACGAGTGCTGAAGCTGCTACTCCAGCCCCCGAGCAGATCGCCGAAGCCCCTACAGCTGCCGAGTTCAAGGCCAGGACCCCATCGTCGTCAATATCGTTGTCTTTTGATGAAGGAGATCTCCCCAGGCTCGAAGCCCCACCACGCAACTTCCCAAGAACTTTTCACTGGGTTACCCCCGAGGGAGTTGCAGAGAGCTATGAGCACGACGAGCAAGCAGCAATGAGGGAACATGAAAATCTTCTACATGCTGCAATCGCTGAGTCCAAGAGAGTCCAGGTATGTAGTGAATCTCGCCATGTTGAGTTCTTGGTAGTTTCCATTGATCTGGTACTCTGCCATTTGACTCTGTTTTTCCTCTATTTTGTTCTGAGCAGCAGATCGTCAATTGCTTAGAAAAGATGAACAAGTTCCTGACCGAGCTCGCCTCCTAGCTCCAACGCTTGTGCTAGCTCCAGGTAGCCAAGGACGACCTGGAGCGGACTAGCCAAGAGAGGGAAACATGGCTGAGAGGATCGGTTGATAAGCTCAGGGACGAAAACTGGGCTCTAGCCGAAAAGATCAGAATTAAGTCTTCTGTGTTGTCCTCCCGAGTGAATCCCGAGTAGATTTCTTCAGCATTATTGATTCTTGACTACCTTGTTGAGTTTTCACTGCCATCTTGAGTTCTTGACTATTTTGATTTGCAGCCCTCGAAGCCAAGCTGAAAACTCAAGCAAAGGAGAGGGAGAAACAAGACGAAAAGCTGAAGGAAGTAGAAAAGGCCAAAGCCGAAGTGGAAAAGGCCAAAGCCAAGGTGGAGGCCGACTATGCTAATAAGTCTCCTGCTTGACAATGATCTTGGCTCGACTGCTTGTTGCTCCAACTGCATCTCTTGGCTCCAATTTAGCGCCTTCGTAGAGAAAATCAAGACAATTAAGGAGTCACGGGAAATCCTTGTTGGATCCGTGAAAAGGCTCCTTGATATCATGCAACCCCACTTTCCTTGGACCAGCTCCAGTACCGTCACCTAGGTGCAGGCATGCCTAAGCGAAGCCCGGAGTATCTTGAAGGAGTACTCGGATGAGCGTGTAGCTGTCGGCGTTGCCCAAACTCTTGACATGACCAAGTCAATATACCCTAGGATAGACATTGAGGCCATTGGTGAGGGCTTTGCCGAGGGGACGACTCCCGAAGAGGCGTTGGAGCTGATTAGCTAGGCGAGGCCAACTGCGGAGGCAATAGCCAAGGACTTGGGTATGTAGTCGATGAATATTAATGAGCATACATGACTTTTGTAAATGCTTGTATAAATATCTTGTAAAGTGTTGCCGAGTACTTGTTTATTCTGAGCTGTCATTAGTTTTACCCAACTATGTAGTTTGCGCTGAGTAGATTGAGAAGAACTTAAGAAAAACATTCACCTCTAAGAACTATACTCGGGCAAACTTAGCATAATCGTTGTATAACTTCATAACTTAGATAAAACAAGCTCGAATTTTATTAACAAGACACATAATATATGCAGCCCTCGACTCACTACTCGGTTGGGACAAGCGACGTAGTGAGTTAGAGAAAAAACTTTATACATATGTATAGAGGAAATACAAGACTCAGGTATAGAAAGGACGTAGCTATTCTATATTCCATGAGTTGTTGACAAGGGCGCTGTCTTCAGTCTTTAGTCAGTAGGCACCTGGACGTGTTACCTCAGCGATAATAAACGGCCCTTCTCATAAAAGGGATAGTTTATGCCTGTCTTTGGTGGTTTGTATTTTTGTCAAGACAAGATCTCCCACCAAAAAGGTGCGGCCATGAACATTCCGACTGTGATAACGACGTAAGTCTTGAAGATACCTTGCCGACTAGATAGTTGTGATGTTCCTTGCTTCCTCCAACTGATTGAGTTCGACCAGTCGGTCTTCGTTTGATTTGTCTTCTAAGTAGGCCCGATCTGGCGGAGAGCCGAACTCCAACTCGGTTGGTAACATAGCCTCAGCACCATAGACTACGAAGAAAGGGGTTTGTTCTTTTGCCCGATTAACCGTGGTTCTTAGAGACCAGAGAACATATGGGAGTTCTTGTACCCACCACCCTGCATATGGTTGTAGTCGGTCGAACACCCTAGCCTTGATACCTTGTAAGACCATGCCATTAGCACGCTCGACTTGCCCATTACTCCGTGGGTGCCACAGAAGCATAACAGATCTTGATGCCGAAGTCGTCACAGAAATCTTGAAACACGCCGCCAGTGAACTGAGTACCGTTGTCCGTTATGATGTGGTTAGGAACTCCAAATCGGTATAAAATACTCATGATGAAGTCCTTTGCTCATGCCGCTGTGATGGTAGCAACGGGATTTGCCGCAATCCACTTTATGAATTTGTCCACTGTGACGAATAAGTGTGTGAACACTCCTGGCACTTTTTTGAACGGCCCGACCATGTCAAGCCCCTAAACTGCAAAGGGCCAAGAGATTGGAATTGTTTGAAGTTCTTGAGTTGGAAGATGTGTTTGCCTTGCATAGAATTGGCATCCCTCGCATGTGCGAACTATGTCTTTAGCATCTGTTACTGCAGTCGGCCAGAAGAAACTCTGTCTATAAGCCTTTCCAACTAACGTTCTGGATGTAGCGTGGTTGCCACAAATACCCGAGTGGATCGACTACAAAATCTGCTTGCCCTCCTCGAGTGTGACGCAGCGCATGAGGACTCCGGATGCACTTCGTCGGTACAGGTCTTCTCTGACTACAAGGAAACATTTGCTTCGACGTTTGATTTGCTCGGCTTCACTGCGATCTTCTGGGAGTTCGTCGTCCAAGAGGAATTTGAAAATTGGAGTCCGCCAGTCTTGAGAGATGATTAGCACTTCAGTTGTTGCCGGGGTAGATTCAGCCCCGACTGTTCAAGCACTTGTTTCTTTTTGGCTGATGACTCCAGTAGTTGCTCGACAAAAATCCTAGTCGGGACCACTTCTCGTTTGGATCCCATATTGGCCAATTCATCTGCAGCTTCGTTGTATTGTCGTAATACATGAGTTATCTCCAGCCCAAGGAACTTATTTTCCAACTTTCGGACCTCCTGGCAATACGCTGCCATATTATCGTCGAGACATATCCAATCTTTCATGACTTGGTTGAGTACGAGTTGAGAATCCCCGCGTACGACCAGTCGTCGGATGCCGAGTGATATGGCAATGCGGAGCCCGTGCATGAGTGCCTCGTACTCAGCAACATTGTGGGAAGCCGGAAAGTGAATCTGGAGGACGTACTTGAGTTTTTCGCCAGTGGGTGACGTTAGGATGACGCCAGCCCCTGCATCGCCGATCCGTAGAGAACCGTCGAAGTATATCATCCAGTACTCTAGCTTGTCCGTGTTTATAGTTGTTTGGACTTCTGTCCACTCGGTCACGAGGTTGGCTAGAGCTTGAGATTTGATTGTTGTCCGTGGTTGAAAGATGATGTCAAACGCCATTAACTCGAGTGCCCATTTAGCGATTCTGCCAGTGGCCTCGCGATTGTGTAGGACGTCCCTGAGTGGATACGATGTGACAATAATTATTTGATGCGACTGAAAATAGTGCACCAGCTTCCGAACAGTGATGAGTAAGCCATATAACAGCTCCTTAACTTGAGAATATCTCATCTTGCAGTTGGCTAGGACCTCGCTGACGAAGTAGGCTGGCCGTTGTATTTTCTGTATATGACCTGGCTCTGTCCACTCGACTACTAGCACCGTGCTGACTACCTGACTAGTTACCGCCAGATATAACAGTAGTTGTTCCTGGGGCATGGGTGATTCCAGCACTGGTTGTGATGTGAGAAATTTTTTGAAGTCTTCGAAGGCTTGCTGGGCTTCAGGTGTCCATTGAAAATTATCCAATTTCTTCAATAGTTTGAAAAAGGGCATACCCCGTTCACCAAGTCGGGAGATAAATCGGTTGAGTGCCGCCATGCAGCCTGTTAGCTTTTGGACGTCCTTCTGGCTAGTTGGGGGTGTCATGTTCAGGATAGCGTTGATTTTCTCTGGATTGGCCTCGATGCCTCGATGCGATACGATGAAGCCGAGTAGTTTTCTGGACGGTACACCGAAGGCGCACTTTTCCGGATTCAACTTCATCTTGAATCTCCAAAGACTTTGGAAACTTTTTTCCAAGTCGGCAATGAGGTCTTCCTTGGATTTTGTCGTGATCACCATGTTATCGACATACGCCTCTACGTTGCGCTCAAGTTGAGTGTGTAAACACCGCTGAATTGCTCGTTGATATGTTGCTTCAGCTTTTTTCAACCCGAATGGCATAGTGACATAGCAGTATGCTCCAAACGGCGTGATGAACGAAGTCTTCAGGCAGTCCTTCTCCTTTAAGCTGATTTGGTGATATCCTGAGTAACAGTCGAGAAAGCTGATAAGTTCGCACCCTGCAGTTGAATCCACCACCTGATCTATTCTAGGTCTACCAAATGGATTTTTGGGGCACGCCTTGTTTAAGTCGGTGTAGTCAATGCATATGCGCCGTTTACCGTTCTTCTTCCGGACCAAGACTGGGTTTGCCAGCCAATCCGGGTGGTAGACCTCTTTGATGAACCAGTCTGCACCGTAGTCGTTGTTTGATTGGCTTGGCGTCCGGTTTGACGTTGAGGTAATGCTCGATCACCTCCCTTGGTACACCAGGCATGTCGGAAGGTTTCTAAGCAAATATATCCCTGTTCGCCTAGAGAAAGGTGACGAGCTCATCTTCCTATTTGGGATCGAGTCCGGTCTCGACAAATGCAGTTTTGGAGGGGTCGGAAGGGTCCAGATTGATCTTCTTCGTTTCAGAGTCCACTGAAATTCCCAACTTGGCTGCTTTTTTGCCGAAACTTGATCGTCCTCACTTGCTGTTGTAGCAGCTAGTCGGATGCTGTTGCGCCCGACTGCCGCTTCATGAGATTGAGTCAGCTCACAGCTCTCCTTGTCGCAGGTGAAGGCTTGCTTGACATCACTGCGAAGAGGAAGAATTCCAACTGATCTTGGCATCTTGAGCATCATGCATGTATAATGTGGCATTGCCATGAATTTGGCTAGTGCTGGCCGTCCGAGTATTGCGTGGTACGCGATCTCAAAATCGGCAACCTCGAAGTAGATATTCTTAGTACGGAAATTATCCTGCGTGCCAAAAATAACTGGCAGAGTTATCTGTCTGAGTGGAGTAGAAGACAGGCGGGAATTACCCAGTGGAAGGGCGTTGTACTCGGCTGTAGCTCGGAACGAGGGATCTTCATCTCGTCAAGCGTTTTGGCGAACAAGATGTTGAGAGCGCTTCCTCCATCGATGAGAACCTTCTTCAGTTTGATGCTCCTGATGACCGGGTCCAGGACGAGTGGATAGCGTCTTGGATGAGTAACCCGATCGGGGTGATCCGCGCGGTCAAACGTGATTGGCGTTTCTGACCAACACAAGTACTGGGGGGTGTCTGCTGAGACTGAGTTGACTTGGCGTGCTATGAGCTTCTGCTTCCTCTTGGACTCATATGCAGTCGGCCCTCCAAAGATGTGGTTGAGCTCAGCCTAGAGATCTTGGTAATCGCCAGCTGCGCCCGAATCTGGCTTGTCCTTGTCTTTGTTGCTGCCAGATGTTGAAGTCTGCTCGAAAGCAAACTTTTTAAGCATGAAGCAGTCCTTAGCCGCGTGCTTCCCCTTTGGATGAAAGGGGCATGGCCCGTTCATCACTTTTTGGTACTCATCTGTCCTCGGGGGTCGCGGCCGAGTACGTTCCACGGCAGCCACCACGTTGTCTGACTTGCGCTTGCGGTTGCCAGACTTGTTCTGTGGTGGCTCGTCGGTGTCTTTCTTGTCCTTCTGCCAGGGCTTCTTGTCATCCATGGCCTCAGCAACTGCGTCTGCCGAGTCAGCGTATTTGTTCACCATGTCAAAAAGGGCCTTGACAGAAGTGGGAGGTTTCCGAGTGAACATGGCAATGAACGGGGCGTCTCTGATTCCCTTGCGGAAGGCGGTGATGACAACCTCGTCCTTGATCATTGGGATTGAATCTCTTCTCAGAAAACCTCTTGATGAAATCACGAAGAGACTTGTTCTTCCTTTGATGCAACTGATACAGGTCGTACTCGGAAGATGGTCTCTCGTAAGTTACTTGAAAATTGGCGATGAAGCGTTCCTGGAGTTCTCCCTAGGAGCCGATTGACCCCTTTGGAAGTCCTGTTAGTCATATCCTCGCCGAGTCGGCTAGAGCGACTAGAAGGTAGTTAGCCATGGCTTTGTGATCTCCTCTAGCTGTTTGGATCACCAGGGTGTAAACTGTGAGCCAGGACTCAGGGTTGGTCTTTCCGTCGTATTTTTTAATTCCAGTTGGCTTGAAGCTTGACGGCCAGTCGACCTGTTGCAGCTCGTAGGTGAAGGCCGGTACTCCTTCATCCTCGTCTTCCAGTCGGCGACGCTCGTCTTCCTCGCGTTCGCGGCGTCGTGCGTTGATGTCTTGTTGAAGATCACGTCATAGTCGGCCTCGGACATCCTGGTTATCCTGACGGTCGTCCTGATGTCGTCGCCGTCGGTCATTGTTGCAGTTGCCGAGTGACGTGTGGCGTGACTCCGTGTGTGGCTGATTGGAGCCAGCCGCTCGACGTCGCGTTGAGGCAGATGAGACCGCCGTTGGAGAAGCCGACCTGTTAGTCGGTATGAGAGTGTCGCCTAACTGTTGGCGCTGCTGATATGCAGCAGCGGTGATCATGGCTTTAATCCATGCTATCATCGAGGTGGCCTGGTGATCAGGCCCAAACTGCAGTGTATCCAGTAGAGTTGCAGCGGCCACAATGTTCTGTTGAGGAGTTACGAAAATGTTGTGGTCACCGACTCGGGTTTGGAGGATCTCCTGTTGAGCAGTACGCCCAGCTTTGCGCAGATTGTCGTTGCGAGCATCACGCTTGGCCTGCAGGTGTCTTACGTCTTCCTCCTGTTGTTCTCGCAGTCGGCAAGCCTACTCCTCTTGCTGATCGCGTAGTCGGCGTGCCTCTTGAGTGGGAGTCGAGCCCTTGGACACCATGAAGACTTCGCATGGTGGTGAGAAGCTTACTGAACTGCTGTCTGACCTAGAGTCGGGATCAGAGTAGTTGATGGGGGTGATTATAACTCCGACCTTCCTAGATCCGATCTCGAGCGGCTCTAGGCCATATCCGAGTCGAGCTCTAGGGGATCAGGTTTGCTGCATCAGATGTTGATTGAAGTTATCCGTGGCGTTGCCGAGTCTGAACGGGAGATTAACGATCTCCTCCTCTCTTAGCCTGATCTCGGTCGGCTCAAGACCGAGTCCGAGTCGAACACCGAAAGAAAAAGTTGTCCCGAGACTTGGACATGTTGAAGATTGCCACAGCATGTCGACGAGGATCGCTGCAACATCACATAGGCCGACCGGCGCGGAGTCGGCTTGGTTCCTGGCCGATTGGATCGGATCCGAGTTGAACAGGGTGAGGTTGCTGAATTTGTCGGCGACGAAGTCGAGGCTCCCGAAGGTGATTGTTTGCCCGAAGAAGAAGTTGATGCCGTCGACTCCGGTGGTTGAATCCATTAGGCTTGTCGAAGATGATCTCGCCGATCCCCCTACCTGGCGTGCCAACTGTGGATGCTTTACACCGGCAATAAGAATATGGGGCTACTCGTGAGACCTAAACTTGATGGACTGCAAAGGAATACGGAACAATTTATACTGGTTCAGGCCCTCGAGATGAGGTAATACCCTACGTCTAGTTGTGGTGTATTGCCTTTGAGGTTTCTCTGGTGAGATTGTATGCGCTCTGATCTCTTGCTCTCAGGGGGCACCCTGCCTTCCCTTATATACCGGGGGACAGGGTTACAAGGTAGGAATCACAGTCGGACTTCAACTAAGGGATTTCCTTCTAGGAATACAACGTGCCCGACTAGGACTATATTGCAAAGTAATGTATACCGAGTCCTATTGTATCCCTAATTATAAGGTTAGGCCCATCCTCTGTCCGAGTGGCCCATATGCTTCTCATGAGGCACCCGGGGCTCATGGCCTCCACAGTAGGTCTCTGGAACCGTCGTCCTCGTAAAGTCTTGCACCGGGAGAGGGCGAATGAGGTTTTTGGGAGGCGCTCTGCGCGATTGCTCATTGTTTGTCCACCACGACTCATCTTTTTATACGTTCGGGCGCTGCGTGATGTCATGAATATTCTGTACCGCGCGTCATACGTGCGATATGCACTGCTGCTCTGAACCCTTCTCCTGAACAGAACCGCCGGTATGTTATTTATCATGTTTTACGTATTTGATCTATTAATGTGTTGTTTTGTTATATCCATGTCTAGATCATATGAGATAGTTCTATTAGCTTATGTATTTAATGTCATGATTTATTTATAGAATAAGTTAAATCGATATGTGCTTATATTTTCTTAAAAAACTTTGTATTGGCATCTCACTCTCACAGATTTGTGATGCATGACATAAACTTTTGAGAAACTTTGTTACGTAATATTCGATGAACGTAGCTATTCAATGAAAGCTTCACCACATGCTCACTAGTCGTGAGTGTCTGCTTTCTTGGTCATTCCACGCAAGTATTCATCTTGCTTGCCCTCAGCTAAAGACCATATATAGGTGGGTCCCACCCCCAAGTCCTCAAATGTCCAACCGGAACCCATGTGTGGCCACATGCGGCTCCAAATTCAGAAGCAAATAGCCGCACGCAGCATCCTACCCAAAAGTCTCCACGCAACTTCAGTCCTACCGTCCCCGCCGCCGGCGGCTCATTGACAGCCCTACCCAAGTTCATCGTTCATACTGCCTACACACGAGCCTACCTCATATGACGATGGCATGGACTCTTCTAGGCAATGCATCGAGCACCTGGCGTACAGGCTCTGATCAAGCACAAGATGAGGAGAGGTGGTATGGTACTAACAGTTTGGTAATGTGGCAGAGGGTCCCGTTTTTGTAGTTGCAGTCACACTTGATGAACGGGTTGAGGTTGGGGTAGTTGTCCCAGTTGGACAGGTCGGCGGCGACGCCGCTGCAGAGCTCGCCGCTGATGTTCCACTCCGGCGACGCCTTCTTGCCCCATCTCCCCAGGATCGTGTTCAGGGCCGCCGCTGCACGCGCGCG
The DNA here is from genome assembly GCA_003991445.1 of Oryza meyeriana var. granulata. Taxonomy (NCBI): domain Eukaryota; kingdom Viridiplantae; phylum Streptophyta; class Magnoliopsida; order Poales; family Poaceae; genus Oryza; species Oryza meyeriana. Next base: position 267,737 of record RYFJ01000734.1, on the reverse strand, counting down.
ACGTGATTAGCTCGACATCAACCAAAGAAGACGCTTGAATGGTACGACGTAGGAGTATTACTTACCTTCGAGTGGATCAGTTATTGGTGCTTGCTGAGCCTGAGCAGCTGCAATCCGCCATGAGCACAACACGAGCACCAGCCACACGAGATGGCCAAAGACATCGTTGATGCTGCGGCTGCTATGCCGCATTGCTATCTGTCTTGGACTCTCGTTCTGTCTCTTTCTCTTGCTGTGCTGGACTGCTTGCGATACAACATCGTGAGGATTATTAAATAGACGGACGCAGGGGGTGCAAGCAGGATTTTACGAGGAGTGGGGCTGAGCCACGTAGTTTTCAAATTTTTGCTAAAATTATACATAAAATTTAGTAGTTCTCTATTTAAATTTTTTGTTACATATGGGGCTCAAGCCTAAGTTGCCCCACAAGTGAATTTTTGTTACATATGGGGCTCAAGCCTAAGTTGCCCCACACGTGACTCCGCTCATAGACGAACGCTATAAAAAATTTATAGAGACTATTTGTAACATCATAACTTATTTAAATCCTGTAGTATGTGGTTTAGACTCAAGTGGCTCAGAAATGGTTGTGTGGTGGTGGTTTAGTATCACATTGAAAATTTAGGTGGATGAGAGTCTGTTTATAAACTTTTGTGCTCTAATCATATTAACTTCGGATTAACCCTTTTATATGAAGCGACGAAAGTGTAAATGATGTACCATATGAATATGGATTCGATCAACATGTAGATGACATTAATTTATTTATAGAAAAACCTACTATATACCACGCAAAGTTTGCACTGGTTCAATGATTTTAGATAATTTTTTAAATATTTTATGTCCATAAGGACATTTTAGGTATGTAAAAAAGTATTTGACCCAATTAATAACATATTATAGAAATATTTAATAAACTCAATAGCATATTATAGAAATATTTAATAAACTCAATAGCATATTATAGAAAGTGGCATAAAGTATATTATTTTAATTTTTTATATTATATCTGTAAGTACTAAACAGCCTGAGGGCCATTTAAGAGAGCAAGCATGCATGTTGGCATCACCCATGCTATGACGGAAACGGCAAGTTATACTAGTACATTACTCTGTTATAGATAATTGAATACGTTGTTTGACTTTCTGGAGGCTTTTGAAATGGCTTGCAAAGACTGTTGTACGTGTTGTATAGTCAGTTGCAGCTAGAGAACGGATCCCATGCAATTTTTAACTGACATATCCGTACGTGCAGCATTGTTATACTACCATAATTTCACGCTTCGAAATTTTACACTGCTTCTCTACTAAAATATAATAATTTCTAGTAATATATTAAAAAAATATATATTTAAATATATTGCTAGAAGTTGCTATATGTTAGAATATTTTGGGACGGATGTAGTAATAGGAATAAGGCCATATTTGGCATATCCAGCTCCTCATTTAATTAAGAAGTTTGTACGGCTGCTAATGACAGGATTCTTATGTTGGATACAGTAAATTACTCCTCCCTAAGTAAGTAGAAGGCCATATTGCATTGACAAGCAGAAGTTATATCCCACTACTAGTTATTTTCTCCGTTTTATAATATAAGTACTATAATATTTTTAAAAAAATTTAAGAAAGTGACAAAAAGACAAATGATGATATAAAATGTGGTAGTTAGGGTAATAGACTAGTACAAAATATAATAGGTGAGAAATAAACCAGTACAAAAGTTAATAGGTTAAGAATAAACTAATACAAAAGTTGATAGATGCAGAATAAAGTGCTGGCTCGGGATCATAAAATTTTTTATATTTTGGAACAGGCTAAAAAGGTTCATATGTTGGATACAGTAAATTACTCCTCCCTAAGTAAGTAGAAGGCAATATTGCATTGACAAGCACAAGTTGTATCCCACTGCTCGCTATTCCCTCCGTTTCATAATATAAGTACTATAATATTTTAAAAAAATTAAGAAAGTGACAAAAAGACAAATAATGATACAAAATATGGTAGTTAGGGTAATAAACTAGTACAAAATATAATATGTGAGAAATAAACTAGTACAAATGTTAATAGGTTAAGAATAAACTAATACAAAAGTTGATAAGTACAGAATAAAGTACTGCCTCGGATCATAAAATCCCTTATATTTTGGGAGAGACTAGAAGGACAAAATCCCTTATATCATAGGAGGATGAAGGGGGTACATGGATATCAGAGGAGTTCTTATTTGTGCATGGTGTTAGAGACGGGTGGGTCTAATGGCGAATGTTCGCACGAACACTTTCCGCTTGGTCCATGAGAGTCTAGCCCAACAAAAACTTTATACATATAAATTTTACATATAAAAAATTTAATATGAAAATATTCTATATAATATTTGAATCCAAATCGGAATCCGAATCAAAATTAGACATATGAATTTGAGGTGTATAATCTTTGCGTGTATAGACTCATCCAAAATAGAAACCATGTAGTGCAAAAAACAGGAAAGCGTGTGCAATCACGCGTGGATGTTCGCACGGTAGCCATTTTGGTTAGAGCAGGTTCTAAGCCAGTGTTCCGATGTGCTTATGTCTTTTGGTTTCTATTAGCACGCTTCCCAAAACATAAAACGGTGTGTTTTTTTAAAAACTTTCTATATGAAAGTATCTCAAAAAATCAAATAGATCCATTTTCAAATTTTTAATAGTTAATACTTAATTAATCATGTGCTAATAATGTTTCTTATTTTGCGTACGCCTTATAAGCCGCACGCATAACAGGGTTGTCCCTAACAATTTGGGGGCCTGTGCCAAATATAAAATGCAGCCTTAGCTTTTAAAATGTACTAATTACATAATAGACCTAGGCTATATCTACTTTTTACACTATGTTGAGATGGGTCTCTACTACCACTGTTTATTGCTTGATCACATCCTTACAGGAAAGCTATCATCAATCTAATGCTCCTTTCTCTATCAATGCCTTACTGTCAAACAAGCAGGAATTATTCGCAACCAATAACAAGTAGAGATATGTCAAAGAACCTCACCCACCCACATATGTAGTGGTGCAGCAATTCATTTTTTGACTAAATGGAAAAATGGAATTCTTATTGCTTAGAATGCATGTTCACGTCGTCATCATGAAATACAATTATTTGATGTAACCATGATTATCATCAAATACTTATCGGAGCCGAGAGAAAAAAAAAAGCTCGTTCTAGCTGATTTAGCAGATGAGAAAGAGAGAAATTTGAAAAAAAACAGAATGAAGATATCCAAAATATATCAGAACACATTGACTTAAATTAAAACACATAATTTTGGGGCCCCTAATTTTTGGGGGACCCGTGCGGTCACTCGCCTAGCACATGCCCAAGGACGGGCCTGACCCATAAGCAGAAACGAACGCCACCTAAATCATAGTCGGGTCAAATTTATAGCCAACTAATAGTGGTCTATTGTCACACCCTGATTTGGCACTACCGTACAACAGCACCAAATAGGACGTACCGCAGGAAAACAGCGTGAACTACTTCCCCGTGGAACCGCGATACAGATACCAGTCCCAAGACACAGCGCTGGTATCCACGACAAGTAGACGTGCATCATTGCAATACCTTAAATAAATAAATAAATATATAGACATATACCTTAACTTACGTTGCAGCTTCAGAGCAAGCCGGAGACAGCAACGATCAATATATAGGCAGTGGCAGCAGCGGAACAGCGGACTAAGTCTCAACACACAGGCAACGGCTGGGAACCAGGATAAAACCCTAATCTTCTCTTCTCTGCAACTCCAGCTTCAGCTCCCGACGGAGAACTGTATATATATATAGAGCAAGGGTGAGTACTTACGTATTCAGCAAACCAAGGGAACTTAGTTCGTTGTTGCAAGCTTCAAAGAGAGGTTGGTTATTTCGTAAACTGCTTTGTTTAAATCTTTTTAAATCTACTAGTGTGTACTTTTCAACAATCAGCGCGAGGTGAGTCTCGCCCGATCGGAGTGAGTTGTATCAATCTTTGAATCAGCGCAACTCTCAAGAGTTGGCCTCCGAGATCCAGCGCCGTCAGCTGATCCAACCTCATCGGGCCCACAGCCCTACCATCATTAGCAACTTCACAACATTTTCCGAAATTGGATTCCGAATCCACAAACATCATTTCACAAGCAGTTGTCAAACAAAACTACGCTAAGGAATCACCTCACATCCGCCCATGACTGTGGGCATGGCTGTTCAAACAGTTTAGACCTCTGCAGAGGGGGTACACTTTACCCACACGACGCGACTCACTCTACTCACCGGATCACACGCATTGGGTACGATGTGGTGACGTAGAGGTTTTTGTGACAAGGCATTTCTCAAACCCTCCCAGGTTACCCCATGCCAACTGGAGGGGTCCTCAGACCTAACAACAGGATAGGTCCGAGACCATGCTGTGCCAAGAACCCATGAGACACCCCTGACGCCCTCCCGTACGATCCACAGTCCAATGGCACGCAAGGCATCCCTGGGAGTCTTGTTACTCAGCCAGGAGTTATCCCATATCACTCATGTGGTTGTACTGTCATATGTTCGGATGAAATTCTAGAGGAATCGGTCCTTAGCTGCAGTGCGGGAGACTCGTCCTGATGGCATGATCCCCGTACCATGGTTTTCACAAACCATTTTATTTTCAAGGCTCCGACCCAAGTGTCGGGTTTTCCAAAGTTTCGTAAACCCAATTTTACCCATCGTTGACATTTTTAAATTCGATAGACGATCACCGATACCATGCCCGTCAACACGGATACCGGGATCTATCAAGGAAGGTGACAATGGGGTATAAGAGAATCATAATCAATCAAGAAAATTATGCAGCAAATGGGTTGGCGGCTCGTCGATCGTCCTGCGACCGCGGCCGAGAAATCATAACAGTGCAACCTAGTGTATGCGATTTTATCAAATAAAATACTTGTTCCGAAATTATGGGTTCGAGATGATCAAAGGTGACTTGCCTTGCTCTAGGTCTTCACTGGTCGTTGAGGAATCGTCGCGAAATCCGCTCCGAAAAGAATTTTTTGACGATCGTTACTATGCGCAAACACACAAAAATCTACATAAAGACCAATAAAAAGATCCTATTTAGTGCTAATAATAGTGCCATTAAACAGATCTCAATTTTAGAAAATTTTTGGAACTAGAACGGAGTCGATCGGAGTTACGGATCGGAAGATATGAATTTCCTAAGATTAATATGAATTTTGGATCACTAGAAAAGGAGTTATTTAATTTCTGGAAGGAATATTCTCAGGAAAGGTCCGAGGGATAGATCTCATTTTTAGAAAAATACTAAAACTGGAACGGAGTCAATCGGATGGACGAAGGAAAAGATATGATTTTCTGAAGATTAATTGAATTTGGATCACTGGAAAAAGGATTAAATTAAACCTCCTAGGGAATATTCCTTAAGAATCTTTGGTTGGCTCACTGACAGCCGGGACCCAACAGTGATCTGGGCCCATGTGTCGGTGAGGGAGGTGTGTCACAGGCTTGGCTCATGGTAGATAGGGGCGAGGGCCCACGGGTCAGAGACTCATGGCCCATGGACCAAGTGCGAGGAGAGGGAAAATGGTGGGATGGTGCATGGGCTGGTCTACGGTGAACCAGAGAGGAATGGGCCCACCGGTCAGCGATGCTTGGTCGGTGGACCAGATTCATCGGGGTACGAGGAGAGAGAGAGAGGGTGGGGTGCACAGGGCGGCTCACGGTGCACCGAAAAAAGGTTGGGCCCACACGCAGACACTCGGATTGCCGTGAGCCAAGCATGCGTGAGTCACGACAAGGGGAAGATGAGGAATAGCTCTTTGCATCCGATGGCCCACGGCTCACGAGGACAAAACGGTGAACGACGTCGTTCGGCGGCAAGCGGCGATGCCGGCGGAAGGAGGGGGTCAAGGTGAATCGCCTGAGCAGTTCAGATGTGAAAGAGGATGAACGACGGCGGCCGGTGGCGAGATGCCGAGGCGGCAGGGAGAGAGAAGGGGAAGACGAGGTAGACGACGGCAACGGCCATGGCGGCGCGACTGATTGGGGTCTCCCGCAGCGACGCCAACAGGGTAAGGGGGAGAGGCCTTTGGCCGCGGAGGGAAGAGAAAGAGGTCGGCGGCCTTGGGCCTCACCAAGGAAGATCTATGACGACACATGACGGTGGCGAGGGGGAGAACAGAGGGAAGAGGGAAGAAGGACGAGGAGCCGAGGGGCATCGAGGCAAGGGATCTCATCCAGAGGGGGTGGCATTAGGGGAAAAACGACTGAGAAGCTCACCACCGTGAGGAATCTTGGGGTGGCGGTGTTGTGGTGAGAAGGAGAAGGTCAGAGCTGGGGAGGAATATTGTCCACGGCTGTTCGAGGAGGGTCCTACCTGGGGCGATCCAGTGGCAGCGGGAAGACAGCCGGGCTTCGAAGGACGGCCGAGCTCGGGGAAGACGTCGCGGCGGCAGTGGCGACCGAGTTGAGGCCAACTACGGCGGCGGCGAAGTGAGAACAAGAGGAAGAGGGAAGCTATAGGTGGGCATTTATAGGCAAGGGGAGAGCTCGGCTGGGGTCTCGGCTCCTAATAATTGGTGCTCGAATAATTGAGGGGTGGGAGAACTGGCACAGTGGTGAAATTTCCCTCGGGGCGGCGGATTCAAATGAGTGGCCGGATTCGCGAGGTGGGACAGAGGCGGTGAAAGGTGGTTGATCCAACGGCGTAGTTCGTCATGCGAGCGGGGGCTCTCGGGATCGTGGTGGGGTCGGCCATGACGCGGTCAGCACGGGCTTGCTTTTGACCGGCCGATCGGAGGCCGAAAAAGAGAAAAGGAAGGAAGGAGCGGGAAAAGGCGGGCGAGAACGGGAGCGGCGAAGCGCGGTCAGCTCGGCATCCATGCCTTGGCCGCTAGCGGCGCCGATAGGGCCGGGCGCGGGGCCACTGTGACGTGCGCGCGGTTAGTGGCATTTGACCGAACACCACGGGAGCAAGAACGGAATAGCGCGAGAAGGAAGAAGCACAGTGGTTCGGGAAATCGACGGCGGGCGCGGGAGCGGAGGCACATGGCCGAATCCGAGCGGCGCGGGCGGGCGGGCGAGAGAGAGAGATCGGGTGGTTGCCAAGTGGCTTGGGAGACATGCGGCGGGCATCTGGCTCGGTGTGGCGGGGAGCGCACGGTGCTAGCGGGGTTATGGAGATCGGGCGGTGTGGCGACGCGCGTGGGGACACGTGTCATCAATCGACATTGGCCGAGCGGTTGGGACAGAGTGCGCGAGGTGATCGAACAGTGGCCGAGAAGGGCACTCTCGCCATGTGGTGCCGATCTGACGACCGAGGTTTGCTGGTGCGAGTGGCTGCGATTGTTGGGCCGGCAGAGAAGGAGAGCGGCCTAGAAGCACAGTAGTGCCTTTTATTTTACAGGGACAACTTGGAGGGAAATTTAGAAAGATTTGAACTGTGATTTTGAATTCAAAATTCGTATTTATACTCCAATAAATGCAAGGATTACAAGGGGTGGAAAACTAAGAGTATTTTGTGTATTTTGGGATTAATCATTTTGCCGAGGATTTTTGTAGAGGATCCAAAGAGAGATATTTAAGGAGGGAAGAGGGAATTCAAATTACAATATTAATTTGAATTTTTGAGGGAAGCTCAAGGGAATTTGGGGAATTTTCCTGAGGCCTTGGATGGAGGTGAGATTTATTTGAGTGGACATATATATATATATATATATATATATATATATATATATATATATATATATATATATATATATATATATATATATATTCACATAATTTGATGGAGTTGAGTAGGAAGGTGGACATACGTATATACACGGGTTTATACACGTAGCTATATACTCTAGGTTATATATATATACGTATATATATATATACGTATATATATGTTATTTGATAAAGAGGGTTCGGATGGTGGTTCGATACCCAAGCGATATATTTAACTTAGGATTTCTCAGGGATTCAAGGAGGAGAGAGAACAAGGAGGTTTATGGGAAGATTCCAAGGAGGTGTTTAGGGTTCGGACTCGGATTTTCGGAACGGAAATCGAAGCGGATATTTGAAGAAGACGATTGAAGGACTTTGCCGTTAGGGTTTGGAGAGAAGCTCGAATACGGCGACTCGATCTCAGAGGTTATTTTGGAATGAAAGATTTTGAGAGGAGGGATTTGTCGAGATCAAGGACAAGAGGCAGATTGAGATCCAAGCACGACATACAACACAGCACACAAAATCGAAATTTTCATGGATAGTTTTTAGCGAAATATTGTTTAACGTCTCGCTAAAAGCGGGGCGTTACATCGTTGCCTTTGATAGTTGTACTTGAGAGAGAAATAGTTTCGACCAATATCTATATCGTTATATATCTGTCGGAGACAAGTATATTGTTATCCGCGTAGTATAATTCACACGCGCGCTCCCTGAGATCGGTTTTCGACGCATGGTTCCCTACGTATTTTTCGTTTTGCTGTTTGCCCCTCAGCCCCCATATAGGCTTTTTACGTTTTCCTCTCGGACATGTGGGGTGTGGGCCCAATGGTTGCAGCCCATTGGGCTTGATGGCCTATTTCTCTAGTTTTTCATTGGTTTGGAACTTTATACTAGAAATTTGAAAAAATTTACTCAACATTTGAAACATTTAGCTCAAATTTAAATCTTTCTACTAAATTGAAAAATATCTACCCAAAATTTAAAACTTTAAGTTTAAATTTAAAAACATCATACTAATAATTTGAAAAATTGTACCCAAACTTTAAAACTTTCAACTCAAAATCCGAAACTGTCAACTCAATTTTTAAAACTCAACTCAAATTTTAAAACTTTCAACTCAAGATTTGAATAATTCTACCCAAATTTGAAAGTTTCAACTCCAATTTCAAATCTTTCAATTCAAATATTTATTACTTGTTTAAAAAATATTTACTAAAAGTTTTCTTTTTTTTTCTCTTTTTTTCGTGCATGGAAAGAGGAGGAAAATGAAGGCTCCTGTCACACCGCACACCCGCGGGGACCCAGGGAAGCAACATGTCGGAGTCTGACACCTCGAGCGCGAGTTAATTACCACGCGCTCGTGCGCAGACTAGATAGCCCCATTGTTATCAGGCCCTATGGTGTGTTAGCTAGACATGCTATGCTTTGGATTAAATCAAAATTGGCCAAGTTCTTAAATCTGGCTAAATGATAGTAAAATTTACTGCTCTTTATATGACTTGGTTTTGGGGGGAAAAAGGCGTAGCAAAATATACGATGCTACAGTTTGGATTTGAAAAAAATGGCGTAAGTACAAACTACAGAAATCTCTAAATAAGGTCCCGTTTGGTAGAGATTCTCAGAGGCGATTCTTACTCGAATCAACTAGAGCTAGACCAAACGGGCAAAAATCCCTCCGCTTCCCACCCGAATCGATCCGCTGTGATTCCTTTTTTACATGCGAATAGAGAATCGGGCATTTTGCGGCTTCTCGTGGGAATCCAACGAACCACATCTGAAAATCCCTACAATATTTCGCAAAAACAACCTACCTGCCACTAGGGTATACCCTTCCAGCTCATCCCCATCCACTCGAGGAGTCAAGGAGACTCACCTCGCCCTAGGTTGCCGTTGGGTTTCCAAGCGTCGGCGCTGTTGGGACTCCATCTGCGCTGCTGGTGGGCTACGTTCAAGCGTCGCTGACATCAGGTCCCCGCCGCGCCGCCGGTCTCCACCCCCGCCGCCGCCTCTGGTCTCCAGCCGTCGCCCTCGGTCTCCACCGGCGCCGCCGCCTCCGGTCTCCACTAGCGGTGCCGCCTCAGGTCTCCACCCCCATCGGCGCCGCCGCCTCGGCCTCTACCACCACCACTGCCGCCTTCGTCTCTACCCCCACTGCCACCCTTGGTCTCCACCGCCGCCGCCGCCTCCGGTCTCTAGCTCCGCCGCCTCTGGTCTCCACCGGCACCGACGTCTCGATCTCCAGCATTGGCAAGCAAGGAACTCCCTTCTGCACTAAGACAACACTTATCTCCCATTTATTTTTTTTAAAGAGCACTCACTATGAATTCTCCAATGCCTGAGAATTCAACAGTGACAGTACACCCTTTTGGATACATATAGATATTTTTATAGTACTATCAACCCCTCTTGGATAGATATAGATATTTTTACAGTACCGTCACTGTCGATGTATACAGTGAACAAACAGTAAAGCAGTAAAGATTTTTACGATACTGTCACTGTCGACATATACATTAAACAAACAGTTAAAAAAATGGATTATTGTACTGTATATGGGAGATTACTGTACTATACTGTATACGAGAGATTATTGTATATTAAAAAATAAAACACTGTCACTATTGCTCACACCAACTCAATAGCACTGTTGTAGTCTTGTACTCTGTAGTCTAAAATTAGATCTAAAATTAGACATATATAAAAGGGGGCACATTGATTAATCTGAAATATAGTAAATTTCTCCTAATGGCACTCGCATGATGAATGCATATCTCTCTTTCTAGATCATATATTTGTTGTGCATTTGGTGCAAATAAACCGATGGTTGTGCATTTGATGTCTTTACATGTGTTTCATTTTATAAGTACTACAGATGGCAACAACTTCAGTAGAGAAAAACCAAGATGCAAATAATGCTGAATGGACAGATGAGAACACTAGGATAGTTTGTGAGTTGTTCTTGAAACAAGTTAATGCAGGGAATCAGTCTAATACCCATTTGAACAAGGTCGGGTATGATAATGTAATTGTAAAATTTGAAGAGAAGACTGTCTTATGCTATCAAAAGCTTTAGTTCAAGAACAAATGGGGCAAACTGAAGAGTGATTATAATCTATGAAAGAAATTGATAAGTAGAGAGACTAGGTTAGGTTAGGATCAAGTTATGGGTACCATTGTTGCATGATTTGTAAATGTTATTTTAATTATTACATTAGTGTTTCTATAGGATTTGCTAAGTTGTCAGAAGTTTAAGTTAAGGGGGCTTCAAAATGAACTTTTACTCCAACATATTTTTGAAGACCTTCGGAACACAGAAAATGATCACTGGAATCCTACTAGGGGTAATTTACTGGAGAGTTCAACCCAACCTTTCACTACTATTAAGGATGACAAAAGACTATGACCATATTTCAAAAGGTGCATTGGTGCCATTGATAGGACTCATATCACAGCTAACTCACCACGTGATGATTATGCTAGATACATTGGTAGACACAAGAGTCCTACTCAGAATATAATGGCAATGGTCGACTTCGACATGCGCTTTACATATGCTTCTATTGGATAACTAGGTTCTATGCATGACATAAGCATCCTTTATCATGCATTAAATATTGATAAAGATATATTTCCACATCCCTCACAAGGTATGTTAGTGTGTAAAATCATGTAGATTTTTCTTTGACTAATTTTTATGCCATATATATATATAACATTGACTAAATGCATATATTGTAGGTAAATATTATCTCGTTGATGCTAGTTATTCAAATAGGCCGGGGTATATGGCACCATAGAAAGGGGAAAGGTACCATGTTCCTAAATGGTAAAGAGGCTCTCCACCAAGTGGTAAGTAAGAGTATTTCAACCAATGTCACTCAAGTGCACGCAATGTTGTTGAGTGCACCTTTGGTATATAGAAGATGAAATGGTGAATCCTTTTAAAAATGCATACCTATCCAATAGACAAGCAAGAAATGATTATTGCAGCAACCATGTATCTTCACAACATTATACGTTAGAATTGTACATCTAACAAGTACTTCACCAGGTGTGATCGAGATTCAAATTATGTGCCAACTATTCCTGCAAGATATACAAAATATGCGATCTTCCAAAATGCATCAGTTACCTCTATCTCACACTCTTGTGATTGGTCCATATATAGATTTGGTGATGATCTATTAAGTGTATTTTGGCAATCTAGATGAAAGTTCTCATATGAACTCTGGTTAGTATATTTTTCTTTCGTAAGAATTCTCAGAAATATGTAACCATGATATTATGTAAGAACTTAAATTATAAGTGGGCTATTGAAATGTATTGACTATTTGGTGCAATTGCATTGAGCTTGTTATGTTATTTAACCTTATTTGAAACCTTTTTTTCACGAGTAATTGTACAAATATTGGTACATATTTATGAGTACTTATACTAATTATTAGTATCACATTAAGCTATAGAAAATTTATACAAATCAAATCTCCTGTTCCTACAGGGATAGTATAGACAATTTATCTAGAAGTCCCCCATTAGGATCTAGAGCTAATGTTTTTAGCCAAACGTCTAATTATACTGATTCTGATTCTCTTTAATATCTAATTCAGCAAGAATAAAAATCAAAATTGGACAATCACTGAATCAAGAACCCTAAACTTTTGGAGACCCAAAACATTGCACGTACGTGAAAGTATGGATTACCCGGCAAAGACCAAGGGGACAAGCAGGGGCGGAGCTCTCAATATGGCAAGGTATGGCGCTCGCCATACCTTAAATTCCAAAAAAATTTTACCCTCAAATCATTCTGTACCATGTGCACATCAAAGAAAATGAAGTTTCGCTGGAAAGAACTCACCGTCGGCAGTGGCGGTTCTAGAGGGTGGTCCGGGTGGGCCTTAGACCACCCTAGAATTTGGCCTAGAACTAGAAGTACCCCACCCCAAAAAATCGGTCCACTAACTCAAAGTCCAATACTGTAGCGTTGGAAGGAAGGGAAGCTGCAGAGAAGCACAAACCAGATCGGGAGGCAGCTGCGCGCGCTGGTTGCCGCGCCGCCGCCTCCCGACTCGGCCGGCCCGCCCAATTCGGACGCCTTTTCTGGATCCCCTCGGGCGGCGCCTCCATCTCTGTCTGCCTGTACTGCAGGACATATATATATATATAAATATATAGAGAGCTGTGTACTGCAGTACATATATATATAAATATAACCAGATAGAAGTGCCTTCCGTCCCGACTTAGTTTGTTTGATTAATTTATGATGAAGCACAGTGGCCATAAATTATTTAAGGATCAAAGATCAAGAGGTACATATTGTAATTTTGTAGATGAAAAATTTAATTTGTTATAAATTAATTGGCATGTCCGCTTTAATAGTTTAATATACTTTGGTAATTTTGCAGATTTGAGGACCTTTTGGTCCGGTGGTTGCACCTCCAATCTTTTTACTGGTGATGGTGGAGCTACAAATTTACCAGATGTTGAAGTAGAGATTAAAGAACATGAAGAAGATGAAGATGACTTTGACTCAGACGAGTTTGAACAGGCTGTTGCCGCGATTGATATTCATTGTCACTTGGTTAGTCCATTGACTTTACTTGTATCTTTCTATTTATTCTAAATATTTTTATTTATATAGTAGATGACGATCATGATATATTATATGTATATAAACCAATATATTGAGAAATCTTTGATATCTATGTTATCGATTTCGCCACACCTTATTTTTTTTCTGTCCTCTGTCACTGGGGACAAGAGTGCATATCATGCGCCGCTGCCGAGCACCGGGATGATGTTGAGCAAGAGATCGAATCTCTCACTACACTCGTAGCAAGAAAGGAGATAGCATACTGCCGTCTCAAACTGTGCCGGTTGCCAAAGAGTTCTATATAATAATTATAGGCTTGTTTAGTTTTTTTTCTATCAAAATTTTAGTAACTTTAATAGTATCACGTAGATGTTTGGTTTGCTATTAATTTTTATCCATACTAGTACAAATTTTATAGTACTAAATTTAATAGTGCCAAAACTTATTAAGGTCTAGAGGCTAGTAAAAAATTAATAGGATAAATATTGGCTCCAATTCAAAAGCCCTATATACTAGGAGTGAAAGCAATCCGATCCGCTCCGTATCCATTCGAAATAAGGATATGATAAAGGTGCCTAGATATCCGATAGATATGGATTCGGATGCGGATAGTAGAATGCGGATTCGGAGCCAGATATGGTATCGGCAATATCCGGCGGATATGGATTATCCAAAATTTCAAGCGGATTATCCCGTAGAAGGTTTTGCGGATAATCCGAGTTTTTCAGCCCATGTGACCACTCCATTTGGCCCATTTAACTTGAGCTAGCCCATCCATCCATTCCATCCAGGCAATACAGCGGTTCAAGCCGGTAGACTATATCTATATGGACAATTAGATGTCATTTGTGGACATGCTATTTGTTATGTGATAATATGATATTGTGATGTGTGATGCCCTTTGTTGGTTAAGTGCTCGTTTTGGACACTGGACAACTTAATCAGTTAATGTGATATTGCAATGTGTGTTTTCATGTGCAAGTGTCATGTCTCGTATAATATAATTATTAAGTACTTATGATATTGTTACAGTATTATTGTCTATTATATTGGTGACTCAATGTTGTATCGATTGCATATACACGTTACATCCGATGATTTTAATCTGTTTTTGACCCGAGTCCAAACCAGCTCTGTACCGTATTCGCCATCCGAAACAATAAGCTCTACATTCATATCCGCACACTATTTATATCCACTCTAAATCCGTTTAAAAATTATGTTTTTAAATATAACTGAATCCGATCCATTTTACCTCTACTGTATACGCAGCCGGCCGTGTGGATCGATTGCCTCACAAGCCTGTTCAATTCGGACGTGCTGTCCAGCGAACTGGAGTAGCTGCTAGCCCCCCTGCCTGCACGAGCACGACTCTCGAGCCATAGCAAGAAAAAATCCCATATGAACGCGTGGGGGCCATGATGTCCACGTGACCGGATGCAGATTAGAGGGAGGGCCATGATGTCGACGCGACCGGATGCGTATCAGACGGCTTCAGCACAGTATGAGAGTCGTGAAACATAAAAGGGCAATTACGTTCTTATCCCTCTTTTTAATTTAATTGTGTTTTTCTATACTTTTCTAACGGTATGATTTCGTCCTTATTTTTTATCCCAACCTTGTGCTTGTCCCCATTTCGTTAAAAGTACTTAATGGTGTTAAAATTTATGTTTGTCTTTTTTTTTACGTACAACAGCGAAAGAGACTGCTACTATATATTTTCCCTTGCAGATTTGCCCTACTTTTCCGAGGTTTATGTGGTTTTGTCATTATTTTGGCACCAAGCATTTTGACATGAACTCTGTTCATATTTTAACATGAACTTTAACTTACTCAGTAAATAAAATGAGGGCAGGCAAAATCTTGTCTTGAATTTTATCCCTATTTTTGTAAATTTTAACATTAAGTCCTCGTAACAGAATAGGGACAAGCACAAGCTTCGGTTCAAAAAATAAGGAAAAATCATAAAGTTACAAGAGTAAGAGTCGAATCACAATTCGAGTTGAAAACAAGTGTAAGAACAAAATGCCCCAAACATAAACCATTCATTCTTGAGATGGTCAGTACCATGAAAATTGTCTTTTGCAGGCAGTCAAAATAAGTTTTCACAGGATCAACGGTCGCGTATCGCAGTCATAAGTCATGTGATTTTTTTCGTGAAATACGTGTGCAGCATCTAGGATTCAAACACAAAATCTCTTTCGCCACACATTGCTATCTTACCATCTCACTATCAAGCACCTGTGGTCAAGACTCAAGATGCTACAATTTTGACTCTACCTCTTCAAAACTTGTAATGCTTATTTGGTGCTCTAAATGATTCCAAATAAAAAGGCCACCGACTATAAAGTTGTAGATCTCGATATAGATGACATCTCCATCAAAAGTCGTTTGAAACATTCAAAGTTCATTTTAAAATAGATATGAGATCTTGTAACGATTATTTGGGCACTAAACGATTTCAAATAAAAAGGTTGTCACGACTACAAAGTATCTACAATTTTTATACGAAGTTTGTCTTCGTTCGACTTTATAAGGTGTATAGGCAGATGATTTAAGTGTCCACATGTAAAAATCGATTTCTATAGGTATACATATATAATATTTTTATTATATGATAGTAGCCTTCCGTTCGGATGAACTTAAGTTAGTTAAGCTTCATGATTATGGACATAATTACGTGATATTTGTATCAATAAAATATACAATAAAGGTATAAATAGGAAACCACCTCCATTTCAAACAAAACCATTAAAAAAAAATCTGGCCAATGTGTTTTTTCTCCGGTTTTGAAAGTTAAGTTGAGAAATAATCAATTTTTATAGTTTAGGATAACAGGTTGTAAATTAGGGAAATTTGTGCGTACTCGACATTCCACGAGTTAGAAAGGATACTAGATCTTGTCATTATCTGAATTTAGAATAGAGAGATTCAAAATAAAAAAGAAATAGCAAAATGGATTTTGAGCTTAAGTTGAATGATTAAGGCTGCCTTCGAAACTAAAGTTGGCTAAAGCTTTTTTATGGCATGCAAAATAAAAAAGTTATTAGCGTATAATTAATTAAGTATTAACCATTATAATTTAAAAAATATATTTATTTAATTTTTTAAATAAATATTTTATAAAAAATTTTTATATAAAATGTATCGCTTAGCGGTTCGAAAACGTACTTCTAGAAAACGACCGACATAGTAGCTTGGCCTAATGTGTAGTTCAGAACGCAGCCTAAAAATGTACATTACCCTCATATTAAATCGATGTGACATCCATTACATCAATTTAAAATGAGATGGTGACCTATGCTAGGATAATAGAATAAGATATTTAAACATCCAGGAGTAGCGTATCAGTTTGTTTAACAATGTGGGTGGTTCAACGAACCTCTTTATTTGAGAACCCATTAACGTTCATCTCAGCCATCATAACCTTAATTTATTATTGCAATCTTTAGTCCAAGTCTGCGTGCGTTGGCATGCAGAATCTTCGTTATATAGCCTCTGTTTTAAATTATTTATTATTTTAGCTTTACTATAAATTAAATATTCCTAACCTTAACTATTCATTTATAGAAATTTATATAGTTTAACACTATAAGATTTATATTTTTAGATTTACTATAAGAAAGATTTTCATAATAAATAATTCATGTGTTGATAAATTTTATAATTTTTTAAAAATTAATAATTAAAGTTAAAAATATTTAATTTAGGACAAAACTAAATCAACAACTAACTTGAAGCGGAGTGAGAATGGTAATTGGCATCACTCTTACAGTACTTTCACTAAATTAAGTTACTGGCAACATGGCATGTAGTCATGCATGAGCTCATGCGTCCATCAGCAGCAGCTGCGCAGGACGACTTGACCAGGTTGAAGTAAGACGCTACGACTCCGATTCAATAGATACATGCGCGACCAAGCAAGTGAAGTTACAAAGTATACTGTACTGTATAGATGGCTAACCAGGCCTACCGGGCCAGTACTATACGAGGCATGATCCAGCACCAATTACTATGACATAACCCGTTAAGACACGGCTCTTATAACAAATTATATCGTACTGAACCACGTACCAAGGCCTTGGCCCAAACATAATCCGTGGAGCCTCGAACCGTGCCGTGCCGACATGGGTCCGATCATGGCACGTGGGCCGGCACCGGCCAATTAGGCACGGCGGCAGCCTAGGACAGCACTGAAGCAGGGAGTTGGAGGCTGGAGCAGGCCGTGGTACCGGCCCACGCCCATGTGACCGCGCCCGCCCCGCGCCCCCGCCCGTTCAAATTTTGAACCAGGCGTGCGGCGCTGGGCGCCGGCCACCTGCCCGAGATTTTTTTAAAAAAGAAAAATTAAAAAAATAAAGAAAAAAATTTAAAAAATATGAAAATTTAAATTATGCTAGAAACAGTAAGAAAAAGGAATAAAATAAGAAAAATATGAGAGGATTTTTTAATGATATCAGAGGAGAAAAATTTCATATTTTGTAAACAACAAAAATAGCAATACATTTATAATTAAATTTCTGCATAAATATGAGTAAAAAGGAGCAATGTCCTTTATTGAAATTGATATTACATGGCTGCCTCATTAAAAACTTTATCATATAAAAACTCATATTTGAGAAATCCATGACAAAGAAAAAAAGAAAAAAAAGTATAGTTAAAGGTCAAAACTCAAAAATAAAAATGTGCTACTCTAGTTCCCCATTTTCTAGATAAAGATTGTCGAACTGAGCAGCCAAATCCTAATTCTCTACCGTGTGTTGGGCACATGTGACACCCAGAATTTCCATCCAAAATTCGGGTAATTAAGTATGTGTAAATTCTCATCCAGGAATCAACCGAGACATACAAAATAACATAGTTGATATCAATATAATTGTCTTACATAAATCGATTGTATTTAATACACAGACGAATGGCATCACTCAAAATAAATATCTAAGCAGTGGTATGAAACTCGAAACTAGTAATAACATGACGATTCTAAATCCGCAGGCGCTTGACCAGGCTCACACTTAGTTCTCCAAGAATCCTTCGGCATTGAAATATTCCTCTTATAATGATTGTTGATTACAAGGTGAGTATATAGAATACTCCGCAAGCTACACAGTAAAGATGCAAGTGCACAAGTATACAAAGGAAGGCATAATAGGGCTCATTTGCATAAACAACCTTTAATAAAGCATTTAAGAGAGTAGTAAAACGAGTAATCATTAAACAATATTACTCAACACTTATAGCCCTCCAAAGCAGTATAAGCCCCACCACTCCCAACCTGGAGCTATCAAAAATTCTATCATTTATTTTTATTAATGAGTAGTATAGGACTAATCACGAAAAACATTGCTAGACCGCCTATTAATCATGGGCACGGCTATTCGAACAGTTTTACTCTGGCTAGAGTTGTACCAATTTACCCACAAGACATAACCCCGCAACACGTTTCTGTGCGCCTCAATACCACCATGGTACCTTGGAAAGGAGTTGTGACAGGACTATCAATGTAACTCGTACAACAAGAGAGCCACCTGTTGAGCCACCTGTCTCTGGTAGGGTTGATCAAGTTTGTCGGAGGACGAAGCCTCGACGGCGGGAAGTCGGGAGACCCCCCTTTTGAGGTTCGGCCAGGGGAGCTGTTTCTCAGGTGTACGAGGCGTTGGAGAAGACGAGAAACAATGGCACACAGAGGAGGCGAGAGGATTTATACAGGTTCGGGCCGCCGGAGCGTAATACCCTACGTCCTGTGTGTATGCTATGTGGGAGAACGTGTATGATTGTGTTACAAGGTGTACCCGGGGAGCTCGGAAGCGTAACCGGGAGACTTGGGGAAGAAGAACAGTAAAGGTTGTCTTGTTGTCTATTGCTCAAGCTTGTGCTGCCCCCTCTCATCTGCGGCATGGATCCTCCTTTATAGAGCTCAGCGGAGTCCGCAGTGCCGGTACGCGGAGGGAGATATTTTCCGGTGAGCTCTCCTGTGCGCCCCTCTGCCTGCGACGCCCACGCCGGAGTTGGTGGAGCGTCCCGTCGCCCCTGTCCGCCTGTGACACCCACGCCGGAGTTGGTGCAGCACGGCGGGTAGGTCGCCTCGGAGAGCAGCCGCTGCAGGCGGCTAAAGTCGTGCGAATGTGACCGAGCATACTGTAACTGCTAGAGCGTGGAAGAAAGGAGCTCTCTCAGTCAAAAAGTCTTCTGACTGCTCAGGGTCTCGTGCGGGTGGACAGGGGTGACGCGCCCTGTCACCACGCCGTCGGCTCACCATAAATGCGGTGGTTGGTGATGGCCAGCTCGAGCCGGCTCCGCGCCCGGGCGCCGCGCGCGTGGAGCGCCGAGGCCGAGCGTCCCGGCCCCGGGCAGCGCCCGCAGCCTCAGGCGCTTAGAGAATAACCAGCGATGGCCAGTTGTTTTTTGCACAGAAAGTGGGCCCTGGGGGGCTGATATGGCCGAAGGCCCTTATGTTCCCGAGAATGTGGGACCCCCCATTCCCGTTTCGCCGACAAAGTTACTAGACAAGGAGATGGCCTAACGCCCAAAACATGGACTTTTTGACGACTGCCATACGTGGACTTATTGACGACTGCCACAACATACCGTGGGGCTTCCGGTTGAACGAATCACACTTCAGTTCCTGCCATTACTCATTCTAGCTTGTGGTTAGTACGGGTGTTGCTTCGTAACAAGTAGTCCACGAACCGGTCCTTAAGTGTCATGAGCACCATTAGCCTCAACTTTAGTCTATGTGCTCACAACCCACCATTTAGTTAATTTTAGTTGACCACTAATTATCCACACACAACCTCAGCGGTGAACTAGATCATCATTTCATGTTAACCAGATATCATGAGTAATAATTAAGTGATAGCCCATAAGTTCCACTATAGTTTCTAAGCATGGCTAAGCAAGGTTCTAGAGTTATTCTAACTAACCAATATATAAAGCTAGCTAGTCACATTATCCCATAGGTACAAATAACAAGGAAACAAAACAATGAGGCCATAATCAAGGAACAAGGTTTCCCTCCCGATGATATTGTAAAATAAATGCACATGTGAAGGAAAACATAGTTTTAAATCATAGGTACAACATGCTTAAAGGTGTTTAGGATCTGCGTGACTTGCCTTGCTGCTCTGTGAAAGCTTTGGAACCCTCTTCGTAAAATCCTGTCTCTTTTGGAACATTGGCGGCTAAGGACAATAAACAAAAATGAGAAAACAGTATATAAGCATACATCAATAGTATAATATTATATTTTTAATGGGTAGATCTTGATTTTTAAAGAATTATGCAAGTTGAATCATCCCAAACGGAGTTAGGATGAATTAGTTATGAATTTCTAAAGTTTACAGCATATTTCATGTGTTAAAGAAATTATTAATATATTTATGACATCAGCCCTAGAGAGAGGGTGAGCCGGTGGCTGACATGCGGGTCCCAACAGACAGAGGGAGGAAGGAGGCCGGCGCACCGTGGACCGGGCGCACCAAGGGTTTGGACGGGTATGGACTAAGGACTAGATCTAACGGTTGGGATTAGATCAAGGGGAGCGGACGGTTGAGATTGAATCCGATCGATTGGATCTCTCGGGAGGCTGACTGGGTAGCCACGTCGGACAGAGGAGCCGAGGTGGTGCTGGCTTGGTGATGACGTGGCCACCGCGTGGGCAGACCGACGGCGGCGGCATAGGACCCGATGGTCGACGGCGAACGGCAGCGTGGCGAGGCACGGCGAGGGCACCAGAGGGTAGAGGGGACCGCGGCGATGCTCACCAAAGTGAGAACATTAGCGTACGGTGACGGGAGACGGCCAGCGGCGAGCTCCAAGCGGCGGCAAGCTTCGGGTTGATGGCGACAACGGTGCTCCGGTGGTCCTTGACGGCGACGAAGAGGTGACCGGGGGTCTCCTTGCTCCTGTGGTCCCGAAGGTGACGACGGCGAACACCGGCGATGGCTGGAACGGTGGGGAGTGGTGACTAAACTACGGCGGCATGGCGGCGAAGCTCAGAACTCCCAGGCGACGGCGAAAGACGGCGCGGTAATGATGGCTAGGGTTAAGGTTCGGTAGCGAGGGTCTTGGACTAGCTATTTTCAGCCCGAGGAGGAGGAATCCACCCCGGATACGGCGGGATTGCGGCTGCACAATCCTAGACAGGCGGCGGCGTTTATCCGAGCTCGAGAACGCGTCCAACCTTAGGGTTTCGGTCCGATACTTGAGGGGTTCGGTGGAGGAGGATAAGGGAGAGATTTCTCCTCAACCAATTTGGGAAAACCACGAGCGAATCGACGGGATTTTGGAGGATTTCGCGGCAGCAAAGTCAGAGAAGAACGGGATCTCCGACCCGAGGTCGGAGACGATGCTGACTGGTGGGCCCTCCTGTCAGTAGGAGCGAGGGCGTGGGCAAGCCAGCCGGCTGGGCCGCACGTGCGCGCGGGGAGAGAACGAGGCCGAGTGGGCTGCGTGGGGAGAGAAAGGACTTGGGTCGGATTTGGCCCAACGGCTCAGAAGGATTTTCTAAGGGATTCTCCATTTAATAAATTGCTGAAATGCTCTTTGATTTATTAAAAATATTTCCCTTGCTCAATTAATTCCCAGAAAATTCTAGGAGCTAAAGGATTAAGCAAAGTATTTTATAAAATTTTATCTGGACCTACTTTCACAGCCTAGATTTAATTCCAGGTAATTAGTTTTATGCCTACTTTTATGAGAGTGCACAATTTAAATTTTTGTATTGCCACTTCATGCAAGTTAAAGTTTGCATTAATTAAACCCTAAATCGGCAAAAACCAAACACTACCAAAAAGTGTATAAAATTAAATAGAAGTGTATATGGAAGATAATTTATTCAAATACTAGTTTATTTATCATGTATTAATATAATTTTTCCAGAATTTAATTCATTAGTTTAGAGCCCTTAAAAATTCAAACAAATTTCAGCCAGGGCCATTTTCCTTGCATTTTTGTGAGCAAACCATTTTGAATTTTTGTGTGAAACTATCAAAAATGGAACCTAGGTAGCCTGGGCTAACTACACAAAAATCACCATATTTTTAACACCACTTTTGCTTGGTCAAATTGATTTTTAAAGTGAAGGGGGGCAAATAAATCTAAAAAACTCTGGAAAAACGCTGAAACCTTCTGTACATTGTTTTCTACCCATCTCCCTCACATCCCCACAGACCACCACGCCTTGGACCCATTTGGCAGTGGCCCTAGCTCACCCAGCCCCCCTGTCCAGCTAGCCCAAATGGAGGGACATGTCCTGGCTAGCCTCAGAACGCAGCCGACGCGTGTTTGTCGTCGTGGGTTGCGTCGAATTCCTCCTCTCGCCCTCAAGTCTCCCAGCTAGCTCATTCATCCTCACACTTCACTACAGAGCTAAGAAACCCAGAGAGCTCCCCTTGCCTCTTTTTCTCCTCCTCCTTGCTGCTGGCCGTGGAGAAGAAGACATCGCTGCCGCTCGGTCCTCCGATGATCCTCCCGTCTCTTTTATGTTCTCTGCTCTCCGTTGCATGCCTTAGCTATTCCCATTGACCCCAATCCATTTTGACCACTGCAACACCGGAAACGCGGCCTTGCCGTGGGAGCCGGGGAGCGTGCTTGGTGCGCAGCTGTGCTGTTGCCGCGGCGTTCTCACTGCCTCGGAGCAGCCTCGGCTGAGCTGCTTCGCCAACTGACCTGCCTCAGCACCAGGAGAAGAACACCCCAAGAATCATCCAGTTCGGTACAGCAAGGAGGGAGATTGGCCATCATCTTCTTCATCTCCGGCTGAGCTCCGGTGAGCCCAATCCCGACTAACCGGTGAGCTCTAGTGCCTCTTATCATACAGGCGCGAGCCCTAGACCACCCCTGACCGCATGCATGTGTTTCTTTGCCCATACCTATAGAAAATCCAGTGGTTCCTATAGCCACTATCGCTGTCGATCCACTGCAGTGCCGCTAGAGTCTCCCCGACCTCGCCAGCTTCGAGGACGAGCTTGGTAAGGGCCCTGGGAATCCACTGATGCTCCTGCATACCTCTGCTTCACGTGGTCCTCGCTGTAGCCCCGCGTGCATGTGCAGCCTGAGCGCGTCGCCTCTTAGGGCCGTCGCCAACGAGCCACCGTCCACCTACAGCCACTGAGCTTGCACCAACGAATTTGCCAGGACCTCCTCCGTGTTTTCTCTTTTGGCCACTCTGGCAACCGAGCCGCCGTTCGCCGCCGGCACCGGTGATCAGAGCCGGCAGCTAAGCCAGCCCACGCTCTCCTCTGTTTTGAAATGCTAACGTGTGGGCTCGGGCTGGGAAGAAATAAGAAAAGAAAAGAAAAGATGAACTGAAATATTTTCCAACAGAAAAATGGCCAAATTTTGAAAATCCATAACATCTTCATTTTAACTCCTTTTTGAGTAAACCAAATTTTGTTAGATTCATCAAAGCATGCACTTTATTTCTGTAAAAGAAAAAGTAGCACACACAGTAGAAAAAATAACCCCTAAAATTCATATTACTAATTTATATGTTATTTAATGCTTGAGTTATATATAAGCTTGATAAATTTATTCTAATTTCAAATCTTCTCAAACCTAGTATCAGTAGGCTCCTTTTTGGCATGTATGTCACTTATGTAAAGTACTTTATAGCACCTTTATATATGTTCTAGACACTAAAATGTATTTCAATAATCATTAATGTATAAGGACTTCAAAATTTATAATAAATTGATTATAAATCCAAATTGAGTAAACTCAACTTTGTTAGAACCAGTAGGTTATGCTCTTTTATATAAAAATATTTTAATTCTTGAAAATCTTATCAGAAAATGTTAGTCAAATATAATAACTTCAGGTTACAATAAAATATTTACAGAACTGCAATTTTCAACCTTCCTATCTTGTTATTTTTGTAACTCCTAAACCGTAAAAGATTTTGAAATGATTCTTTCATTAAAATTCACTTTAAAATGTTAACTACCTACTATATTTATCTCATAATTAATTGATCATTTTGCATAGACATGTTTATTTCATTCTTATTTGAATATTTGCTTTTTATCAATAGATTCAGACAATTCGGAGTACGTGGAGCAAGAACCTGAGGTTGAGTGTGACTTCTTGCAGCAACAAGGCAAGCGACTATGCATATTGAACCCATGATTTTGTCAAAGTTTATTTGATTGCAAAACACTATACATATGCATGTGTTGATTTGCTTAAAAATATCGGTGTCGGGTAGAGTTGTTTATATCCTAATTCAGGCATTTACCTCATTGTTATATTGTTGCCCTATATCCTTGTCACCTCTGGATGGGAATGGTTGGGATGATTTTATATTTAATCGATTCTTAGCCATGCTTAGGTTAGTTATTTCGATGTTTGGGCATAAAATCTAAGAACTTACACTAAATATTTAAATCTGAGAATATGCTTTGACTTGGAGGGCTGATAGAGCAATGACGGGATGGTGGTCTTCCCCGATGCATGTAGCCCCGTCTGGGTCGCCAAGGACCGAACATGTTGACATCTATTCAAGCACCTTTCGTACGTCCACTCACTGGGAATGGGATGGCTTGTCTTATTACCTTGTGATGCTGTGATCATCTACACCCATCAGAAAGTCATGAGGGTGGTTTTCCCTTTGGAGTGCCCCGGGTGTGCCTGGTTTTGGCAGAGGGTATCTCCCACGATGGTGATCCCGTCTTAGTCACAACACACGCACGTGACTAAGTCGTCGGGGGCCCTAACGTGGTTTAGGTGGTTGGGGCAGAGCTCGGGAAAGGACTTGTTATAAGCTTGTATCACTTGTGAGTCACACCTATGTGCGTGTAAAAGCATTTGATCCTTATTCATTTCATGTGGATAAAGATGCACACCTCTGATCAGAGTAAAACTATTCGAATAGCCGTGTCCACCGTTACAGAACGACCACTTGATGTGTTAGTCAGTCTATGTTAGCATCAAATTTGGGTTATATGGCTGGGTTTAGGCATGGATATCATGATGGATATATGTGAAAATGATTATTGGGCAATGGTGGCCCTTGAATGATCATTAGAGCACTGGTCGTGCTCATTTGTGTTTCAAATTTAGATTTATATGCTTGCTGTCCAGAAATTTCAGATTGTGTTGTTTTTCAAATGCTTATAGTTTAAACTCATTACTTGCTCAATAAAATAAGCTTTATGCAAAATCTGAACCTTTTAGCCTTTACCTTTGATAGGGAAGCCTTCATACTCCTTTGTAGTATTATATATTGTGTAAGTCTTGTGGAGTACCTTTCGTACTCATGTTGCTATTTTTCAGGTGAGGATACCGGCGAGATTGATGTGTCCTACTATCCTACCGAGGATGGCGAGGAAAGTGGGTAGTTGCTGCTTTGCTCTTGCCCGGTTGGTTGCCCTATGGGGTGTTGGCACACCATGGGTTTTTATCTTTATATTTATGTCTTTTGCTATGACTTCCGTTGCTATATTTTGTGATGTATGAAGGCTTATGATGCCCGTTATGTAATATGTATCTTGCTGCCCCTTTTATCCCTGTTTTGGTACTTGTTTTTGCTATCAATGGCTTACGATGAAAGTACAAGGCTAGTCACTCCTAGGGACTAGCTAAGTATGAGTATGGGCTTTGGAACAATTGAGATAACTATGGAAGGGCCGTTTGGAGTTTGAGTCCTCTGTGGTATGTAGTTTTTTGGTTGCGCCATCGAGTGGTTTGACGAGCATACTTCGGGAAGGACTTGCATGGCTATCCTATTGGTTATGTCCTTTGTTTCGGGTTCGGTGCTTTGGATTTATATTGTACCTATTATTAGTGGTGTCAAGTTTGCGTTGAGGTTAGGTGGTTATTTTGATTATATGGACCCCACCTAACTAGATAGTTCGCGTTGACATGTGCTAACTGTAACGTACGGTATAAATCATGGGGTGCCCACACCTACTTTTTGTTGAAAATTTTTACTGATTTTTATTATTTCACTTCTTGGCCGTTTAAATAAATTATAAAAATGCTTTTTCACAGAATTTAATTATTTAGGGACTTTTAGGGTGTGATAGCACATTCCTTGGCTAGCCCCCAGTCTTTGACCGCATATAGCATTTCTACCACCTCACTGCGTAGATTTCTTCTCCTCTCCTCAATAATTCTTCCACAAAGACCGAAGGCTGATTCGGAGGATATCGTAGACACAGGCACCGTGAACACATCCCGTGCTAGTTTTGAGAGCACGGGATATTGGGTCTTGTGATCGTTCCACCACCTGAGCATGTTGAGATCTTCCTGGTTGATGGAATCGCTGTCCAAGTAGGAGGACAGTTCATGGGCATCACACGAAGCATGTGCACTACTTGCGGCGGCTGAACTTCCACCACCGGTGCTAGAAGAGGAGCCACCCCAAATTTAGCCCACTGTAATTTATTTTTACCTGGTATAGGGACAGGTGGGGCTTTTTGCATGCGAACTCCCTGAAACTTAGTTTCATACTTTCGAAATACTTCATACAATTTAGTCTTAGCATCAGAATAATAGTTAGTGTAATCAATATTCATTATGTCTCCAATAAGATTCAAAATATTGAGGAATCCCCGTATTTTACCCCTAGGATCAAAAATAAATGCAAAAGCATACAAATATGGGATTTCCCTCTAGTATTTAAGATATTTTTGTTTTATGTGAAATACTGCAAGCCCTAGTAGTTAGTTATCTTCATATTCTCACAATAAAGTGGCAATCTCAAAAATCTTATGCAAAATTGAATTAGCAGTTGAATATTAAATACCAGATAAAGTAATAATTGCATCATAAAATGTTTCAAGGAAGTAATAAAACCTTTCGAACATGTCAATATTGTTGTCAGAAGCGGTTGCCCGTCACTAGTTACAACAGTCTTGGTTTGCAAAAAAACAGTTAGTGTTTCTTTATAAGTTAAAACATGCTTTAACATTAAATAATTCAAATTCCATCGATGGTTTGCATCCGTTTAGAACTTGCGTTGATGCTTGTCCAAAGCGATGCAGAATCGCTTCAAGGTCGCAAGTCAAGGATTCGAACCATTCATCCATGTTATGGCTTCACAGATGGAATCAACATATGCACTTACTCTCTTTTACCCAGATTTAACTATAAGATTAATAACATGGCATGCATAACGTTGATGTAAAAGAAATGATTTAGCATAAACAAAGAATAAAGGCTGCAGAATTTCCATTGCTTTGGAATTTGCAGCTGCATTATCTAATGTTACTGCAAAGATTTGATTTATGAGGCCAAATTTCTCACAAACTCTAGAAATTCTTTTAGTAATATTTTTAGCAGTATGTGAAATATCAATTAATTTTAAGGCTTTGACTCTTTTTTGTAGTTCCCAGTTATCATTAACATAATGAGCAACTACACTAATATAGTCATTTTTAGCCCTACCACTCCAAATATCAGAGGTGATACTAACACAAAAGGTGCATGTAGCAAATAATTGTTTAATAGTGTCCCGGCCTTGGTTATAAACATTCACCAAGTCATGGATTGTGGTCTGTCTACTAATAGATTGAAACTTAGGATTATAAGCAGTTTTAATGTAAGTCTCAAATGTAGTAGACTCACTAAAGTTTAAGGGTAAATCCTATCTAGCAATTAAACGAGTAAGGGATTCTCGTACTACCTGAGGATCGTACTCCCATGCACGAACCGTACCGTCAGGATTTAGTAGCAGTTGCTGTTATCGTAGTTGGTATCCTTGCTTCTTTTTACAAGCCTCAGCATGCCACTTCAAATGCCCTGTTCCACCAGAAGATTCTTCAGATAGTTTAGTTTTACAAATTCTACATTTTGCGTACGCTACCTCCCTTCCATCAGCGTCGGTCTCCTTGATCTCATCAAAATGTTGCCAGACGGTGGAACTTCTTGATCTCTTTGAGCCGGTGGCCGTCGATACGCTCCACTCACAGTTCCTGATCCTTCCAAGCTGCATGTACTTCTTCAGGCTATCCTTACAGTGTAGGAGCCGACCCATAGTCATCTTGCTCGATGTTTGGGTATGACATCGTCATGTAATTCGGGTCGAAGTCGCTTAGTTGGAACGACGGGTAGTTCGGATCCATCCTAAAATATAAATGGAGAAAATTAATTCATATATCGAATAAATAGTACAAAAAAACAACGAAATTTAGAAAAATTTTTACCTTGCCGGAGGAGCGAAGCTTTGGGAATGTGGAGCAGTGGAGGCTTCCCCAAAATATTTTTTATTTTTAGACAAAATTTGTCTAAATCAAAAATTGAAACTAGAACATAAAATCAAAATTCACAAACTAGCACAAGATAGCACAAGATGAGAGGTTTCGATGAGCTAGGATGTTAGGGGTGGTTGCTCTATTTATAAGAAAAAATTTCATATTTTTTCGGATTTTTTTGGCCCTAGCCGTTGGGGACACGTGTCGCTTTCCTATTTGACCTCCATCCCGTGCCTGCCATGTTTCGCCCCACCAGATTGGACCACGCGCGTGCCTGCCGTGTCGGGTCGTGCCGTGCTGTCACGTGCCCGTGCTGGCCCGCTATAGGCAACGGGTTGTGCCGTGTAGGCCCGGTGTGCCACCCCTCAGCCCAGACACGACACGGCCTGATAGGCTGTGCCGGCGTGGCCCACCAGCTATTGTGCCTAGGCCGGCCTGGCATAGTTACTGTAGCACTGCTCGGGCCGGCCCATTTAGGCATGACCCATCTGGCCACGTATACTATACTAACATACAGAACCGTGGGCTAGCTGGTTGAAAAGAATATCATATCGCTCAAGGAATGTAAAGACTCCTTTTTTCTACGGCGGACTTATGGAGGATTTTGTGGGAAATATAAATTAATTTATGAAAAATTCCTATAATTTTTTCCAGTTTTTTAACCCTAAGTTACTAGATCAATAGGTAGTGTGTGCCTTTTTGTACAGGTGAAAATGATTTTGTGTATGTTACATATACTCTCTCCGTTTTAAAAATATAATAGTATAATATATATTAATTTTTTACACCGTCTCTAATATTATACTATATGTTTCAGTTTCACGGACTCTAGCTGAAAGGTTTCAATGACTTTTTTATTGACTGGAGGGAGTACTTTGACCATTGATTTCTTTCATAATATACTATCAATTAATATGAAACTAGCATCATATAAAAATATTTGAAACATGAATTTAGTGATACTACATGCATTATACTAAACACTTCTATTTTTAATTTAATTATTAGTCAAGGTTTTTAAATGTTGTCTGTCCTAAAAAAGGCATAGAATGGTGGCCGGGTTACTATGTTTGTGTTGTTGTGAGGTAAGTTAGAAATATATTGTTCATTACAAGCTCTTAGATCTATTTTTAAAATAAATTTTTGATTTTTTTATACGACATCAGATGGAGATATGCTCTATATGAAACATGTATATCTCGATGAGATTTACAACTTTGTTGTTGAAAATTTTTATGTTTAAGATAGTTTGGTTGCTTAAATATTCGTTACAAGCTCTACTATCTATTTTTACTCGCGGTTATTTAGAAAGTCCATACTTTGAAAATTGTTAGAAAATTCATTTTAAGCCCGATTGAGCTACACCAAAGTTATCTGAGATGATATGACAAGTTCAATATTTTCTTAGAATATTTCCTTTAGTATGGTTATACATTAATGTCAAGTTACATAACATCTCAACTTTGTTTCTGAGAGAAAATATGTAGAAATCTCTCCCCTTAGAGAGATGTGTGTGCGGGCGTGTCAATGTATCTAGATACACAAAATAAACAAAGAACATAGTGTCACAGAAACAAGTAATCTTTATTAATTGAATTAATAAGATATAGTTTCCATGTAAATAATAATGCGCACTCCATAGCCTGTTGTTGGGCAAATCTGATTTGGCAAAGTGGCTTTCTGGTTCCTAGGCCCCAAAAGGCTCCCAGTTGTGGAGGCCATAGGCCTCGGGTACCTCGAGGAAGGCAAATATAACCACTCAGATAGAGGATGGGCTAGCCCATATAATTCGAGATAGAGTAGGATTCGACTTTATGTTACCTTGTACGACAAGGAAAGGGATATAATCCTAGCCAGACTCTCTATATACTGATAGGGAATACCCTGGGTCATATCCAACTGAGTTTCCTACCCTGTAACCCTCATCCCTCCGCATATATAAGGAGGGGTAGGGAGCCCCCTAGGGCGGATTATTTCATATACAGCGAATGCAATACACCACAACTGGAGTAGGGTATTGCCTCACATTGAGGGCATAAAGCAGTATAAACCTTCTGTGTTCTTTCGAATCCATCGAGTTTAGGTCCGATGCATAGCCCTATATTACTATTGCCGATATAAAACATTGACAGTTGGCGCCCAGGCAGGGGCAGCACCGAGATCATCTTCAACAAGCTTGATGGATCCAATTACCAAAGTTGTCGGCACCACTGTCGTCCCCGGACAAGCCATCCGCTTCGGGTGCCTCGACTTCATCGCCAACGACTTTGGCAACCTCACTCTTTCCGAGCCGGCCTCAACTCGATCGGAGGGAGATCCAGCCAACCTCACACTAGTTGGCCTCATCAACACTGTGGCAGTCTTCAACAACCTGCTTCGGCAACATTCAAGACTTACGGTGCCCGGCAAAAACGGATTTGCAAGGAGCAAGAAAATGGATGCGCGTGCTAACGCTTTTCCGCTAGTGTGCTCAATCCGTTGCTCATTTGCCAAAGGCTTTCTCTTTTGGAAAAAACAATTTCAAGTATATTTCCCTTCTCCATTCTTTGCTCGGATGATTGCCACTTGTGTGCATTTCATTGCTTCGGGTGGCCTTGGGGCAATTCTCTTTCCTAGTGTTCGACTCAGACATGGCCCTGAGTCAGTCGAGATCGGATCTAGGGGAGACAAGATCATCAATCCCCCACTCGAACTCGCAAACGCCACAACCGTCTTCAACTCCAACATGATACGGCACCTCCAATCCTCCGGACTTCAACTCGGATATGGCCCAGAGCCAGTCAGGATCGGGTCTAGGGAGGTTAGAGTCATCATCACCCTGCTTCAGTACTCGGACTCCGACTCATAGTCGGAGGGTAGCTTGAGAAGCTTCTCGCCTCCACGTGAAGTCTTCATGGTGTTAAAAGGGGGCACCCCAAGTCAATATGCACGTCGACTATGTGATCAACAAGAGGAAGAGTCCCGCCGATTGCATGAATAGAAGGAGCAAGAAGACAGACGCCTACCAGTCGAACGGGACGACCGCAATCGCGAGCTGCGTAGAACTGGATGACGCGACAACCACGACACCAGAGACCGACTATGCCGAGATCTCTGTCAAGACATACTTGCTCACTGCCGTGAACACGAGGAGGACGAACTATGCTAACTGGAAGATGAGCACGAATGTTTGGCCTCCACTACGAGTGATTTAGCTGTCGCGGTCGAAGCCGGAGCCCACGTCGCAGAAGCCACTCGAATGAAGAAGTCCCTGCCTTCACACGCAAGCTACGCCAAGTGGACTGGCCGTCGGGTTTCAAACCGACTGGTATTGACAAGTACGATGGCAAGACCGATCCTAAATCCTGGTTGACAGTTTACACCCTAGCAATCCGAGCACCTGGAAGTGACCACAAGGCTATGGCTAACTATCTTCCTGGTGCCCTAGCCGAGTCGGCGCGGACCTAGTTAACGGGGCTTCTGAGATGGTCAATTGATTCCTAGGGTGAACTCCATGAACGGTTCTTGGCCAACTTCTAGGGCACCTATGAGAGGCCAGGATCCGAGTTTGACTTGTATCAAATCCACTAGAAGAAGATTGAGTCACTCCGAGACTTCATCAAACGTTTTTCCAAGAAGAGGAACACTATCCCCAAGATCAAAGACGAGAAGGTCATCGCTGCCTTCCATAAGGGAATCAGAGACATACCGTTCATCGCCAAGTTCACTCAGAAGACGCCGACTATAGTAGCTCTCTTCGAGATGGCCAATAAATATGCCGCCCCGGCTGATGCTATTGCTAAGGCGTAGGAGGACAAGCCTCGACAGAGAGATTGACGTGAGGTGGACGACGCGGAACCATCACGAACAAGGGACCACAAGCAGAAGTCTAAAAACCTCGTAGCCACAATTGAGCGTAGCTGTCCTCGACCTCCTAGAATTGAAGCTTATCAGAAGGACAAGTGACATGCTCGGGGACTCATAAGCTCAAACACGAGGATGTCACTTTCCATTCCCAACTCGTGGAATACTGAACAACTAAGTTACTTTCTGATAAATATTTTCTCCTTCATATGATATTCTCATCCAAACGGGGCTAGAGGCAATAACTTCCCTATGGTTTGACTCAGATACGGCTTAGCACCAGTCGAGATCGGATCCAGGAGGATGAGATTGTCAATTCCTCACTCAGCCTCACCAATGCCGCAGCCGCTTATACCTAATAGGTGTACATGCTGCACTTTCTGTTTTTGCTCTTAATGGTTGCAAAATACTTGTGTAGCATAAATTCCAATCCGTGAAGCAATGCTCTATGAAAGACGAACTCAAGTCACCCAAAATGTGTGTCTGGGAAAGAGCCATGAGCCGACTCCTAATGCTCGGTGGCTATGACTAGTCGGGTAGAGTGTTTAAACGTAAGGGATCAAATACTCGAGGAAATTAATATCAATAAGAGGAGGAACACATATTTATATATGTCGTAAAATACATAAATTTTCTTCGGATGATTATTTTTTTCATTAGATGCTATTTATCCGATATGTTTATAATGCAGGGCCAGTTCCGGATACGCATAATAGGAACTCATGGCTACGAGACTATCTCCTACGCTCGAGGGCTGGACCAGTCTCCCAAGATACACTTGGAGTGCGACACTTCAATAATCACTCGGAATGCTTCATGAGGGTTGCTGATCGAGTACTCATGCCAGTCGGGAGACAGATGTCACCTTTATCTTGGTACGCCTCGTGTGGGCCAACAACCGACCTCCGGCACCAGTCGGGGCTCGGGTATCACTCTACTAGGTAGGATACGTCCCATGAGAGTTGTTAGCCGAATCCTATGCTAATGCGAGGTTCTGGTACCTTATTTGGCCACAATTTTGCTAGGTTAGATACGTCCCATGAGGGCCACTAGCCGAATCCTATGCTAGCATAGCGTTCGGGTATCTATTTGGCCAAAACAATGAAAGAAGCCACTATTGAGCTCATAGTCGGAGGCTGCATCAAACCTGGAACCTACGAAGGTGCTCATTATTTTTCAAGACCGGAGGACCCCAATATTTCAATTCCTACTGGAAGACGAACTCCCTGAAGATCGCAACGAAGCCGAGCAAGTCAACCGATGAAGCAAAAGCTTTATCGTAGTCAGATAAGACCTATATCGTCGAAGCACATCCGGAGTTCTCATGCGCTGCGTCACACCTAAGGAGGGAAGTAGATTGTGCAATCTATCCACTCGGTCATCTGTGGCAACCACATTGCATCCAGAATGTTAGTCAGAAAGGCTTATAGACAAGGATTTTTCTGGCCGACTGTGGTTACCGACGTTGAAGCACTTGTCCGATCATGCGAAGGATGTTAATTTTTCACTCAGCAAACACATCTACCAGCACAAGAGTTGCAGACTATCCCAATATCGTGGCCCTTTGCAGTCTGGGAGCTCGACATGGTCGGGCCATTCAAGAAGACACTAGGAGGATTTACACATCTTTTTGTTGCGGTGGACAAGTTCACAAAGTAGATTGAGGCTAGACCTATTGCTACCATTACTGCAGCCTGGGCAAAAGACTTCATACTGAGCATAATCTACAGATTTGGAGTTCCCAATCAGATCATTATGGACAATGGCACTCAGTTCATGGGCGGCATATTCAAGGATTTGTGCGATGACTTTGGTATCAAAATCTGCTATGCTTCAATAGCTCACCTCCAGAGCAATGGGCGGGTTGAGCAATGATTAAAATCTCTGAATTTTATAGGGCTGCGTTGGGTAGGTCGGTTTGGGCCGGCCTATGCGGTAGTAGGCCAAAGATATGAGTTCTCAAATAGCACACCCTATTGTGGTCCAGTTAAAATCGCGATGCAGGTGCTATTTTACCAGAACTGATTAAATAATCAGATACGCTTCATTCTAAGCCAATTGTCGGTTGTATACATTCGGGTATCTTAATTATTCTCAGGTATTGAGGATATATCCTTATAAGGATCAATAGCTGGTCTCCATTAAAATTGAGGATACATGTATCTCTCAAGTACACCTTATCGTGGATTGGGCTTGGGTCCATAGTGATACACGGCTTACGTGCTTAGCCAAATTGCCATGAGCAAAATTTTAGTCAATAACTGGCTGAAGAGTCCTATTTTTGAGAAACATATCACTCGGGAAAGACTTAAAGGTTAAAGATCTTCCACTTTATGTTTAATTGTTTCATAATTAAGCACAAAGTTGAGGGCCACACCTAAGAGCATCTCTAGCAGGGCCCCTAAACTAAGACCCTAAACAGGTTTTTAGGGGAAAAGGAAAAAAACGAGGTCCAGCAGAGCCCCTACTAGGGTCCTCAAAATAGGAAGGCCCCCAAATCCCTCCCCATAGCTCCTATTCCTAGTGGCTCTATATCCAGCCCCCATTTCTCTGTTTTTTTTGGCGCAAGTGAAATTTCAGCGTGGGCTTCTATTGCGCATGGCGTATCCCATCTCCTGTGCTGCCGCCACCCTTCCGCCTGCCACCGCTGCCGTTCCACCTCCTTCCCGGCGTCCTTCTCCTGGCTGCCCTCCTCCCCGGCCTCCTCCTCCTCCTGGCGTCAGTCCTCCCTTGTGCTCCCCGCCTCGCCCCTTGCCTCCCCCAACACCCCTCCTCCTAGTGTCTCCTCCTCCTTGGCCTCCTCCTCACAGTACTTCACCGGCGACCTCTGAGGGAGGAGGAGTACCAGTAACATAATAAACCAGTGTTAGAGGAGTTCCTAAAGATACATAAACAAGCAAGCGCATGAGCAACTTCGAGATGATCTTGTGGAGCACTTGTGGGTGCTTCATGGTGCTCAGTAATTTGTTTCATTATATTTTCTATGGGTTATTTTGTGTATTGAACTTTTGCTTGCAGGATATGTCATTTTCATGTTTCTAAATTTTGAATAAAAATTTAAATTTTGGTGTTTCAAATTATTAAAAATTATTAATTTGTATATGGATGAATTCTACGTGTTACAAATATTTATGTTTCAATTATTACAATGTCAAACTAGGCATATACATATAGTGTATGTTGAAATACAATAGAAAAAGAAATATGGGCTGAGAAATGGGGGCCGTTACTGGAGTTCGAGGCATGTTTGGGGTTCAAAGAAAATAGGGGGCAGCCCCATTTAACCTTTAAGGCCTCTAAAATGGGGGCTATTGCTAGAGATGCTTGCCTATTTGGTGCACACTATTCATTTATTTTCATGAAGCCCTTCATAGCCTCATTGTCAGCTGACATGAAACAGAACTCAGGAGGAGAAGCACTCTGACAATGCGTACTCAGGAGAAAACCACTTGGGAATTTCTTCACCGTGGAGGAAGAGCACTCGGTGCAAGCAGTGACTCAACTATGAAGGTCTTAGAGGCTACTGTGGAGGCCATGGGCCCTAAGTACCTTGAGAAAGGCAAATACGGCCACTTAGACAAAGGTGGCCGGCTATATAAATTGGAGATAGAGTAGGATTCGACTTCATGTTACCTTGCACGACAAGGAAATGGATATAATCCTAACCGGACTCTCTATGTACTGATAGAGAACACCCTGGGTCGTATCCGACTGGATTTTGTTCCCTGTAACCCTCGTCCCTCCGCATATACAAGGAGGGGTAGGGAGCTTCTTGGGGCAGATTATACCACATACAGCGAAAGCAAATATTACAACTGAAATAGGGTATTACCTCACATTAAGAGCCTGAACCAGTATAAACCTTCTGTGTTCTTTCGAATCCATCGAGTTTAAGTCCGACGCATAGCTCCATATTATTATTTTGCCGATATAAAACATTGACACCAGTTAATTACCTCCGCAGGTGTAATCCTGCAAAAGAACCCCCAATTAAGCTGCTTGTGGTCGTCTCATCGTCTTCGCTTCGTGTTCTCCATGCATGATGAGATGGTGATGTAGATGGTGGGCGCCGGCAACTCCATAGCCTTGTCAGTCCGTGCACCAATGTTAGTGACGTAGCCTTTGCATCGGCTCCACCTGTCCTCGTTGTCCAACCTCGCCAGTCTTGAACAACGTGTAGTTGATATAGATTAGTTGGTGAAGACATGCATGGACTCCGCGTAGCTTAGATGGCTTAACGTCATAGCAGCGACATTGGGATTAGATTAGATTTAAGAAGAAGTTGTTGTCAAAGATAGTTTGTGGAGACGGCAGCCGAATATGCATGGCTTGGCACCTCCATATAGTGATGGTGGATCTACTGTAGATCAGGTGACGGCGAGCCTGGAGAGGGGGACTTTATGAGGACGCTGGTAGCAGCGGTGACCTAGGAGGAAGAAAGTGCCTCATCGGTGGGGCAGCCATTGTCAGCTTTGCCTTGGCGAACTCATTCCCAAATCACGCAATCACGCACAAAGTAATCACACAAAAATGGAATCGACACAAGTGTTTTGTGCTGCAAAACCAACCAGCAGCTTTTCTGATCCTTGATTCATCTATTTATAAAGAAAAACAAACTAAACTTAGAAACAGAAACAAAACGAAAAAATAGGGCCGGCTGTAGTGGCCATCCACCATGCGCTCCATGACCTTGCGACGCGCGCCATCTCCCACGCCAGCCATGCCGCGCATCAACCTGGACGCTCGCACCATCACCCGATAGCTGCGCTCGACGTGATAACCAACTGAACCGACAAAACATGATGTGCTACAGTCAACTGAATCCCGATAAGCGAGAACAGCCAATGGAAAAACAGAATTCAGGCGCAGGATTACACTTCCATATTCAACAGATCTCCCCCTAATCCTGACGCCTTGGACCAACCTTGACAATCCCAATCTTGGCCAAAAGTTCATGAAATCGAATACGGCCAAGCGGCTTCGTCAGAATGTTCACGAGCTGATCACCCAAGCTTGTGAACTCCACCTTAACTTTTCCATTTTCAACATTGTCCCTGATGAAGTGGAATCGGGTGTCAATATGTATGCTCCGGTCATGGAAGACCGGGTTCTGTCACAGTGAAATGGCGAATTTGTTATCCATCTTAAGCACGACCGCCTCTGCTTCACCGCCCTGGACTTCAGCGAGCAGTCGGGCTAACCAGACTCCCTGGCCAGCTGCAGTCACGGCTGCAATGTACTCCACCTCGCATGAAGACAGAGCCACCACTTTCTGTTTGTGGGACTGCCAGCTGATCGGATTTTGGCTGAGGAAGAACAATGTGCCGGTGGTGCTCTTCCGGTCATCGACGTCGCCGGCCATGTCGCTGTCACTGTACCCCTGCAGCTTCATCTCCAAGTTGTTGGAGCGAACAAAACGATAGCCCAAGTTGAGCGTACCTGCAATGTAGCACAGGATGTGTTTCACAGTGGCGTAGTGATCGTCGCGCGGTGACTCCATTAAGTGGCTGACGTAGCTGATGGCGTAGGCGATGTCTGGCCATGTGTGCACCAGGTACCAGAGAGTGCCGACAATACTCCGATACTTGGTGACATCCACCGGCGGTCTATCACTTTGCTTACTGAGCTTCAACCATGCTTCCATGGGCACGCACGCTGGATTGCACCCTGACATGCCTGCGTTCTCTAGGATTTTCCGTGCGTACGTTGATTGGTTGATGGTGATGGCCTCGGCTCGTTGTTGCACTTCGATGCCGAGGTAATAGCTGAGGAGGCCGAGATCACTCATGCAGAATAGTAAGCTCATCTCCCCCTTGAACTTGGCGATCTCCCCGCTACTGGCGCCCGTGATAATGAGGTCGTCAACGTAGACGCCGATCATGAGACACGCCGTGCCAGTGCCGCGGGTGTACACGGCGTGTTCAGATGGGCTCCATGTGAACTTCAGATTGAGGAGGCTTGCATCCAGTTTCGCGTTCCAAGCTCGAGGTGCTTGACGGAGACCATACAGCGCCTTCCTCAATTGGAGTACCTGGTTTGGGTGCTTGTCATCGGTGAAGCCAGGAGGTTGCGTCACGTACACCTCCTCCTCCAGGTCGCCATTGAGGAATGCCGTCTTCACATCCAAGTGATGGACCAGCCATCCCTCTTGTGCAGCGACCGCGAGCAGTAGTCGCACGGTGCGACGGGAGCGAAGACTTCATCGTAGTCGATGCCGTGCTTCTGGATATATCCCTTTGCAACAAGGCATGCCTTGTGTTTGACAATGGCGCCGGTCTCGTCCTTCTTGAGTTTATAGACCCACTTGAGTCCAATGGGTCATTTGCCGATGGGGAGGTCGACGAGGTCCCATGTGCGATTGTCCTTAATCGAGCTCATCTCTTCGAGCATCGCTTTGCGCCAGCTCACATCGTGATCCGCCTGCGAACGTGCTTGGTTCCTTGGCAGCGAGGAGGCAGAGCTCATCCGAATCAAGCTCCACCGGCTCGGTGGTGGCATTGATGTTGGTGATGCTGCGGTAGCGACGCGTAGCTCCTTGGTCGTCGTCAAGATTCAGGTCCGCCGTGAGGGGGACACGAATTCGACCTGTGGGCTTGCCATCTCGGAGAGAGATGCCGCAGGTTCCGGCGGCAATTCACCGGAGGGTGGTGGAGATGGCAAGGCAGCATTGACAGTGACATGGTCCACGTCATAATTGATTGTAAAAGAGTCGAACGAGGTGCCCTATCCTGTCTTGCTATCCCCCCAATTCCACTTTGCCATTTCGTCGAACACCACATCTTGTGTGACGCACACACGCTTGGTGGCGGGGTCGTAGACGCGGTAGGCCTTGCTGCTGGGCTCATAGCCGAGGAACACCATGCCCTTGCTTCGGTCCTCCAACTTCTTCAAGGGCGGCTTCACCACTTTCTCGTGTGCCACACACCCGAAGATGCGAAGATGATGCACGGCAGGTTCTCGACCGTACCATGCCTCATATGGAGTCTTGCCGGGGACACTCTTCGTGGGCGATCGGTTGAGGATGTACACCACCGTCATCACTGCCTCCCCCTAGAACTCACCAGGCATGTCCTTGGCCTTCATCATGCACTGCGCCATGGCTACCATGGTTTGATTTCGGCGCTCCACGACGCCGTTCTGTTGCGGCGAGTAGGGCGCGGTGAGATGATGTCCAATCCCCTGCTCGGTGCAGTAGAGGCTGAACTCCATAGAGGTGAATTCACCATTGCGGTCAGTCCTCAGCATGCGTAGCTTGCAACCAGTCTCCACCTCGACTCCTGCCTTGAAGTGTTTGATCACAGCTGGCGCATCACCCTTACTGGCCAGCAGGATCAACCACATATACCTAGAGAGGTCATCGATTAGGAGAAGAAAGTATTTCTTGCCGCCGTGTGTCGCAGGAGAAATCGGCCCGTAGAGGTCGTCATGGACAAGGTCGAGGCATCCCTCCGCACGGTACTTGGCTACCTATGGGAAAGGAGCTCGACGTTGCTTCCCCACCAGGCAACCGTCGCAGATTTGGTTGACGTGGTCGATGACGGGGAGCCCGCGCACCATGTCGCGGCAGCCGAGCTGCCGCAATGACTCTAGGTTGAGGTGGCCGAACCTTCCGTGCCACAGCCAGGCTTCATCTCCACCCTTGAGCGCAAGGCAAACCAGTTGTGCAAGGTCGACATTGAGCACATAGAACCAGGTCGCATCACAATGGACACGAGCCAGCAGTCGGCGGGCCAGATCCTAGAGAGTCAACACTCTATTCTCGATCCCAATCTTGCAACTGCACTTGTCGAGCTGGCTGAGGCTGACGATGTTCGAGCGTAGGCGAGGGATGTAGTTGTGGAGGCCTGGGCCCCGGGTACCTCATCACAAGCATATGGGCCACTCGGATAGAGGATGGGCTGAGACTTGTAATTATAGATATAGTAGCACCCGGCAGACTTTGCCCTGTACAATAAGGAATATACAGTCCTAGTCGGGTAAGTTGTATCTCTAAGAGGAAATCCCTTGGCCATATCCGGCTGGGATTCCTATCTTGTACCCTGATCCCCCAGTATATAAGGGGAGGCAGGGTGCCCCCTGAGGGCGAGAAGATCATAGATCAACACAAATCCTCAAAGGAATAACACCACAACTGGACGTAGGGTATTACCTCACATCAAGGGCCTGAACCAGTATAAAATCTCTCTGTGTTTCTTTGCAATCCATTGAGTTTCCATCCGCCAGGTAGCCCTATAATCATATTGCCGGTGTAAAACATCGACAGTTGGCACGTCAGGTAGGGGCCTTCGGTGAGATCTACATCAACAACCTCAATGGATCCAACAACAGGAGTTGACGGCGACAAATTCTCCCCCGGGGACACAATTTCGTTTGGAAGCCTCGACTTTGTCGCCGACAGGTTCGGCAACCTCGCCTTGGCTGACGCAGACCCAATTCAACCGGCCGAGGAACCAGTCGACTCTGCGCCAGTCGGCCCACAAGACATCGCAATCACCGTCACTGATCTACTGTGGCAAGCTTCTACTTTGTTAAGCCTTGGGACAACTCTCTCCTTTGGCGTCTGACTGGTGCTAGGCCTTGAGCCAGCCCAGGTTGGGCTAGGAAGGGGAGAGATCGTCAATCTCTCACACGGGCTCAGCAACGCCGCAGAACTACATCTTACGCGGCAGACCTGATCCCCTGCAATTCAGTTTGGACACGGCCCAGGGCCGTTTCAGATTGGATCTAGGGAGGTCGGAGTCATTCTTACTCCGATGAACTGCTCGGACTCCAACTCCAGGTCGGACAACGGTTCGAACACCAGTTCGAACTCTAGTCTGGCGAGTTTCCTTCTGCCCCACGAGGTCTTCATGGCTTCAACCCCTCCACCAGAGGTACGCCGACTACAAGAGGAGCAGCAAGAGGAGGCACGCCAACTACGACAACAAGAGGAAGCCAACCGCGAGGCTCGC
Organism: Oryza meyeriana var. granulata; assembly: GCA_003991445.1. NCBI lineage: Eukaryota > Viridiplantae > Streptophyta > Magnoliopsida > Poales > Poaceae > Oryza > Oryza meyeriana. Next base: position 226,437 of record RYFJ01000734.1, on the reverse strand, counting down.
AACGATGAGCTACGCAAGGCTGGACGAACCGCTCAGCAACAGATCCTCCAGACCAAAGTCGGCGACCACGACGTCTTCATCACGCCACAACAGAACGTCATGGCTGCCACAACCCTGCTGGACATGCTCCAACTCAGGCCTGATCACCAGGCCACCACAACTATCGCCAGGATCAAGGCGATGATTACAGCTACTGCCTATCAGCAGCACCAGCAGTTGGGCGATACACTTGTACCGACCAATCGGTCAGGTTCTTCGACAGCAGGCTCATCTACATTAGCACGACGCCGGGCAGCTGGTTCAAGTCAGCCACACGAGGAGTCGCGGCAAACATCACTTGGCAACACCAATAACAACAATCGGCGGTGTCTCCAGAACGACCGCCGGTTCAACCAAGACCTCCGAGTCCGTCTACAACGCGACCTCCACCACAACATCAACGCTCGGCGCTGCGAACGCGAAGAGAACGAGCGCCGCCGACTGGAGGACGAGCACGAGCGTTTCGGTCTTCACCACGAGCGGTTTAACCGCCGCGGTCGGAGCCAGAGCCCTCACGAAGATGAAGGCATTCCAGCTTTCACCCACGAGCTACAGGACGTCGATTGGCCATCGGGCTTCAAGCCTACGGGGATCGAGAAATACGACGGCAAAACCAACCCCTAGCTCACCGTATACACCCTAGCAATTCGAGCTGCCGGAGGTGACCACAAAGCCATGGCTAACTACCTTCAGTCGCCCTAGCCGACTCTGCGAGGACATGGCTAACCGGGCTCTCGAGGCGGTCGATCGGTTCCTAGGGAGAACTCAGGGAGTGGTTCATCGCTAATTTTCAGGGGACCTATGAGAGGCCGTCTTCCGAGCACGATTTATATCAACTGCACCAGAGGAAGAATGAGTCTCTGCGTGAATTCATCAAGAGGTTCTCCGAGAAGCGCAACCAAATCCCAATGATCAAGGACGAGGTCGTCATCGCCGCCTTCCGCAAGGGAGTAAAGGACGCCCCGTTCATCGCGAAATTCACTCGGAAGCCTCCAGCCACTGTCAGGGCTCTCTTCAATATGGCAAACAAATACACCGACTCGACCGAGGCAGTCGCATAGGCCCTTGACGAGAAGAAAGAGCCACGACAAAAAGACCAAAAGGCAAAAACTGACAACGAGCCATCGCAGAACAAGTCCAGCAACTGCAAGCGGAAGTCGGACAGCGAGGTGGCCAACATGGAGCGCACTTGGTTGTAGCCCCCAAGGAACAACGACTACCAGAAAGTCATGAATGGGCCATGCCCCTTCCACCCCAAAGGCAAGCATGCGGCCAAAGACTGCTTCATGCTCAAGAAGTTTGCCTCCGAGCAGGCTTCATCATTTGACACCGACAAGGGCAAAGACAAGCCTAACCAGGACCTGGTCGACGATTTTCAAGATCCCAGGCCGAGCTCAACCACATCTTCGGAGGGCCGTCAGCGTATGAGTCCAAACGGAAGCGGAAGCTAACAGCACACGACATCAACACAATCTCTACAGCAGACGCCCCCCAATATTTGCGCTGGTCAGATATGTCCATCATGTTCACCCGCGCAGATCATCCAGATCAGGTTTCACACCCGGGACGCTACCCACTTGTCCTAGACCCGGTCACCAAGAACAACAAGTTGAAGAAGGTTCTCATAGACGGAGGCAGCGCGCTCAACATCCTCTTCCCTAAGACCCTGGATGAGATGAAGATTCCTCGTTCAGATCTGCAGCTGAGTACGGCGCCCTTCCACGGGATAATTCCCGGCCTGTCTTCAACACCACTCGGGCGGATAACCTTGCCGGTCACCTTCGGCACACGGGATAACTTCTACACAGAAAACATCTGCTTCGAGGTCGTCGACTTCGAGACTGCGTACCATGCAATACTCGGACGACTGGCGCTCGCCAAATTCATGGCGATACCGCACTATACCTACATGGTGCTCAAGATGCCAGGGCCAGCAGGAGTCCTCTCCCTCCGCAGCAATGTTAAGCAAGCCTTCACCTGCGACAAGGAGAGTTGCGAACTGGCTCAATCACAAGAGGCGGCAGTCGTACGCAACAACATTCGGCAAGCTGTGGCAACTGAAGTCGAGGATAACCAAGTTCCGGCGAAAAAAGCAGCGAAGTCGGGAATTTCAGCGGACTCTGACATGAAGAAGATCCTCCTGGACCCTTCCGACCCCTCCGAGACGGCTCTAGTCAGGACCGGACTCGACCCCAAATAGGAAGGCGCGCTCGTCACCTTCCTCCAAGCCAACAAGGATATCTTTGCGTGGAAACCATCCGACATGCCGGGCGTACCAAGGGAGGTGATTGAGCACGCCCTCAACGTAAAGACAGATGCCAAGCTAGTCAAGCAATGGCTACGGTGCTTCGCTCAGGACCGGAAAGATGCTATTCGGGAGGAGATAACCAACCTTCTCGCAGCCGGATTCATCAAAGAGGTCTATCACCCGGATTGGCTGGCAAACCCAGTTCTGGTCCGGAAGAAAAAGGTAAATGGCGCATGTGCATCGACTACACCGATCTCAACAAGGCGTGCCCCAAGGATCCATTTGGTCTACCAAGAATAGATCAGGTGGTGGATTCGACTGCAGGGTGTGAACTTCTCAGCTTTCTCGACTGTTACTCGGGATACCACCAAATTAGCCTGAAGGAGGAGGACTGTTTAAAGACATCTTTTATCACGCCGTTTGGAGAGTACTGCTACATTACTATGCCGTTCGGTTTGAAAAACGCTGGAGCAACGTATCAACGTGGAATTCAGCGGTGTCTGCACACTCAGATCGGGCGCAACGTGGAAGCCTACATCGATGATGTGGTGATCAAGACCAAGTCCAAAGAAGACCTCATCGCTGACCTGGAAGAAACCTTCCAAAATCTTCAAAGATTCAAGATGAAGTTGAATCCAGAAAAGTGCGCCTTTGGTGTGCCATCCGGCAAGCTACTCGGCTCATCGTCTCGCACCACGGCATCGAAGCTAACCCTGAAAAAGTCAATGCAATCATGAACATGGCACCCCCGACTAACCAAAAGGATGTCGAGAAGTTAACAGGATGCATGGCGGCACTCAGCCGGTTTATTTCCCAACTAGGCGAACGGGGCATGCCTTTTTTCAAGCTATTGAAGAAAGCAGACAATTTCCAATGGACTCCCGAAGCCCAGCAAGCCTTCGAAGACTTCAAAAAATTCCTCACATCACCACCCGTGTTGGCGTCACCAATGCCCCAAGAACCATTAATGATGTATCTGGCGGCAACTACTCAGGTAGTCAGCATGGTGCTAGAGGTCGAGCGATCCGAACAAGGTCATATACCGAAGATTCAACGGCCAGTCTACTTTGTTAGTGAGGTCCTTGCAGACTCGAAGACGAGATATCCACAGGTCCAGAAGCTGCTATGTGGCCTACTCATCATTGTCCGGAAGCTGGTGCATTATTTCCAAGCACATCAAGTCACGGTGGTCACATCGTATCCACTCGGGGACGTCCTACATAATCACGAGGGCACTGGCCAAATCACTAAATGGGCGCTCGAGTTGATGGCGTTCGACATCACCTTTCAGCCACGGACAGCTATCAAATCACAAGCTCTAGCCGACTTCGTGGCCGAGTGGACAGAAGTTCAAATGCCTACATCAACAGTGAAGCTAGAGTACTGACGATGTACTTTGACGGTTCTCTACGGATCGGCAGCGCCGGGGCCGGCGTTGTATTGACGTCCCCTACCGGCGAAAAACTCAAGTACGTTCTCCAAATCCACTTCCCGGCCTCCCACAACGTCGTTGAGTACGAGGCGCTTATCCACGGGCTCCGCATTGCTATATCACTCGGCATCTGCCGACTGGTTGTGCTAGGAGATTCTCAACTAGTGGTCAACCAAGTCATGAAAGACTGGACATGTCTTGACGACACAATGGCGGCATACTGTCAGGAGGTCCGGAAGCTAGAAAACAAGTTCGACGGGTTGGAGATAACACATGTCCTACGACAATACAACGATGCTGCAGATGAACTGGCCAACATGGGATCTAAGCGAGAAGCGGTCCCGACAGGGATCTTTGTCGAACAACTTATGGAACCATCAGTCAAGAAGAAACCAGTGCCAGAACAGTCGGGAGGCAAACCTACCCCGGCAATAGACGAAGTACTGAATATATGTCAAGACTGGCGGACCCCTGTCCTCAAATTCCTCCTGGATGATGAACTCCCAAAAGATCGTAGTCAAGCCAAACAGATCAAATGTCGAAGCTAGAGTTTCCTAGTCGTCGGAGAAGACCTGCGCTGAAGAAGTGCATCCGGTGTCCTCATGCACTGCGTCACCACCGAGGAGGGCAAGCAGATTCTGCAATCGATCCACTCGGGCATATGTGGCAACCATGCCGTATCTAGGACGTTAGTCGGAAAGGCTTACTGGCAGGGATTTTTCTGGCCAACAGCAGTAACAGATGCTAAAGACATTGTTCGCACTTGTGAGGGCTGCTAGTTCTACGCAAGACAAACCAATCTCCAAGCCCAAGAACTCCAAACAATCCTAATCTCTTGGCCCTTTGCAGTATGGGGGCTTGACATGGTCGGGCCTTTCAAGAAAGCGCCAGGAGGGTTCACACACTTGTTCGTCGCAATGGATAAATTCATGAAGTGGATCGAGGCAAAACCTGTTGCTACCATAACAGCGGCACGAGCAAAGGACTTCATCATGAGTATATTATACCGATTCGGGGTCCCTAACCGCATCATCACGGACAACGGTACCCAGTTCACGGGCGGCGTCTTTCAAGATTTCTGTGACGACTTTGGCATCAAGATTTGCTATGCGTCTGTGGCACACCCGCGGAAAAATGGGCAGGTTGAACACCCCAATGGTATGGTCTTACAAGGTATCAAGGCTAGGATATTTGACCGACTACAACCATACGCGGGCCGGTGTGTACAAGAACTCCCATCTGTTCTCTGGTCTCTCAAAACCACGGTTAGTCGGGCAACAGGGCAATCCCCTTTCTTTTTGGTCTATGGTGCTAAGGCTGTGCTACCAACCGAGTTAGAGTTCGGCTCTCCGCGAGTTCGGGCTTACTCAGAAGACATCTCAAACAATGCCCAATTGGTCGAATTAGATCAGTTGGAAGAAGTGAGGGATATCGCAACAATCCAGTCGGCAAGGTATCTTCAAGGCTTGCATCGCTACCACAATCGCAATATCCATGGCCGCATCTTTTTGGTCGGAGATCTTGTCTTGAGAAAAATACAAACCACTAAAGACAGGCACAAACTATCCCCAATCTGGGAAGGGCCGTTCATTATAGCCGAGGTCACGCGGCCAGACGCCTACCGACTGAAGACCGAAGACGGCACCCTCATTAGCAACTCATGGAATATAGAACAGCTACGCCCTTTCTATAACTGAGTTTTATAATTTCCCATGTGTACAGATTCTCTCTGACTCACTACGCCGCTTGTATCAACCGAGTAGTGAGTCGGGGGCTGCATGTATTATATGTGCTTTGTCAATAACATACGAGCATATTTTACTTAAGTTATGAAGTTTTACTACGAATTTGTCATGTTTGCCCGAGTACAGCTCTCTGTGGTGAACGATTTTATTAAGTTCCTATAGACTAACTCGGCGCAGACTATATAGTCGGGTAAGGCTAATGACAACTGAGTAATAATTCAGAGCTTGGTGGCTTTGCACCTATATTTACACATGTTTTTACAAAAGTTTATACACACCGACTGCATGATGGACTATTCTTACATATCCAAGTCTCGGGTGATTGTGGAGGCCATGGGCCCCGGGTACCTCATCACAAGCATATAGGCCACTCGGATGGAGGATGGGCCGAGTCTTGTAGTTAGAGATATAGTAGCACCCGGTAGGCTTTGCCTTGTACAATAAGGAATATACAGTCTAAACCGGGTAAGATGTATCTCTAAGAAGGAAATCCCTTGGCCGTACTCGGCTGGGACTCCTACCTTGTACCCCTGTCCCCCAATATATAAGGGGAGGCAGGGCGCCCCTCGAGGGGCACAAGATCATTGATCGACACAAATCCTCAAAGGAATACCACTACAACTAGACGTAGGGTATTACCTCCCATCGAGGGCCTGAACCAGCATAAAATCTCCTTGTGTTCCTTTGCAATCCACCGAGTTTCCCCTTGCCGAGTAGCCCTATAATCATATTGCCGGTGTAAAACATCGACAGTGATCACCTCTGCAGTCGGCCTCGCTTCGGCTATCAGCTTCAGCGCCTCCTCGGGTGTCGTCTCCTCAGCAAACCCCTCCCCGATGGCTTCAATATCTGCCCTTGGGTAGATACACTTGGTCATCGCCAGGGTCTAGGCCACGCCGACAACAACATGCTCATCCGAGTACCTCTTCAGGGCACTCGGTTCATCCTTAAGGCGCGCCTCTACTTGGAAGATCGTGTTGGAGCTGGTTCCCACATCGCGAGGATCCATGATGTCAAGAAGCCCTTTCACGGACTCGGCAAGAGTCTCCCGTGACTCCTTGACAACCTTTATCTCCTTTGCAAAAGCCTGAAACTGGATTTGGGCATTGGCTCTGGCAGCTACCCGGGTTCACCGACAAGTAAACTTGTCAAGCAAAACAGCAGACGGAGTAATTAATGGATTGGTTAAGGTCATTGTCAGAGCGGAGACTTACTCTTGTAGTCGGCCTCCCACTTGGCTATGGCCTTCTCCAGTTCAACTTTTTCTTTCTCGAGCTTGGCGTTGGCCTTCTTCAACTCAGCCTTTTCTTGCTCAAGCTCGGCCTTGGCCTTTGTCAAGTCGGCCTTATCCTTTTCGAGCCCGGCCTTGGCTCTCTCGGCCTCCTTCAGCTGGCTTTCTCCCACTGTTTGGGTCTTCAGCTCGGCTTCGAGGGCTGCACATCATAACAGTCAAGCACTTAGCATGGCAGTCAAAACACAACTGGGCAGTCGGAGAACAACACAGCTGGAGAAATATACTAAGGGATCAGTCAGGGAGACATTCTGGAAACTTACTTCCAATCTTTTTGGCTTGGTCACAATTCTCGGTCCTAAGTTGATTAACTGTCACACCCTGATATTAGCCACACTAAATTATACCTGAGAAAAATACCCAAGAAAAATAAATTTAAAAAGGCCAGAGGAATTAATTAAAGGTGTAAAATACAAAATAATAAATTATTGTGGCCAGGAATATTTTTCTTATGTTTCCTGTGTCAAAATACATTAACTGGATTTTTAGTGAAATTTTTAGAGCATGGGAACTGTTTTTAATAAATGAAAAACGCTTATCGGAATTAAAATCGCCCTAGAAATCATTTTCCTTTTCTTTTCCTTCAGTTTCTCTTTCCTTTCTTTTTCTCTCTCTCGCTGGGCCACTGGCCCAGCACTATGCCGACGCCTCTCCGTGCGCCCGCCGGCCTGTTTCTCCCCCTGGGCTCTTTCTCCTCACGCTGGGCTAGCCCATCTCGCCCGTGCCTGCCTCCCGCTCGCTCTCTCTCTGTGCGCTGGGCCCCGCGCGTCAGGCTGCCTCCCGCTGCTCGCCTCCCGCTGACAGGCTGGGCCCGCCTGTCAGCCCCATCTTCTACCTCTGTCCAAATCGGGCGGAGGGGAAAATCCCCTCCACCGTCCAATCGGCACCCACGCCCGCCTCCTCCCGCGCTCGTCTCTGGTTCAAACGGAGCGGGACCAAGTCCGAGCCCACTCCCCACATTCTCCAACGTCCTCGTCCCCTCTCTCTCATGAATCACGCGCACGATCCCCATGCTGCCACCCTCTCTCCCGTGCATGATTGGAGTTGTTCGGCCTCGATCTCTCTCGCCCACGTGCATAAAAAGCCTCCCCGCCCTCTCCTCCGCCTTTTCCCCAACATGCCGAGCCTCCCCATGCCCTAAATCACCGTCGCCACCGCGCGCCCGAGCCTCGCCACTTTTCACCGACTCCGGCTGTCGCTCGCCGCCGTTCCGGACGTCGCCAAGCCACACCGCCACCTCCATCATCTCCGCTGTGCCGCGTCGCACCTTGGCCGCCACTCCGTGGAAGCCGAAGTTCGCCGAAACGCCCCGCCCTCGCGCACGGTGAGTTATGGCTCTGTTCATCCTCTCCGGCCGGCCATTTCCACTATGCCACGTCTCCTTTCTCTGCCCTAACCCCCTTCACGATTTCCCCTTTCCTAGCGCTCTTCGGCAGTCGCTCCTCGCTCTCCCGTCACCGTCGGAGCACCGTCGCCGACGTTGTCTTGAAGCTGCCGCTGCTATCTCATCGCCGCCGTCGTCCTCGCGTCGTCGCTCATCGCCGTGAGCCGCCGGTGAGGATCCCCGCCGACTCCCCGTTCCATTTTGCCTCCCCGCGTGCCGCCGCCACGCCGTGTGGTCGCCGCGGCGACCATCGGGCCGCATGCGCGCCACCGCCTCCCGCCCAGGATGGCCGGCGTGGCCGCCGTTCCTCAGGGCTGTCCAATCTGCCGGGTGGCAGATCGGGGCCGCCCACGTGGTCACCCGCGTGGCCGCTGTGCTGGCGCCATGTGCGCGCCACGTGGTGCACCCGTTTCCGGCTCGGTGGACTGAGTCCACCATGCGCTGATGCCTTTGAGTCCCTGCCGGGTGGGGCCCACTGGTCGGCGCCGCCTCCCCCTCGGGTGATGCCATAAATCATGTTAATGCGCAATAAATCGCTTATTAATTATATTTGCATTAGAAAACACAGTAAAACTTCAATAAATCATAACTAATTCATACGAACTCCGATTAAGCCCATTCAAATTTCATTAAATCCAGAAAAATGCCAAGAATTCATTAAAAATATTTTCAGCCCATGTTTGATTGCCCACATGTACTGTTTATAATTATTTGTGCATTGTTTGTTATAGAATCCGACGTTGGTGACCCTCCTGTGTATTACGAGGTCGTTGCCGAGTACATCAAGCCGGAGCAAGGCAAGTTGCACTGTTACCTTGAACACTTTGTACCTATTTTTTGCTAAATTACTTTGTTTACTTAAATAAACTGCATTATTTGTATATTTCATGTGGGTAGGTCATAACCTATGCAATGTTAGGACTTTGCCTTAGCTTTGAAACCTGAATCCTTGTCACCTGGGTAATAAAATGATTAGGTTACTATTCTTAGGAATGCTTAGCCATGCTTAGCAACATAGCTCACATGGGAATTAAATATGCTCTTCTCATATGATTCGACTCAATGTTGCAAAAATGGAATTTTGGATAGGCTGATGTTAAATGATTAAAATTTGAACTAAATGGTGGGCTGTGGGTGTATGGTTTTTCTTGTCACACCCATGGCAATTAAGGACCGGTTCGCGGGAACCACTTGGGCAACTACCCGTACTTTTCACAAGCCAGCGTGGGCAACGGCTAGGCTTGAAGCGTTTCTTCGCCCTCTCCTAGGCACCGAAGAAGAGGGTGAGCGGGATGGAGTTGGGTCCTCTCAGGGTAGGGTTGATCAGCTTCCAGATTCACCGTGGCGCAAGGGGGGTAGCCTGGCCAATATGGCGTGCCCTGTCGGCAGGTGCAACCTCAGCGTGGTGTGGATGGTTAGGGAGAGGTTTCGTGAACGGTCCTGTCACAGCCTCTCACGGGGCATCGTGGTGATGCACTGGCACATGGGAACGTGTGTGGGGCTGTGTCTTGTGGGTACAGTTGTTATCCTCTGATCAGAGTAAATCTATTCGAATAGTCGCGCCCGCGGTTATGGGCACATTGGCCAAGACTCACCGTGGTTAGTCTCACCTTTAGATAATTAATCTGGCTTTATGAAACCAGTGTTGTGGAAGGTGTGAGTCCGGTTGATGTGGTTGAGTTGACCGGGGGTGGCCGGTTAGCGTGGTGTAACGCTAATCGGTGGAGACTGGTGAGCGTGGTGTAACGCTCATCAGTGACGCCTGGTGGACGTGGTGTAGCGTTCATCAGCGCGGCCTGGTCAACGTGGTGTAGCGTTGATCAGGAAAAACTAGTCAGCGTGGTGTAACATTGTCTAGTGGAGACTGGTTAACGTGGTGTAACGTTAATCAGTGGAGTCTGGTTATCGTGGTGTAACGGTAACCAGAGGAGTTTGGTGAACATGGTGTAGCGTTCATCAGTGGAGACTGGTTGACGTGGTGTAACGTCAATCAGTTGGGAATGGTTGGGCCTGGTTAACGTGGTGTAACGTTAATCAGTGGAGGATTAATATTGTTAAATTAATTAACTTTTTACTGTTTACGAACCACTACTGTTTGCAACTGCTTTTACGCAAAACAAACCCTATCCCATCTTGGTACCCTGTGCATATGCATAATTGTGGGTGTGATTTGTTGAGTACTGTGGGTGGTACACGGTCTTGCTCATTTCCCCCCCCCTCAGTGTTGGAGAACGCGTCTGACGAGGATCATCCCATCATGGGGCGCCAACTGTCGATGTTTTACACCGGCAATAAATATATGGGGCTACTCGGCGGATGGAAACTTGATGGATTGCAAAGGAACACAAGGGGATTTTTATACTGGTTCAGGCCCTCGATGTGAGGTAATACCCTACGTCCAGTTTGTATGTATTCCTTTGAGGAATTATGGTGGTGATTCTGATGAACCGTATGGCCGTTTGAGCTTATGAGTGCTCTTCTGCCCTCATGGGGCGCCCTGCCTCCCCTTATATACTTGGGACAAGGTTACAAGGTAGGAGTCCCCATCGGATTACGACTAGGAGATCTCCCCTTAGAGATATAACGCACCCGACTAGGACTGTATATTCCTTTCTATACAAGGCGAAGTCTGCCGAATCTAGCTATATATCTAATTATAAGGCTAGGCCCATCCTCTATCCGAGTGGCCCATATGCTTGTCATGAGGTACCCGGGGCCCATGGCACCCACAGTAGCCCTCGAGACCTTCATAGTTGAGTCATAGCTGATGCTGAGTGCTCATCCTCCACGGTGAAGTCTTCCCGAGTGCATTGCTCCCGAGTACTCTTTGTCTGAGTGCTACTTCTCCCGAGTCCTGCTTCATGTCAGCTGGCAGCGAGGCTATGAAGGGCTCCATGTAGATGTAGGAATAGTGTGCGCCGAATAGGCGCACCTATTAGGTGTAGCCCCCGACTTTGTGCTTAATTGTGAAGACAATTAAACATAAAGTCAAAGATCTTTAACCTTGTAGTCTTTCCCGAGTAGTATACTACTGGTATATGAGACTTCGGTATCGTGTCAACCGGAATATAATTTATAGTCTTGCCGAGTAGGGAACTACTCGTATGTGGGACTCTTCGACTTCATGTCAGTCGGAATATGTGTTTGTAGTCTTGCCGAGTAGGATGCTACTCGTATATGAGACTCTTCAGCGTCATGTCAGCTAGGAAGAGGGTGTTTATAGTCTTTCCCGAGTAGTATATTACTCGAAAATCAGACTCGTCGGCATCATGTCAGCCGGGATGATTATTTATAGTCTTTCCCAAGTAATATATTACTCGAAAATTAGACTCGTCGGCATCATGTCAGCCGGGATGATTATTTATAGTCTTTCCCAAGTAATATATTACTCGAAAATTAGACTCGTCAGCTTCATGTCAGCTGGAAAAGGTGTTTATAGTCTTTCCCGAGCAGCGTCCCTTTCGGAAGTTAGACTCTTCAGCTCGTCAGCTGGAAGAATGTTTATAGTCTTACCCGAGTAGTATACCACTCGAAAGTTAGACTCCTCCGCATCATGTCAGCGGGAATGAGAAATTTATAGTCTCTCCCGAGTAGTGCACTACTCGAAAGTTAGACTCTTCCACATCATGTCAGTGGGAATAATGTTGCTCATGGCAACTGATGGCCACGCATGTAGGCCGAGTACCACTTTATGAAAATAAATCCACGGCGTGGTCAGGTGTACCCGAGAAAGATACCTGCATCCCCGATTTTAATGAAGACCAGCTTGTGATCCTTGTAAGGATATATCCTCGAGACCTGGTGGATAAAACAGATACCCAAACATATATGTTTAGCAATAAGGCTCTCATGAAGCATGTCTGTTTACCTCATCGGTTCCTGTTGGTAGCACCAGCGCTATAATTTCAACTCAGCCTGCGGGCGGCCCACATGGAGCATGCTATTGTAGGAACTCATATCTTGGTAGCCCGTTACCGAGTACGCCGGTCTAAACCGACCCACCCAATGTAGGCTCTATAAAATCACCATCCCTCGCATGTCAGGATGAGTTTTTGGTGTCGGTAACCGCGATCAGCCAGAGAAATCCTTATTCGCAAGCCTTTCCGACTTACGTTCCGAATGCAACCTGGTTGCCACAGAAGTCTGAGTAGGTATATTGCAGGATCCGCTTGCCCTCCTCAAGTGTGACACGGTGCACGAGAACTCCGGATGCGCTTTGACGATGTAAGTCTTCTCTGACTTCAGGAGAGCCGAGCAGGGTACCCGAACCTTGCATTAGCATATGATTCGGCTAGCGACCCTCATGGGGCATACCCTACCCAACAGAGTTATAGCCAGGCGAGGTACCCGAACCTTGTATTAGCATAGGATTCGGCTAGCGACCCTCATGGGGCGTACCTCACCCAGCCGAGTGATATACGACCCCCGACTAGTGCCGGAAGTCGGTTGTCAGCTCACATGGAGCATAGCCGGGGAAGATGACGTCCCGACTGGCGCAAGTACTTAGTAAGTAGCCCTCATGGAGCATCCCGAGTGTATTTAGGCAGACTTGTCCAGCCCCTGAGCGTAGGAGATAGGCTCGCAGCCCTGAGTTCCTGTCACGCGTATCCGGAGCTGGGCCTGCAATATAAAGATATCAGATAAGTAGCATCTGATGATGAAAACAATCACCCGAATAAAATGTATTTTACAATATATGTAAATACGAGTTTTTCCTCTTTTTGATATTAATTTCCCCGAGTAGTTGACCCCTTACGTTTAAACACTCTGCCCGACTAGTCATAGCCCCCTAGCGTCGGGAGTTGGCTCATGGCTCTTTCCCAGACACGCGTTTTGGGTGACTTGAGTTCGTCTTTCATGGAGCAAAGTTTCATGGATTAGGGTTTATGCTACTCAAGTACTTTTGCAATCATATAAGAGCAAAAACAGAGAAGGGTGCAGCTTGTGCACCTATTAGGTGTAAGCAGCATTGGCAAGGCCGAGTGAAGAAATATTTATCAGGAAGCGACATAGCTATTCGGTATTTCGGAGTGGGGATGCCATCCTTGTGTTTGAGCTTGTGAGCCCCCGAGCATGTCACTTGTTGTTCTGATAATCTTCAGTTGTTGAAAGTCGAAGACGATTGTGACCGACTGCCACAATGAAGCCGTCTGACTTGCGTTTGCGATTCCCGGCTTTAGTCGGGACCGCGTCGTTGGTGCCCTCCCACTTCTTTTGTCAGGGTACCTTCTTGTCATCGAGGGCCTCAGCCACAACGTTAGCCGAGTCGGCGTACTTGTTCTCCATGTCGAATAAAGCCTTGACAGAGTTGGGAGGCTTCCGACTGAATTTGTCGATGAATGAGGTGTCTTTTACTCCTTTTCGAAAGGCGGTGATGACGACCTCGTCCTTGATGTTCGGGATTGAATTTTTCTTCTCAGAGAACCTCTTGATGAAGTCACGAAGAGACTCGTTCTTCCTTTGATGCAACTGATATAAGTCGTACTCGGAAGATGATCTCTCGTAAGTTCCCTGGAAGTTGGCGATGAAGCGTTCTCGGAGTTCTGCCCATGAGCCGATTGATTGCTTGGGAAGTCCTGTTAGCCATGTCCTCGCTGAGTCGGCTAAAGCGACTGGGAGGTAGTTATCCATGACATTGTGATTTCCTCCAGCTGCTCGGATTGCCGTAGTATAGACCATGAGCCAAGACTCGGGATTGGTCTTGCCGTCGTATTTTTCGACTCCTGTAGGCTTGAAACCCAATGGCCAGTCGGCTTGTTGTAGCTCCTGGGTGAAGGCCGGTACTCCTTCATCTTCATGAGGACTCCGACCCCAACTACGGCGGCGAAACCGCTCGTGGTGGAGGCCGAAACGCTCGTTCTCGTCTTCCGGTTGGCGTTGCTCATCATCTTCTCGTTCGCGGTGTTGATCGTTGATGTCCTGCCGAAGATCACGTCGTTGTCGGCCTCGAAGGTCCTGATCATCCCGACGGTTGCTTTGACGTCGCCGGTTGTCGTTGGGGCTGCCGAGTGATGCTTGACGTGCCTCCGTATGCAGCTGACTGGAGCCAGCCGCTCGGCGTCGCTTTGAGGTAGATGAGACTGCCGTTGGGAATGTCGACCGGTTGGTCGGTATGAGGGTATCACCCGACTGTTGGTGCTGCTGACATGCAGCAGCAGTAAGCATGGCTTTTATCCTTGCGATGGTCGGGATGGCCTGGTGATCAGGCCCAAGCTGGATCGTGTCCAGTAGGGTTGCGACGGCCACGATGTTCTGTTGTGGCGTGACGAAGACGTCGTGGTCGCTGACTTTTGTTTGGAGGGTTTGTTGCCGAGCGGTTCGCCCAGCCCTGCATAGGCCGTCGTTGCGGGCATGCAGGCGTCTTGCTTCTTCCTCCTGTTGTTCTCGCAGTCGGCAGGCTTCCTCCTCTTGTTGCTCGTGTAGTCGGCGTGATTCCTGAGTAGGAGTAGAGCCTTTGGATGCCATGAAGATTTCTCGTGGCGGGGAGAAGCTTGCCAAACTGCTGTCCAACTTAGAGTCGGAATCCGACTGAGAGTCATAGTCCGACTGAGGGTCGTAGTCGGAATAGTTGATGGGGGTGATTATAACTCCGACCTCCCTAGATCCGATCTCGACCGGCTCTAGACCGTATCCGAGTCGAACTCCAGGGGATCGGGTTTGCCGCGTCGGACGTAGATTGTAGATATCCGCGGCGTCGCCGAGTCCGAACGGGAAGTTGACGATCTCTTCCTTTTTTGGCCCGATCTCGGCCGGGTCAAAACCAAGTCCGAGTCGAACACCGAAAGAAAGAGTTGTCCCTGGACTCGGGCGTATTGGAGATTGCCACAGTAAATCGATGAGGGTTGCTGCAGCGTCATGTGGACCGACTGGCGCGGAGTCGGCCGGTTCCATGGCAGATCGGATCGAGTCCGAGTCAGCCAAGGTGAGATTGCCGATCTGGTCGGCGATGAAGTCAAGGCTTCCGAAT
Source organism: Oryza meyeriana var. granulata (assembly GCA_003991445.1). Lineage (NCBI taxonomy): Eukaryota > Viridiplantae > Streptophyta > Magnoliopsida > Poales > Poaceae > Oryza > Oryza meyeriana. The sequence goes on along the minus strand of RYFJ01000734.1, from coordinate 211,331 downwards.
GTAATTGTATCTCGGAGGGAGAGTTTGCCGCCGTTGACTCCGGTTGCTGGATCCATCGAGCTTGTAGATGTAGATCGCGCCGAAGCCTGGCGCGCCAACTGTCGATGTTTTACACCGGCAATAAATATATGGGGCTACTCGGCGGATGGAAACTCGGTGAATTGCAAAGGAACACAGAAGATTTTATACTGGTTCAGGCCCTCAATGTGAGGTAATACCCTACGTCCAGTTTGTATGTATTCCTTTGAGAAATTATGGTGGCGATTCTGATGAACCGTATGGCCGTTTGAGCTTATGAGTGCTCTTCTCTGCCCTCATGGGACGCCCTGCCTCCCCTTATATACTGGGGAACAGGGTTACAAGGTAGGAGTCCCCATCAGATTACGACTAGGAGATCTCCCCTTAGAGATATAACGCACCTGACTAGGACTGTATATTCCTTTCTATACAAGGCGAAGTCTGCCGAATCTAGCTATATCTCTAATTACAAGGCCAGGCCCATCCTCTATCCGAGTGGCCCAAATGCTTGTCATGAGATACCTGGGGCCCATGGCACCCACAGTAGCCCCCGAGACTTTCATAGTTGAGTCACAGCTGATGCCGAGTGCTCATCCTCCATGGTGAAGTATTCCCGAGTGCATTGCTCCCGAGTACTCTTTGTCCGAGTGCTTCTTCTCCCAAGTCCAGCTTCATGTCAGCTGGCAGCGAGGCTATGAAGGGCTCCATGTAGATGTAGGAATAGTGTGCGCCGAATAGGCGCACCTATTAGGTGTAGCCCCCGACTTTGTGCTTAATTGTGAAGACAATTAAACATAAAGTCAAAGATCTTTAACCTTGTAGTCTTTCCCGAGTAGTATACTACTGGTATATGAGACTCTTCGGTATCGTATCAACCGGAATATAATTTATAATCTTTCCGAGTAGGGAACTACTCGTATGTAGGACTCTTCGACTTCATGTCAGTCGGAATGTGTGTTTGTAGTCTTGCCGAGTAGGATGCTACTCGTATATGAGACTCTTCAGCGTCATGTCAGCTGGAAAGGGGTGTTTATAGTCTTTCCCGAGTAGTATATTACTCGAAAATCAGACTCGTCGGCATCATGTCAGCCGGGATGATTATTTGTAATCTTTCCCAAGTAATATATTACTCGAAAATTAGACTCGTCAGCTTCATGTCAGCTGGAAAAGGTGTTTATAGTCTTTCCCGAGCGGCATCCCTTTCGGAAGTTAGACTCTTCAGCTCGTCAGCTGGAAGAATGTTTATAGTCTTTCCCGAGTAGTTTTCAGCGTCATGTCAGCGGGAATGAGAAATTTATAGTCTCTCCCGAGTAGTATACTACTCGAAAGTTAGACTCCTCCGCATCATGTCAGCGGGAATGAGAAATTTATAGTCTCTCCCGAGTAGTGCACTACTCGAAAGTTAGACTCTTCCACATCATGTCAGTGGGAATAATGTTGCTCATGGCAACTGATGGCCACGCATGTAGGCCGAGTACCACTTTATGAAAATAAATCCACGGCGTGGTCAGGTGTACCCGAGAAAGATACCTGCATCCCCAATTTTAATGAAGACCAGCTTGTGATCCTTGTAAGGATATATCCTCGAGACCTGGTGGATAAAACAGATACCCAAACATATATGTTTAGCAATAAGGCTCTCATGAAGCATGTCTGTTTACCTCATCGGCTCCTGTTGGTAGCACCAGCGCTATAATTTCAACTCAGCCTGCGGGCGGCCCACATGGAGCATGCTACTGTAGGAACTCATATCTTGGTAGCCCGTTACCGAGTACGCCGGTCTAAACCGACCCACCCAATGTAGGCTCTATAAAATCACCATCCCTCGCATGTCAGGATGAGTTTTTGGTGTCGGTAACCGCGATCAGCCAGAGAAATCCTTATTCGCAAGCCTTTCCGACTTACGTTCCGAATGCAACTTGGTTGCCACAGAAGTCTGAGTAGGTATATTGCAGGATCCGCTTGCCCTCCTCAAGTGTGACACGGTGCACGAGAACTCCGGATGCGCTTTGACGATGTAAGTCTTCTCTGACTTCAGGAGAGCCGAGCAGGGTACCCGAACCTTGCATTAGCATAGGATTCGGCTAGCGACCCTCATGGGGCATACCCTACCCAACAGAGTTATAGCCAAGCGAGGTACCCGAACCTTGCATTAGCATAAGATTCGGCTAGTGACCCTCATGGGGCGTACCTCACCCAGCCGAGTGATATACGACCCCCGACTAGTGCCGGAAGTCGGTTGTCAGCTCACATGGAGCATAGCCGAGGAAGATGACGTCCCGACTGGTGCGAGTACTCGGTAAGTAGCCCTGATGGAGCATCCCGAGTGTATTTTGGCAGACTTGTCCAGCCCCCGATCGTAGGAGATAGGCTCGCAGCTGTAACAGCCTGCCCTCCAGAACCGCACAGCCCAGCCCATCCGACGGGCAGGCCCACTTACACATAGCACCCCACTTACACTTTCGTCCTCGCTTCATGTAAAAGGGTTAACCCGGAAGTACTATGGTTGGAGGGACAAGGCCTTATAAGTTGGTTCAACCCTTGCTCAACTAGCAAGGTGGTACTAATCATGTGCACACCGCACTCATGGGCCACATAGGCCCAAATCCTAATTGGGCCAGGATGTCACACACACCCCCCCTCAAAGGACCTGGCGTCCCCGCCAGTCCAACTTACCCGTATAGCCACACAGGCATATAGGCAAATGTCCAGGAACGCGCCCCCTCTTAGCGCACGTCCGTACGTCCAGTGCCGGCGCCATATGCCATGCCATGTGCCTCACACCGAGCCCACATGCGCCATGCGCCATATGCCCGCACACTGACCCGTACGCGCAACCGCGAGGGTCGGCTCTGATACCATTTGTAACAGCCTGCCCTCCAGAACCGCACAGCCCAGCCCAACCGACGGGCGGGCCCACTTACACATAGCACCCCACTTACACTTTCGTCCTCGCTTCATGTAAAAGGGTTAACCCGGAAGTACTATGGTTGGAGGGACAAGGCCTTATAAGTTGGTTCAACCCTTGCTCAACTAGCAAGGTGGTACTAATCATGTGCACACCGCACTCATGGGCCACATAGGCCCAAATCCTAATTGGGCCAGGATGTCACAGCAGCCCTGAGTTCCTGTCACGCGTATCCGGAGCTGGGCCTGCAATATAAAGATATCGGATGAGTAGCATCTAATGATGGAAATAATCACCCGAATAAAATGTATTTTACAATATATGTAAATACATGTTCTTCCTCTTATTGATATTAATTTCCCCGAGTAGTTGACCTCTTACGTTTAAACACTCTGCCCGACTAGTCATAGCCCCCTAGCGTCGGGAGTTGGCTCATGGCTCTTTCCCAGACACGCGTTTTGGGTGACTTGAGTTCGTCTTTCATGGAGCAAAGTTTCACGGATCAGGGTTTATGCTACTCAAGTACTTTTGCAATCATTTAAGAGCAAAAACAGAGAAGAGTGCAGCTTGTGCACCTATTAGGTGTAAGCGGCATTGGCAAGGCCGAGTGAAGTAATATTTATCAGGAAGCGATTTAGCTGTTCGGTATTTCGGAGTGGGGATGCCATCCTTGCGTTTGAGCTTGTGAGCCCCCAAGCATGTCACTTGTTGTTCTGATAATCTTCAGTTGTTGAAGGTCGAAGACGGTTGTGACCGATTGCCACAATGAAGCCATCCAACTTGTGTTTGCGACTCCCGACTTTAGTCGGGACCGCGCCGTTGGTGCCCTCCCACTTCTTCTGTCAGGATGCCTTTTTATCTTCAAGGGCCTCAGCAACAGCATGGGCTGAGTCGGCGTATTTGTTCGCCATGTTGAATAGAGCCTTGACAGAGTTGGGAGGCTTCCGAGTGAATTTGTCGATGAACGAGGTGTCTTTTACTCCTTTTCAAAAGGCGGTGATGACGACCTCATCCTTGATGTTCGGGATTGAATTTTTCTTCTCAGAGAACCTCTTGATGAAGTCACGAAGAGACTCGTTCTTCCTTTGATGCAACTGATATAAGTCGTACTCGGAAGATGGCCTCTCGTATGTTCCCTGGAAGTTGGCGATGAAGCGTTCTCGGAGTTCTGCCCATGAGCCGATTGATTGCTTGGGAAGTCCTGTTAGCCATGTCCTCGCTGATCAGGCCCAAGTTGGACCGTGTCCAGTAGGGTCGCGGCGGCCACGACGTTCTGTCGTGGCATGATGAAGATGTCGTGGTCGCCGACTTTTGTTTGGAGGGTTTGTTGCTGAGCGGTTCGCCCAGCCCTGCGTAGGCCGTCGTTGCGGGCGTGCAGGTGTCTTGCTTCTTCCTCCTGTTGTTCTCGCAGTCGGCAGGCCTCCTCCTCTTGTTGTTCGTGTAGTTGGCGTGATTCCTGAGTAGGAGTAGAGCCTTTGGATGCCATGAAGATTTTTCGTGGCGGGAAGAAGCTTGCCGAACTACTATCCGACTTAGAGTCGGAATCCGACTGGGACTCGTAGTCCGACCGAGAGTCGTAGTCGGAATAGTTGGCGGGGGTGATTACAACTCTGACCTCTCTAGATCCGATCTCGAGCGGCTCGGGGCCGTATCCGAGTCGAACTCCAGAGGATCGGGTTTGCCGCGTCGGATGTAGATCGTAGATATCCGCGGCGTCGCCGAGTCCAAACGGGAAATTGACGATCTCTTCCTTTTTTGGCCCGACCTCGGCCGTCTCAAAACCGAGTCTGAGTCGAACACCGAAAGAAAGAGTTGTCCCTGGACTTGGGCATATCGGAGATCGCCGCAGCATGTCGTGAAAGATTGCTGCAGCATCGTGTAGGCCGACTGGCGCGGAGTCAGCTGGTTCCCTGGCAGATCGGATCGAGTCCGAGTCGGCCAAGGTGAGATTGCCGATCTGGTCGGCGACGAAGTCGAGGCTTCCGAATGCAATTGTATCTCCGGGGGAGAGTTTGCTGCCGTTGACTCCGGTTGCTAGATCCATCGAGCTTGTAGATGTAGATCGCGCCGAAGCCCCTACCTGGCGCGCCAACTGTCGATGTTTTACACCGGCAATAAATATATGGGGCTACTCGGTGGATGGAAACTCGGTGGATTGCAAAGGAACACAGAGAGATTTTATACTGGTTCAGGCCCTCAATGTGAGGTAATACCCTATGTCCAGTTTATATGTATTCCTTTGAGGAATTATGGTGGCGATTCTGATGAACCGTATGGCCGTGAGCTTATGTGTGCTCTCCTCTGCCCTCATGGGGCGCCCTGCCTCCCCTTATATACTGGGGGACAGGGTTACAAGGTAGGAGTCCCCATCGGATTACGACTAGGAGATCTCCCCTTAGAGATATAACGCACCCGACTAGGACTGTATATTCCTTTCTATACAAGACGAAGTCTACCGAATCTAGCTATATCTCTAATTACAAGGCTAGGCCCATCCTCTATCCGAGTGGCCCAAATGCTTGTCATGAGGTACCCGGGGCCCATGGCACCCACAAATAGGCTGGCTCCGCCGTCAAGGTGCTTGTGGGATGGATGCTGCTGATGGACCTGCTGCCTATAGACTACGTTTTACTTTTTCCGTTGCATTTTTGTAGTATGATTTTACTATGTTTGTAAGACACTCTGTATGGCAACTTGGATTTGTGTACCCTGGCTTTCCTGGATAGGGATTTAATACACAGGAATGTTCAGAATTTCGGTGGCGAATTTCTAGGCGTTACAAGTTGGTATCAGAGCCGAGCTTGACCGTAGGACCAGCCAAATGGAAACTCTAAGAGCCCTCTGAAATTCTCACTTGCATGTGCTTCTCACATTTGGAGTTATTTTGGGAAAAGTCAGAATTCGTTCGCGGATTGGGATAAAATCTTGGTCGTTTATTCGATGTAAAGATTTTGAGTTTAGTCAAATCGGGATTTAAAATTTTTATTCGTGGGTTAGCATAGGTGTCCAAATTTTGGGAAAACACTGGTTGATCTAGGGGAAGGTATGATTTATGACATGCATAAAATATTTTTATTTGCTTTGCAATCGTTATGTGAATTTTAATTGGTATTAGTTGGTCTCGCAGTGGTATTTTGTCGATCTCACATTTACTTACAAAATTATTTTCTGCATAAAATCGTGGTTGTTCCCGAATTATTTGCTGTTTACTTATTTGGATCTGAGCATACATTGATTCCCCCTCCTTGCTATCTACAGATGGACAACCTCCCCAACCAGCGTGGCACAGACATGGGTGGCATTGTGGAAGAACTACGGATGATAAGTTTCACTTTGGGGTACAGCCATGCCCCAGAGTACACTGCAGTGGAGCCCATGGAGGGTGAGCTACCACACCGGGTTCGCTTGGAGTTACCTGGCGAGATGTACCTCCTGCCTGCTATGGAAGTCGAGGTTGGTGGGCGCACTTTTAGTCACGCCTGCCAGGAGGCCGCTTTCCACCTAATTGGAGAACTACAATGGAAGCACCACGCTACTCTCCGCACCACCGCCTACCGCTACCTCCCCTGCTGGGTGCACTACTAGACCTACAGTGCGTTTCAGCTGGCAGACAATGAGAACGACACAACCATCGTCCACATGAGGCGGGCGATGTTGGCCATGGACTACATGCACGCCAACTGGGTGCGTGCTGCTCACGATCGGGAGGACGCCAACAGGATGACCATCATGGGACTCTAGAACCAGATCGACCGCCTGAAGAAGGAGGTCGCGAAACTCAAGGGACAGCCGCCACCCGGTGGAGCTAGGATCTGGCTGACTCCGAGGAAGAGGACCCTTCCTCCTGTGCGTGTTCAGTTGGCCCCCAGGAACGGGCCACACGCACCACCACCGCCACCAGCTCCAACACCAGCTCCAGCGCCAGCTCCAGCCCCAGTGCCAGCACAGACGGGTGGATGGATCAGCGCATCGTCAGGTGACGATGGCTCTCAGGGAGACACCAGCATCCACGGGGGCTTCACCTCCACTGACGACAGTAGCTCCTTTAGCTGGTCCCACACCCGCAGCAAGGCCAGTTCTTCGGCCCATGGAAGTGTGGACTACGTGGGAGGATCCAAGAGCCGCACCGATGACGAGGTGGGCGACGAGCAGGAGCCGAAGTACAACTCTGATGATCATCGAAGCCACTCGGAGCATTAGATGCGCCACCCTTAGTTTTGTCATTTTTCTTAGTTTGATTTCCTGTTTAGTTGTAATGTTAGGAATGTTTGTTTTGTTTGGGGTTAGTGGTGGCATACCGTCTGTTGTGGTATGTCTGCCGTAATTAGGAGTTGCACTGATTTTCCCTATGTTTCTCAACCAAAAAGTTCAGTTAATTTAATTCATCCACTTAATGCTCACTCCTGTTTCTGAGCCACCTGTTTTCCTCCTTGCCTTCATCTACTCTCCCCTTCAAATGGTGAACACAAGGAGCGGTGCCCGTGCTGTCAGCGACGCCAGCGCTACTAACCAGCGAGAAGGAGCACCTCAGAATCAGGGAGCACCCAACCACGTGCCACCACCGCTTCCAGAGAACCCGACCTTGGCACAGGTTCTGGCCAACCAGAACCAGATGTTGGCCATGATGATGCAACAAATGCAGCAGAACAACCTGCAGTAGCAACACCAGCAACCACACAACCCGGCCATTGCCCCTCAGTCCAAACTGCCTGAGTTCCTGAGGGTCAGGCCGCCAACTTTCTCCAGCACCCCCAACCCCATTGATGCCAACGACTGGCTGTTGGCAATTGAGAAGAAGCTCAACCTCCTCCAGTGCACCGACCAAGAGAAGGTCGCTTTCGCTACTCGCCAACTCCAAGGTCCCGCATCAGCTTGGTGGGACAACTTCCTGGTGACCCGCATCGCTACCGCGGAAGTCACTTGGGCAGAATTCTGCTACAATTTCCAGAAGTCTCAGATTCCGGCAGGAATTGTGGCACAGAAGAAAAGGGAGTTCAAGGACTTGGTCCAAGGGAACAAGACGGTCATAGAATACCTCCATGAGTTCAACTGCTTGGCGCGCTACGCGCCTTAGGATGTCTGCTTCGACGCGGAGAGACAAGAGAGGTTCTTGGACGGATTGAACGACGAGCTGACTAATCAGCTCCTCTCAAGCGATTACCCAGACTTCGAGAAGCTAGTGGATAAAGCTATCCGCTAGGAAAGCCAGCACAACAAGGTGGACCGCAAGAGGAAGGCTGCTCAGTTCCAGACTCACCAAGGACAGCATCAGAGGCCGTGGATGATGTTGGGCTAGCAAGGTGGACCGGCCACCATGATTGTCTGCCAACAACGCCCGTTCCACCCGGGGCACTTTGGAAGCAGTAGCAACAGCAGACAGTACAACCGTCAGTCCGCTCCACGCCCACCAATGGCGCCAGTACAGCAGGGTCAGCCATGGAAAGACAACGGGGGCAAGAACTACGTCTCACCTGCAATGAACCGGGTCACTTCGCCGACAAATATCCAAAGCCGAGGCGGATGGAACCTAGGCCTACAGCTCCCCAGCACCCCAACGCCAATCAGCAGGTGATAAAGGGGCGCGTCAACCAAGTCTCCGTGGAAGAGGCGTAGACTGCACCGGAGGTGATATTGGGTATGTTTCTTGTGAACTCAATACCGGCAACCGTACTTTTTGATTCTAGTGCAACACATTCTTTTATATCCAAGAAATTTGTGGGGACACATGGGATAAAAGTAGTGGAACTTAAAATCCCCATGAGGGTTGATACACCTGGGAACCGCATGATAACCGCCCACTATAGCCCTTCAGTGAGCCTAGAAATCCAAGGATCACCTTTTCTAGCCAATCTTATCCTCTTGGAATCCAAAGACCTAGATGTCATCCTAGGGATGGATTGGTTGACCCGACGCAAAGGGGTGATCGACTGTGTGGACCGCACCGTAATAGTGACCAGTTCGGAAGGAAAGGTGTGTCAATGTTTTACACCGGCAATATGATTATGGGGCTACTCGGCGAGGGGAAATCCGATGGACTGCAAAGGAACACAAAGAAATTTTATACTGGTTCAGGCCCTCGCTAAGAGGTAATACCCTACGTCTAGTTGTGATGGTATTCCTTTGAGGATGTATGTGGATCAATGATCTCGTGTGTTGTTCTCTACCCTCAAGGGGCGCCCTGCCTCCCCTTATATACTGGGGGGTAGGGGTATGTTGATGTTTTACACCGGCAATATGAATATGGGGCTACTCAGCGGATGGAAACTCGGTGGATTGCAAAGGAACACGGGGAGATTTATACTGGTTCAGGCCCTCAATGTGAGGTAATACCCTACGTCTAGTTTGGGGTGTATTCCTTTGAGGAATTATTGTGGTGATTCTGATGAACCGTGTCAAACTGCCCTCATAGGGCGCCCTGCCTCCCCTTATATACTGGGGGACAGGGTTACAAGGTAGGAGTCCCAACCGGATTACAACCAAGGGATTTTCTTCTTAGAGATATAACGCACCCAACTAGGACTGTGTTTTCCTTATCGTACAAGGCAAAGTCTGCTAGGGATTACTATATCTCTAATTACAAGGCCAGGCCCATCCTCTATCCGAGTGGCCCATATGCTTGTCATGAGGTACCCGAGGCCCATGGCACCCACAGTAGCCCTTGAGACCTTCATAGTTGAGTCACAGCTGATTCCGAATACTCATCCTCCACGGTGAAGATTGCCCGAGTGCATTGCTCCCGAGTACTCTTTGTCCGAGTGCGTCTTCTTCCCGAGTCCTGCTTCATGTCAGCTGGCTGCGAGGCTATGAAGGGCTTCATGTAGATGTATGAATGGTGTGTGCCGAATAGGCGCACCTATTAGGTGTAGCCCCTGACTTTGTGCTTAGTTGTGAAGACAATTAAACATAAAGTCAAAGATCTTTAACCTAGAAGTCTTTCCCGGGTAGTATACTACTGGTATATGAGACTCTTCGGTATCATGTCAACCGGAATAAACTTTATAGTCTTGCCGAGTAGGGAACTACTCGTATGTAGGACTCTTCGACTTCATGTCAGTCGGAATGTGTGTTTATAGTCTTGCCAAGTAGGATGCTACTCGTATATGGGACTCTTCAGCATCATGTCAGCTGGAAAGGGGGTTTATAGTCTTTCCCGAGTGGCGTCCCACCCAGAGGTTAGACTCCTCCGCGTCATGTCAGCAGGAATATGTTTATAGTCTCTCCCGAGTGGTGCACTACTCGAAAGTTAGACTCTTCAACGTCATGTTGGCTGGAATAATGTTGCTCATGGCAACTGTTGGCCAAGCATGTAGGCCGAGTACTACTTTTATGAAAATAAGTTCATGGCGTGGTCAGGTGTACTCGAGAAAGATACCAGCATCCCTAATTTTAATGAAGACCAGCTTGTGATCCTTGTAAGGATATATTCTCGAGACCTGGTGGATAAAACAGATACCCAAACATATATGTTTAGTAATAAGGCTCTCATGAAGCATATCTGTTTACCTCATCAGCTCCTGTTAGTAGCACCAGCGCTATAATTTCAACTCAGCCTGCGGGCGGCCCACATGGAGCATGCTACTGTAGGAACTCATATCTTGGTGGCTTGCTACCGAATAAGCCGGCCTAAACCGACCCACCTAGCGTAGGCTCTATAAATTTAGTATTCCTCGCATGTCAGGATGAGTTTTTCGGCGTCGGTAGTCGCAATCAGCCAGAAGAATCCTTGCCCGCAAGCCTTTCCGACTTATGTTCTAGATGCTGCATGGTTGCCATAGATGCCCGAGTGGGTATATCACAGGATCTGCTTGCCCTCCTCAGGTGTGACGCAGTGCATGAGAACTCCGGATGCGCTTCAACAATGTAAGTCTTCTCTGACTTCAGGAAAGCCGAGCAGGGTACCCGAACCTTGCATTAGCATAGGATTCGGCTAGTGACCCTCATGGGGCATACCCTACCCAACAGAGTTATAGCCAAGCGAGGTACCCAAACCTTGCATTAGCATAAGATTCGGCTGGCGACCCTCATGGGGTGTACCTAACCTGACAGAGTTGTGACCAAATAAGGTACCCGAACCTAGTATTAGCATAGGATTCGGCTGGCGACCCTCATGGGGCGTACCCTACTTAGCTGAGTAGTACACGAGCCTATCTCCTACGCTCGAGGGCTGGACTAGGTGTAGCCCCCGACTTTGTGCAAGTACTCGGTCAATAGCCCTCATGGAGCATTCCGAGCATATCTTGGCAGACTAGTCCAGCCCCTGAGCGTAGGAGATAGGCTCGTAGCCCTGAGTTCCTGTCACGCGTATCCGGAGCTGGCCCTGCACTATAAAGATATCGGATGAGTAGCATCTGATGATGAAAATAATCACCCGAATAAAATGTATTTTACAATATATGTAAATACGTGTTCTTCCTCTTATTGATATTAATTTCCCCGAGTAGTTGACCCCTTACGTTTAAACACTCTGCCCAACTAGTCATAGCCCCCTAGCGTCGGGAGTTGGCTCATGGCTCTTTCCCAGACACGCGTTTTGGGTGACTTGAGTTCGTCTTTCATGGAGCAAAGTTTCACGGATCAGGATTTTTGCTATACAAGTACTTTTGCAATCATTTAAGAGCAAAAACAGAAAAAATATGCAGCTTGTACACCTAGTAGGTGTACACCTAATAGGTGTAAGCGGTTGTGGCATTGGCGAGGCCAAGTGAAGAAATATTTATCAGAAAGCAACTTAGCTGTTCGGTATTTGGGAGTGGGGATGCCATCCTCGCGTTTGGGCTTTTGAGCCCCCGAGCACGTCACTTGTTGTTTTGATAATCTCCTGTTGTTGAAGGTCAAAGACAGTTGTGACCGACTACCACAATGAACCCGTTCGACTTGCGTTTGCGGTTCCCACCTTAGTCTGGGCCGCATCATCGGTGTCCTTCCGCTTCTTCTGTCAGGGTGCCTTTTTGTCATCGAGGGCCTCAGCAACAGCGTCGGCCGAGTCGGCGTACTTGTTCGTCATATCGAATAAAGCCTTGACAGAGTTGGGAGACTTCCGAGTGAATTTAGCGATGAACGGGGTGTCTTTGACTCCTTTTCGAAAGGTGGCGATGACAACCTCATCCTTGATCATTGGGATTGAATTCTTCTTCTCAGAGAACCTCTTGATGAAGTCACGAAGAGACTCGTTCTTCCTTTGATACAACTGATACAGGTCGTGTTCGGAAGATGGCCTTTCGTATGTTCCCTGGAAGTTGGCGATGAAGCTTTCCCGGAGTTCTCCCCAGGAGCCGATTGACCTCTTTGGGAGTCCTGTTAGCCATGTCCTCGCTGAGTATCTAGAGCGACTGAGAGGTAGTTAGCCATGACCTTGTGATCTCCTCCAACTGCTCGGATTGCCAGAGTGTAGACTGTGAGCTAGGACTCGGGGTTGGTCTCCCCGTCGTATTTTTCGATCCCAATGGGTTTGAAGCCTATTGGCCAGTCGACCTGTTGAAGCTCGTGGGTGAAGGCCGGTACTCCTTCATCTTCATGAGGACTCTGACTCCGCCCACGACGGCGAAACCGCTCGTGGTGGAGGCCGAAGCGCTCGTTCTCGTCTTCCAGTCGGCATTGCTCGTCTTTCTCTCGTTCGCAGCGCTGAGCGTTGATGTCCTGCCGAAGGTCACGCCGTAGTCAGCCTCGAAGATCCTGGTCGTCCCGACCATTGCTTTGATGCCGCCGGTTGTTGTTGGGGTTGCCGAGTGACGTTTGGCGTGACTCCGTGTGCAGCCGACAAGAGCTAGCCACTCGGCATCGCTTCGAGGTGGATGAGACTGCCATTGGGGAAGCCGACCTGTTGGTCGGTATGAGTATATCGCCCGACTGTTGGTGCTGTTGACATGCAGCAGCGGTGATCATGGCTTTGATTCTTGCGATAGTCGGGGTGCCTGGTGATCAGGCCCGAACTGGAGTGTATCTAGTAGAGTTGCAGCGGCCACGATGTTCTGTTGAGGCGTAACGAAGACGTTGTGGTCGCCGACTCGGGTTTGGAGGATTTGTTGCTAAGCAGTCTGCCCAACCCCGCGTAGGTCGTCGTTGTAGGCGTGCAGACGTCTTGCTTCTTCCTCTTGTTGTTCTCGCAGCCGGCGGGCCTCCCCCTCTTGCTGCTCGCGTAGTTGGTGTGATTCCTAAGTAGGAGTAGAGCCTTTGGATGGCTTGAAGATTTCTCGTGGCGGATAGAAGCTTGCCGAACTGCTGTCCGACTTAGAGTCGGAATCCGACTGAGAGTCGGAATCCGACTGCGAGTCGAAGTCGGAATAATTGATGGGGGTGAATATAACCCCGACCTCCCTAGATCCGATCTCGAGCGGCTCTAGGCCGTATCCGAGTCGAACACCAGGGGATCGTGTTTGCCGCGTCAAATGTTGTTTGAAGATATCCGCGGCGTTGCCGAGTCCGTACAGGAGATTGACGATCTCTTCCCTTCTTAGCTCGATCTTGGCCGGCTCAAGGCCGAGTCCGAGTCGAACAGCGAAGGAAAGAGTTGTCCCGAGACCCAGACAAGATGAAGATTGCTGCAGCAAGTCGACGAGGGTTGCTGCAGCGTCGTGTGGGCCGACTGGCGCGGAGTCGGCCGGTTCCCTGGCAGATCGAATCGAGTCCGAGTCAGCCAAGGTGATGTTGCCGAATTTGTCGGCGATGAAGTCGAGGATGCCGAATGTGATCGTATCTCCGGGGGAGAACTTGCTACCGTCGACTCCGGTTGTTGGATCCATCGAGCTTGTTGATGTTGATCTCGCCGAAGCCCCTACCTGGCGCGCCAACTGTCAATGTTTTACACCGGTAATATGAATATGGGGCTACTCGGCGGATGGAAACTCGGTGGATTGCAAAGGAACATGGGAAGATTTATACTGGTTCAGGCCCTCAATGTGAGGTAATACCCTACGTCCATTTTGGGGTGTATTCCTTTGAGGAATTATGGTGGTGATTCTGATGAACCGTGTCAACCTGCCCTCATAGGGCGCCCTGCCTCCCCTTATATACTGGGGGACAGGGTTACAAGGTAGGAGTCCTAACCGGATTATGGCCAAGGGATTTCCTTCTTAGAGATATAACGCACACAACTAGGACTGTGTTTTCCTTATCGTACAAGGCAAAGTCTGCTAGGGATTACTATATCTCTAATTACAAGGCCAGGCCTATCCTCTATCCGAGTGGCCCATATGCTTGTCATAAGGTACCTGGGGCCCATGGCACCCACAGGGTATAAGATAGGAATCCCAGCCGGATATGGCCAAGGGATTTCCTTCTTAGAGATACATCTTACCCGGCTAAGATTGTATATTCCTTTTTATACAAGGCAAAATCTACCGGGTGCTACTATATCTCTAACTACAAGACTTGGCCCATCCTCTATCCGAGTGGCCCATATGCTTGTGATGAGGTACCCGGGGCCCATGGCCTCCACAGTAGCCCCTGAGACCTTCATAGTTGAGTCATAGCTGATGCCGAGTACTCGTCCTCCACGGTGAAGATCGCCCGAGTGCATTGTTCCCGAGTACTCTTTGTCCGAATGCTTCTTCTTCCCGAGTCCTGCTTCATGTCAACTGGCAGCGAGGCTATGAAGGGTTTCATGTAGATGTATGAATAGTGTGCACCGAATAGGCGCACCTATTAGGTGTAACCCCTGACTTTGTGCTTAATTGTGAAGACAATTAAACATAAAGTCAAAGATCTTTAACCTTGTAGTCTTTCCCGAGTAGATTACTACCGGTATATGAGACTCTTCGGTATCATGTCAACCGGAATATGATTTATAGTCTTGCCGAGTAGCATGCCACTCGTATATAGGACTCTTCAGCTTCATGTCAGCCGGAATAGGGGTTTATAGTCTTTCCCGGGTGGCGTCCCACTCGGGAGTTAGACTCCTCAACGTCATGTCAGCTGGAAAAAATATTTATAGTCTCTCCCGAGTAGTATACTACTCGGAAGTTAGACTCTTCAGCATCATATCTGCTGGAATAATGTTGCTCATGGCAACTGGTGGCCAAGCATGTAGGCCGAGTACCACTTTATGAAAATAAATCCATTGCATGGTCAGGTGTACTCGAGAAAGATACCTGCATCCCCAATTTAAATGAAGACCAGCTTGTGATCCTTATAAGGATATGTCCTCGATACCTGGTGGATAAGACAGATACCCAAACACATATGTTTAGCAATTAGGCCTTCATAAAGCGTATCTGTTTACCTCATCGGTTCCTGTTGGTAGCATCAGCATTGCGATTTTAACTCAGCCTGCCAGCGGCCCATATTGAGCGTGCTACTGTAGGAACTCATATCTTCAGTGGCCCAGCATCAACTATGTAGGCCCAAGCCCATTTAGTCAGCACAGGCTCTATAAAGGCTGAGGGACTCTCGATCTTACAAATCCCAATTTTTGTGACTCTCTGCGAGTGCTACTTGGGCGTAGAACCCCACCTCAACTTCTTTAGGCATCTATTCCACATAAAGCCCCAACCCTCCAAGAACAAGGTTCAGGTGATTGGGGAGGCTGGCCTTCAGTTAAGAAGTGAGATGAAAAAGGTATATATCAGTCTTCCCTTGAAGTCTTCCTTGAAAGGCTGACACAAGGAGTGGTTTTATTGTTCCGATCTGGTGCCCTCCTTGCCTGCATTCACTGGGAAGCCCTCAACGATTTCGCCAAATTGGTCATCGGACCCAACCTTCGAAGAGATGGGCCAGGTGCATCAGTTGCTGGCTAGATTGGTGAAGTTCAAGGAAGCTGGCCTGACTGGCCCTTGGGTGGCCAAGCGTTTCTTGACCCTACGCGTTCAGCCGCTGAAGTTGAGAAGCGAATTCTGCTGGGACTATCAAGGGAAGGATGACCCCGACCGAGAAAGCCGAGTGGTGATCAGTCAGCAAGAAGTGGCCGAGATCTTGTTCACCTATTTCTCCAATGGGGTGATCGAGACCGAGGACGCGGAGCACTGCATCGCAGCTTATAACCGGAACCGGCCCCGTCCCGAGGTAACATCTGCTTCTCTTCTGTAATGAATGCTCGTAGACATGTATCCATGATTATCCAGCATTGTGTGATGTATATTATGGAATCGTCTGCAATGGTGCAAGGAGTTTGATGATGACTCCCATCCGTTGTCGGCCATGAAATCGAAGAAAAGGCCAAGAAGGCCTTCGGCCACCCAGCCCGACTCCGAGAAAGCGGGGAAGAAACCCATTGCAGATCGAGGCAAGGGGAAGGTTGTGAAGTCGAGCACCGCCGCCGGGAGTCTGAAGATAAAGGACACTGCCGGTGCGGCGCCCAGGCCATCGAGTCCTAGCCAGGACCCACGCTGTTGAGCCCCACGTCGTTGAGCCCAACGAGAGTGCCGCCAAGTACGAAGTCGACTGCAGCGCCGCCAAGTACCCGAGCGCCCCAGCCGGTCACACCGCGGACGGGGCCAACCAGGGCTAAAGTGCTGCCGCCAACTGCCGCGCCTTCTGGCCCGACAACCAGCAGCCCTCCAGTACCAGCCTCTGGATCTCCCGGACAGAATCTCAAGTTTTCCAAGAGGTGGGTGGTTCTGGGTCCTCTGAGAATCATGTTTATGATTATATCATCTTGATGTTGGATTCGTTGCGCAGGAGGCAGGTCGATATTGACCTCAACAGGGCCATGCCGGCCACTCCCGCTGCCGATCCTGCCCCAGCCAAGTCGGCGCCAGTGAGCACACCTACTGAGCCGGCAGCGTTCCCAGTTGCAGAAACTGGGACAGCCCCGACTGTAGGGCCGCCAACACCGGTTGACCAGGGGATGGTTGCCAGAGCCGCTGCCCCAGCTTCTGAGCCAGCGCCTGTCGTCGAAGCCGTCGCGGCAGCACCTGAGCCAGTGCCGGTTGTTGACGCCGTGGCTGTAGCCCCTGAGTCGACCCCCGAGGCCCCGGAGGCCACCGAGTCGGGGGGCCAGGAGTCCGTCGCCGTCCTGGTCGTTGTCGTCGTCGTCGTCATCACTGTCTCCTCCATCGGATAAGCTGGACCTCCCTAGGCTCGAAGCTCCTTCTCGCGAGTTCCCGCGGACGTTCCATTGGATGGTGCCTGACGGAACCACGAAGAGTTATAGGCATGACAAGGCTGCAACGGTAAGGGAGCGTGAAAGCTTGCTGCGCGCCACACTCGCCGCGTCCCAGGGGATCCAGGCACGACCTTCGTTGTATTCGTGGTCTTGGTTTTCTTGCTCGTATGAGTTATCTGACGACTGACTCTGTTTTGCTCTGTTTTTCCCCAAGTAGAAGCTCGTTGATCGCTCGGAGATGATGAGCGAAGTCTTGATGCGGGTCATCCCCCAGCTCCAAGAGTTAGACCAACTCCAGGCTTTGAAGGCCGAGGTAGAAGGGCGCTGCCAGGAGAGGGAGTCTTGGCTGAGGGACTCCGTTGCTCAGCTCAGGGCCGAGAATTGGGATAAAGCCAGTAAGATTAGAGGTGAGCCTCCAAGATGTATCTCTCTGACCAGATCCATAGTATATTTCTTCAGCTGCGTTGTTCCCGACTGCCCGGTAGTACCTTGACTGCAATGTCGAGTCCTTGACTAATCTGTCTTGCAGCCCTCGAAGCCAAGTTGAAGGGCCAAGCAGAGAGGGAAATCCAGTTGAAGGAGGCCGAGAAAGCCAGGGCCGAGCTTGAAAAAGACAAGGCCGACCTGACAAAGGCCAAGACCGAGCTTGAGCAGGAGAGGGCCGAGTTGAAAGAGGCCAACGACAAGCTCGGTAAGGAAAAAGTCGAACTGGAGAGGACCATAGTCAGGTGGGAGGCCGACTACGATAGTAAGTCTCCCTTTTGACACTGATCTTAACCAATCCATTGATTATCCCCTCTGCAGCCTTACCTGACAAGTTTACTTGTCGGTGAACCCAGGTAGTTGCTAGAGCCAACTCCCGGGCCCAAGTCCGGCTTACGAGGAGATAAAGGTGGTCAAGGAGTCATGGCAGACTCTCCTCGGATCTGTGAGAGGGCTCCTTGACATCGTGGATCCTCGCCCCGTGGGAACCAGCTGCAGCTCAATCGCCCATGTGGAGGCGTGCCTGGAGGATGCACCGAGTGCCCTGAAAAGGTACTCGGATGATGTCACGCCCAGAAATTCACTAGAATTTCTAAAGCTAATTTGTGCAATAAATCCTCGTCTAGGAATCAGCCGAGGTACACAAATTGACAATTTGATAAACATAACCAAAATGAAATAACTATAAATACTTACAACAGAGGCACTTAGTCCTCACACCGAAGAAAACAGCAGCGGAACAGTGTTAACGCCAAAATTTGGTGCGGATCTTTATTGGATTCGATTAAGGGAAAATCACGGTTAACTGGCGGGAATTAAATCCAGAAGAAGCCAAGTTCAAGAGGGAATCGTGAAGACCACAGCATGGCGGTTAATATTTTATCTATAAATTAGGCAGGGATTATAATTTTTAGGGAACCTGATCTCGTATCCGATCAGGGCTTGTTAATTTTCCTTTTATAGCTAGGAAATTCCTGTTTCGTATCCGATCAGGACTGTATCAACTCGGGGTATAAATACGTATGCCCGGGGACCGTGTATTTGATAAAACAGATCAATACAAACTTTGGTGCATCGCCACCCTATTTAACGGGTTCTTGCTTCTCGAGCCGGGCTGCATCGGTTAAGTTCGACCTCCTGCAAGAGGGTAAGTCTCGTTACCCCGACTACCGTACCGACTAGGACTTCCTCGGTTAGGTCCGATATTCTAGTCGGCCTGCGGTAGTCAGCTTACCACGATATATCTGTTCTGTCTACGGCTGCATCAGTTAGGTTTGATCTCATATGCCGAGTAGATATATCACATCATGTGTGCATAGGCTTTTCGGCTTACTGGGTGTAATTTATCATCAGTTTGTGCTGCATCGGTTAGGTCCGACCTACTAAACTGCGTGATAAATTATTCTTGCTAGGCTGATCGGTTTTATGCAAGCGTTTTATCGGGATGTATAGCCGATAAGTTATCATATTTTACATCACGATTGCATTAGATCTATCGGCCCATCGAGGTTCTATTATCATCGTCAGTCTGTGCTGCAACGGTTAGGTCCGATCTATTAGACTGGTGATAATAATTCTATCCTTAATGAGCCGATGGATGTTTATGTGATGTTCTATCGGAGTGCTTAGCCGATAGGTTATCTTTTGTTAATCAAGGCCGATTACATTGTTTAACATGTTTTGGCACGCTACACCGTTATCGGCTTTCCGGCCGATACACATCATATCAGTAATCGGCTAGTTTATTTGTTTATATTGTTATTGGTTAGCCACATGGTTTATTGTCTATCTAAGCCACCATCGGCCTCCAGTTGATGTATAAGTGCTTCGTCTATATCGGCCATCGGCCGATGGAGCGAGTCCAATTCGGCTTCCAGCCAATTGGCTCAATGATCTAATATTTTCTATCTCCTTGTTAATTGCAGGGTCAAATTGACTGGCATGCCTACGAACCTCAAGATTTAGGACCTGCACTGGAGTTAAGCAAATCTCCCAGGCCTTGGTGTGTCTCTAGGCACCGAACCAGATCATCGGCTCGTTCCCTACGCTGCCGGTGATTTTCGGCGTCAACAAACAGCAACTAGCGTAGCTTCAGCACCAAGCCACAGGCAGCTCAACTGGGGTATAAGCCAAACACCAAACTTCTCCTCCTCGCAAAGCTTCACTCCAAAGATTGCAATAATGCAAGATTGAGTACCACCCACCGTACTCAACAAGCCACACTAGGAAATGCAATGTAATGCAACAAGATACCAAAGGAAAGGCATAATATGGCTCATTTGCATAAAATAGCATTTAAAACATTTGCATTTAAAATCATTAAAAACCGTATAGTTTAATTAATATTAACATTAAATCCATCTCTGAACAACGCTCCAACGCAGTTTAGGCCCAAACCATGACTTCTCCAAACAGGAGCTATCAATATTCCATCATTTATTTCCATTAATGAGTAGTGTGGGACTAATCATAGAAAACATTGCTAGGCCGCTCATTAACCGCGAGCACGGCTATTTGAACAGTTTTACTCTGGCCAGAGGTGTACCAATTTACCCACAAGGCACAACTCCACAACACATCACTGTGCGCCTTAATACCACCACGGTACCTCGGAAAGGAATTGTGATAGGACCCTCCATGTAATCCGCACAACAATGAAGCCACCTGCTGGACCACCAGTCTCCGGTAGGATTGATCAGATACCTCGGCTGGGAGACGGCCCAACGCCCAAGACATGGACTTATTGATGCAGCCATGGTGGTCTTATTGACATAGCCACAACACACCATGGTGGACCCTGGTTGAACGTACTACACTTTGGTTCCACCATTACCCATACTAGCTTGTGGTTAGCATGAGTATTGCTTTGCAACAAGTAGTCCGTGAATCAGTCCTTAACTGTCATGAGTACCGCTAGCAACATTCCAACCCGGTACTCACAACCCACCATCAATCAAGTTTTAGTTATCGCATTTTAATTAATCAACCACGACTCACGGTCATGAAATTATAGCCATTGTCCATTAATCATTAATAAGTGATTCATTAACTTTCCCCACATAAAGTGTCACTATAGTTTCTAGGCATGGCTAAGCAAATCCTAAATAATCTAGCTAGACCATTAAATAGTCATCCAGCTAGTCAGTATTATTCACCCAAGGTATCAAGGTATAGATAGCAATAACAAAATGGCCATAAATATCAAGGAATATTGGCTATTAAATAATTACCCGTAATAATGTCATTCTAAAGCATTTCATGCAATAACTTTAAAATAAAATAGCTTTCGCAAATGGGATCAACATGCTCAAGGAGATTGTCGTGTGACTTGCCTTGCAATCGCAAAAGTCTTCAATCGCTTTTCCGAACTCTTCCGCAGACTTCGCAATCTTCCGAATCGATGATTATACGCGACTACATGCAAAACGATAATAAATCCTAAGAAACTCCAAATAAACAGTACATAAAAAATACATAAACAAGTAGATTGTGATTTTAGATGAATTTAGGAAGAAGAACAGGTCGAATTGGAGTTCGGACGGAAAGGATACGGCTTTTGGAAGAACGGGTCGAATCGGAGTCTCGGTGTATCTCAATACCCAAAACATAAGAGGCTTCACCAAGATCTTTCATGTCGAACTTAGAGGACAAAAATGTCTTAGTCTCATGCAACAAATGCTTATCGCTGCTTGCTAATAGAATATCGTCCGCATAGAGCACTAGGATCATAAACTTACCACCCTTATACTTCATATAAACACAATTATCCACTTCATTCTCCTTAAATCCGAAGTGCTTAATTATATCATTGAATTTAAGGTACCATTGTCTAGATGATTGCTTAAGAACATAAATGGATTTCTTTAGCCTGCATCCCATATGCTCCTTGCCTTTCATGACAAAACCTTCCGGTTGTGCCATGAAAACTTGCTCATGCAAGTCACCATTAAGAAATACAGTCTTGACATCCATCTGATGTAACTCTAAATCATAATGAGCTACCAGTGCCATGACAACTCTAAATGAGTCCTTCTTAGAGACCGGGGAAAAGGTTTTATTATAGTCTATTCCCTCTCTCTGTGAAAAACCCTTGGCTACGAGTCTCGCCTTGAATCGTTCGACGTTTCCCTTGGAGTCGTACTTAGTTTTGTAGACCCACTTACAGCCTACTGTTTTAACTCCTTCGGGAATTTCTACTAAATCCCAGACATCGTTAGCACCCATAGATTTTAGTTCATCTTTCATGGCGTCAAGCCACTTGGATGAATTATCACTAATGATGGTTTCCTTAAATGAAGTGAGATCATCTGCTTTCCCAATGTCTTCTCCAATAAAAATCTCATAATCACTAGGAATGGCAGATCTCCTCTCCCGTTGTGATCTTCTTAGTTGTTCATCCGGAACTCCAGCAGGCCGAGGAATTTGCACATCAATGTGTACATCATTTTGTGCTACAGGTTCATTAGTACCCTCAACTATAGATGGATCCACAGAAGAGGATGCCTGTGGCACTTGCTGAGACACAGGCAGATTTTCCTATTGATAACCGGCATGGTGACACGGATTTCCTCAAGGTCCAATTGTCTGTCTTGTGAGCTCCCACAGATTTGATCATTCTCTAAGAAGACGGCGTGTCTTGTTTCTATGAATTTATTGACAAGAACTGGGCAATAAAACCAATACCCCTTAGATCTTTCTAGGTACCCAATGAAGTGATAGCTCACAGTCTTAGGGTCTAATTTCTTTAGATGTGGATTAAAAGGTCTAGCTTCAGCAGTGCATCCCCATACTCTTAAATAATTTATACTCGGCTTTCTACCAGTCCATAATTCATAAGGTGTCTTAGGTACAGACTTAGTAGGCACCCGATTTAGTATATGAGCGGTTGTCTTTAGTGCCTCCATCCACAATTTCACAGACAGGCTAGAGTGACTAAGCATGCTACGCACCATGTCCATTAGTGTGCGATTGCGACGCTCAGCAACTCCATTCTGTTGTGGTTCACCGGGCATAGAATATTGGGCAACTATGCCATTTTCTTGTAGGAATTTGGCAAATGGCCCCGGAATTTGCCCGTATGGAGCACTTTTCCCATAATATTCTCCTTCTCGGTCTAAACGCACTGCTTTAATTTTAACATTATGCTGATTTTCTACCTCAGCCTTAAAAATCTTGAACTTATCTAGTGCTTCAGACCGGTCATGATGGCAACGGGGTGCCCGATCTTTCGTTATGTAAAGATAACTATCGATTTGGTGGAGAATCGACACACACGATTCGGCTTCTGATCACCAAAATGTCCCATCAATCCACCTCCATGTGCTTCCTGCAAAAACAAAAGACGAACAGAGCTTGCAGGAACACATAATTTGTTAGCTCGATATAACAATCTGTCATTCAACACATATTTATTCCAAGTTCTTTCCGCTCGACAGTGATCATAAGCTTCTTTAAAATCCAAATCAGTAGCATATAATTCTTTTATGGTCTCCAATCCAAAAATTTTATGATCAAGTTGAGATAACATAGTATAGCGCCTAGATAAAGCATCAGCAATCACATTATCTTTGCCTTTCTTATGCTTAATGATATATGGAAACGACTCAATAAATTCTACCAATTTAGCATGTCGTTTATTCAATTTAGCTTGACTTTGAATATGTTTCAAAGACTCATGATCAGAATGTATGATAAATTCCTTTGGCCATAGATAATGTTGCCAAGTCTCTAATGTTCGAACCAAAGCATATAGTTCTTTATCATAAGTTGAATAGTTCAAACTAGGTCCTGACAACTTCTCACTAAAATATGCAATTGGCTTACCTTCCTGAATAAGCACACCTCCAATCCCAATCCCACTTGCATCACATTCAAGCTCAAAAACCTTACCAAAGTCAGGGAGTTGGAGTAGTGGTGCATGAGTCAACTTCTCTTTAAGCAAATTGAAGGTGTCTTCATGTGCTTGTCCCCATCGAAAAGGAACGCCTTTCTTTGTGAGCTCATTCATGGGTGCGGCAATGGTGCTGAAATCTCTCACAAAGCGACGGTAGAATCCAGCTAACCCAAGAAAGCTCCGCACCTGTGTGACCGATGTAGGCGTTGGCCAACTCTTGATCACTTCTATCTTGGTCTCATCAACTTCAATTCCCTGTGGAGTCACAACATAACCAAGAAAAGAAACTCGTTCCGTACAAAAAGTGCACTTCGCGAGGTTACCAAACAAACGTGCATCTCTCAAAGCATTAAAAACAGCACGTAAATGTTCCTTATGTTCATCTAAAGACTTGCTGTAAATAAGTATATCATCAAAGTAAACCACCACAAATCTACCAATGAAAGTGCGTCAAACTTCATTCATGAGTCGCATAAACGTACTAGGAGCATTAGTCAAACCAAAGGCATCACTAACCACTCATACAAACCAAATTTAGTTTTAAACGCGGTCTTCCATTTATCACCCAATTTCATTCTAATTTGGTGGTACCCACTACGCAAGTCTACTTTAGAGAACACAACAGAGCCACTCAATTCATCAAGCATATCATCTAACCTAGGGATAGGATGACGATATCTAATACTTATGTTGTTAATGGCTCTACAATCCACACACATGCGCCATGATCCATCTTTCTTAGGCACCAAAATAACAGGAACAGCACAAGGGCTAAGACTCTCACGTACATACCCTTTTTCAAGCAAGTCTTGCACTTGACGTTGAATCTCCTTAGTCTCTTCGGGATTGGTCCTGTACGGCGCACGGTTTGGCAACGCAGCTCTCGGGATCAAATCAATTTGATGCTCAATTCCTCTCATAGGTGGCAGCCCCGGGGGTATCTCACTTGGAAATACATCAGCAAACTCCTGCAAAAGGTTAGTAATAGCAAGTGGCAAAGAAGGAGGCAAGTCCTCAAGTGTAAAGAAAGTTTCCTTGCAAACCAAAGCATAGCAAATAGATTCATTAACATTTAACTCAGAAATCTCAGATTTAGTAGCTAACATAGAAACTCCTTTCAACTTAAGTGTGTCTTTCCTAGCAGGTGGCTCTTTTTTCTCCTTTTTGGGTGGAAACACATCTTTAGCTACTTGCTGATTTTCAGACTTAGATTTTATTTCAGCATGTGCTATATCATCCTTCAAAATTTCAACAGGGATCATTGGTAGCAACTCAATCTTTTTGCTATTATGTGAGAAAGTGTACGTGTTAGTTCTACCATGGTGCAGCACATCTCTATCATATTCCCAAGGTCTACCCAAAAGCAAAGAACATGCTTGCATAGGTACGACATCAAAATTTGCACTATCATGGTAATTTCCAACAGAAAATTGCACTCTCACAACTTTACTCACCTTCAACTTACCACAAGAGTTGAACCATTGGATGGAGTAAGGCCGTGGATGTGGTTGTATAGGCAAACCTAGCTTGTCAACCAAATCTGAACTAGCAAGGTTGCTACAGCTTCCGCTATCAATGACAACACGGCATGCTCTATTGTGAACCACGAACCTTGATTGGAACAAATTGTGGTGCTGATTTTGCTCCGCCTTCTCCATTTGAGCACTTAGCACCCGTTGTTCTACAATGGTCAAGTACTTGCTTGAATCTTCTGCACCTATGTGCTCCACTTCCTGAACGCTCTCGTCTTCATCACCTGCATTGTTAGTGCCATGTGCTAATTCATCATCCACATCACTAGCACTAGTGTACTCACCATCATCTGTAGCAATGAGGACTCTCCGGTTCGGACAATCACGTTGCACATGCCCCATCCCTTTGCACTTGAAGCACTGGATATCTCTTGTTCACCCCGTGGAAGCAACCGATGATGCACTTTTTGCGGGTGCCTGCGAACAAACAGATTTACTCACCTCGGTAGCATGGGATGTTGGCACCGATGCCTCTGATCGTGCCCGATTGGTGGAGAGTGTAGCAGTCCGGCTAGTGGTGGAGGTACTTTTTCCGGACCCAAAGGGAGGCCTCGATGTAGACGTGCTTCCCCAATTGTTCCTTCTCAATGGCTGCCTTCCCTGCAATTCCTATTCATCTAATATAGCTAGATGGAACAATCGGTTAAGAGAATTGTATTTTTTATATTGAATAATGTCCTGAATGTCACGTCTCAACCCCCCATAAAATCGAGCCATCTTATCCTCCTCATCCTCCTCTACCTCACAACGCAACATTCCTATTTGTAGCTCCTGAAAGTAATCTTCTACAGATTTTTCTCCTTGGTCTAAGCGTTGCAACTTATTTCTCAAATCACGTTTGAAGAAAGGAGGAATAAACCTACCCCGCATTGCTCGCTTCAACCTTGCCCATGTGTCAGGTTCTAAGCCAGTTTTAACTAGTTCATTCCACCAGATAATAGCAAAGTCCTTGAACTCACTAGTTGCTTGCCTAACCCTATGAACTTCAGGAACTAAATGGGAATCAAATTTCTGCTCTAGGGTCATCTCCCAATCCAAATAAGCTTCAGGGTCATATTTTCCAGAAAATGAAGGCAAGGTAAATTTAACTTTAGCAAAAGGATCATCGTTACCTCGCCCTTGGTGGCGGTTACCTCCCATACCTCGCCGGTTCAATCGCAGCCGTTGTCATAGGCGCTCTTCATGAAGTGCATCACGTGCGTCGCTATTGTCGGCTTCCTCTTCTTCATTATCTCCGTCATCGTCAACAAGTGGTGGTGTTGGCTGACGGTTTGCTGCCAATTGCTCGACGCGGTTAGCGAGGGTGGTAATGCTCCCCACGATAGCCTGGAGGTCTTCCCGCATAGCATTCACGGCAGCTACATTCTCCTCAATCTTCTGATCCAGCTTAACAATCTCCTCTTTTGAAGCACAATCAGCGAAATCATTCATCTCACCTGCCATGGTTAGTAGAAAATAGGAAACAAACAGCAGAAAAGTATTATCTCTATCAACTACTACTATGCAAGGATAGTGGACACTCGCAAATGGAAGCACCTTACCGAGCTCTTACAAGGTTCTGAGACTAGCGAGCAAGGGATGGTACAACCGGTGGCTGGTTCATGATACCTTGAGGGCGTGATCCAGCGATTGCAAGGGTCGAGACCGTGTTGACCAGAAGTATACATGTGGAGCTTGGGAGGCCAAAAATGTTAGTGGCACACAATTCAATAACAGATAGTAATGCTGAAAAAATGTCCCAAGCACTTGTCCTAGTTGCTGGCCTAAACGCGTTCTAACCCAGATGTGCCAAACAAGGGAGACAAACAAATGTGAAAGGACAGCAGCAAGGAAATAAGGACAAGGCAAAAACACAACACAAAACAGCACACAGATAGCTCCCTGGTGTGTCCTATGTGCTCCTTTTCTCTTTTTTTTTTCTTCTTCCACACCTTTTTTTTATTTTTCTTTTATTTTTCAGATATTTTTTTCTCAACTAGGAGCACAGGAACAACTACCTTAGGAGGTGGCCGCTCAAACTGATATAAGATGTGGCCTGTGGAAATACATGAGTGTGCTTTAAAATTCGTGCTAGAACTTCAGAGTGCGAAAACCTAATCTTCCAGCCTGAATTTTGCAAAAGTAATTTTGGCGAACCTAACAAAGTGGGGGGTAGCAGATGGGAAATTTTTCGTAGATGTCCGTAGACTATTTATTTGCCTGATTCCGACTCCGTATGTGAAAGTTATGGCTGTTTCAAGGAAGACCCTCCGTATCAGTGTTTTGGTGGAGGGCTGAATCAGAATCAGGTGGTGAAATCGGGGATGATATGGTGGCGGTGGCTACTGGGGAGGTGGATGGAGATGCAGGGTGATCAAGGACGTGATATATGACACTAAAACAGAACACACAAAGACCAACACTTGCACAAGATAGTTAGTCTATGGGAAAACAGAGACGATGGTGGTGGTGGTGGCCAGGGTTTGTAGGGGTGCGGTGGATGGATCACAAACTGAACTCAAACACAATCTAAGCCAGCAACCGAACTTGACCTAAGACACCAACTCAACACTATGGACTCTGAAACAGAATTATGCAAAAGGCTAAACGTGGTTGTAGGACAGGAAAAACCTACGACTACCAATTTTGTTTTTGTGGCTTTTTCTGGACTCTAGGTATACAAACAAAAATTGAAACAAGACGGAACAGAATGATACCTAACGGGCAACCTTCGCTCTGATACCACTTGATGGCAACGGGGTGCCCAATCTTCCGTTAGGTAAAGATAACTATCGATTTGGTGGAGAATCGACACTCATGATTCGGCTTCTGATCACAAAGACCCGAACCCTGCAATCGCAGTACCACGTCACCTCTCGTTATCAACCGTGCGCTGCCCAGTTGACCTTGCCACGAAGGCTAAATCCCTGCATGTGAATCGAAGAACACAAGCAAGAACAAGAAATATTGCAACTCAATTGCAGATGAATGATTATACTCTCGAGTTGGGGTCTCACAAACCGATAAACGGTGAAACTGTTCAAGAACAGAATAATCTAAGCAAAACCCACCCCTAAACAACGACGGTTACTGTATATATACGAGTTAGAACATCCTAGGGTGAGGGTTTGCCCTGTGAGGGGCGCACTCCTCATGGGTTTAGCCCACGACACAATTATAAGGCCCAAGGCCCAAAACAGACTCGGACTGGAAGATGTATGTGTCTTGTTTCGACGATTCTGGACAGCTCAGAAGGAATTTTGATATGAAACTAAAACCATCTGAAAGTAGACTTCATAAGCTTTCCAACAAGTACTTGTAGGCCCTGTAACTCCTTCTGGATCAAAAGTTATGGCCATTTGAAATTGACATCGTCTCCCAGCCCGAAACTGAAACGGTCTCGGGAATAGGAGTTTACTTGCACTTGTTGTCTCCACTTCAATATGTGGTTTCTTGAGTTATTCTCCATGGTCTTCTCCCAGATTCCTAAGAACAAGAAAATCATCACAAGAATTAAATAGCATGCCATTCGTAGAAATATTTTCATGTAAGCTTAGGAATGCATTCACCTGGCGATTAAATTGATGAGCACGTGCACGAGTAATTGGTCCTTGGATCGGTTGCACATCTTGTTCATCATGAAGAGGTTGTAAGTGTGTATCTAAAGACATGATGTCCTCATCAGGTCATTAATGGGGAAATGTAGCCATAACGGAAAAAGTCATCAGTAAACGTAATGAAAGAATCAAAACCGTCTACTGATGTCACTAGGAAAGGTCCACAGATATCCGTATGGATTAACTCAAGTATTCTCGTACTCCTAGGATGTGTTTGGTTTAGGGATGAGGTAGGATGGGTTAGACCCATCCCTTTTTTTGGGATGGGATGGCTCTAGTTGTTTGTTTGGTTTGAGAAATGGGGTGGTTCTAGTTTTTTGTTTGGTAGAAGGGATTAGAGTGGGCGGGGGCGGACGAGGCTGAGGGTCGGACCATCCCACCTGTCCGGACGGTCCGGACCATCGCCGCTCGCCGTGCCCCTCCGGCCTCCCGAGCTCCGAGCTCCATCGCCGCTCCCGAGCCCTCTCGAGCTCCGTCGCCCGTCGCCGCTCGCCGCTCCCGGGCCCTCCCGAGCTCCCTCGCCCGTCGCCGCTCGCCGCGCCCCTCCGGCCTCCCGAGCTCCGTCGCCCGTTCGCCGCTGCCGTGCCCTCCGGCCTCTCGAGCTCCGTCACCGCTCTCGAGCCCTCCCGAGCTCCGTCGCCCATCGCCGCTCGCCGCTCCCGGGCCCTCCCGAGCTCCGTCGCCCGTCGCCGCTCGCCGCTCGCCACGCCCCTCCGGCCTCCCGAGCTCCGTCGCGCCCCTCCGGTCACCGCGCGTCGACGCACTCGCGAGAGCTGGGTCGGCGCGGTCCGGCCGTTTTGGCCGGATCGATCGGTCCCGAATATTTGAGGAATATTCCCCTGTTGGGTCCATCCCAACCCACTAGTCCACAAACCAAACACACCAAATAGGATGAACCCATCCAACCCACCAATCCATCCAACCAAACACATCCCTAGTGGCCCCTTTCTTAATTGTTTTAGTGAATTTGCCTTTGATACAGTCTAAGCAGTGATTTTCCTCAGTAAAATCTAATGGTTGAAGTATCTCATCTTCAATGAGACGCTCCATCCTCCCCTTCGAAATATGGCCTAAACGACAGTGCAATAGTTTCAATGAGGTCTCATTTATCTTAACATGATTAGCAATATCACACAAAGTCATTGCAGATTCATCAAGAGAGAGCAAATAAAGTTTGCCTCGCTTAAAAGCGAGGCCTACTACCTCATTATTAAACTTAATGAAACATTCAAATGTCTCAAAATCAACTCTAAAGCCATGTTCCGTTTAACACAAGCAACGAAAATAAGTGTTCTTTTTGACGGATGGAACATAAAGGACATTGTGTAATAATAGCTTGAAGCCTCCTCCTAGAACTAAGGGAAGATCTCCAATAGCCTCGACATGAAGTTCATTACCATCCTCCACTCTAAGACTTCGCTCCCCCTTTGTAATAGTCCTCACATAACGCAATTCCTGAAATGAATTGGTGACGTGCACAGTTGCACCTGAGATAATCCACCAAGAACCAGAGGCATAATTCACATAGAGTGCATCATCAACATAAAAGATAACATCAATAATAACATTACCATGCTTAGCAAGCCACTTCCTAAAGCCATTACGCTGTTTCTGCATGTGCCCAGTCTTTTTGAAAAACTTGCACATTGCGTCATTGGCTGCAGACGTACCAGATCCAGATGGAGCACTACCAGATCCAGATGGAGCACCTTAGGGTGGCTTAAACTTCCCCTTAGGCTTAGACTTACCAGTCTTAAATCTTTTGCTAGATTCGCCTACACAAGCTTCATCAACCTCCCTCTTTCCCTTATCAGACTCAGCGAGGAAAGCCTGTTCCTTTTGCCTTTCTGCCTTTTGACGCTCCTCCTCCTCAACGGAGTGAGAAATGAGTTCGGCAATGGACCATTTGTCCTTCTGAGTATTATAGTTGATCTTAAATGGACCATAATCTAGTGGCAAGGAACTCATGATGAAGTGGACTAGAAAACCATCAGAGATAGCCATGTCCATACTCTTTAATTGTGCTGCCATGTTGGTCATAGACATAATGTGCTCTTGCACACTCCCCTTCCCATTGTAACGAGAGGTGAGCATCCTCATTATGAGAACACTGGCATAAGTCTTAGATGAGCCTTTAAAATTTTGCTCAACATTAGTCATATACTTCCTGGCGTTGTCAGCATCAGAAATGCCGTCTCTGATACCAGGGGATATAGAGTTCTTAATGACCAGTAAACTCATGCGATTCGCCTTTTCCCATTTCTCCGCCTTCTCCTCATATCCTTCTTAATTGGCATTAGTGGCACTAGCGGAGGGGAATGGGTGCATCTTGCATAAGGCAACATCATAATCAAGTAGCCCAAGGGTAATATTCACCCTCTCCTTCCATTCCTAGAAGTTGGTGCCATTCAGTTGCTCAATGCTGTTTATTTGAGCAACGACGTCATTAATAGCTGAAATTAATGACAAAACATTAGTAAACAGTGAAAATGTACATAATTAACCCTACGTTGGTCTGGTTAATCATGTACAAAGAAAAAAATTATTCTACTTCATAATTCCGTTGGGCAAAATGAAGCAAAACTAAATTTGTCGTCAATAATAATATCCCAAGCCATAACTCCGTTGGATCGAAATGACGAAGGAAATAAATAAAATATTCCAATTAAACTTCCCATTGGTTCCATTTAGTTGGAAATTAATTCTAATGCAGAAAAAATGAATTTTACTTAAATTTATAGCATTAAGAAATGGCTCAAAGAAATTAAATCTCAATATATATAAGCATAAATTAATAATTATGGCTTAAATAAATTAAATCTCAACACATAAAATATAAGGAAAAAATTTACTTAAAATTTAATGGCAACATAATAATTTGACTGTAATTTAATAGCATCAAGAAATAGCTTAAGAGAATTAAAATTGCTTATGGAAATTTAGTAAGTAAATAATTGAAGAAAAATTATTAAAAGGAGAATTTAATTTGGCCGTGTGGCCCATCATTCCCTCGGCCCATTACTGTGCCGCCACGGCACGCGCACCGGCGGCCCATCAGTCCCGCGGCCCACTCGCCAACGCTGTTCGATCCGAATCAGCGGCTGAGATTGATCGGCGCGACACAGGAGCGAGGATGGCCGTCGATTACAGATCCGACGTCTCACAGTTGAGGTGATCGCAATAAAATCGCGCCTCGGGAAAACCCTAACCCTAATTCCATTTTCCCATCTCCTCCCAATTTGCTCGCACAAGAAAACGGCGACGCCGGCGCCGAGCGAAGCAGCGACAGCGGCGGCCATGGCGCGCCGGTCAGCTCCCCATCCCCCTCCCCCCGGTTTTCCTCCTCGGCGCGGGATATGGCTGCGCCGGGCGAGCCTCGACCCTGCGCGGCCAAGGAGGCAGGCGCGAGGTCAATCTGAGGCGGCAGCGGAGCTCGTGCACGGCGGAGCTCAAGCTGTGCACGAGGATGGCGAGCGCATGCGGCGAGGACTGATGCCCCATGTGGCGAGCTCCGTGAACTTAATCGAGTAAGTGCTTAACTTAATCTTAGCCCCAATTTGTTAGAATGTTTCTCAATTTGGGGTTTCCTTGAGTCGGGATTTAGAGGGATTTTAACATTTGGCCGAAAGGGGAAGAACTTGGAGGATCGGATTTTGGGGAAAAATTCGGGTTTCGGCCAGGATTTTGGGGATTTTGTTTTCTGATCCCAAATTTGAATCCCCTCCTTCTAATTGCTACCCAAGCCGACCGTAGAACTTAGCACGGCTTTAGGGCTTCAAAACCGGAATGATGGATGCATGTATGTGGCTGAGGATGGCTCTGATACCACAATATTAGATCTTAAAGATGTTCTTAGCCTAGCACTTACATGATCACCTTTAGAATTTATGCGGAATAGAGGTGAATTACTAACCGGTTGAAGTGGAGCCCATTAGAGCCGTGCTCAGGATCGTCGATGGCGTAGTAGATGGGTGGCGTCACCCTTTCGGCCGCCACCTGAGTGCAGACGATGGAGAAGGAGATCGACCTTCGGTCTCCTTCCTTTCAGCGCTCTTAGGATCGGTTAAGGTTTTTCAGGGTTAGCTTAACGTGCCCCCTTTTATATTTAGGGCTAGAGGAGATCGGGGCAATTCCGTCCACGTCATTATCGGTGCATGACTTAGCCCATGCGATGCGCCTCCTCCTGACTCATGGGCTAGTAGATCAACCAACACGGACAACATGTCAGCGAGGTTCCGGCAGCGGCAACGGCCGGGTAGAGCGTGAGGAAGGGAGTAGTGCCAATGAGCAGGAGCGGATGATTGCAGCGCCGTGAGGACCGTGCAGTGTCGATCTCACTGAGAGCATCGTACGCGGACATCTCCCCATGCATACATGCAAATGAACAAAAGAAGACAAGAATATAATCTAATTAATCATCTTTACCTTCAGCAGATGGGAAGGCCATTAGTTTGCTCTTCTCCTTCGTCGGCAAGTGCTTCCCAGCGAGGGCGTGTATTGTCGATGAGCTGTAGATGTAGACGGATGGATGGCTGGGTGTCGATGCCAAAGAGAGGATTTGTTCTCCGGGGTGTAGATGGTTTGCTAGTGAAGAATGGTTGTAGATGGCTGTGGTGTTCGTGTGTGTAGATGGTGAGAGGGATGAGTTGCGGACGGGAGTAGATGGATGAGCTGCAGATGATTTATCTATGGTGTGAATGAGTTGGGGATGGAATGGTTGTGGGTAGATGAGTCTCCTCTACTTTTTTTCTTTGGATGCCGGGGACGGTGGTCTTTTATAGTCGCAAGGGGAGCCTAATGAACGCCGCGCAACCCATGGCGCCGCCGCGGCTGCGAGTTGGATCGCTCCGATGCCTCCGGGTCAGGTTCTGCAGATAATGCACGTTGAGCCATCTGGATAGACGATAAGTAGAAACTGTCCTTCTTGTGATTTGTTGGTTTGCTACTTCTGCTGGGCTTGGACGATGGAGGCCCAGCGGCTGGCGTATTTGTGTATGTACATATGCCATCAATATACGGCCGCAGCCCGCAAGTGATGCATGCACGCACATGAGACCAGTGGCGGCTCCAGCAATTTTTTGTTGGGTGGTCCTTCTTAACATACCAAATTTCTATAACATAAGAAACTCAATATACATATATAAAATTAAGTTAAAATACGATATAAATAGGAAACTCAATATATATATATATAATTAAGTTAAAATACGATATAAATATAGCGATAGTATCTTATAGCATCGTAAATTAAAGAGACAATTTCTTTTCATATCTCATTATAATTTGCACCACAAATTAAAGAGACAAAGAAACAAATTCGCACTACAATCTCACTAAAGACAGGAAGTTAATTTTGCCAATAATTAACGATCGATTAAAAGCTACATACCTACTTTATTTCTGCTCTCTCGTTCTCTCTCTCTATATATATATATATACTGCAGTACAGCTCTCTGTATATTTATATATATATATATATATATATATATATATATATATATATATATATATAAATATGTCCTGCAGTACAGTATAGGTAACAGACAGAGATGGAGGCTGCCGCCCGAGGGGATCCAGAGGCGACGGGCGGGCGGCGGCAACGCGGCGACCGGCGGGCACGGGCGGCGGCGCGGCGCGGCGATAGGCGGGCGACGGGCGGGAGGCGGCGGCGCGGCGACCTGCCCGGGCGGCAGCGCGGCGCGGCTACAAGCCCGGCGACAGGCGACCGGTGGTGACGGGCGGGCACGGGCGGCGCGGCGCGGCGACCTGCGGGCACGGGTAGCGCGGCTGCTTCTCGATCTGTTTGTGCTTCTCCGCTGTTCCCCTTCCTTCCAAAGCTACAGTATTGTTATTGAGTTATTTGGCTGATTTTTTGGGGTGGGATACTTCTGGGCCAAATTCTAGGATGGTCCACGGACCACCCTCTAGAACCGCCACTGCATGAGACTGCAGCTCCTTATTGGTTTGCCTTCTCCTGTACATGCATGCATGAGGGAACTGTGCACGTAGCTGCTTTCATTTTTTTTTTTGGTTTGCCAGGCCGCTACCTCCTATTCATGCACGCATGCATGGCCCACGCACCATGTACAAATTAACCAGCTAGCTTCACACACACATATATATCTCATGTATGCAGTGATCGTTGATAATTTGCTTGCTTTCTGGCCGATGCAAATATTCTTGCTCATATATAATATGACAAAGTACCATCAAACAAACTCATATAGAGACTACTTGACATAAATAAACAATCATATTAAAATAAATGTTCTAAGGAAATATATACCCCGTTATATTAAAGAAAATATTGTAAGGATCCTATAGAACTTATTCTTTTTTTCAATATGAATTATACTCTCACCGATTTTTGTACCATATACAAATTGAATTTTATGGAGGCATATAAAAGTTCAATTGAATTTACAGATGGCCAGGTTATGGATATACAATACGCCAAGATTTTATACGTCATACATTGCGGGAGTTTCTAAATTCATTGATGTTACCAAGGCGCATGCAGTGAGTAAGAAGACCAAGGAAATCCATTGTCCATATGTTGACTGCAAAAACCAGAAATGGGGTTGTCTAGATGTAATCAAATCGCACTTGGTGACGCGTGGATTTATTAAGAACTACACAACTTGGTATTATTACAGCGACAGAAATGTATCTAAGAGAACCAGCATTGAAGGCGCCGCACCCAAAGAGAATCATCGTGAAGGTTTCATAGATGGTAGTCATTGTGTTATAGTAGATAAATCCGACGGCTCTGGCTCTGGTGACAATAATTTTGATTTAGAGGATGATCATGTTATGACGGATGATACTGATGGCTCTGATAACAATGATTTCAATTTAGATAATGATCATGTTATGATGAATGATACTGATGGCTCTAGTGACAATGATTTCGATTTAGAGAAGATGCTGCGACATGCAAAACCGGAAGTGCTATCAAGGTCTACGAGAGGTTTAGATAATTTCGAGAAGTTTCAGAAGACAGCGAAAGAACTTTTGTACAATGAGTCAAAGGGTTATGGCAAGAAGTTCATAGTGTTGCATTCAGTGCTTAAACTTCTGAGATTGAAGGCAAAAAACGGTTGGTCTGACAGTAGTTTCAATGATTTGTTGGGTGTCTTGAAAAGGTTGTTACCGGATCCTAACTACTTGCCAACCAACACATATCAAGCGAAGAGGCTTATCTGTCCATTGTCGTTGGGTGTGAAAAGGATACATGCTTGTGTCAACCACTGCATCATGTAGTGTAAAGAGTACGCAATGTTGAATAGGTGCCTAACGTGCAAGGCTAGTTGGTACAAGATTGGTAACCAGTCTCCGGAGGACGATGTTGTTGGTCAAGAGGAAAACTCTGCTTCAATCGAGCAAAATAAGAAGAAGATTCCTCAGCTAGTGATATGGTACTTGCCACCCAATGATTGACTGAAACGTTTGTTCTTGAACCCTAGGGTCGCTGAACTTATGTGTTGGCATCATGAAAAGCGCAAGAGGGACGGGAAACGTTGTCACCTAGCCGATACTCGACAATGAAAAAAACTTCGATGCAATGCACCCAGAATTTGCAGAAGATCTAAAAAATGTTAGGTTCGCACAGAGTACAGACAATATGAACCCATTTGGTGACTTTAGCGGTTCACATAGCAATTGGCTAGTTCTAATAACCATGTACAACCTTCCAACATGACTCTGTCAGAAACAAAAATACTTTTATTGTGCATCCTTATACAAGGCCCCAAATAACCTGGTATCGAAATAGATGTGTTTCTTAAAACATTGATGGAGGATATGGCGAATCTATGAAACAAGGGGTTTTGAGTGTGGGATGAATTCTTAATGTTGTACTTCACACTTAGAGCCATTATTTTTGTTACCATCAACGACTATCCCGCGATGTTTTCTCTATCTGGCCAAATCAAAGGGAAGACAGAATGTGTTATATGCTTACATGGAATAGTATATAGGTACTATCTAATAAGCTAGTGCATATGCAGCACCGACGGTTCTTAAAGACAAATCACAAATACCGCATGAAGGCCAGACAATTTGACAACACTGAGGAGAATGATGCCGCACCTACTTCTCGTGATGGCAAATGAGTGTTCGAAGTGACGGAGAACATCAAGGTTGTTTTTAGAAAAATGTAGAAGAAGGGAACAAAGCGAACGAAGGGAACAAACATGATTGAACCCAACGTGCCATTCAAGAAGCACTCCATCTTCTTCAAGTACTTACCTACTGGAAGGATTTAATGGTTCGTCATGCCATCGATGTCATGCACCTAGAGAAGAATGTGTTCGATAGCATCATTGGGCTCTTACTAGACATACCGAGTAAGAAAAAGGATGGGCTGAAGTTACGTAAAGACCTGGTTGATATGAATATCTGGAAAGAGCTTTACTCCATGGACCTAGGTAATGGCAAAACCTACCTTCTCCTGGCTAGTTTCACCTTGACAGTAAAGGAGAAAAAGATATTGTGCAAAAGTCTACATGGGGTGAGAGTACCTATAGGTTTCTCGTCAAACATTAAGTGACTAGTCTCGATGAAAGATTTGTCAATGTCTGACTATAATTCTCACGATTGCCATGTGATGCTCATGGTGCTTCTCACTATTGCAATTAGGACAATCAAACCAGTTCATGTACAGGTGGTCATCATAGAGATATGTTACTTATTTTATACCGTTTCACAAAAGGTCATTGATCCTGAAGAGTTAGGTCCTCTTTGTATATTTATGATGATGACTATGTGCCAGCTAAAAATGTGTTTCTCTGTCATTTTTTGATATGATGGTACATCTCATGGTTCACATCGTGCCATAGATAGTTGCACTTGGTCCGTTGTACTTACATCAGATGTGGTCGTACGAGCGATACATGTCCATTCTAAAGGGGTACGTACGGAACCATGCTCACCCCGAGGGTTTGATGATAGAGGGATACACTACGGAAGAAGTCATAGAGTGTTGCATAAATTACGTAGAAGATGGGAAAACAATTGGTTTGCTAGTACCTCGACATGAGGGGAGATTATCTGGAAGGGGGATAAAAGGAAAGAAAAGAATAGAAAAGAATAATGCCTCGACCATGAATACAAAACAGTGAAAGATGCTTATTATAGTGTCATACAACAGCTCGCGATAGTAGAGCCAAAACAAAGAGCAGCATCCTAATCAAATATGAGCTAGAAATATTGGACGCTCAAAAGCGTGGATCATGAAAGAGCGCAAACATCAGTTCACCGATTAGTTGAAGGACCAAAATCTACCAGATGGAAAAACAACGAATAGGTTGGCATGTGGCCCATCAAGTGTATACATCTCATGGCAAGCATATGACATTAATGGGTACACGTTTTATACCAAGCAAAAGATAAAAAAGTATATCCCAAAACGGCAGCGTTCGAGTAAAGGCAGTCCACACAACGGGACAAAAGAGCATATACTATGGAATCATAGAAGAGCTCTGGTAACTTGACTATTGACTCAATATGCAGATCTCATTATTTCGGTGCCAATGGGTCAAACAACCAACTGGCGTGTTCGTGGACAACTTTGAGCTGATAGTTGTTGACCTCGGCAATGTAGGCCACTAGGACAACCCATGGGTACTCGCTGATCGTGCCGTTCAGATTTTCTATGTAATGGACCCAACGAATTTGAAGAAATAGTGCATTCCAGAAAACCGACAATGTTAGGAATTGATGGAGTCGAAGATGTCAAAGAATATAATTAGTATGCCACCATGCCTCTATTCATGGATTTCCAAAACAAGATTAAGCTCATAGAAACCACCATTAGTGAATCTGTGATGCCCTACAAGCGAGAAAGGAGTAGGGAAGACTATGAGGGGCTAATATCTATGTGTAATATGTCCTCATATTTTTCACGTAGTTGTTGTTGTTTAATGTGCAAAAATTTGGATGAATGTAACCGAAATCACTATGAATTTGTTATAAACATATGGATATGGGAGATGAATTTTGGATGGATGGACCAAATTGTGTAAACCTAATTGTAGCTATGGGAATTATGTTTGTAAATGTTTAAAGAAAGTTCAAATATTTGGGAATTAAAAATACTGGTGAATCCAGATTAATTAGGAAGAATTAGAATCATTGGTCGTGTAACTGATAGGTGGGCCTAGACCACGATGTCCCTGGCGGGCCACATAAGCGGCTACCAACAAATATGATTATCGCAGGTGGGGCTCTTAGGCGACCACCAGCGAAGATCATTATGGCAGGCAGCGCTCTTAGGTGACTGCCAGAGAAGATCATTATCGTAGGCGGCTACTTAGGTGGCCCACTAGCGATAATGCATCGCCTATGAGAAAGCGCGCATAGGGTCGAAATTTTCTAAGTTCTAGATGCGCGTGAAAAAACTCTAATGCCACCAAGCTGCCAAAATTTCACCGCCTCCGCCGTGCCGTCCCCAGCGAAGCCGCCTACGCCTGCCTGTGCCCGTCCCCACGCGCCGAGGAGCCGCTGCGCCGCTGCCGCCTCGTCGACCCCACGCGTCAAGGAGCTTTTCTCCACTGCCGGTCTCATCCTCTCCCTCCACCTCCACCAGCACCTCTGTGATGATTATGGTATTGGGTGATTTAGTGATGATTATGGATGAAATTTTTGGAACTAATTTTGGACTGTGATGATTATGGTACTATGAGAGGCTAATCTGGGATCAGCTCTGTGGACTAGGGTGAAATTTGGCATTCATAGTTAATTTGTATAGAACTTTTGGAGAATTGTACGGACTTTTATTGTGATAAATTAGGTGCATTTGGTTAATTTGTATGGAAATTGAGGTGAATTATACGGACTTTTATTTTTTATAAATTAGTTGAACTTGATTACTTTGTATGGAATTTTCGGAGAATTGTATGGACTTTTATTGTGATAAATTAGGTGCATTTGGTTATTTTGTATGGCATTTTTAGAGAATTATACTGACTTTTATTTGTGATAAATTAGTTGAACTTGATTACTTTGTATGGAATTTGGAGAATTGTATGGACTTTTATTGTGATAAATTCGGTGCATTTGGTTATTTTATATTGAATTTTTGGTTAATTGTATGGACTTTCATTTGTGATAAATTAATTGAACTTGATTACTTTGTATGGAATTTTTGGAGAATTGTATGGAATATAGTTAATATTTGGATATTTCCTAATTTTGACAATAGTTAATTTCGATAATAATAAGTTAATTTCGGAACGTATCTTCTAGTCATATATAATAAATACGATGGAAAAGCCATCCGAAGCACCACAACCAGGTGAGAAGAGCATGGATGAACCTCAACTCGTGGCCTCCCAAGAAATTGGTATAGTATGCACGCAGGTAATGCCTGAATATTCATCGTCAAGCTCAAACGACGCCAAGGACAAACGCTCCTGCGAGTGAGTCTTTGTATCACTCGCCAAGTGATCCTCACCCATCTCCACAAAGGAAGAAATAGGGTAGGGACAATGACGAGGTCGACTCCGATTACATCCTATCCATAAAGTCGGTACGTTTTAGTCGGATATTGTGTCTTCTATCTAAATTTTTGTATTTGCACATTTTAATCAATTCACGTTAATGCTACACTAGAAGAATGCCCCGCGACGGTCTAAAGGGAAAG
Organism: Oryza meyeriana var. granulata; assembly: GCA_003991445.1. NCBI lineage: Eukaryota > Viridiplantae > Streptophyta > Magnoliopsida > Poales > Poaceae > Oryza > Oryza meyeriana. The sequence goes on along the minus strand of RYFJ01000734.1, from coordinate 171,219 downwards.
CCCTAATAGCGCCAAAAGAGAGGGAAACGCAGGTGGCAACCTCATATGCCGTGCAACCCAAAGATGCAGCTAAGCCCAAACGTAGAAGGTGAGAGTGAAGCAAAAACAAGCTGTCGAATGAAACGCATGTCACACGGATCAGTACCAAAGGGGAACCCCTATCGCTAGAAGAAGCATGTGTCAAGTACAGCAACCAATGCAGGAGGATAGCAAGGGATAACGTGGAGATCACATTCAAAGATTGGAAGAAAGTTACCCGTGGGAAAAAGGAGTTATCTTGGACGGAGCTGAAAAGGAGGATCATATTTCCGGAAGGGACAGAGACAAAAGCGAGGGAATTTGCGCTGAAGATTATGGGATAGTTATGGCGGAATTGGAAGGTTGATCTTAACAAGTTTTATGTGAAGAATGATAAAACCCTTTTTCAAGACTATGGGAAGATAACATAGGCCCAATGGGATGAGTTGTGGCGAAGAAGACCTTAGCAGAAGAATTAGAACAGAGCAAGCAAATGTCCAAACTTGCAAGGTGTGGAGGCCATGGGTCCCAAGTACCTCATGACAAGCATATGGGCTACTCGGACAGAGGATGGGCCTAGCCTTGTAATTAGAGATATGATAGAACTCGGCAGACTTAGCCTTGTACGACAAGAAAAATACAATCTTAGTTGAGAACGTTATATCTCTAGAAGGAGATCCCTTGGTCGTAGTCCAACTGGGACTCCTACTTTGTAACCCTGTCCCCTAGTATATAAGGGGAGGCAGGGCGCCACTTGAGGGCAAGCTCACCAGGATTCATCAGAATCATCATCATACATCCTCAAAGGAAATACATCACAACTGGACATAGGGTATTACCTCACATCGAGGGCCTAAACCAGTATAAACTCTTTGTGTTCCTTTGCAGTCCACCAAGTTTCGATCCAACGAGTAGCCCTATATTCATATTGCCGTTGTAAAATATCGACACAAGGAGAAACACATGTCCTCATCATTTGGGCTTGACTGGCTACCGCCCTAAAATCAAGAATTAGTACCTATGGACGGTCACGACGAATGGAGCAAGAACCCCCATCTTTTATGCAGGAGGGTGATGTAGTTTTCACAGACCAAAAGCTGCAGCAGGTAGCCAACCAGATGAAGTCCATCACCGCACATCAAAAGGCTGGGATATTCACGTCGGATAGGGAGATTGACCAGCTGTGATGTGTATTGGGCAACCCGGAGCACTTAGGTCGCGTTCGAGGAGTCTTCTCGAAGCTAAGTTGGAAGGAAGGCTTCAAAAAAGACGCTCACAGCAACAAGAAGCATGACTGATACAAGCACGAGCTAGCATTATCCGTAAGGGCGCAAGTGCAGGATGAATGCAGGAGATTCATGGCAGCGCAATAAAAATGAGCGTACCTTTCCCACACATGCCCCAAAGCGACCCTAGATCTATGCCCGGACCGAGATATCCAGTTGACAATATAAAGGACGATACACTTTGCAGACTACACATCCCGGTTGGAAAGGCAGGAAGGACAATTGAAGTCGCGATGGGAAGGATGATGCCGGGCCACAGGTTTCACTGCACCAATAACCCGGATGACTATGTCAAGGTAGAGGTGCAGAAGGTCTATGAAGATCACATGAGGTACAAGATAAACCTTCCAACCCCCGAGGGCATCGTATAGTTGGGAGATGTGGTGGACCAGATTATTTTGTGACACAAAAGAGATATTGTCTTAGGGATCTCAATGGTTCCTCCATCAAGGAGACCAGTGTCACCATCTCCCGCTTTGCGTGACCGGGAAGACCAACCAATCCTCTGTAGGCTTCGCCTAGGCTTCCTTCGCCACCGCCCCCGCCATCACCAAGGCATGGTTCACCAATTCCGCAGCCTATAGCAATGAATCTTTCGCCACCGCCGCAGTCATTGCCAACCCCACAACCAGGGCACCCTGAGCCACCTCCCCAGTAACAAGGAGATCAACCTGAGGCACCTCCACAATCTGAGACGCCTCCAGAAAATGTTGTCATGCGTCCATAGGAACAAGCAAATCAACCTGAGGTGGAGCCTCCACAATCTGAGGTGCCTCCAGAAAATGCCACGACGCATCCCTAGGAATAAGCAAATCAACTTGAGGCGTCTCCAGAAAAAGCTACGTGCATCCCCGGGAACAAGCAGATCAACCTGAGGCACCTCCACAATCTGAGGCGTCTCTAGAAATTGGTGAGGTGGGTACCCCAGTAGTGCCACTTAAGATAAGACCCCACCAGCACAAATCAAAAGATGCGCACAAACAAAGATGGATGGTACTAGTATTCAAGGGCAGGGGGACGGAGGACAAGAGGAAAAATAAGGTCGATGAAGATAAAAAAGAAGAGGGCCTGAAAATAAGCTTGTCCAAAGAAATGGATTTTGTTACCATCGGATGATGTGCCAGAAAACTTTGAAAATGGCAAGCCATTTCTACCCCTCTGCAAATTAGCGAAGAGACCTTGGCAGCTAAAAAGATGGCATGAATGGCACATGATTGCAAGCATGTTTGGGATTAGAGAAATAAGCGTTGACGTGTCAGTAGATGTTTTCATGAGCGGACCATGCCAATTCTATGTAGATTTCAAGGATATGCATGTCCTCTACCTCCAGGATAAGCTCGACGCAAATTTGATTGCCGTGTGGTGCATGTAAGTGTACAACTACTGCATTCTACTTGTTGAGACTACCTGTACATTACTTTGGGCATAATTTCATCATCCGTTTTTTGCAGGATAAATTACGACATAGTGGAAAAGATGGGCGAACCTGTTGCCTTCCTAAACCCATGTCGAATAAGCGAGCCAAACCACACCTTTAAACTGGACAAGAAAAAAATATCTACGGAGCTACTGGCCATAACTCCCGCAGAGAGGGATGACTACGTAGCGGAAAGGCATAATAAAAAAACATGTGAGGTGGCCGCTTACATAGGTCGGGCAATGTACTTTATGCAAGACAAAAGGTGCATATACGCCCATATAACTTTGGGTAAGTTTGATATCCGGTTCATACTTCACTTCTACTTAATCATGATTCGACTAAAAAAATATTTCACGGTATTTTGTGTAGAGACCATTGGATTTGTTTTCTTTTGTATCCAAAGTATGGCGAAGCTATGGTACTGAACCCTCTCAACAAAAAGGACAGAGAACGGATTCCTTGGAGTTTTAGATTAGTAAGTGAAATATAATATCCACATAGGACGCTTCCTTATGAATTCCTCGGAGTTTTAGATTAGTAAGTGAAATATATAAATTTGAACTATGGACTTCTCGTTCACGAGGTGTTGTAATATGTATGACTAACTCCCTCTATTTGCTTGGACAGCGCCTACAAGCTCTTCTATTGAGAGGGCAGAGAACAGTTGGAAAAAAGGGACCAATTGCAGATCTGCAATAAGTGGCCAGTAATTAATGATGGACATACACTTATTATAAGTCTGCATGCTAATCCATATAATTAATGTACATTGTATTTATGTCTTACAAAGTGCCACGAGAAACCCAAAAGAAGCGTCTTATGTGGATATTATGTTTGCGAATACCTTAGGGTCCATGAGAGGTACTCCATAAACCCTGCAGCTGTAAGTAAATCAGTAACTATACATTCATTATAGTCGCTAGTTTTCAATTGCTAACAATTTCTTTTCCCTACATGTTCTCGATGCAGCTTTCTAGACTCCTAAAGTTTGAAAGTACGCTGGATGATAAAGCCATTGAGAATATACAGCGTGACATGTGCCACTTTATCCACCACAAATGTTGTCACAAGAAAGGGTGATTTTTTTATAAAGAAGGGCTTCTGAACTTGGACAACAAATACGAGTGTCTTGTTTACTGGGTCAAGAGAATTATATAAATTGTACGTGTGGATCGAGTTGTAAGATATTCCACAAATACCATCTAGTACTATGTGTTTATATAAGTACTATGTAAATATATTAATTAATAGCTTGCCTTAATTAATTAATATTGTATATATTATGAATTATTGTGGGGACCATTCGGAGGGGGTCCAAACGTCCCACAACACACGTAACCACCAAGGAAGTTTAGTTACGCGTAGAATGATATAGAAACAGAACTTCGATTAATTATACAAACCAAGTCTCAACGCACGCATGCAATGGGCCTATGGCCATACACGTACAACCAAAAGATGCAACTTTGCACTACAGGAACAGCCTGAGCGTAGAGTCGACCTAGAACTTGAAGCCTTCGTCTTTGTCCCAACCCTGCGGATTGACGGCCTCCTCAACTTCACCTGCAACTTCTTCCTGACTAGCTAGAGCCCAAAATATGCAAGACTGAGTACACAAGTACTCCGCAAGCCATGCAGGGAAACTTATACTAATGCAGGAATAACAAGGAAGGAAACTGGTTTAACTCTAAACGTTATCAGTAGTTCACAAACAGCCCATTTCATAAACAAGTCTAATTTTAAAGGGTTTACCCTCTCATGTCATTATACCTCTTATTTAAACCATTCTTCCAAGTCTACTTATAACATTACTCTGGATTCACTCATAGAAATATCTCCTTTAACCGGCAGTATGGCGCATTCGAATACCAAACAACTCTGCAGCATCTGCCTAGCTTTATCCGCACGATATCACAACCTGATCAAGGTTGAGATAACAAAACATACCACTGCTCCAAGCTCATCTCTGTTCTGCCTAGCAAGTTATAGGGCAAGTCACTTGCTGGCCGCAACTTGGCCTTCGCGAGGGTGTGCACCAACCCAACGACTCGTCCACCCACTATTGCATGACTAGGAGGATCATGCAACCCTCAAAGACCGCAAAGGGCACTGTAGCACCCGCACTCATATAATCAAACAATCTCACATCACTTAGTGGCCATTACAGACGTTAAAGCCTGAAAATGTTGATACACTGAAAGGCTGCAAAAGTTCAAATCACTAGAGCAGTATACACTGGGTCCGAATACCTCGATTGTGCGAATGGGCGTTAACTATGTCACTTATACTGGCACAAGAGGGTTATGTCCTTAAAAACTTTAAATAAATCATTTATCTCCAAATTCATCACATAAAATGATAACCTTGCGTAATAATTAATGTGCTCATGATAATCAAAATTAATCTAGGGTTATCAAGGATATAATAGGCTTAATTCATGGCAGGGCAAAATATATAGCAATATAAAGTAACTAGTCACTACTATTTCGAAATGGTTTTAAGTAAAGTAACACATGCAGGCTACATATACTTGCAAGGTAACTACATCTACCCAAAATAAGACCTAGCTCCAGATTGGGTTCAATTGTGTTCAAAGATTGCATGACTTACCTTCAGGATCGGTGTAGTCATACCACTCGTCTCCTCTTATGGCTGTAAAGGCGTATGCATCAACGGCGAACTCGGATTCCTTGATTGAATCTGTTGCGGCGGGATCTATCAATACACGAATAAAAATATATAAGTGATTAACTCCAAATAAATGTCAAAAACTCAGAAAGTGCATGAGATATCAAAAAGAGGAAACATGAGAGAAATTTAGGATTTTTCTAGAGTCGCGGCAAGCGGAAACCCTAGAGTCAAAATTAGGGTTGCATCAATGGTTGCTCGGAAAGATTTGGAATAATTCAAGGAGTTTGGAATAGGTCCCGGATTTTGATTTTGAGGTCAAATGGTTACTGAACCGAGTGAACCAGGAATTAAGGGTGTGTTTGGTTCTAGGGATCGGATGGGTTAGGACAGAGCCGACCTATTTTTTAGGGTGTTTGGTTTGAGGTTAGGTGGGTTCGGTTGGTCCCTGGAGAGGAATATTCCTCTCAGATTCGGGATGGCGCGATGCGGGAAAAACGGCCGGACCGCGCCGACCCACTTCACGGGCGCGTCGATGTGCAGCGACAGCGCAGGCCAGGCGCGAGCGGCGACGGCGGGAGCAGCGACGGCGCAGGCCACCAGGGGGAAGCGGCGACGGCGCAGCGAGCGGCGACGACGGGAACGGCGATGGCGCAGGCCACCATGGGGAGCGGCAACACAGGCAGGGGGGAGCGGCGACGACGCAGGCCAGGGGTGGCTAACCATCACTCGAATGAAGACATTCACACCCCGAATCCCCACTCACCCGCACCGCGGCGCCGGCGGCGAGCTCTCGCCAATGACCCCTACCGCGCGGTTCGTCTTCCCCTCCCTCTTCCACGTATCCCCCGCGCCAGCCTGCCGAGTCCTCGAGTCCTCGGGGTGGTCCACAACTGGGGTCGCCTTCCCCTCTCGGCCGCACGGTCTCTCGCTCCACCTGAGGCCGGCGGCGGCGGCTCTTTCGGCGGAAACGGCTCTCCCGCCGCGCCGGAGGACTCCACAGTGTTGTCTAGGATTGGAGAAGTTAAGAGGGTGACTAAGAAGACAAATGTGCATGTGAAGATCAACCTGGATGGCACTGGAGTTGCCGACTGCAGCACAAGGATACCGGCGACGGCGCAGGCCACCAGGGGGAGCGGCGACGGTGGGAGCGGCGACGGCGCAGGCCAGAGGGGAGCGGCGACGGCGCAGGCCAGAGGGGAGCGGCGGTGCAGGCAGGGGGGAGCGGTGGCGGCGTAGGCCAGGAGCGGCGATGGCGCAGGCCCCGGAGACGAGCTCCTCCTCAACGCGGACCTTCTTGGCGCCGTCCATCCTAAGATCATCCTTCCATCCAAACAGGTGACAGAATCATTCCATTCCCTTCTATTCCTTCAAGCAAACAAAGAACAGGGTTCATTTCATTTCTCTAACCAAACAAAAACTAGAACCAACCCATTCCAAAAAATAAAAATAGATCTATCCCATCCACTTTATTCTCAAACCAAACACATCCTAACCTGAACGTCCAGCTCCAGCTACCGTTTTTTCCCCTGCGGCCAAAAGTGTCGAGTCGAGCGCGCTAACCCCAAACCTCTCGTCAGCCCTTCTCAATCCCCTCATCCGTCCTCACTTTCCCCTTCTACCCTCTCGTCCTCCCCAATCCACAGCCACAACCCACCACGCCGGCGACAGCCATGCACCGTAGCGAGATCCCTTGTCCCTTTCGACCTCCACGGGAACCGACTCCACCTCTCCATCCAAGGTCACAAACCCTAGGATTGCAAGCCAGCTGCCCATCGGGGATCCGCGACGCCGGTGGACGCCATCTGATCAAGCCGATGAGCACCATCTGCACCTCTCAATGACTAGCTCTCAGATTATCTCCGTTGGCTCTACTACCCTTATTTGGTGTTTGACTTGTGTATGTGCTTGTAAGGTTTCCATGTTCCTTGTCTAGCAGACTGGAAGGACAGTTTTGGACTACAGAGAGCAGTAGCAGCAAACAAGCAAGGTGAGCTCAAAAGTTTATCAGATGTTCCTTATGATAGTTAATTCTGAAATTAAATCGTGTGTGCAACTTGTGTGCTTCTGCTTATGTCTAAAATTAAGGTGAGCTCAACGGTTGTTCTGTATTGTTTTAGAATGGTCATTCAGTATTATGACTTGGAAATCAGCAACATGCATTGTTTAGAGAAATCCAGAAGAGAATTTTTAATCCTGGTTAAAGATTGATTATGACTTGCTCATGGATACTATGTTTTCTTAATTCAGCAAAAGGAAGATACTGTCCTTTATAAATTTCTGAATATAATACACTCATACGGTTACACTTATCTATGTTCAGAATATTTTGTTGCCTCTAATGTAATGGACAGTTAGTTTCTTAGAAACTGATGCAAAACTAAAGCATGAATATATATATAATATTTTCGCAAACCTTTTAGATGCAGTATGTCTCTAGTTTCTTAGACAGTTGCATTGTTTTTATTTTGGAATGAAAGCTGTAGGACAATTATATGTATATGTATATTACATGCATAGAAATTTGCAAATATTTATCTGGGAGTATGTGTGATAAATATATTTGTATTGTTTATCCAGTTATTTGAGACAATGTAATTGCAAGACGATTGTAGTTGGATGTATAGTGGCTGGAAAGTAGATGGCCGTCATTCCCAGGAGTGGGTGCGCAACACAAACGCTTTTATTGATCGTGCTTTCCAAATTATCCCTCATGCTGACCAGCTTGGTGTAAGGTGTGCATGCTCAAAGTGCCGCAATGCTACTAGGCGAAAGAAACACTTAATTAGTAATCACCTTTGTCAGCATGGTTTCATGCCAGGCTATATTAGATGGGTAGCACATGGAGATCTTCCGGTAGTTATTTCAGATAAGAGTGGAAGAAGAGCCTTATATAAGTAGCAATCCATTAAATAATATGTTGGGGGATATCAAAGGTGCAGCTCACGTAGATCATATGGAGGACGAACCAACACCAGATGCCAAAGCTTTTTACAAGATGGTTTCAGCTGCTAAGAAGCCACTTCATTGCTCTTCTCAAGTTTCATGGCTAACTGCGGTGGCACGTCTGATGGGAAAAATCGTGTCAACTTTGATTTCAAGGTTCATAGGGGTGGATCCAATTCTATTACGACAGTATGCCAAAAACTAGTAAGTTTCTAGCAACACCATGCATTCTAGTTTCTGTCAAAAATACCCACATATAACAATTCTTGTTTTGTGCAGTCAGAAAAAGAAGGGAGAAAGGTCACAGAAATTGAGGGGTGGGTGTACACACATAGAGGGCCAGATCCAAATAATCCTGATGTTCTAAACACTGATAGAGCCACTGAGTGTTTGGTAAGATGGGTTTTGTATTCCACAGTTCTTTTTTCATTTTTCTTCCATCTTTCTTTGTCTAAAGGTTTTCTTTCGATTCACAGAAGTCATACAAGAAAAATGTTCAGAAAAGAAAGGGCAAAGAGTACAATTGGAAGCAATCTGCTGTGTGGTGCCAGAAGCTCTATACGACACAGGTCGTGGGAAGCCTCATGGAAAGTGGCCTTTGTGCAATGGGGCAATTCAAGACAAGGAAACTCTCGCAGAGGCAGGAACAAATTGCTGTTCTTCGAAGTCTAAGCGTCCACTCTAAGAACAAGAGGAACATATAGAAAAGTTGGAAGAAGAATGCAAGAGGATTTTTTAGCAGGATTCACAGGATACGACAGAGTGGGGGAAAGCAATCACTAATTCCTTTTCTAGCTTGCATTGTTTTGGTATGTTCCTTAACATTCCTCTCTTTAATTGTCAACATCATTCAACTCATTTAACAATCACTTTGTGCAGATTATGGCTGCTAACCAAGGGCTACCCCCATCTGTGATTCCAACTGCATTACCTCCACCTCCAATGATGCCATCCTCTGCATTACAAGATCCACCACTCATTTCAGTATGGCATTCCCTATCATAAAGGATTTCATACCTTTTTTTAGTCCAATCTGTAGCCCTCTTGCTTCTATTGTTTTTCACTTGCTGCTGCTGTTTTTCACTACAATGTTAGGCATTGTATCATCTTAGTGTAACTATTTATAACTGTTATAGAAATACTATGTAGACATTTTTACTCCAATTTTATTTTTTTATCTACTCATCATGCTCAGTATTCTTACACTATATGACTAGTAGTCATGCACATTCAATTCTGTACAAATTTCGGTAGATCATTTATTATAGTATTTACAGCAGTATGTAATAAATACCAATTGTTTTTTGCAGCCTGGTACTGTTAATTCAACAAGTGGAATAGGCCATTCAGATTATGCGTTTCATATTGTGGCTGAGGGAATGTTTGGTGGTGTCTCGCTGCCAAATGACGATCTTGGTCCATTTTTGAGCCAAGTTTGTCCGTGTTGGACCAATTTTTTTGTTGTTGGATGTAATGAAGTGCTACAAGCTTCTCAAGCTACCTTTGCTACTCCATTGAGCCATGTCCACTTGTGTTGGAGTAGATTTTTTTAGCTGAATAGATGGCTGCATTCTTTGCTTTGGTAGGAGCAGGTTTTTGCAGATGAATAGATGGTGGCTTGCTTTCCTCTGGACAGTCAGAAATTTTGAGTGAAGCATTAAGTTTTTGTATAGGGTGTGCACAGTTTCAGTTTATATTCAGTATGAGCACAACTGTTGAAGCTGCAGAGTTAATTGACGTTGTTTTATAATATGAATTTGTCGTATCAATTATATATGAGATTTCATGACTTATTGTATAATTGTTGGATGAGTAGTGTGATTTTTAAAAACCATAAAACTGAATGTGTATATTTGGTATTAATGTTGAATATTCCCTCTATATTGTATTCAAACCCAATAAAAAAAATTTAATTACTTCCCTAGAGTGTTTTATCATCCCTAGGGGAGGATCACCCTACTGTTTAGAGTTGTTTCCCTAGAGTGTTGTCCATGTGACCCTAAGGAATCAAACTTTACACGTCGGCATGTTTTCCACCTGTACAAATCTTCCCTAGGGATTAAGACCCAAGGGAACTAGATACTCCCCTAGACTTTTCTTGTAAAACACAAGGGCAACAAAAATTGCCCCGCATGCTTAGGGTTTGGCTTCCCTCGGGTAAACCCAAGGGGGACATCATCCCCTATAGTTTCTCATCCATTCCCTAGAGTATTTGGCCCAAGATAGCTTTGTGTATTATAGTAATGAGAAATCCAAATGTGACCTTAAATGGTTGGACTGACAACATCCACAGTCAAGTTCCTTCTTAAAGGCGTTGATAGGTAACTGGACTCTATTGGTTCGATAAGCCGAGTCTCCAAGGCGATTGGCACGCCTTCATTTTCTATATTTTTGGACCTTGGAAAGCAATTTGTTGCATGGTTAGCATAGGAGTCTTTTCTCAACAGTAGTAGAATATTAATATCCGTACTTTGTTATGGGATTAAAAAGAGAATCATAGGGTATTACATGTTCATGTAGGAAAAATTAATAAGGCCAGTAGCGAAGCTAGGATTTTTATATGAGGGAGGGCCAAGCGACAATGAACATATGAAAATATTAGTACAGTATTGTGTCTGAATAAGTGATTTTCATGGTAAAATAAAGCATACCAACATATTTCATATATGTTTTGGTTGCTTGGCCAAAAAAAATCTGCCCCTATATGGCCGGTAAATGTAATCAAATATTCTTTTCTTATTCAATACGGAACAATTAAGTACTAAATAAAATGATAAACATAGTAATCAGATCTAATCAAAATTACCAATAAAAATGTCTAAACTAGTAACAACGTAAAAGTGAAGATCTAACAGAATCGGTCACCACTTGTATGTCCCAACCTGTGCATTGTTGGTACGTCGGTAAATAAGAGTAGCACGAGAAGGCAACCAAATAAGAGCAGTCAAAACGTCTCACATCACACATCGAGTCACCTTTTTTTTTAATAATGCATATAAATCAAGCCTCTATATCTACAAATAGATATATATAACCAAAAAGTTACAAACAGAAGTATTTATACTCCCAACTTCGTAATTGAGGAATATGAAAAAAAAAAGAAAACAAAAGGCTAGAAGACTAAGTTTCAAATCTTCTTTTTTATCCTTGCTTTAACTTTGCTCATCCTTGTTACCCAATAGTTACTCAAAATCCAATCCTCCAAATCTCTTTTTGAAAATCTCTTTTTAGGATTTTTAGGCATGAAAATATTCTTATCTCAAAGAGATATCCTAAAATTTACTACCTAAAACAAAAAAAGTGGGACACCACCAAAACTACTAATAGAAACAGTTGCCCTCCACCATGCGTTCTCCCTTCTCTTGGGCCTAGTCACGTGCCCCTCTCCCTCCTCGCGAGATCGCGTGCCACCCCTCCTATCGCCGTCTTGTTCTCTCCCCTCTCTGCCACCTCTCCTGCTGAGCCGATCGAGGTCGACAGCCTATCCCCTTCCCCCATCCCTTACCTTGCCCGCCTCTCCGCCCACTCCCCCACCTCATTCCTCCTTTTTCTCTTCTTCCAGACTCCTGTGCTTTCCCTTCGGAAGAATAAGGAGAGGTAGAGATGAGTCCCAACCTTGTCCAATTTGTATTGGATGAGTCTTCATCAGATGATGTAGCAGTACACGATCAGTATATGAATGATCATGAACTAAAGCATGGCAGGGCTCTGTTTGGGCACAAAGTAATTGATCGGGACAGGTTGAATGGCCATTGGAGACTGTATAATGACTACTTCTTAGAACAACCTACATACGACCATGTTTATTTTATGTGCAGGTTTGTAATACATAATTATGTTTTTTCTGTTTATATTTCAAATAGTTATACACGTACGAGTCATTTTTGCTAAAACATGTGCAGGTTTAGAATGGGACGCCCTCTTTGTTATGCATAATGCATGTTGTCGAAGCACATGATGATTTTTTGTGCAAAAAAGAAATGCAGCCGGTACACTTGGATTATTATGTTTGCAAAAGATTACCATGGTATTCCGAATGTTGTATTATGGAGTAGTAGTAGATGCAATAGATGAATATCTTCGTATTGGAGGAATACTACTATAGAGAGTCTAAGAAAAATGGTAAAAGTTGTAGACGAAGTTTTTGGAGAAGAGTATTTGAGGACACCAAACGAAAATGACATAGCTAGATTACTTGCACTTAGGAAGAAAGAGGATTTCTGGGAATGTTGGGATCTTTAGATTGTATGCACTGGAAGTGGAAGAATTTCCCTACTGTATGGCAAGGTATATACAGTGGGCATGTGAGGGAGCCTAGTATAATTTTAGAAGTTGTTGCCTCACATGACTGATGGATCTAGCATGTTTTTTTTTGTTTACCGGGGTCTCATAATGATATCAGTGTTCTTCAATGGTCACCGCGGTTTGCAAAGCTAGCTAAAGATAAGACTCTTAAAGTTAATTATAACATCAATGGACATGACTATACTATGGGGTATTATCTTGTAGACGGTATTTATTCTTTATGGGCAATGCTTGTGAAGAGCATTCAGATACCAGAAGGCAATAAAAGAAAATATTTGCCAAAGTACAGGAAGCCATTAGGAAGGACGTAGAACAAGCATTTAGGGTTTTGCAAGCTCGCTTTCCAATTGTTCGTGGACCAGCTCGTTTTTGGAATCCACGTACTCTCGGACAAATAATAAGAGCTTGTAAAATCATGCATAATATGATTGTTGAGGATGAGTGAGATGGTGATTATGATTTAAATTACGATAAGATATGAGAACAGGTGACAGGTTCCCATGAACATACGTCTGATTTTGATGAGTTCGTTATGAATTACAATAAAATTAAAGATAAAAATATTCACATCCAGCTTCAAGATGACCTTGGCGAATACTTGTGGCAGCGTCATGGAGACCCGTATTAAATATTAGTTTTTTTAGAAATTATGATTAGTTTGCTTAGTTCGATTTGGTGTAGAAATTTAGTAATGTTTATTTCAGATATTGTTATTATTTTTAATAGTATGAGGCACAATTTCCTATATTTTTAATAGTATGAAAGGCACAATTTCAGAGATTGTTATTCTGTATATACAAAAAACTGTTCATCAGCCAGCAGCAGCACATCAGCTAGCAGGCAGCACTTCAGCAGCAGCAGCAGCAAATCAGTCAGCAGCATCAAGCAGCAAGCACATCCAGCAGCAACATCAGCAATCGTTATTTCACAAGCATTAGAAGCACCAACCATAGTATGTAACAGATTCCAACAATACTGTCACAGATAGCATGTAATCTCTATATTTGGTGAGTGGGACATGTATAGTAAGTCCCCTAATCACCTCTCGTTCTTTATAATCTTCCATAGCTTAGGCTATTTAATTGAAATTCGGCCCGCACTGTTCGTGTGTGAGCTGAGCCAATCTTCCTCTCTCTCAGTACGTTCGCATGGTTTCAGAGCGGTGAATCCGCCTGTATTTTTTTTCCTTCCGCTGCTCCCATGGAGAATTCCTCCCCTTAGCTCCCCACCGGCGAAAGTCCTCCAGCTTCTTCCCACCCTCCTCCTTCCCTGCTGGACGCGTCGGCCAGCCTCCTCACGGCGCTTGCAGCCGCCCACGTGGCAGCTGCCTCCGGCAACCAGGACGGCCTCCTCACCTCACTCGCCAACGTGCAGGCGGCCCAGGCCTTTCTCTCTCAAGCTCTCACGGCCTCGGCTCCGGATGGCTCCTCCTCCTCTGCCTTGGTGCCTACCCCGCCGCCCGTGCCGCACGGCGTCCTTGGCGGCGCACCAACCGGCACCACCGCCGCACCATCTCCTCCCCCGGCGATCGGCGGCCTCAGCATCCCCAGCGTCAAGACTCATGTTCCCTTCGTCCTCGACAAGAAGACGCCGAACTACGCCAGGTGGAGGACGTTCGTCGTCGCCTTCCTCGGCAAGTTCGGCCTGCTGGCACACGTCCTCGAGGACACTCCTCCGGCCGACGCCACCGGCTCGTGGGTGCAGGATGACTTCGCGGTCTTCACCGCCCTCTACTGCGCCATCCACCCCGACGTCCTCGACCTCATCGTGGAGCCGGCACAATCGGCGCACGCCCTGTGGAAGGCCGCCGAGAACATGTTCCATGACAACTGTGAAACACGCATCATTTACCAAGAAACCGAATTCCGGAGTCTCAACCAGGGCGACATGACCGTCACAGAGTATTGCCGCCGCCTCAAGACCCTCGCCGACTCGCTGCGGGACCTCGGCGAGCCGATCTCCGACCGCACGCTCATCCTCAACTTGATCCACGGCCTCAGTCCTCGCTTCTCCACCCAGGCAGCGTTGCTGCCCCTCCAGGTGCCGTTCCCGACGTTCTCCACCGCTCGCTCGGCCTCCTCCTCGCCGAGATGCGTCACACCGGTGCTGATAAAGCTGTGGCCGGCACCGACACCGCCCTCTTCGTCACGCCCTCCAACTCCTCCTCTACTTCGGCAACCTCCAACTCCAAGGGCAAGCACGGCGGCAAGGGCAAGAACGGCGGCGGGAACGGCGGTGGCTCGGGCGGCGATCGCTCTGGTGGCGGTCTGAAGCAGCCAACCCCGACCCCTCCTCTTGGGCCCTGGGTGATGATGGCCCCGTGGGCTCCCACACCTTGGGCCGGCCCTCAGCCGTGGGCTGCTTCCTGGCGCCCTGCTGGTGGCCCAGGTATTCTCGGACCGCGGCCCAACCTCTCGGCCTAGCATGCCTTCAACGTGATGTAGCCTACCGCTGGCTCAGAGACGTCGGCCCAACCTGGTTGGGACCAGGCCGGTCTTGTTGCTGCGCTCAACAACATGCACCTGCAGCACAGCCAGCCCACTAGTGGATGGGTGATGGATACCAGTGCCACTTCTCACATGGCTTCCTCCGATGGTATACTCCTCTCTTCCCGACCTCCTTCCATGCCCATGTCTGTCACTGTCGGTAACGGTTCCTCTATTCCTGTTTCTCGCATTGGTCATACCTCTCTTTCTACTGCCCCCTCCTCGTATGCCCTTAACAATGTCCTCATTGTTCCCTCTCTTATACAAAATCTTATTTCCGTCCGTAAATTTACTCGTGACAATTTTTGTTCCATCGAATTTGACTTCTATGGTTTCTCTATTAAGGATCCGCGTTCGGGAACCGTGATTCTTCGCTTCAATAGCTTTGGAGACCTCTACACCATCCCGGCCACCGTCATCTCCGCCCGCCCACACGTCCTTCTGTCGACCACGTCGTCTCCCATGGTGTGGCACCGCCGATTAGGACATCTTGGCCGGGACGCCCTTTATCACCTTCGACAGCGCTCCGCCATCCCTAGTGATGCTTCCGCTTCCAGCTGTCATGCTTGTCGTTTAGGCAAACTTGTTAAGCTTCCTTTTACTCGCTCTCATAGTGTTTCCACTGCTCCCTTTCAGTTATTACACTGTGATTTATGGACGTCTCCTATTTTGAGCAATTCCGGTTTTCGCTACTACCTCATTCTGGTCGATGACTACTCCCATTATTTTTGGACTTTTCCCCTTCGCCACAAATCAGATGTGTCCTCTATTTTTCAGACTTTTGTTCCCTACGTCCACACCCAATTCCAACTTCCTCTTCAATGCTTCCAAACCGATAACGGCCGCGAGTTCCTCAACTCCGCTGTTCTCTCGTTTTTAAACTCCCACGGCATCCTCCTTCGCTCCCCGTGCCCTTATACTTCGCAACAAAACGGTAAAGCTGAACGGTCTATTTGCACAACCAATGATGTCATTCGTTGCCTTCTACTCCAAGCCTCTATGCCTCCCTCCTATTGGGCCGAGGCCCTTTCCGCTGCCACATACCTCCTCAACCGACGGCCTTCCCAACCCATCGGCTTCCTCACTCCCTTTGAAAAGCTTTTTGGTACCACCGCGGACTTATCACACCTCCGTATTTTTGGTTGTTTGTGCTACCTGAACCTTTCCGCCACCGCCCCTCACAAGCTTGCCCCTCGGTCCACCGCATGTGTCTTCCTTGGCTATCCTAGCTCACAAAAGGGCTACCGTTGTCTTGACCGCTCCTCTAACCGCGTCATTACATCTCGACATGTCGTCTTCGACGAGACGGTCTTTCCTTTTTCTACAGACACATCGGCGGCCCCCTCCGCGCTGGACTTCCTGATCGACGACATCGAGCCGCCGACCCAGCGCGGCACCCCTACATCTGCCGTGTGTGCTCCGGTCTCGCGCGGTGTCACAGACTTGGCCACGCGCGGCCCAGCCTCTGGAGCTACCGCGTATGCCACGCGCGGCCCCGATTCCTGCACCACGTGCGGCCCCGACTCCCGTCCGCTCGGCGCGGCCTCTTCCTCTTCACCGCCGCTTGGGTCGCCTCGCCGGCCTGCCTCCCTGGCCTCTTCCCCTGCATCCCTTGGCCCCGAGCCGACTCCCGGGCCCGAGCCGACTCCCGGGCACGAGCGACTCCCAGGCCCGCGCCGCCTCCCGGGCCCGTGCCGCCTCCCGGGCCCGCGCTGACTCCCGGGTCATCCCTGCCTCCTGGGGCGTCGGCCTCACCCGCTGGGGCGTCCCCTGCGCAGGCCGTGGCTTCTGAATCTCCTGCCAGGCCAGCCCCGCGGCTGTCGCCCGACTGGTGCCTGGACCTCATCACATGATCATGCGTGCCAAAGCCGGTATTGTTCAACCACTTAACCGGCTTAATCTCTCTGCATCGTGTTCCTCTGCAGCATCTCCTCTCCCCAAGACCTATTGCACGGCTCTCCAGGACCCCAACTGGTTCCAGGCCATGCGCGACGAGTACGACGCCCTCGTTCACAACAACACATGGTCCCTTGTACCACGCCCCTCCGGTGCCAACATCGTCTCCGGCAAGTGGGTCTACAGGCACAAGTTCCATGCAGATGGCTCCCTCGCCCTCCACAAGGCTCGTTAGGTCGTTCGCGGGTTCTCGCAACAGCCTGGCATCGACTACGATGAGACCTTCAGTCCCGTTGTCAAGCCGGCTACCATCAGGCTCGTCCTCAGCATCACCGCCGGCAAATCTTGGCCCATCCATCAGCTTGACGTCAAGAACGCCTTCCTCCACAGCAACCTCGACGAGATAGTCTGCTGCCAACAACCGTCTGGCTTCGTCGACCCCAACCACCCCGACTATGTTTGCTACCTCCACAAGTCCCTGTACGGCCTCAAGCAGGCGCCCCGCACGTGGTACTACCGCTTCACCACCTACGTCCGCTCCATCGGCTTCACTCCGTCCGTCTCCGACACATCGTTGTTCGTCTACCGGCATGGTACCGACGTCGCTTATCTTCTACTCTACGTCGACGACATCATCTTAACGGCTTCTTCCTCGAGTCTTCTCCACCAACTCTCGGCGCGTCTTCATGCCGAGTTTGCCATGACGGACCTTGGCGAACTTCACCACTTCCTTGGCATCTCCGTCAAGAGGACCGTGCTTGGCCTTCATCTCTCCCAACAGGAGTACGCCACCGAGCTCCTCCAACGCGCCGGCATGGCCGAGTGCCATCCCACGGCCACCCCCGTCGACACCAAGTCCAAGCTCTCCGCCACTGACGGTGTCCCTCTTCATGACGCAGAGGCGACGGAGTACCGCAGCCTCGCCGGGGCGCTACAGTATCTCACCCTCACCAGGCCGGATCTCGCCTATGCAGTTCAGCAAGTGTGCCTTCACATGCACGCTCCCCGTGACGTTCACATGGCCCTGATCAAACGCACCCTGCGCTATGTCAAGAGCTCATTGGACCATGGCTTATTCATCCAGGTCTCCGCTTCCTCTTCGCTCACGGCCTACACCGATGCCGACTAGGCCGGCTGCCCTGACTCCTGATGCTCCACTTCCGGCTACTGCGTCTTCTTCGATGACAATTTGGTCTCGTGGTCTTCTAAGTGACAGGCCACCGTATCCCGCTCCAGCGCCGAGGCGGAGTACCGAGCTGTTGCTCACGCGGTTGCCGAGACTTGCTGGCTCCGCCAACTTCTTGGGGAGCTTCACGTGCCTCTCTCCTCCGCCACGGTGGTTTTTTGCGACAACGTCAGCGCCGTCTATTTGTCCGCCAACCCCGTGCAGCACAAGCGCACGAAGCACATCGAGATCAACATCCACTTTGTTCATGAAAATGTCACACTTGGCCAAGTCCGCGTTCTTCATGTGCCTTCCTCGCACCAGTTCGCCGACATCATGACCAAGGGGTTACCACTTCAGCTCTTTGAGGATTTTCGGTCCAGTCTCTGCGTTCGGGAACCTCCCGCTGTGACTGCGGGGGGGTGTCATAGATAGCATCTAATCTCTATATTTGGTGAGTGGGACATGTATAGTAAGTCCCCTAATCACCTCTCATTCTTTGTAATCTTCCATAGCTTAGGCTATTTAATTGAAATTCGGCCCGCACTGTTCGTGTGTGAGCTGAGCCAATCTTCCTCTCTCTCAGTACGTTCGCAAATACCACTCAACCATCCAACAACACACATTGCAAATAAATAACTAATATTAAAATAAAACAATAAAGTTGCAATAAGATTGACATAGAACTATTATTCAATGGCCTTATGATTCGCCCAAGCTATTCATACGTCAAGTGATAATACGACCCTTAATGCTTATGTAGTAATCTTATTGCTTGATGGTCATGGCACTAGTGTCTATCCCCATCCTCTCTTCTTCTATGAACTCAAACCTCTCTTTCTCTAGTGCCATCGGCTATTTGAACCTCTCTTCTTTCCTCATCTCCTTCTCCGCATCAATCTTTTTCTTCTTACCCTACAAATAGTCTAATGCATCGATATGTGTTCGATCCAAACGTTGACGCAACTTTTTCTTTCTCCTTCTTCCTCCCTAATGGTCTTCTCATAGCCTGTATACCAGCCTCTGGAAAAGCAGCCTCACTATCATCAGCATTATTACTTTGAGTACATGCATGTATAGATGTCGCAGGGATTGAATTGGCGATGGTCTTCTGCTTTTTGTTAGAAGTTTTTTGAGCTGCCAACTGATTGCACCTATCAATCCATTTGGGCTGATTTTTTAAAAGATTGTAGCAATGCATATACTGAAACGACCTCTTTTGCTTATCTGTGATCTTGTTCAACTTTGTAGCCTGCGATAGCTGCAAAAAAATTAAAGAAAGTCAGAGGTTTAACATAATAATTTTAAGAAGGATGAAATCAAAATGACAATGAGATGATAAGAGATCGCATCTCACCTTGTTCTCAATGGTCATACCACTTTGATTTCTATTCTCAATTTGACTTAAACATCCAGCAAACTTGTTTACAGCCTCTTGTATAGCGGACCAACGATGCATAAGTGAACTTTGCGTGTGATCTGAATTAATGGTCTTGTTTGAATGGAAAAATCATAAATACGGTTGCAATATGTAGATCAAGATTGTTCAGCCCTTTGAACAATATCGAAACTAACATTTAGCCATGCTGACACCAATGCTGTCCTCGTCATCACTGAAATTCTTATATCTTTTTTGGTTTGGTCTCACAGATGTATTAGCCTCCACAACTGATTGTTGTTGATCGTCGGGTTGGCTTCCCATATCAGTCCAATCAAAATTATTGGTACCCTCGCTGATCAAGTTTGTGTAATATCCTCCTCCATCCATTTTTCCTGTCCATGGGACATAATTCAGCACATTACTACTTAGTAGATTAGTAGAACTACTGTTGAAAAAAAACATGCAAGATGGTAGTATTCAACACCAGCAGCAAGCAGTAACAACTAGCTAGATCCTCCTTGCATCAGTTGCAGGACAGTGAGGTGATCTGTTAATGTACCATATTTTCTTCATTTTTTTTTCAAAAACAAGAGGAAGTACAGCCAAATGCAAAGGCTCTGATTGAAGTGATCTTTGTAAAAAAAAAAAAGCACACCCAAACAGCTACTTTGTCTAGCCTTATCCTTAATTACTGATTCCATGGATCAAAGATTGCATATTTATTTAGTTCATCGGAAAGGTATAGGCTCTGAAAGGATAATTTTCTTGTTCACCCAAAAAAGTTAGTAGTGCAGCAGTAGTATGGGGTAAAATGGATGTTTCAGATGGTTTCGATTATATCATTGATTTTCACCTTTTTTTTGCCAAAGAAATTGGAGATATGATATGTTATATATCAACACGATTAAATTTAGAAAGTTTTTGTTGCCTCAGTTGTACAGTTTGCAGCTGTTTGTTTCTGTATTTTCAGGGCATTTTTCAATGTTGCATCCTCTATATGTTAATTTGCTGCAACCTACATTATTGCTCCACTGATCAAGTTATCACTGGTTAGCCGAAGACAATTTTACAAAGGTGCTTAGTTCTTAGTCACTCAATGTACTTAGACGAGTTAACAATTTTAGAAACAGATCGGTAACGATTTTAGAAACAGATCGGTGAGTATGGTATCCCATTTGTGCACGGCATGTTTGCAATACAAAAACTTCCTTCAATCTAAAAGTTAGTTTCATTTCAGAAAAACGGTGTATCCATTATTTACTTTCAGAAGCTATAAAATGACTCATGCAACTATCTTTGAGCTAGAAGGAATATATCTTTCAATGCGACATACTAAAATTTTGCAGGTGCTCTGATTGATGTTTGCACAAGAAAGAAAATGAAAACCATCCATAGAATGAACCGGACAAGACGAACAAAAGATTGGGAACAATCACCTTGGATGCTGAATGACGACGGGCACCCTAAAATTCCTTCCACGGACAAACTCTTCTTCAGCAACAGGTGGCCATCCCATAAAGAAATCGACGCCGGCTGAGTCATCTTTGATGGAAGCCCATGCCTGGCCGTCTCCGATGGTTGCCGTCTGCTCTCCTCGGCCCTCTGTCGCCTGCCCGGCACGGGGATGTGCCAATCCTACATGAGGGGCAGGCTGCGGTGCAGGTCGCGGCGAGTCAGCGGCGTGACTCGCACTGAAATGGGGCGGCGGCCAGAATCGCGGCAGCGGCATTGCTTGGGGTAGATGTGGCTGCGGTGGAGATGGAGACAGTGGTAGGCCACCTAGAGGCGGCAGTGGGAAGAACTGTGTCGCCAGGGATGCTTTGGGATGTTGCGTGTTGATTCCGGCCGAGCTCGGGGGAGATTAGACCGTCAGCGCAGCACCTGGAGGCGGCGGCGAGTGAACTCGAGAGGACGGCAACATTTCTCCTCAAGCGCGCCAAATTGCTGGGAACGGGGGATTGGGAGCGACGGTGACGCCCTTCTTGTGGAGAGCGATTTTGCCGGCATTAGGAGCTCCAATTTTTTGGGCTTGTGTGTACGGTACCTGTTGGATGCAATTTTTCACAAAAAAAAAACCCCCAACTTTTGGCATTAGATTTGATTTAGGGCATCTGTTGGTGTTGGTGATGCTCTAACACCTCTCTTACTAAATAGTTGCACGGTTTACTAACTGATGGAAAAAAAGAATTCGTTGAGGGGGGTGAGGCCTCCGCTTGTCCCCATATCTCTGCCGCTTAATATGGTTGCATCATTGTATATTAGATGAAATACAATAGTTTTAAACTTTGATTTTTCAAGAAAAATTGTATGTAGATTTTTACCTATTTTCTTAATAGTCATAAAAAGAGCTTGAAAAATTAAAACCGGCAACAAAAATACTTAAACTTATCCTAAAATCAAATCCTACTATTCTCTTCTCAATGAACTCCTTTTAAGGAGTACATATGCAGGCCCACACAAATGGGGGTGGTGGTGGTAGATTTATTGTCACTATTGCCTTTTTCAAAAGTGGTATAGATGATACCTTTGTTACCATGTTGATTTAGTTTTTGTCCTTTTCTTTTTGATTTTGGCAATATAACGGGTGTGGATCTTTAGTTGGTGTAGAGGCCGAGAGTTACCACTGCAATTATCTAAAAAAATTAATTAGGTGATGGTTCAATATTGGAATTCAAATTTTCTACTTCTAACCAGGACTCAAGATCTTTAAAATGCATGAAGTGCTACTATTAATATGCAAACATTTCCTTATTGGTATGGGTCCTAGCTTAGAGATGGTGATAACATTAGCACACTATGAAACAGTGTAAAAGTGAGTCTTAGGCTGCGTTCTAAAGTAGGGTTGGGCTAGGCTAATCCTCCGTTTACTGTAAACACGCTTCCTAAACTGCTAAACAGTATGTTTCGTGTAAAAACTTTCCATATAAAAGTTACTTTAAAAATCAAATAAATTATTTTTTATACGCTAATGACTTGTCTCGTTTTCCATGCCACTAACTAGCTAAGCCCAACCGCTATATTGAACACAGCCTTAGCACGTGTGTGATGTGGCATCTTAGTGCTGGTGGAGATCCCTTATACCCTCACACTAGTCATGCTATATGGATCATCTTACGTGGCAGCATAGGCACCAAATCCTGCCATGCATTGTATTATCCTATGTAGTTGTTACCAAAAGAAGTACATGCATGAAGTCATGTCATCAGCACTTCTAAGCCATTTAATCATGTTATAATAAAAATATCAACCGTTGGATCAAGACATTATTTATATGCATTCATTAGCCATCTCTTCCCCTCCTCTCTATATTTAATTAAATGCACGTCATCAATAATCCTAAATCATTTGATCATATTAGTATAAAATTATCAACCGTTAGATTAATGAGCTACTTATGTGTCTATTCCTCTTCTCTTTATCTTTAATCTATGATAACTATATAATTGTGTCCAGTAACATATTCTCATGAGAAATACAAACTAAATGGGAGAGGAGCACATAATCTAATTGCAGCATCAAGATTAAATAAACATGTAATCTTTAGATTTCATAATAATACATATCCATTTTTCTGAAATTTTCTATAAAATGGTAATTTTAAAAAATAAACCATGAAGCAACATTATCAATTTTATATGTCCATTTTCACCTGCTAATTGTAAACTTCAATTATTATAATAATAAACCTAATAAATCCCGCAACAATGCACATGGTATTTTCTAGTGTATAACTAGAGAAAACCCCGCACATTACCGCAGGAAATTTGTATGATAATAAATAAACACGAGCTGCAAATTAGATTTGCTTTATTGCTAAATGGTTTAACTTTACGTGCTTTACACAATTTACATCCTCTGTATATCATCCAATGCTAAAAGTATTAATATAATATAGCTTCCTAAGAGATCAAAGGATACAGATAATTGAGATGATGTAGTAAAAAATATTAGGAATAAATGAGATGAGAGAATAGAGACAATTTGCATCATAGATGAATGATCTAAAGACTACAGATAATTGGGGTGATGTGGCTTTATGAGATAAGAGAGAACTAATATTATGGGGATGAACTTTAGAAGTATATAGGATACGTTGATGTGAAACGTCACATAATCATTCTGAAGGAGGCAATTGTTTTAAATGTGTTGCTGGGCTTAATTTAGAAAACGCCCGTAATTAATGGAGCTCTCAGGAAGATCAGGTCACGTTCCCTGTAGAAAAGAAAGAAAAAGGGAAGTTAGTGGTCCAGGGTCTTTTCTGTTTGGGTATTATAAGCAGATATATAGTTTTTGATGGGCTTTTCTAAAGTTATAAGCCACTCTCCTACTATTAGTCAAAAGATAAATTTGAGTAGCTTTTTTATTTTATGTGAATTAGAGTTAGAACTCTATCCTTAAACTTAAGGTTTAAAAGCCACCAACTTATAAACCATAAAATACTTAATTTAAATGCCAAAATCAACAAAGCATGAGGCCGTAGCCAAGTGAGTTTCGCTTTGTTGAGGCTAAGAGGTTCATATAGGGATGAAAATGGCTATATACGGTTGAGAAAATACTTGAACCATTCTTTTTCTAAGGAATATAGAATCGGAACAAATAAATCGGAAATGAAAATGATATCGATAATATAGGAATATAGCAAACATCGAAAAGAGAACTGCGATAATTGTTTTTAAAACACCGTACATAAATGATGACAAGCAAGTCATGTTTATATTATAAACTTAAATCATATGCCACCATCAGTGAAGATTCTTCGTATATAGTAGGGCCGAAGCAGGCCTAAAAATGCTTTTAGGTCCAACTCATTTTTTTCAAACTCAATTCATATATATACCTACGTTCTCACTTCACACAGAGTTCAAACTCGGTGTTACAATCCTCGGGCTTGCATCCTTTTTAGACGGAAAAAAATTCGTGGCAGACCAGCTCTAAACCCACGCCGCTGCAGTCCCGACCTGGATGCAGGACGCGTGGATAGGCTACCGATCCAACGGCGATATCCGCTCGGCTCCAGGCGATCGGGCGGGTGGGAGCTCAGCGCGCCAGGCT
This sequence comes from Oryza meyeriana var. granulata, assembly GCA_003991445.1. Classification (NCBI taxonomy): domain Eukaryota; kingdom Viridiplantae; phylum Streptophyta; class Magnoliopsida; order Poales; family Poaceae; genus Oryza; species Oryza meyeriana. Next base: position 146,636 of record RYFJ01000734.1, on the reverse strand, counting down.
CGCTCCGCACGATCCCCTCCCGGCTCGCTCGATCGGCTCCCAGGTTAAGGCGCGTCTCGCTCATCCACGACCACGATCCCCTCCCTCCTCTGCCCGCCTCGCCTCCCGCTGCGTTCCCCTCCGTCTCCCTCACCGACGGCGATGACCGGGTCGGCAATGGCGAGCACGAGGCGCGTTCCCCTACCGGTGACGGTGCCGGAGGCCGGGTCGGGCCGGTGACGGCGAACGTGAGAAAATGGCTGCTCTACCTGTTTCCGATGCTGGACTGCGCGCCCAAGGATGGCGGCGTCAGCCAGGCCACGTTAGAGGCCTGGCTGCGCTGGCAGGCGGCGGACCGTATCGACGCCCTCGCGCGGAGGGAGCTCAAGAAGCACGACAGGGACGGCGATGGCTCCGTCACTCTCCACGATTACCTCGTCGTCGACCTTGATCAACACATTGGTACAGATAACTCAAGTTTTCAGTGTCAGCTTGTGTACACTTCGTTAGATTATGAGTTAAGTCCATGTATTGATTTGCAAGATTGGAGTAACATGGAGCCCTCAAACCATGGAGTTCACAAGCGTAGATAGAGATCAGAGCCTTTTCTGTTCAGAGCTCAATGAGTACACACTCATTTCTGATTTTTTTTCTGTTTTTTGTGATAGATAATCCGAAATTCAGAAGATGGCAGCCTAATGTTCTAACACTTGGTCAATGTGTGTATGTTGTTATGTACTGCAGCTTCTTGCATCCAGAAAATAGCAGCAAGGAGAAAGTGCAACTCTGGCTATTGAAGGATAAGATAATATAAGCAGTGTCTGAACACTTAAAAATATCCTTGTAAATTGTAATGTTGCTAACTGCAGTTCACTAATTTGAAAAAATGATATGTTTGATTCATCCTTTGCATCTGGCATGCATGGAATACAGTGAAATGGATCATGATAGATGGTTTCATCAATGTACAAAATGTATTTTTTTTTAATCTGAAATAGATATGTGGATGTTTTGAAATCTGCAATGTGATGGATGTGTAAAAAAATGTGATTGCTTCTCTGAATTCTTGCAACAACATAGTTTTTGGGTTGAGGTCTCAGCAGCCATATATCTAGCTTTTGCTCTAAAATAATGTATGCATATCCATCAGAATCACTTCCCTGAACATGGAAGAACATAGTTTCTTTAATTGTTTCTCAAACCTTGGATTACAGAAAACTAGACCTCCGTCAATGACAAAAATGCTCATTCTCTTGCAGGTTCTTAGCCTGGATTCGACAATCAGTGAGATGCACACCACAGAAGATACAAAAGAGGAAAATGCTCTGTATGAAAGGACTGTAAATGCGGCAAAAGAGAATTGTAGTTTGCTGATTGTAGCCTTCTGTAGTTCATGACCTGGTATGCGTTGGTGTATGCTTATATTGAAGTCAATCAACAGTGTAGTGTGAAAATGTGATTAGGAATGCATAGATTTTTCCTGATACACATGTATTATTTCCATGGAAGTTAATACGTAGTATTCAGTTGCACAATTCGCTAGTGCCTCTATTGAAAGACTCAAATCGGAATCATCAATGAGGGTTGTAAATGTGATTATCACTAGTATTTTCCATATATTTATGAATTAAAAAGTCAAGCCTCTTCATTTACTCCTGCTAAGATTCTTACAATAGTTCAACAACAAAAAGAGAAAAAAAAACAGAATGACTCCACTTCTATGCAAGAGATGTCATGGCATCTTAATACTAGTTTGTATCTCAGGGCCTACCACAATCTGACAACTAAAGATACTGAAAATCAAAGACAAAACAACATACTAGCACAAACATCAGCAGAACACCTGGCATCTTCCAAATCTTTCAGCAGCGGCGGCTACCCCCAGGTGGAGGCGGATGGACAGGCGGCGCCCTCCCACGCATGGAGTAGGGCAGCGGCAGACGGCCGGTCCTCCCTCCTGAAGCCCTCTGATGGTGTTGCGCCCGTCGATGTCTGGTGGAGGGAGAGAAGTTGTCGCAGGGAGGCGGAGCAGCGGAGGGCAACCCGAGCCCTCGGAGCTGATTCCGAGTCGCGCGCGCGCCTGGAGGCTAGAGCCACGTGGCGACGATCTGTGCCAGGGCTGCACGGGATGGGGTTTACAACCCGTATGCACCAATTTTGTTTTTTCCTTTTAAACCAATCAACTTTCTCTCTAAACCACCGAGGTGGAACTACAGGTGCTTGTATGCAACTTTCTCGGCTATTGCCTGCCTGCCTTGCCGAACAGCTGCTGCTGCTGCTGCACTCGCATGGGCCATGAAGACCCAAGGCCTGGTGTGGCTGCTGCTTGCATGCTAGCTACCTATGCCAGAACACCAAAGCAGCCCGCTAGCTCATCTTCTCTCTCCATTTTTTTCCGCCAATTATTCAGGGGTGTCACATATAGCATCGACACAGACAACACATAATAAGGGTTATGGTTATTTTTTTTTTAACTCTGATCGGTAAAAACCCCTCTACCACTTCTGTTCCATTTTTAGACAATACATAATTGAAATAAAATAGTCGGCATAAAACATAAACAATAACCAATGTGGTTGCGAATTTTGGTAGTCTTTGCCCCTAGTTCTAAGCTCCGGATCACCATGTGCCCATGTCATCTAAATCTGCTGAATCTTTAACGTCACCCATTGTCGCCCTATTAAAATTTATTTGTTCTTCTCCCTAATAGATAAATTTGAAATCACCGAGAAGTTATCTTACCTCTATTACAGCCTCCTAATTAGTGTCGTGTTGGTGGTGGCCTGTTAGTATAGCTTAGCTACAACTCGGTTTTGACAGTCTTCTGTGGTTAGTTCACTGTTATGTTGTAACACCCTTTTGTTTTCAATCTTAATACAATCTGGTTGGTTCCCTTCGGCCAACCCGGCTAATTAGTGTTGTGGTGTAGTGGGGGAACCCTAACTAGCGAGACAGCGCGCGCAAGAGGTGTGCATGAACACATCACGACAGGGACGCCCACGTGGGGAGGAGTCGATAGGACGGGGCCTGCGTAATCTAATTTTTTCTATTGCTCTTAGTCCTATCATTAGGGGGTAATTAATGTCCCCTTTTTTAAATTTCTCCCAAAAAACACCGTATCTATATTGTACAAATTTCTATTGAAAAAACACAACTTCTGTTTATTTTTTGCTTGAATAAATATTCACTCAATTTATCAATTTTTCTAATAAAAAACTGACTATGGATTAAAAATATCTACTCTAAAATATTCTACATGAATAAAAAATATATATACCAAAAACTTTATACATAACTTAAAAAAAATCTACTCCAAAAATATTGTACATGAATAAAATATTTCTACCTAGAAACTTTTATGAAAATAAAAAATACACTCAAAAACTTTCTACTCAAATAAAAAATTGCTTATCAGAAACTTTATACTCAAATAAAAAAGTAATGTATAGAGTTTACAAATGAAAAGTTTGTGTGCGTAAAGTTTATGCACGAAAAATTTATGTGCATAAAGTTTTTGCAATGGAAAGTTTGTTACCCAAATCCGAATCGGACGTTTGTGCACCTCCTCTGCACGCGCGTTCATGAAATAGGAATTTCGGGTGTAGGGTGTAGTGGCCATACACCGCAAAATCTCTTAATTCCTGTGAGCATACAATTTTGTCATTGTTGGGTTGGTGTCCATACAGCCTTTAGGCTGTTATTTTTAAAGCTGCCGTGAAAATTAGAACTGTTGTAATCGTTATACTTTGTTTTACCAATCGGAATATCGGATTATGGATAGGCAATATGTTATTCAGCTTTCATGATTCAATGGGCTGGACATGGGCCAACATGGGCCCAATACTTCTAAGTAGATATACTAGCATGAATTATATATCTAGCAAATAATACTATTGTTTGCAACGTAGACTAAAAGAAAATTAATTGCTAAACACCAAAATATGTCAAAAAGATGTTGGACACTTATTATTAGAATCGACGGTAATTCCAAACGGAGCCTAATTGTCCACCTCATTCCCTCATGTGTCAACAACCATGTGTTCCATGAGGTAGTCCTCTGGCCAACAGACTTAATTTGTCGACACTTATTACAGTTTTGTTCCGAAAATATTTACAAATATGCAAATATGACTAACATCACCATGCACAATTCAACTTTGCATTCACCTTCCGTCATGACTAGCTCTGATGATCGGTGGCGACTGATGCAGAGGTTCGATCTCGTTCTGCCTGTTAGAACTGATGGGTGGTAGACCCTGAGTAGCTGCTGGTGACATAACTTCTATTCCCATCCATCATCTGCCACTCAGTAATGTAGCTTGGCTTTGTGACCAACTCAGCTACCTCAACTTCTCCAGTGAGCATTGCCACGACCTTCGACATTGGCGGTCGCTGATGTGGTGAGCCCTGTGTGCAGTGCAGTGCAACACAGATGACTCTAAAAGCTTCATCCTTGTTGAATCCCCTGAGGCTTGGGTCAAGAATTCTGAGAGCTTGTTCCTTTTCATACTGGTCCCAAGCCTACAAATGAGCATACATTCAGTAAACAGAAGATAGTCCAGCAGCGTTGGCTTGATTCACCTTCAGCTTGCTCGCTAACTGATACATGCTATACCCCTTTTGTAGGGATGGCTAGTTGATTCAATTGATGTATCTCTAATGGATCATTTTACAGTACACCCAAGTTATTGTGAACCCTCCATTTCACATTGATTCAATGGATATCTCTATCTTACCTCATGGGTGGTAAGAATCATTTATTACCATTGAATGGCAATTGATGTCAATTATTACCTTCTAATAAGGAAGGAAATGATGTTTCCTTGTTTAATGCTACAAAATTCAAAACATAGTGTAAAAATAAATTCAGTTGATTAAACTCATGATTTATTTTTTATTAATTAAACTCCTTTTTCTTGATTTCGAATATATTTTATATGCAATATGACGAAATTTTATAGAGTTTCCTTTAGTTTAAAATTTTCAAAATAATTTGTTTTTATAATGAATTTAATTCCTATTACATAGCAGCAACATATGACTTCAAAATATACCTTTTTTTTCAATTGCAACTCAAAATATACTTTATACACAATATTTATTTTGATTTATATAAGTTTCATGTTTCGTTTAAAACAGGACATACAAATTTTGGTTATTTAATTGATTACATGCACTTTACTTGCTTGGATTGCATGCATGCACATGCATGATTAACTTAGGAAGATAATTCTGTACATTGGTACTTTCCTTTCGTTGAGTAATGTATTTATGGTGGGAGAGAACATATATTTTTTTTAAAATAAACTATCAAAATTCAATGGCTAGGATTTGTCTTAGCTCTCTCTCCTCTAGAGAGGTAAGATGGAGCACCCTAAAAGAAGTCATCTCTAATACATGGATTATATCCACCATAAGGGATAACCCAACTAATAAGAAAATTAACTATTCTTATCTCTAATTTCCAACTACTAACAAATCGACAGATCCTTGAAGATACTACATGCGTGGTACAATACCCCCAGCACAGCTCACATAGATATTACTCCCTGAACATAAACAAATTAAACAAATGCGTTCTTGGATGGAAAGATTAATCATCAGCTTACCCACTCAAGGAGATTGATCTTGCTTTCCTCGAGGGAGTTGTTGGTGTTTGATCGACCAGCAACAATCTCCAGCACGACCACCCCGAATGCAAAAACATCAGCCTTTTGTGTCAAATGACCTCTCATTGCGTATTCAGGAGCCAGATACCCACTTGATAAAGGTTAGGCAAGTTAAAAATAGCTTTCGTTTCAAAGATAGACATAAAAGAGAAATTGTGAGATGTTCTTACAATGTGCCCGCAATTCTCGTGCTTACATGAGTTTGCTTCTCGTCATAGAGTTTGGCGAGTCCAAAGTCAGAGATCTTTGGGGTCAGATCAGTGTCAAGAAGTATGTTGCTGGCTTTGATGTCCCTATGCACAATGCACACACTCGACTCCTCATGAAGATAACTTAGGCCTCTTGCAATGCCTAAAATGATCTCGAAGCGCATTGCCCAGTCTAGGTTTAAGCTACTGTCTCCTGTACAGGTCGAAACAACTAAATAAAGCTTCGACAATACAAATGATGGGAAAACATAGAGAAGAAAATCATCAAGTGTTCATGAAACAAGGGGGTTTTATTAGTAAAATCAAGCAAATGCAGTTTCATATGTGCTGGCAATTTGCACAAGTGAAACTCACTGAAGATTGCTCGATCCAGGCTTCCATTTTCAAGGTACTCATAAACCAACAAAGGTGTGTTGCTGTCAATGCAGCATCCGTGCAATTTCACAAGATTCTTGTGTTGCACAGCAGAAATTGTTGCAACCTCTGTAACAAATTGGCTTTTCCCCTGATGAGATGATTCAGAAAGTTGTTTCACAGCTATAACTCTTCCATCAGGTAGCTTACCCTGTCGAATGAAGAACATTCTAATGTTACATGTATATTCTGAACGTGGACAAAAAAGTTGCACTTAATACGAAATAAGATAAATTTTCAGTTGCACTTTCACAAGATTAATTGAGGAGGATAGACAACCTTATACACTGGCCCATATCCACCTTCCCCAATAATGTTTTGAGAATTGAAATTGTCTGTAGCTAGCTTGAGTTCAGAGTTACTAAAGACAACAGGTCTTCCAACCAGGTTGTACAGTTCTGCATTTTTCTTTCCAGACAGATGGTAAAGAACAAATCATTTGAAAATTTCGATGTCTGAATAATAACTGTACTAAAAAATGATACCTTCTTTCTGTTGTGCCATTGCTCTTCGCTTCTTTATCCACATAAACATTCCAAAGCCTGCTAATCCTAGAACTGACACTCCAGTCAATATTCCAGCAATTGCGCCTGCTTTGCTTCCTTTTTGGACAAACCATTTCGGACAGTTGGAGTAAAATCTGAAAATAAATGGTTTTACTTACTAGGGCCAATATAATCTACCTTGAACTTAACAGTTATACTTACTTGGAGTGACGCTCAATGCTGAGACCATTGGTCCGTAGTAACCTTGGGTAGGTATGGCAGAAGTGCCCTTGCCAGCCCAGAAGAGATGGATCTCAAGGAAGTTTTTTAACACTGTTGCCGTGTAAGTCCTGTTAATTGTGGTAAAAGATTTTCCACCAGCTGTCTTCCTTATATCAAAATTCTTCTCTTTCAGAGCACCCTATGCAAATGTTAGTAATACTTTCGGATAAAGAATAAAAATACTTGGTAAACCAATTGCTATACAATGCACTCAATTTGTACCTGGACATATATGTCAAAAACTCTCCTTCCTAAGCTTAGCCAAGTCTGCGTGTCCGGAAAAGCAAATTCTGCAAATTGAAGCACAACAGTGTAATTTCCATTCTCAAGTCCAAGCCCATAGAATCTCAGCGAAGATGGTGACATCCTTGCAGTCTCGAACAATTTTGAGTCAACTGCATTTTGAAAATGCTGAGAGCTATATATTATGTTCATTCCATCCGTGGCTTGGAAGAACTTTCCTACATTGCTGACCCCCCATCTTGTTTGATCAGTAACATAATATGATGCATCCCCAAGGTTTGTAGCATCTGCTTCGTATATGGTATTATCTGAGCCCCTAGTAGATATATTACTGCCGCAGTCAACCGCAAAGGAATAATCTGGAATTAAGATGTGCAAAAATTATAACCATTATTCAAAATCCTTGCATTCTGTTAACTACTACAGATGATGAGGAGTGACAAATATACATTTGGGAGATCCACGGAAACAAGGAGTGTCTTGCTGGAGGCAGTTCAGTCCTGAAGGTATGCTGTGCACAATTTGAATTGAAAAGTAGAAGTCATGAAAAAGATTTTATTACAGTTAATGAATTGCAAAGTATTACTAAATGTTATAAGTACCTGTCTTTGGTGCTGCCAAGAACAAAGTTGTTTGCCACCAAATTCCTTGTTCAAAGAAAACATTAGAATATCTAATTTTTTCCCCTTAGCAACAGAAATTTAAAAATTTTATACTTACGATTGTAAATTGTTCTGGGTTGCCCAAGAAGGAAACGTTCCGGTGAGGTGGTTGTAGGAAAAATCTCTGGAAACAGCGATTTATTGTGAAAATAAATCATTTTACTGTGAAAATAATTTGTTGTACAGTGCTGTGTCGATTGTTATTGCCATACATTGCTTTTAATGAAGAGCTTATAACATCAGGCAACCTTCCTGTAAGGCTATTGTTCCCAAGAAACCTGAATTCGGCACAATACAAAATGATGAAACATGGACATCATCTTAGCAGGTGTTTATATGAATTGAATTAATGTAAATAGAAAATTTCTTACAGGAATTTAAGCATTCCCAGATTCACGATGGACTGAGGAACTTGGCCTGTGATATTGTTAAAACTCATGTCCCTGTGCCACACAGGACAGAAATATTACTTGAACAAGTGCTTCACAATTCCAGGAAATCGACCAAAAGCATTATAACTGGCACCATGGCTAATAACTTACAGCAAGGTCAATGTTGCAAGCTTAGAAAAATCTACTGCATCAAGATTGCCAGATATCCTGCAGTTCCTTAATACTCTGTAACAATGAAATCCGATCTTGGTGAGTTGCAACTTTGACAATATTGTAAGCTCTAATGCTCTATAGCAAAAGGCATCACATACAGGTTGTTCAAAGATGTCAGATTACTGATAAATGCCAATGACGAGCTCCCATTTACAATGTCACCAATCCGTCTGCTCAATTGTATTTCACAAATCAGTTATCAAGTTTGACCTTCTAAGCCGTCAACGGATCAAAGGCACCAAAAAACAATGTACTTACAAGTTTGTTAATTTGGTCAGATTAGACAAACTTGCAGGAATTGGTCCTTCAAAAGAATTTCCTTGGAAAGCCCTACAAGTTCGTACTTTCAGAAAAATAAAGTAGGGACTTGCCTGGTCCAGATTAGTATAAGAAAATGTAAGCTCTATGCATCAATATTTTTAGGTAAAAACTCCAGATATGAACATGCCATGCAGACCAATTTAATGTCATGCAGATGTCTGCAACTCTGCATTTCTATTGAGTGACAACTCAATGGTGAAAAATGCTATTGCTCGAGATCAAATGGAAGAACATACACAGAAAATTTATGCTGCACAATTTCCCTGTCTCTAAAATAAGACAAACTAAATGACGTTTTACCAATTTAATATAATAAATCTTACAAATCTTCCAATTTAGTCAAGCTCCCCAAGTAATCCGGTAATTTCCCTGTGAATTCATTATCTGACGCTTTCCTGTAAACAGACCAAAATATTTGGTATTTCGCATATGAAAACACAATGAAAATAACAGTTGAGGTTCTGTCATTGATTTTACAAGAACTTCAGGTTCTTAAGCTTGGAAATTGTTGAAGGGAACCGACCGCTGAATCCAGAACTATCAATGTACCTGTTATTGAAACACTGCAGTAATTATCATGTTGAACAATAGATCTCTCCATCCAAATTTAATTCTTAGCAATTGGAAGTTAGAAGAGAGGAATTTACAACTGCTCAAGTTTGGTCAAGTTGCCCAGTTCTTCAGGAAGTTCACCAGTAAAGTTGTCCAGGCTAATGCCCCTGAACCAAGATGAAATATTTCAGGAGTAATATAAACTATTTGTCTTCAACTGATAGCAGAAAAGGGCCATAGTTTCCCAGATGGGCCATCTGACCCACTGTTCACCGATAGAATTCTACTCAAACATACAAACAATACTGACCATGCCAAATATATATAAAACTTATGAGTTTTTATAACTTTATTGTCGATAAGTTTTGGGATTAATAATTTTCCTATAATCGTATTAGTTCAAGCAGTCCTTTATATATATATATATATATATATTGATCTCCCATCCAAGAAAAGATTTCTTACAACGAGAGGAGATAGGTGAGGTTCCCAAGTTCCTTCGGAAGTGGTCCAGACAGTGGATTGAAACCCAAACCCCTTCAAATGTTGAAAGATAATTAAGACATAACACCCACCAATGGATGGTGCATTAATCTATAGCTTGACATATAACTCCTACAAATATTTCATGGAAGCAAATTTTCCAATGAATGATGGGATGGCACCAGTCAAGTAATTGTGGTTCAGGTTCCTGAAACAAAACCAGAAACATTAAGTCAATTAGCCAACACAAAAAACTTGCATGCACGACTACTATTTTCTGGTTGTTGCCGGGAAATCAATTCAAAGGATTTCTTCTATGGTACACCAAGTCTTTCTAAACCGTCTATTTTGCATTGATGGTTCATGTTACTCTTACCTCATATTATCATTTAAAGTGAACTAATGCCAATTATTATTCTAGAAGAAGGAAATTAAGTATGTTTTCATATTTGAATGAATATACAAATCATAATATAAGAAAAAAAATGCTACTACTAAAATTCTGAACTTCAAATATATCTGGCAGTTTAAATCAGTTTATTGTGGAAGTTTCAAAACAATTGAAACTTTCTAATTATGTTTTCTGTTATTTCACAAAATATCAATCAATGATTTCAGAATCAAATAGGAGTATCCGTTTTCTTTTTCAGTACAAAACTTTGTGTTATGTTTATTTTGAATACTACATATATTCAGTGTTTTGATTTGAATGTTGAATTCAGGAGCTTCGGTTGAATCGGTGACAGCATGCATGTTTTGTAGGTGGACGACATGCACGATTATATTAGAAGGATAACAATTCAGCCCATTTGTATTTTCCTTTTTGCCTGATTTATTTATGGAAGGACAGAACATTTTCTCACTAGGCTTACTCACTAGGCAAAGTAAGCCATCAATATTCAATGGTGAGGACTTTGTTAGAGTTCTTACCTCTAAAGAGGTTAGATGGAGCACCCTAAAAGAACTCTTATATACATGGGGTTAAATTTATGTTTTCTGAAAAACATTGATCTACAGCTCAACAAACTTCATTATCAATATTAAGATTACAAGATAGATCCATACAGGTCCTCTAGATAGGTGAGATTCTGTAGCTCTGCAGGTATTTGACCAACAACATTCAACTCGTATACCCTCCTGCAAAACACAAAAGTAATATTTTTTGATAAGTAAAACAAATAAGTTCAATTTTGCCATTATCTAAAATAGAAGTCCAATTTTGGGCCTTGAGTTGTGCTTTGGACACTTCAGTTTTCACCCGTAAATCAAAAATCATTTGGTTTTGCCCCAAGAACACGCAAAACAAGGTCACTTGACCCCGGATGACCGAATACTCAAGTTATGGTCCAGCATGTACCAAATTTGGGCTTGGCTGGTGTGGTTCATCTTTTCCTTAGAAATGTTGGAATATAAAGTGAATTGCCCACCTTTCCCTATCAGCTTAAGCTTTTAGGTTGAACTGGTCAGTGCAAGTTCGAATCCTGGTTGGCGCGCAATTAAATAAAATTGCAGCCCACTTCTATTCCACGCTTGAGACTTGAGGGGGTCTCGCGTGAGGGGGAGTGTTGGAATATAAAGTGAATTGCCCACCTTTCCCTATTAGCTTAAGCTTTTGGGTTGAACTGGTCGGTGCATGCAACTCAATAAGAAACATTAATATCGAATAATAAATGAGGTAAACATATAAGAAAAATGTTGGCCAATAACTGAGAAGCCCAAATTCCTTATTGGAAGGGACACCAAATGCCTTTGCCATCCCTCTCTAATTGAATGGTGTTTGCTTTAGCTTGTGAGCAGGAGTTGCTAAAAGGCTTATTTTTTACATAAGATTAATTAGCTAATTATATGAAAAGGTATACACATGAATTAAATACTCTCAAATGGAAATATATGCCACTAACGTGATCGCAGAATAGTAATGTAAATTTAACATGGTAATGCCAAACATGTCAAGCTATGGCTCTCAATATACTATCCTCTTGTGCAAATAGAGGATAAGGTGAATACATTCAATAACATGTAAGTAATTCTCCACAATGTAAAACCTACAGCGCAGCAAGCTAAGAACTAGTAATAATTAATCTACTACTAGAAAGTAGCAAGCCTCAAATAAAATCTCAGGTGAAGACAGGGATCAAAATTCTTGCAAGTCAACAGTACTCAAAACTATTGAGAAGCAAGGTTAAGCACGACTAAGTTGCCGCGTTAGAGAACAATTACACCCCACCTAGTGGCAGGATCCTAAGCATCAAGTCCCGGAGATACAGCATCATTATTCATTATTTGGGTCAACCAGAGTCAATGAACCTGAGGTCTAGAAGGAGCAGCATACAGTAACACTGAGGGAATTGTGTGCTGGCCACGCTAAGACAAGAAAGCAAACTACTGAAATCAGCAGCAGCAGGAACGCATGCATGCATACAAATGTCTTCATGCTGCACAGCCATGTTGAAGGGCTAGCCGATTAATGTGATCAGCTCACTCCCATCTTTTCCTCTATCACAAAGACATGTGGGCTCTAGCTTCTCCACTTTTCTTTTTTCCAATTAATTTCCAGAAAATAGGGAATTCACAAATTGGAAATTTTATTAACTCTCTGTTAGATAATTCTAACAATATATACTTTCACAGACAGATTAGTCTGAAACGACTCCATGATTATAGAAACTCATAGATGGTTTAGAGAACAACCTGTGATGATCCTTTTGAACCTCTTTCCTAGTAGCGTTCCGGTTCAAATCTCCATAGGTGCACTTAAAATATTTGTCTAAGTGTGAGCTGGCCAGATCGGTCTTTGGCTGGTACTAAACCAGACTAGTCAGTGTTCCCTTTTTCTTTTCTAGTTAACCGGCTTGCCTGGTTGAGTGCGCTATTGTAAAATCTATGGAGGTGCAAGTAGCACATGCACCTTTGTTGAACTTGAGACACCTAGAAATCAAGCAATCAACAGTACTTACTGTTTCAGCACATCATGGGCTATTTAGGCATACTTCATCAAGCACCTTGTGTGTGCAGCTGATCAAAACAAGACAAGAAGGTGTACTTACAGTTTGATAATATGGCAGATGGTGTTGTTGTTGTAAGAGCAGTCACACTTGATGGCAGGGTTTTTTGGGTAGTTATCCCAGTTCGATTTGTCGGAGGCTACACCGCTGCAGGGCTCGCCGCTGATGTTCCACTCCGACGACGCCTTCACGCCCCATCTACCCATTATCATGTTTAGTGCTGACACTGAAACATTAAATCAGCATTAGTATTTATATAATATGAATGCAGAACTATGCAATATAATAAATTTAATGAGGTTGATGGATTTATTGTTGGCCTCCATCTCTTGATCGTGAGTTAAAAGGGGCACACTCATGGGTTTGTGCATGTAGTGTGCATCCACGGTGGTGTATGCGCGTGTCTTCTATGTAATCAGAAAAAACTTATAGTTCGCGCAGCGCAAACAGATTCCCACACTACTTACATGAATCATTTTATCTTTCTCTTTCCCATACTATTGATGGGCCTCCTATAACTTTGATCTCTCCTTTTTGAAAAATAAATACTTAAAAATATGGCATATTTTCAAGGTGGGCTACATCGTTAATATTCATACAAAAAAAGTATCATCATAATCTAACAATTAAAAATTTATTGGCCAAAGTAGGAATAGTTTTGGTCAACAGAACAATAAGAGCAGGGGCGTAGCCAGGGGGTAGTCCGGGTGGGATCAGACCTACCTACCCCCCCCCCCCCCCCCCACACACACACACCCCACACCCAAAAAAAATGAAGCCCACTCAGCCCAAACGTTTATTGATGATATGAGAAAAGATGGCAGATTTAAAGGCCTAAAAACACTTGGTGAGCCTTCTATTAGGCTTGTTGAAATAAACAAGCATGGTCTTCATGATTTGGTGTATTTGCTTCTTAAATTAGTCAATTTGTATTTGAACTATCTATATTGTAATATTTGCACATTTTGAACTTGCTAGTTAAATTAGTCGATTACTGATGTTATAAGACACTATTGTTATATTTGTATCGCCGTTTAACTAAATTTGGATTTGCAATGTTAAAAAATTTTGGTACGTGAATTAGAAACACCTAGCGAAAAATTCCTGGCTGCACCACTGAATGGGAGTAATCTTTATATGTTACTTCATTTTCAATTGGACCATAATATTTTTTTACCGTGCACATGTGTTTCTTTTGTCCTATTTTCTAATGAAATTAATAAAGTGTGCTCTAAAAGGTTTTCAAATTTTAACATAGGCAAAGTTTTGTGATCTCTAGTTGGATGTTTTCGGTCATTATGTGAAAGTTTTCTAATTTAATTTTTTTTAGTGCTAAAGGAGGTAGTTTTTTTAATAGTAGAAAGTTTAGTCTCTGATAAAAAGTTTTTCACTCAATGAAAAAATTTCACAAGTAATCAAAGTTTTGTGTGTGTATGTGTTTTTTTTGGGTTGGGGGGTTTTGTACTTGAAAGTTTGTTCGGCATATTCCATATTCTTAACAGTTGGCTTATGTTTATAGCAATAGCAAGCAGTAATTTTTATAGATAAAAAGTGATTAAAATAGAAAAGGGGCCCGTAATTTCTTTCTAAGTTTATTTCCTGCTGCCAACCACTGTTAATTAATTTTTTTTTAAAAAAAGAAGGCTCACGGCTCAGCACATGCAGACAATACATGTAGCATCGACGGATCTCGAGGTTCCGAGGAGGCAGGCAGGTGGGAAAGGTGTTCGCGAGTTACACGGCGCGCGAACATTCGCGAATTAGGAGCCCTCCGCCGCCGCCACCTTCGTCGTGCATCTCCGCTCCCCTGCCGACTCCGTCGCCGCCATTTGCGCTCTCCGCTGCCTCCGCCCCTTCCATCTCCGCTCACCGCCGGGCCGCCGTATTCGTCTCCGCTCGCTGCCGGGCCGGCGGCCTCGTCCCCGACAACTCCACTCGCTGCTGGCTCAGTGCTGGTTCTTTCCAGGACGCCACCGGCTCGCTGCCGGCCTCTTCCCCGCCGCCGGTAAGCATTTGGGTCGCCCTTGAACCTCGATTGACCACACTCTTCTTCTTCTTCCTTGGCCGCCTCTTCCCCACTGCTTCTAAAATCTTCTTCTCTAATGTCCATCCTTGTCTTCCTAATCCATCTGTTCTTGGCTTCTTTTCCCCCAGCGACAACCACCAAAGCTAAATGCTTGTTTATATCTTCTTTGATTGTGATTGGGTAAGAAAAATTATTTCGCTTTAGATTGGGAAAGGAAGAAATTTTGTTCGATGTTGTCGGAAAGAGGGGAATTTGGTTCATAGTGACACCCAAACAGTAAAATTGGCATTTGAATCCAACAATTTCTATCGGCCTTAACTCTGTTCTGTTCATGTCAAACGCGACAAGAAGACACCGTACCAACTAAAGCACTGCTGCGATTGATAAGAGGAAAACGAAAGAAGTAAGAGCATTAATTATTACGTGATTACCTTCGATTGGATCGGTTTTTGGTTCTCGCTCAGCCTGAGCAGCTGCGATCCGCCATGAGCAAACGAGCAACAGCCACGCGAGCTGCCCACCGAAACCGCTGCTGCTGCTGCTGTTGCGACGCCGCATCTCTCCCTGTGTCTTTCTGGCTTTAGTGGTGTGTACGACGGAATCAAATATTGTGGGGCTTCTCAATCTCTTTATAGCGGCGTGCTTTGTGCTTTTATGCTGCCGAAACATCACTGTTGGGCTCATTATGGATATGTTTGGTTTAAGAACGAATTGGAATGGGTTAGATTCATTCTTGTTCTTTTGGATGGGTTGGTTCCAGTTTTTGTTTGGTTGGAGGGGTGGAATGAATTCTGTTTTTTGTTTGGTTGTAGGAATAGAAGGGGATGAAATGATTCTATCACCTGTTTGAATGGAAGGATGATGCTAGGATGAACACGGCCGGTCCAGGACCTTCCCGGCATCGAGGCGGAGCTCGTCCCTGCGCCGTCGCCGGTCGGAGCTTCCTGCGCCGCCGCTCCTCCCTGCGCCGTCACCCAAGCTCCCTGCGCCGTCGCCGTCGCCGTCGCCGCTCCTTGCGCTGCGGCCGCTCCTCCCTGTGTCATCGCCGTCACCGCTCCCTGCGCCTCCCTACGCCGTCGCCGTCGCCCGAGCTTCCTGGGCTGCCACCGCCCCTCCCTGTGCCGTCACCGGTCGGAGCTCGCTGTCGCCGCTCCCTGCGCCGTCGCCGCCTCCCCTCCCTATGCCGTCACCCGAGCTCCCTGCGCTGCCGTCGTCACCGCTCCCCCGAGGCAGAGAAACCGCGTCGCCGCTCCCGCGAGTGGGTCGGCACGGTCCAGCCATTTTGGCCGGATCGATCCAACCCGAATATTAGCGGAATATTCCTTCCTGGGTCCATCCCATTCCATTCCATCCACAAAAATAGGACAGACCCAACCCAACCCACCAAAACCTTGGAACCAAACACACCCTATATTACTCCCACCGTAGTAGAAGATAACAACTTCTAAAATTAGATATGAGTATAAACAATAGCTAAAATTAAATTGACAAGGTTATAATTAGTTGAGAAAAATAAGTACTCCCTCCGGTTTCAATAACAATAAATAACATCATTGACTTTTAACATGACGTTTGACCATTCGTCTTATTTAAAAAAATTTAAATATAATTTATTTTTATTGTGATCTAGTTTATTATTAAAAAAATTTAAGCATGACTTATATTTCTTATATTTACATTATTTTTTAAAAATAAGACGAATGGTCAAACGTCAAGACAAAAGTCAACGGTGTTTTTTATTAAAAACCGGAGGTAGTACTATATTTGTCCCAAAATAAACCAATTCCCATGGTGTCAATGTTTTATATCGGCAATAAGAATATAGGGCTACTCGTGAGACCTAAACTTGATGGATTGCAAAGAAATACGGAACAATTTATATTGGTTCAAGCCCTCAAGATGAGGTAATACCCTACGTCCAGTTGTGGTGTATTGTCTTTGAGGTTTCTCTGCCCTCAGAGGGCGCCCTACCTCCCCTAATATACCAGAGATAGAGTTACCAGGTAGGAATCTCAGTCGGACTCCGACCAAGGGATTTCCTTCTAGGAATACAACGTGTCCGATTAAAACTATATTCTTTCCTTGTTGTATAAGGTAATGTATGCCGAGTCCTATTGTATCCCTAATTACAAGGTTAAGCCCATCCTCTATCCGAGTGACCTTAATACTTCTCATGAGGTACCCAGGACTCATAGCCTCCACAGCAGCCCCTGAAACCTTCATAGTTGAGTCACAGCTGATGCCGAGTGCTCACCCTCCATGGTGAAGAATTTCCGAGTGCGTTGTTCCCGAGTACTCATTGTCCGAGTGCTTCTTCTCCCAAGTGCTGTTTCATGTTAGCTGGTAACGAGACTATGAAGGGCTTTATGGAAAAATATTAATAGTGTGTGCCGAATAGGCGCACCTATTAGGTATAGCGACTTTGTGCTTAATTATGAAGCAATTAAACATAAAGTCAAAGATCTTTAACCTTTCAGTCCTTCTCGAGTAGTATACTACACGGAAGTTAGACTCTTCAGCATCATGTCAGCTAGAAGAATTTTTGCTTAGGGCAATTGTTGGCTAAGCATGTAAGCTGAGTACCATTTCTTGGATTTTAACCCAATAAGTGGTTAGGTGTACTTGAGAGATATCTGCATCCTCAATTTTAATGGAGATCAGCTGTCGATCCTTATAAGGATATATCCTCAATACTTGGTAAATAATTCAGATATCTAAACACATATGTCCAACAATTAGGATTTCATGAAGCATATCTGATTATTTAATCGATTTCTGTTAATAGCATCTGCACTGTGATTTTAACACAACCAGCAGTCGGCTCAATAGAGCATGCCATTTAGAAACTCATGTCTTGTGGCTCAATACTGAATTAGTCGGCACAAGCCCACTTATCAGCACAAGCTTTATAAAGCGGGGAGAGAGAAGATTCCCTCTTCTTCTCCAATCTGCCAATTATTTCGTCTTCCAGCTTCCGCGCCCAAATTTCACGCTCCGCCTCTCTAGGGTTCGCTGTAGCCTATGTCCCCACTCGAGACTTGCCAGATTCTGCTCCGCCGCATCCATTCCAAGCCTCCACGAGTCTTTCCCCCAAATCCTTTCACCTCTAGCAATGCCGAAAGCCCCATTTGAGATCCCAGAGATGACCGCCGGAGTCTGGCCGATGTCGGACTGCAACCTGGTGAAGCTGAAGCTATTGGAGAAGCAGTTGATGATGCAGCGACAAGATGTCATTCATTGGCCCACCGCAGAAGGGGAATCCATGTCGGTGCCCAAATTCGATGAGACCGTCGTCTTCACCTCATTCTTTGATCGTGGTCTTGCCCCCCCTTCTTCGGATTTCCTTCGCTAGCTTCAATCTTTTTACCAAATAGAGTTGGTGAATTTGAATCCCAACTCTATCCTGCACATCTTCATCTTCGCCACTTTGTGCGAAGCCTTTCTAGGGGTCAAGCCCCACTTCAATATCTTCCGATACCTTTTTCATATCAAGCCCTAGCCATCCAAGAACAAGATCCAAACCATTGGGGGAGCCGGTCTCCAACTTAGGAATGAGATAAAGAAAACCTATCTCAATGTTCCTTTGAAAACCTCCCTCAAGAGCTGGCACAGAGAATGGTTTTACTATTCTAATCTCGAAACTTCTCTGCCCCCTTTTACTGGTTCTCCACCAACAGTTCTGCCTAGCTGGTCTTCAGTGCCAAATTATGAAGAAATGGTACAAATATACCAATTGATGGAGAAAACCGACCTCCTGAAGAGCTCGGGGCTAACTGGTCCCTAGGTGGCGAGGTGCTTTCTGAACCACCGCACCAGACCTCTGAAGGCCAGGAGTCACTTTGGCTGGGACTACCAAGGCAAGGTGATCCCAGCTGCGAACACCCTGACATAGCTGACGAGAACAAGGTTACTGATACCCTGCTTGGCTTTTTTGTCAACGGGGTAGTGGAGACCGAGGACACAGAACGCGCCCCCACGCCCTTTAGCCGGAGCAGGGCTTGGCCACAGGTAATCTTGAAAGACTGATATTGGATTGTTATCCTTCTATGATGAATGTCTGTAGATTTCTGTCTTGGATTGTTCTACAATGCATGATGTATGTCGTCGAAATACTTGCAGGACTGTGTGGTTCAGCCGGCCACCAAATCGAAGAAACGGCCAGCCAGCCCTTCTGCTGCCCAACCCAGCTCCAAGAGGGCTAGGAAGAAATCAATTGAAGACCCCGGCAAGAAGAAAAAAAGCACGCCGAATACAGCACCAAGGAGCCTAAAGATCAAGGATCCTATCAGTTTAGCTCCTAGGCCACCAAGCCCAAGACCGGTGTCTCCAAGCCCAAGGCCAGCGCCGCCAAGCCCAAGGCCAGCAACATCGAGCCCAAGGCCAGCGCCACCGAGTGCCTCGACACCTTAGTCGGCTGCGTCAGGAACAGAGCCGACTGGGGCCAAATCACCACCACCGACTGCCGCGCTGATTGGCCCGACAGCCGGCAGCTCTCCGCCGCTGAGCAAGCTATCAAGCCCCTTGCCGACATCTTCTAGAGCTCCCCTGTGAAAGTTTAAGACTTCTAAAAGGTAAGCAATCTTCAATCTTCTAAAAATCTTGAATGATGTGGTAGTGTCTTGATATTTGTCATATCGTGCAGGAAGCGAGTTGACATAGATCCTAAGGGGACTATGCCACCAGCTCTTGCCACCAAGCCCATCCCAGCCGAGCCAGAACTAGTAACATCATCTGCTGAGCCAGAGGATGCCCCAGCTGTTGAAGCTGAAGCAGTCCTAACAGCAGAATTACCAGCGCCGGCCAACCAGGGAGCGGATGTTGAAGCTGCTGTCCTAGCCCCCGAGCAGATCGTCGAAGCCCCTGCAGCTATCGAGTTCAGGGCCAGGACCCCATCGCCGACCATATCGTCATCTTCTAATGAAGGAGATCTTCCTAGGCTCGAAGCCCCTTCGCGCAACTTCCCAAGGACTTTTCATTGGGTCACCCCCAAGGGAGTTGCAGAGAGCTATGAGCACGACGAGGAAGCAGCATTAGGGGAGCACAGAAATCTCATACATGCAGCAATCGCTGCATCCAAGGGAGTCCAGGTATGTAGCGAATCTCGCCTTGTTAGGTTCTTGACAGTTTCCATTGATTTGGTATTCTGCCGTTTTGACTCTGATTTCCTCTGGTTTGTTCTTAGCAGAAGATAGTTGATCGTTCGGAGAAGATGAACAAGGTCCTGACCGAGCTCGCCCCCCAACTCCAACACCTACGCCAGCTCCAGGTAGCCAAGGACGACCTAGAGCGGACTAGCCAAGAGAGGAAGACATGGCTGAGGGGATCGGTAGATAAGCTCAAGGATGAAAACTGGGCTCAAGCTGAAAAGATCAGAAGTAAGCCTTCTGTGTTGTCCTCTTGAATGAATCCCGAGTAGATTTCTCAAGCATTGTTGATTCTCGACTGCCTTGTTGAGTTTTGATTGCAATCTTGAGTTCTTGACTATTTTGATTTGTAGCCCTCGAAGCCAAGCTGAAAGCCCAGGCAAAGAAGAGGGAAAAACAAGATGAAAAGCCGAAGGAAGTAGAAAAGGCCAAAGCCAAGGTGGAGGCCGACTATGCTAGTAAGTCTTCCACTTGACAATGATCTTAGCTTGACTGCTTGTTGCTCTGATTGCATGTCTTGGCTAACAAATATTCTTGTTGATGCATCTAAACAGCTTCAAAAGCCAACACCTGGGTTCAGTTTAGCGCCTTCGTAGAGGAAATCAAGATTGTCAAGGAGTCACAAGAAGTCCTTGTTGGATCCGTAAAAGAGCTCCTGGACATCATGCAACCTCACTATCCCGGGATGAGCTCCAGTACCGTCATCCAGGTGCAAAAACGCCTAAGCGAAGCCCCGAGTATCTTGAAGAAGTACTCGGATGAGCGTGTAACTGTCGACGTCGCCCAAACTCTCGCAATGACCAAATCGATCTACCCTAGGGTAGATATCGAGGCCGTTGGTGAGGGTTTTGCCGAGGGGACAACTCTCGAAGAGGCGTTGGAGATGATCAACCAAGTGAGGCCAACCGCGGAAGCAATAGCCAAGGACCTGGGCATGTAAAAACAGAACGATTATGCAGTCGGTGACTATTGATAAGCATATATAACTTTTGTAAAGGCTTGTATAAATATCTTGTAAAGTGCTGCCGAGTACTTGCTTATTCTGAGTCGTAATTAGTTTTACCCGACTATGCAGTCTGCGCTGAGTAGATCGAGAGAAACTTAGGAAAAAAGTTCTTCTCTGAGAGCTATACTCGGGCAAACTTAGCATAATCGTTGTAGAACTTCATGGCTTAGATAAAACAAGCTCGGATTTTATTAACAAGGCACATAATACATGCAGCTTATGACAAGCGACGTAGTGAGTCAGAGAAAAAATCTTTATTCATATGTATGAAGGAAATACAAGAATCAGGTATAGAAAGGACGTAGGAGTTCTATATTCCATCAGTTGCTAACTAGGGCACCGTCTTCGGTCTTTAGGTAGTAGGCGCCCGGACGTGTCACCTCAGCGATAATGAACGGCCCTTCCCATAAAGGGGATAGTTTATGTCTATCTTTGGTGGCTTGTATTTTTCTCAAGATGAGATCTCCCACCAAAAAGGTGTGGCCATAAACATTCCGACCGTGATAACGACGCAGGCCTTGAAGATATCTTGCCGACTGAATAGTTGCGATGTCCCTTGCTTCCTCCAACTGATTGAGTTCGACCAGTTGGTCTTCGTTTGATTTTTTTTCTGAGGGGTCCGAACTCGCGGAAAGCCAAACTCTAACTGGGTTGGTAACATAGCTTCAGCACCATAGACTAGGAAGAAAGGGGATTGCCCTGTTGCCTGACTAACCGTGGTTCTTAGAAACCAGATAACAGATGTGGGTTCTTGTACCCACCGCCCTGCATATGGTTGTAGTCGGTTGAACACCCTAGCCTTGATACCTTGTAAGACCATACCATTGACACGCTCGACCTGCCCATTACTCTGTGGGTGTGCCACAGAAGTATAACAGATCTTGATGCCGAAGTCGTCACAAAAATCTTGAAACATGCCACCAGTGAACTGAGTACCGTTATCCGTTATGATGCGGTTGGGAATTCCAAATCGGTATAAAATACTCATGATGAAGTCCTTTGCTCGTGCCGCAGTAATGGTAGCAACGGGTTTTGCCTCGATCCACTTTGTGAATTTATCCACTGCGACGAACAAGTGTGTGAACCCTTCTGACGCTTTCTTGAATGGCCCGACCATGTCAAGCCCCCAAACTAAAATGGGCCAAGAGATTGGAATTGTTTGAAATTCTTGGGCTGGAAGATATATTTGCCTTGCATAGAATTGGCATCCCTTGCATGTGTGAACTATGTCTTTAGCATCTGTCACCGCAGTCGGCCAGAAGAAACCCTGTCTGTAAGCCTTTTCGACTAACGTCCTAGATGCAGCGTGGTTGCCACAAATATCCGAGTAGATCAACTGCAGAGTCTGCTTGCCCTCCTCGGGTGTGACACAGCGTATGAGGACTCCGGATGTGCTTCGACGGTACAGGTCTTCTCCGACTACAAGGAAACATTTGCTTTGACGTTTGATCCGTTCGGCTTCACTGCGATCTTCTGAGAGTTCGTCATTCAAGAGGAATTTGACAATTGGAGTCCGTCAATCTTGAGAAATGACTAGTACTTCATTTGTTGCTGGGGTAGATTCAGCCCCCAACCGTTCAAGTACTAGTTTCTTCTTGACGGATGGCTTCAATAGTTACTCGATAAAAATCCCAGGCGGGACCATTTCTCGTTTGGATCCCTTGTTGGCCAATTCATCTGTAGCTTCGTTGTACTGTCGCAATACATGAGTTATCTCCAACCCATTGAACTTGTTTTCCAGCTTTCGTACCTCCTAACAATACACCGTCATATTATTGTCGAGACATATCCAGTCTTTCATGACTTGGTTGACCATGAGTTGAGAATCCCCACGTACGACCAGTCGGCGGATGCCGAGTGATATGGTAATGTGTAGCCCGTGAATGAGTGCCTCGTACTAGGCAACATTGTGGGAAGTCGGCAAGTGAATCTGGATAACGTACTTTATTTTTTCATCAGTGGGTGACGTCAGCACGACGCCAGCCCCTACACCGCCGATCCGTAGAGAACTGTCGAAGTACATCGTCCAGTACTCTAGCTTGTCCGTGTTTGTAGTCATCTGGACTTCTGTCCACTCGGCCATGAAGTTGGCTAGAGCTTGAGACTTGATTACTGTCCGTGGCTAAAAGATGATGTCAAACGCCATCAACTCGAGCGCCCATTTAGCGATTCTGCTAGTGGCCTCGCGGTTGTGCAGGATGTCCTCGAGTGGATACGATGTGACAATAGTTACTTGATGCGACTGAAAATAGTGCACCAGCTTCCGGACAGTGATGAGTAGGCCATATAACAGCTTCTGAACTTGAGGATATCTCATCTTGGAGTTAGCTAGGATCTCGCAGACGAAGTAGACTAGCCTTTATATTTTCTGTATATGACCTGGCTCTGCTCGCTCGACTACCAGCACTGTCCTGACTACCTGACTCGTTGCTGCCAGGTATAATAGTAGCGGTTCCTGGGACATGGGTGATGCCAACACTGGTGGTGATGTGAGAGTTTTTGAAGTCTTCGAAGACTTGCTGGGCTTCGAGTATCCATTGAAAATTGTTCGCTTTCTTCAATAGTTTAAAAAAGGGCATGCCCCGTTCACCAAGTCGGGAGATGAATCAGCTGAGTGCCACCATGTAGCCTGTAAGTTTTTGTATGTCCTTCTGGCTAGTTGGGGGTGTCATGTTCATGATAGCGTTGATTTTCTCTTGATTGGCCTCGATGGGATACGATGAAGCCAAGTAGCTTTCTGGACGGTACACCGAAGGCGCACTTATCCGGATTCAACTTCATCTTGAATCTCCAAAGGCTTCGAAAAGTTTCCTCCAAGTCGGCGATAAGGTCTTCCTTGGACTTTGTCTTGATCACCACATCATCGACATACATCTCCACATTGCACCCGAGTTGAGTGTGTAAACATCGCTGAATTGCTTGTTAATATGTTGCTCTAGCGTTTTTCAACCCGAACGGCATAGTGACATAGCAGTATGCTCCAAACGACGTAATGAAAGAAGTCTTCAGGCAGTCCTCCTTCAAGTTGATTTGGTGATATCTTGAGTAACAGTTGAGAAAGCTGAGAAGTTCGCACCCCGCAGTTAAATCCACCACCTGATCTATTCTGGGTAGATCAAATGGGTCTTTGGGACACGCCTTATTTAAGTCAGTGTTGTCGACGCACATACGCCATTTACCGTTCTTTTTCTGGACCAAGACTGGGTTTGCCAGCCAATCCGGGTAATAGATCTCTTTGATGAACCCAGCTGCAAGGAGCTTGGTTATCTCCTCCCGAATAGCATCTTTGCGGTCATGTACGAAGTGCCGCAGTCGTTGTTTGACTGGTTTGGCGTCCGGCTTGACGTTGAGGGAATGCTCGTTCACCTCTCTTGGTACACCAGGCATGTCGGAAGGTTTCCAAGCAAATATATCCCTATTCACCTGAAGGAAGGTAATGAGCTCGTCTTCCTATTTGGGGTCGAGTCCGGTCCCGACAAGAGTAGTTTTGGAGGGGTCGGAAGGGTCCAGAGGGATCTTTTTTGTTTCAAAGTCCGCTGAAATTCCTAACTTGGCTTTTTTTTTGCCAGAACATGGTCGTCCTCGTTTGCTGTTGTAGCGGCTAGTCGGATGCTGTTGCGCCCAACTGCCGCTTCTTGAGATTGTGTTAACGCCAAAATTTGGTATGGCTCTGTATCAGATTCGGCTAAGGAGAAAGTTGCTGTTAACTAACGGAGGTTGATCCAGAAGGAAGTCGAATTCGGGAAGGAGCCGTGAAGATCACAGTATGGCAGATTATTAATTAGGCAAATTAATATTTTATCTTTAGGAAACCTGATCTCGTGTCCGGTCGGGTCCTGTTAGTGTTTCCTTCTGTAATTAGGAAATCGTGTACCGTGTCCAATAAGGACTCATATCAACTCGGGGTATAAATACGTATGCCTAGGTGCTTTGTAAGATATCGACATCAATTAGATCAATACAATTTCGGCGCATCGCCACCCCTTCGACGGGTTCTTGCTTCTCGAGCCAAGCTGCATCGGTTAAGTTCGACCTCCTGCGAGAGGGTAAGTCTCGTCATCCCGGACACCGCATCGGCTAGGACTTCCTTGGTTAAGTCCGATATTCTAGTCGGTTCACGGTGGACGACTTACCACGATATATCTATTTTGTCTATGGCTGCATCAGTTTAGTTTGATCTCATAGATCGATTAGGTATATCACATCACATGTGCGCAGATCGTATCGGCTTACTGGGAGCGATTTACCATCAGTTTGTGCTGCATCGGTTGGGTCCGACCTACTAAACTGCCAGTGATAAATCGTTCCTGCTAGGTTGATATTTTTTCCGCAAGCGTCTTATCGGGATGTATAGCCGATAAGTTATCATATTTTACATCACGATCGCATTAGATCTATCGGTTCATCGAGGTCTTGTTATCATCATCAGTCTGTGCTACAACGGTTGGGTCCGATCTACTAGACTATTGGTAATAACTCTACTCTTAATAAGCCGATGGGTTTAATGCGATGTTTTATCGGAGTGCTTAGCCGATAAGTTATCTTTATATCCAGCCGATTTGTCATAAACATGTTTAGAAAATCACTGCCAAGTTGGGGCGGCACGAAATTGCATATCTCGGTTTTTCCCTGTGGCGAGGACCCGGGCGCGGGCACGAGCAAGGGCCCGGGCACGGGCACAGACAGCAGGCGAGGACTCGGGCACGGGCACGAGCAAGGGCCCGGGCAGCACCTTTGGGACGGCGCTAGCAATTACTATCGCAATCGGCTGAAGTTTATTAAATCCATTTATTTACGCATCCTGCCTATTTATTTTATCAGTTTATAGCCGACTTTCGAATATCCCTTCGGCAATCGGCTAGTTCGATATTTGCTTATTATTATTAGTTATTGCTCATGCCATCATCGGCTTCCAGTCGGTGTATAAGTGCTACAGTTCATATCGGCTATCGGTCGATGAGACGAGTCCAGATCGGCTTCCAGCCGATTGGCTCATTGATCTAACATTTTCTCTCCTTGTCAATTGTAGGGTCAAATTGACTGGCACGCCTACAAACCTCAAGATTTTAGGACTTGCACTAGAGTGAAGCAAATCTCCTAGGCCTTCGCGTGTCTCTAGGCGCCGAACCAGGTTGTCGGCCCCCAGCGGTTTTCGGCGTTAATAGATTGGGCTAGCTTACAGTTCTCCTTGTCGTAGGTGAAGGTTTGCTTGACATCGCTGCGAAGAGAAAGAACTCCGGCTGGTCCTGGCATCTTGAGCATCATGTATGTATAATGCGGCACTGCCATGAATTTGGCTAGTGCTGGTCATCTGAGTATTGCGTGATACGCGGTCTCGAAGTCGGCAATCTTGAAGTAGATATTCTTGGTGCAGAAATTATCTCGGGTGCCAAAAGTGACTAGCAGAGTTATCTGTCCGAGTGGAGTAGAAGACAGGCAAGGGATTACCCCATGGAAGGGCGCTGTACTCGGCTGAAGCTCGGAACGAGGGATTTTCATCTCGTCGAGCGTCTTGGTGAACAAAATATTGAGAGCGCTTCCTCCATCGATGAAAACCTTCTTCAATTTGATGCTCCTAATGACCGGGTCCAGGATGAGTGGATAGTGTCCTAGATGAGTAATCCGATCGAGATGATCCACACGGTCAAACGTGATTGACGTTTCCGACCAACGCAGGTACTGGGGGGCGTCTGCAGAGACCGAGTTGACTTGGCGTGCTATGAGCTTCTGGTTCCTCTTGGACTCTATGCAGTCGGCCCTCCAAAGATGTGGTTGAGCTCGGTCTGGGGATCTTGGTAGTCACCGGCTGCGCCCAAGTCTGGCTTGTCCTTGCCTTTATTGCTGCCAAATATTGAAGTCTGCTCGGAAGCAAACTTTTTAAGCATGAAGCAGTCCTTAGCCACGTGCTTGCCCTTTGGGTGAAAGGGGGATGGCCCGTTTATCACTTTTTGGTACTCGTCTGTCCTCGGGGGTCGCGGCCGAGTACGCTCCACAGTAGCCACCACGTTGTCTGACTTGCGCTTGTGGTTGCCGGACTTGTTATGTGCTGGCTTGTCGTTGTCTTTTTTATCTTTCTGCCGGGGCTCCTTCTTGTCGTCGAGGGCCTCAGCCACTGCGTTGGCCGAGTCGGCGTATTTGTTCGCCATGTCAAAAAGAGCCTTGACAGAAGAGGAAGGTTTCCGAGTAAACTCGGCAATGAACGGGGTGTCTTTGACTCCTTTACAGAAGGCGGTGATGATGACCTTGTCCTTGATCATTGGGATTGAATTCCTCTTCTCAGAAAACCTCTTAATGAAATCACGAAGAGACTTGTTCTTCCTTTGATGCAACTGATATAGATCATACTCGGAAGATGCCCTCTCGTACGTTCCTTGGAAGTTGGCGATGAAACATGCCTGGAGTTCTCCCCAGGAGCCCATTGACCCCTTAGGAAGTCCAGTTAGCCATGTCCTCACCGAGTCGGCTAGAGCAACTGGGAGGTAGTTAGCCATGGCCTTGTGGTCTCCTCCAGCTGCTCGGATCGCCAGAGTGTAAACTATGAGCCAGGACTCGGGGTTGGTCTTCCCGCCGTATTTTTTAATTCTAGTAAGCTTGAAGCCTAACGGCTAGTCGACTTGTTGCAGCTCATGGGTGAAGGCCGATACTCCTTCATCTACATGAGGACTCCGACTCCGACTACGGCGGTGAAACAGCTCATGGTGGTGGCCGAAGTGCTCGTTCTCGTCTTCCAGTCGGCGACGCTCGGCTTCCTTGCGTTCGTGGCGTTGTGCATTGATGTCTTGCCGAAGATCACGTTATAGTCGGCTTCGGACATCCTGTTTATCCTGACGGTCGTCTTGATGTCGGTGCCGTCGGTCAGTATTGCGGTTGCCGAGTGACGTGTGGCGTGACTCCGTGTGCGGCTGACTGGAGCCGGTAGCTCGGCGTCGTGTTGAGGCAGATGAGACCGCCGTTGGAGAAGCTGACCCGTTGGTCGGTATGAGAGTGTCACCCGACTGTTAATGCTGCTGACATACAGCAGCGGTGATCATGGCTTTTATCCTTGCTATCATCATGGTGGCCTAGTGATCAGGCCCAAACTGTAGTGTATCCAGTAGAGTTGCAGTGGCCACAACGTTCTGTTGAGGAGTTACGAAAACGTCATGGTCGCCAACTCAGGTTTGGAGGAGTTACTGTTGAGCAGTCCGCCCAGCTTTGCGCACATCGTCATTGCGAGCATCGCGCTCGGCGTGCAGGCGTCTTGCTTCTTCCTCCTGTTGTTCTCGCAGTCGGCGGGCGTCCTCCTCTTGCTGCTTACGAAGTTGGCATGCCTCCTAAGTGGGAGTAGAGCCCTTGGACGTCATGAAGACTTTACGGGGCAGGGAGAAGCTTGCCAAACTGCTGTCAGACTTGGAATCAGAATCAGAGTAGTTGATGGGGGTGACTACAACTCCGACCTCCCTAGATCCGATCTCGAGCAGCTCTGGCCGTATCGGAGTCGAACTCTAGGGAATCGGGTTTGCCGCATCGGATGTTGATTGAAGATATCCGCAGCGTTGCCGAGTCCGAACGGGAGATTGACGATCTCCTTCTTTCGTAGCCCGATTTTGGCTGGCTCGAGGCCGAGTCTGAGTCGAACATCGAAAGGAAGGGTTGTCCCTAGACTTGGGCATGTTGGAGATCACCGTAGCATGTCGACGAAGGTCGCTGCAGCGTTACGTAGGCCGACCGGCGCGGAGTCGGCTTGGTCCCTGGCCGATCGGATCGGATTCGAATCGGATAGGGTGAGGTTGCCGAATTTGTCGGTGATGAAGTCGAGGCTCCTGAAGGTGATTGTTTGCCCGGGGAAGAAGTTGATACCGTCGACTCCGGTGGTTGAATCCATCAGGCTTGTCAAAGATGATCTCGCCGATGCCCCTACCTGGCGCGCCAACTGTCGATGTTTTATATCAACAATAAGAATATGGGGCTACTCGTGAGATCTAAACTTAATAGATTGCAAAGGAACACGAAATAATTTATGCTGGTTTAGGCTCTCGAGATGAGGTAATACCTTACATCCAGTTGTGGTGTATTGCCTTTGAGGTTTCTCTAGTGAGATTGTTCTTCTCTACCCTCAGGGGACGCCCTGCCTCTCCTTATATTACGGGGGACAGGGTTACAAGGTAGAAATCTCAGTCGGACTCCAACCAAGGGATTTGCTTATAGGGATACAACGTGCCCGATTAGGACTATATCCTTTCCTTGTAGTACAAGGTAATGTATGCCGAGTCCTATTGTATTATTAATTACAAGGTTATGCCCATCCTTTATTCGAGTGGTTTTAATGCTTCTCATAAGGTATCCGGGGCCCATAGCCTCCACACATGGTTCAAACTTTATACCAGAATAAATCAATTTCTACCTTTTTAACTACTCTCGATTCATGAATCAAGAAGTTTTATACCTTCAATACTCCTGACCTACCCACCTACTAATACTACTTTCTATTAATGACGTACATTTTAACACCAAAGTTGTCTCAGGATGTGAGGTTTGATTTTTATTGGGACAGAGGGACTAGGTGTTAAGCACAGGTATTAAGGAAGCATGTAGAATTGAATGGGATTGAAGAGTAAGTAGGTTAAGAAATTAAATAGAAGATACTTGTGGTTGGTTGAGATGAGGTGGAGAAGTTGTAATATCTCTCCTTAGTCTCTCAATCCTAAAATAAAACACCTTATAGAGTTCAAAATTTTTCCCCAAATATAATAACCTACTCCTCATAAAAGATGATTTTTACCACTAAATTAACCATACAACCTATTGTCTTTGTTAAACCATCTAGTTCGGGCTCACACCTCATCCACCCCCGAGAAGACAAACAATTTTTTTTATCCATCTCCTTAATACCACGCTAAAAGTTAAAACTTGCTATATTTTGGGATGGATGGAGTACAATAAAAGCGAAGTCGTTCTCCTTCCATTCCCTCATCCAAGGGTTGTGCAGTCTATTCCTAGTGGTATGGACCCGTTGCAATGTATGGGTATATTACTGGTTTTGAGATAAAATTTTTAATGTTAGAAATTGCTATACTTGGAAATGGACGGAGCATATAATAGTGTTAGTTAAATAGATGTCCGTTAGTAGCAGTTTGCAGCTAAACAATAAAATTTCGCTTAATAGTAATATAAGAAAAAAAATATTAAAGTTTGTTATATGAAAATTATCTACTACAAAAGTCGACTTCACTAGCCGGTCCATAACCAGACTAACCCGCATCACTGCAATTAGTAGTCGTCCGATCTATCACTATTAGTTTTAATGAAACCGGGGCTTTGATGGGTCTACACAAAAAACCTTATGTTTTCTTGAGACAATTGCCTTAAAACTGGATGATAATCTTAAACTGGTCTACATTGGTACGAGAGTTGAAGAATGCATAGTGTGGAGGCCATAGGCCCCAGGGTATCTCATGAGAAGCTATTGGGTTACTCAGACAAAGGATGTGCCTAACCTTGTAATTAGTGATACAATAGAACTTGGCAAACATAACCTTGTACGACAAGGTTAGGATACAGTCCTAGTCGGGAACGTTGTATTTCTAAAAGGAAATTTCTTGGTCGGAGTCTGACTGAGATTTCTACTCTATAACCCTGCCTCCCGGTATGTAAGGGAAGGCAAGGCGCCCCCTAAGGACATAGCAAAATCTCACCAGAGAAATCTCAAAGACAATACACCAGAACTGGTTGTAGGGTATTACCTCATCTCGAGAGTCTGAACTAGTATAAATTGTTTCGTATTCCTTTGCAATCCATCAAGTTTAGGTCTCACGAGGAGCCCCATATTATTATTGCTATATAAAACATCGACACACAATTATCACTTGAAGCTAAAATTTCTCTTGAATAAATAAGGAAGTATATATGTGACTATATTGTGTGCGATCAGTGCTTGTCTGCAGCTTAGTAAGTGTTTAAAAAAAAAATGAAAGAACAGATCTATAATTGGACATAATAACCAACAGTACAATTGGTAGCACAAAAGTAAGTCACAAAGTTCAGGATTATGTATGGTATGGTGCGGCACAATAATCAGAAAGATAGAAGTCCTCTCCTTTGGTTAGACTCATACTAAGAAAGCGTGATAATGTAGAAGAGAAATTGCAGGCGAGATCTAGCTAATGATACATACCGAAACATTAAAAATGAGGAAAAGGGTAATATCAAGCATAATGATTGGTCGGCACCGTAAATTTCTGCCGCATCACCAAACCATATATATAAAGCTGATATTGTACCTAGTGCGCAACTGAAGAACAAAATGAAACATAGATGCTTTGGCTTTTGCGTTTTCAGTACACATTGTTGATTGAAGAAGATGCATGCACAATTGAAATGTTTATTTTCGAAATCCGCTATGAGCACGATGCAATTGAAATGTTTATTTTCAAGCACCTTTAAGAGACTACACCGGTATATTTTAAGATTGACGAAGTCACCACAGGCATCCCGTTATATTTTGAGATTAACAAAGTCATCACAGGCATCTCGTTGTTGATGAGTACATCGCCTATCAATAAAAAATAATTAGCCATAAATACGAATACTCGTGATCAATAAGCACCACTGGAAAAAAATAATTAGCTGTTAATATGAGCATACATAACAAATTTAAGATTCCACCATGAGGGACGTAGCAAGGTGTGCTATGCATGCATGCATGATACTGTCGATATTTCCATATTGATTTGACAATAGTAAAGCTAAGCAACTGACGGCATGCATCTTAGAAATCCCATGGGCGAATGAAGGCCCTGATTGACGAACATGTAGCACTATCTATGGATCAGCGCATTGGGCCGAGCGGAAGATCTGAAATGGACCGTCGGTGGTAGAGACGACCGAAAGCTGGTTCAGAAGAATACTAATCTGCAGGAGCCAACACACTTATTAGGACCGGACCGAACCGGCGGTTAGACCGTTAAAGACCGAACCAGAGACTATACCAACTTGGTTCACTTAAACGACCGTCCGTGCAATCGAACCGCTAAAAACCTGTTAAACCGGCCAGTTTTTTACAAAACCGCTGAACTAGCCGGTTTTATTGGAACCGCCGGTTTTATCTTGTGGATAATGTTACCCTTATTTTTTTTTATTACACAACTAAGGTATGGGCAAAATCATAAATGCTTATTTTTTTAGGGTTGTCTAGGCTGCTCTACCTTGGGTTGGGCCTAAATCGAATCGATCCGGCAGCAAGGTGCAACGGTTGGCGGCGGCAAAGGCGCAAGCGCACGGCGCAGGGCAGTGACGCAGGCGCACGGCGGCGGCCGCGGAGGCATGGGCGCATGGCGACGGCGGCGATGGCAGAGGCGCAGGCGCACGGTGGCGGCCGCGGAGGCGCAGGCACACGGCGGCAGAGGTTAGCTGGATGGTAAAGCTAATATTAATCAACTTCAGTTAGCATGTTTTGCTATTCCTACAGAAAATGAACAAATTCCTGTGAAAATCTTAGCTTAAATACATAGATGTGAACTTATAGTTCTTATGATCTTATGATTGTGATTATGGTGTCGATCTTGAATATTTATTTGGTACTTGTAAGTTGTGCCTTTCGAAAGTGTAAGACTGTTTGTTAAATTTGAATTATGAAGTAAGAACTTATGTATTATGTCTATGATTTTAAATATCACAATAATTTTTGAGTGCAGCTCTGTGATTATAGCAATTAAAATATTTATGTGCTTATTTTTTCTATAAAATTAACTGTGTTTATATGTATATATATTGCTTCGGTTCAATATATTTTAAGACCGGTTCAATTTATCCGGTTTAAAATTATCGAACCAGCGGTTTAATCGGTTCTTAACGGTTGAACTAGTGAACCAGCAAACCAATAGCCTCGCCGGTTCAATGTCTGATCCTGTCCTAATAACTTTGGGAGCCAAGAGTGCATGAGAATTACGATAGCTGTTTGGAGGATATAAAAGAGATTTTAAAACACAAACAATGGTATTAATGACAGCGCCTCGTGTACCCATGGTGCTATAGTCTATAGCCATGGGCAGAGGAAACGGTCGGACCATACAGTTAGCCATCAATCCTATCTTTCCTCTTCTCAGATCTAATCCAACGGTTGATATTGTGGGTAGACTCTAATCTATCGGCTAAGAAAATACTAATGACGCGGCAGCGCTGAATCGCAGCTAATGGGGATACTCATATAGGAATATAGGATCAAGATTTCAATAATTTAGATTTTGGTCTATTTTAAAACTACCTAGAATAATGCCTAAAGATACTTTAGAGACAGTTTTAGTATATTTTACTAAATTTATTTTATAGAGGCATCTTTTTGGCACTTTAATGCCTCACATGTAAAGGCATTTTTAAGTCCTTTAAACCTCTATAGAGGCACTTTTTAGGACATTAATATATGCTCAATAACTAAATATAAGTAACACAAGGTACATATATGAGGTTGAGTGACAAATTCAACTATACATACATGTAAAACTATCCTTAATAAACAGAAAGAACATCGTCTCCTTTAGCTTATAAGCTGCTGTCAAAATTTAAATTTTGAAACTAAATTTTAGAGTTGATTTTGGGTTTTTTTTTCATCGTTGCTTATTTTCGAACATTGGCTTTTCAATTGATACACATATAAAAGTTTTTATCCAAAAATTACTTTTTATTGCTAATAAATTATTTTACTTCTTATCAGCTATATATCAGTACTCTGGTGTCATAAACAAAACGCCTATAATATCACCACGAACGGTGTAATATAATGCTTACCACACAGTTACTGTTTGAACGTGAGCAACTTCCAATTAAGATCAGAACGAGAACACTACTTTATTAGTGCCGTCCCTGCGTCCCATTCTTAGTGAGCTGGAGAGTTGCCATCTTATCTGTGGAAGACTGAACGAGACACCTCTATCACCGACGATTTTTAAAGGTTTTATAACTTCAAAACAACTGTTTGCGAGATGAGTCTGCCGTTGATGCATGATTTTCACGAAACCATGTGTGTTTTTTTAAACGGGCGGTTTCGAAGAACCATGTGAACTCCGCTAGCTAGCTAGCTAGCACATATATCATTTATTAGTACCCACTCCGTCCTAGAAATAGTACAATTCAAAAGCTAAATTATGAGAGAAAAAATAACCTAATAAATAAGAGGTGATTAAGAATATGAGGGTAGTTAGGAGTAAAAAATAGAAAAATTTAAATGGAAGATGATTAATGTAACTAATAATACTTCAGAATATCACTTATTTTAAAACTAATTTTGGATCCTAAAGGAGCGGAGGAAGTAGAATCTATATATGGTCTCAAGTTAATTACTGCATGCGTCAGTAGAATCGTCTTGTCTGTCGATTGGCATGATCACCACTGTTCTGTAAGCTAAAAAGTACCTGTTAGTTAAATTAAGTTAGTACTTGCTTCGGTTTTTAATATCGATGTCGTTGACTTTTAAACCTATATTTAACTATTTGTCTTATTAAAAATATTATGTAATTATCAATTATTTTTCTATGATTTGTTTTATTATTGAATATTCTTTAATCATGACTTATATTTTTTTTTATATTTATAAAAAAATTAAATAAGATGAATTGTTAAACTTATGTATAAAAGCCAATGGTATTAAACAGAAAAAAAACCCGGATGGAGTGCAACATGACCGGCTTGATGCAAGCCAACAGTCTCACCAAGCACAGCTAATAAGATCGTCTAATCTGGATGCATTGACCCACGTCATAAATAACCCCCCACGGATGCAAGCCAACAGTCTGAGCATATATACCTTGCAGGCATACAAGTTGGCCACGATCGAGCTGCCTGCAGGAAGACTTGACTATAGGCTGCGTATGGACTGGGCTATTTTTTCGTCTTTCATAAACATGCTTCCTAAAAAAAAACTTTATTAAAAAATTTCTTAAAAATTATATTAATCAATTTTTAAGTTTAAAATAATTAATACTTAATTAATCATATGCTAATGACTTGTCTTGTTTTATATTATGTGCTGCCAAAAATCTCGGTTGTTCCTTCGTCCCAAACGCAGCCCTTAGGTCGGATCCTTCCAGTCATGTCTTTTCTACTTTCCTGAGGGAAGAATCCTACGAGCCTGATTCAATAGAGGCCAAAAAACTTGTGGGTCAATCCCATTAAGTTCAAACAAATTTGGTAGAAATTAGACAAACTTAAATGCTAATTCTAAAAGTCTGTGGGGTCAGCTGACCCAACTAGCAGATTCACAGCAAGGTGACGTTGGGCGGCCGTCCAGGCTTGTCAACAAAAAATCTATTAAAATCCTATGTAATTTACAAAACTTAGAATAGAATGTTTATATTAAATACAAGTTAGAGTTAAATTTGCTCGGACTCTAAAATATTTTTAGATCCGTCTCTGGCCAGCCTCATAACTTATATATAGCTCCACCACTGCTTATATTTTATATACCAAACCGTGAGGTTATACACACGCAGAGAACAAGAGATGGACGGATGGTCGAGGGGAAATGTATGTGTCATCTGTTCTGGTCCGTCAGACCGTGCCAAAGATATCACACATTTAATGCACGTCTGGTTCAATGCCACACTCGACCTTACCAAATAACTAGCACTGCCAAAAAAATTGTCACTTATTTGGTTTGTAGATACAAATTTTGCAACGCCAGATTTTTTTTTGTTGGCTAAGTTTGGCACTATTCTGGCCAAAAATTTTGGTAGCAATCCAAACAACCGCCTCTAACAAAAATTTTGGGCTTGCCCAATCCTTGCCAAAATTATTTTGTGGAACTATTTATTTTGCATTTGTTTTATATTCTAAGAGGCTGCAGTATTTACAATTTGAAGGGTTTTTAAAACAATTCCAATATTTTATTTATTTAAGAAATATGGTGCAATAACTCTAGGAATACTTATTCTAAAATACTAGATAAACAATATAAATAAATATACTCTCTCCGTCCCAAGATATAAACACGTCTGAAGTTTTTTTAGGAGACGAGAGAAGTGAAATTAAATGAGATATAGTTATGGTTGGTTGAGATAAAGAAGTAGATGAGAAAATCAAATGATAATTGATTATGATTGGTTAATATAAAAGAGTAGGTGGAGCAATATGGACAAGATTCTATACCGTGAAGAAATGATGTACCCAAAATTAGATGGGTCAAAGAAATGATGCAGAACATGGCCATGAAGGCTACGGATACATGACTCGACCGTAGACCCTAGGGTTGGAAACGGTCAGCAAAATGCTTAAACCATTTTTGTTACTATTTTTTTTCTTAGAAACAGAATCAAAATAATAGAGTCCGAGATGATAACGATATTGGTACTATTGAAACATCGAAAAATATCAAAAATAGAATTCCCGAAATAGAACCTCAAAAACAACGTATCACATGGTAATCAAATCATACTTATCTTTATATTATAAATTAATATCATAGACATATATTAGTGAATATTCAAAACAAGCAGTAATAAGTATCTAATTTGAATACTTTATAACGATATAATAGTGTCAACAATAATAACACATAAGTGTTAAGATTAAGTCTTTTATATTTTGATGGGTTATCGATATTATATGATAATTTTTTTGGACATTCTGCATAAAAACAATATACCGTTAAAATGGTCAGAAAAAACCGATGCTATTTCCATTCCGTTTCTGGACAAAATAGAATCAGAATAAAACGGTCGGTACAAAATAAAAACGATAGCCGGTATGATCGAGAATTTCTATACCATTTTCATCCACTTTCGCATCTCTTATTGAAGCAAAAATTTCAGAGGAGATCAATGCAGATTTATGTAGACAATGTTCTGTTCATGAAATTGCAAACGCTCGTTTCCGATTGGTCCGATCAAAGTAGGCCAAGATGCTTCCTTGCTCGTTTCTTCTGGAGCACTTGGGATTTACCGGACCATTCTTTTCACCTTATTCGTAGTCGATTATTAAAACCGATTATTTACTTTATTCTTTAAAAATATATTTTTAAAAAAATTTCTTTCTATTGTTTAGATCATTTATTTTAAGATATTTATTAAGTTTATTTCTTAACATATTTAATTTATTCTATGATTAAGTAGATAATCCACGATAATAATCCACTCAATAATCTAAATTAAACAGGGCATCAAGCAAGATGCGTGGTCACTGACCCTGCAAAAAAAGTGGCACTGCAGTAAGGAATTTTTTTTGCAGCAGGTATGATGCCTGAAGGGTGAATAGAACTTTAATATTCTCTCTGTGCTAAATTATAAGGACTTAGGGCATTTCTAGCGGAGAGTTTCATTTTACGGTTATTAAGAGTGCCATGTCATCTACAGAGATTTGAGTTAACAAATAAGATAAGACCTCTAATGCATAATTTCATTTCCTGGTTTTATAGGCTAGTCATAATATTTAATAGCGATATATGAGATTGGAATCGTTTGGATGAAATAAAACACTCTAGCCCCCGATGCCAGTTTCAACCAGTTTCATAATCTTGAAAACAGTGTACAACCAATTTCATCTGTATAAAACTCTTTCCCTCTATCTTCATAATTGTGTTGCTATGTCACCGAATTTACTTACATGACATATCATTTATTGAGAATGAAAATACTATTGGGATTGGCCTTATAGCGTTTAAAATATCCTAGAATATAACATCTTTGACGTCTACTTTTTTTATCTTAACCAATCACAACGATTTCTTGTTTGACTACACTGACTTTCTTTTTTGCAACCGGTATGATGCCTGAAGGGTGAATGGAACTTCAATATTCCCTCTGTGCTAAATTATAAGTACTCTAAATTATAAGTACTTATAGCGTTTAAAACTTATCCTAGAATATAACATCTTTAAGGCCTTTTTTTTATCTCAACCAATCATAACGACTCTTATTTTAGTGCAACGACTTTTTATATCCATGCAAAACTTGAGAACTTTTTATATTTTTTTTATTTTTTAGGACTGGGGAAGTAGCAGTACTCGTCCTAAAGAAAGATTCCCTGTGGATTTAAAGCACTTTAGGCCTATCAGTCTTTACAGTGTGATAAGGTTGTGTCAAAGCGACTTGTCAGTAGATTGTGACAATACCTGTTGGAAGTTTGATT
Organism: Oryza meyeriana var. granulata; assembly: GCA_003991445.1. Classification (NCBI taxonomy): domain Eukaryota; kingdom Viridiplantae; phylum Streptophyta; class Magnoliopsida; order Poales; family Poaceae; genus Oryza; species Oryza meyeriana. The sequence continues at coordinate 108,457 of RYFJ01000734.1, read as the reverse complement.
TGTCACTAGGCTGATGAAGGAGTAACCTCGAATGCATACATGCATTGCAGACTGGGAAGTGGGAATAACTTTGGAAGAACATTATGCGTGCTTATAAACTTGATCTTCCGTGTTGGTATGGTGATGAATTAAGACGAAGATCATCTCTGTGTTGTATAGCGGCGTGAAACTTTTTGTCATGTTGTTCTTTCTTTTTTTTTAGAAAATAATTTTAAGCTGTGTGTATTTTAACTATATAAAGGTTAAAATGGTTTTAAATTAATTGTATCATCTTAACGTAATGGTCTGAAATTAATAACACTTTCTTTATAAAAAATAAACTTGATTTTACAAAAGCATATAATCAAGTAGATTATTGGAGCTTCTTAGAGGGTATATACATACAGTGTCTTTGTGTAGGTAGGATAAGGCTGGTATAAGGATGCAAACAACAATGTAGCGATAAGCAAGGGAGACAGAAAATTTTATACATGTTCGAACCTCATAATATGTAATAGATCTACTCCTATTTGGCCAGAGCCAGTGTTGCTATTATATCAATCTCATAAGTTCAATGGATGAAAACAATAATTTAGTCTATCACTGTGTCGATGTAGAGCCATGATGAGTTAGTCAGTGGCTAGGTGTTGTTGGCTTTCCCAAATAGTGACTCGACTAGATTGAAGGGCGCTTGTATTGTTTCTCTTTTGGTTCTTCTCTCCTCTTCCCTCGTGGGAAGCCTTCACTCAAAAAAATGGTTTGACTGGAGTATGTTGGAGTATGTTGTATGTGATAATTAATGGGATCCTACAAAATGAATTCTAAATCAACAAGAAGGTTCCGTCCAGGAGAACCACATTCTCTTGTGCCTTTTGGCGGCAGATGCCCTATCAACTTAATCACACAAACAAAATTGGGTTTTCGTAGTATCCATGCATATAGTATTTGCCGAAAAGCCCTCTTACGATAGCGTTTGAAATAGATTATTTATCGAATTATCTACTTGATGATATGGATAATTAAATATTTTAAGAAATAAACTCAATAAAATAACTAAAAATAAATAATCTAAGCAATACATTACAAGAAAGTTTTTAAAGATGTGTGTCGATGGATTGGTATCTGACCAAAATATTCATGTATATGGTGCATTCATATATGTAGGGTAAGACTGATATAAGAATGCAAACCAATAAACAAGGGAGACGGAGATTTTTATATATGTTTGGGCTCCACAATAGGTAATAATCCTACTATTTATCTAAGGCCGGTGTTGCCATTATATCAATTTCATGAATACAAAGTATAGGGGTGAAATCCTAATCTACTTTGCTACTATGTCGACACGGAGACATGACGAGGTGGTTGGTGCCTTGGTGTTGTTGGCTTCCCCCGATGTCGACTTGACGAAATTGGAGTGTAGCCGGTATAGTTTTCCTTTTGGTTCTCCTTCCCCTCTCCTTTTATGAGGCCTTGTATTTACATCTACTTAGAGACTCTTTCCTTATTTGCTTGGGACATATCTATATGTACGGGCTTTGTTTTCGTATTAGAATTGGTATGTGGTATTTCCATTTAGGTATGTACATATTTATAGGGTAACTTATCTATACTATAATGGAACAATTTAGGCAGACGCGCTAAATCCTGACAGTCCGATCACGAAATCCAACGGCCAGGATCTGTTCCATGATCCTCCCGGTGAAATCATTCTTGCTGCTCCCTTAATCCTGTGTGATATGTCACCCTCAATCACGTTAACTCCAGTTGCCGCTGCAGATCCATCACTCAGCTCACCTCGGACTCATCTCGCACTGTTGCCTTCCCCATCTCGCCTGATTCTGTGTCCCCTCCGTTGGCATCACCTGATTCCGCGTCCCCTCCATCCCCATCTTGCCGCCGCAACTGCCGCCGTCTCCACCGTGCTCTCTTCCTTCACTGCTGGCGGTGAAGCCACCTGCTTTTGGTCCACACTCCTGAGTCCACCGCCTACCCTCACCCCCACCTCTGCCTTGTTGCTGAATCCACCTACCCCGCATCAGCCGTGCCTCATGTTGGCCTGGCATGGAACCAGGCAACAGAATCAACAGCTGCTCTAGGTCCTACACCATCTCTGTATGTTCTCAATGCAATTACCTTGTAAAAAGAAAGGCTGGAATACATCAAATTGAGTGCTACAGACCATTGTTTGATTCGCAGGAAACTGTACAAAATCTATTGCTATCTTAACTTGTTATAGCCTCTTGGATTTATTGAATGAGTATTGGTAGCTACAGGATTTACCTTTCGAAAATTTGATTGTTTCTTGCTTTCCATAAGTCATAGTTTGGGTGCACTTGAAAATTCGACTGGTAGCTGCAAATTTGCCTTTCTCCAATAGTTCAGTACATGTTTTTTTTTGTCATATTGCTCTGTGCACAAGAATCTGCTGAAGTCATTGTAGTTCCCTTTGTGCTTATTGTCACAAATTTGGGAGCACTTGAACTTGACAGGAGTGGTCCTTGTATTGAGAAGACACTGTACAGTCTTGTTCATGGTAGCTACAGGATTTGCCTTTATCCAATAGTTCCGTACAAGTTTTTTTTGTCATATTGCTCCGTGCACAAGAATCTGCTGAAGTCATTGTGTCGATGTTTTGTATCGGCAATAATTATATGGGGCTATTCGTCGGACCGACACTCGACGGATTCAAAAGAACACATGAATTTATACTGGTTCATGCCCTCGTGAGAGGTAATACCCTACTTCCAGTTGTGGTGTATTGTTTTCATGGTATTCTCTGGTGAGATTGTCATATACCCCAAGGGGCTCTCTACCCCTCCTTATATATTGGAGGGATGAGGGTTACAGAGTAGGAAACCTAGCCGGATGCGACCAAGGGTTTTTCTTATCAGTACATAGAATATCCGACTAGTACTATATTCTTTTCCTTATCATGCAAGTTAATATAAAGTTGAGTCCTACTCTATCTCCAATTGTAGGAACCGGCCCACCCTCTATTCGAGTGGTCGTAATTGTCTTCCTTGAGATACCCGGAGCCTATAGCCTCTATACACTGTAGTTCCCCTTGTGCTTGTTGTCACAAATTTGGGAGCACCTGAACTTGCTAGGAGTGGTCCTTGTATTGAGAAGACACTGTACAGTCCTGTTTAGTTGTCCAAGTTAATCCAGATCGGTATGTCTCCTTGTTTAAGTAGCAAAGGGATGCGATTGTTTAGATATCTGATTCTAAAGCAATGATGTACAGGTTCAGTTGCCCCTATTAGCAGTTTGCTTCAGATTCCATTAGGATAGGCTTTCAGTTCTTTAGTGCCTAATCTAGTTTGTTGTCTTTGTAATAGTACTGCTTGCTTGGTGGAAGCACCTCTTATTTATTGTCTTTGTAATTGAGATTCTGCTTGCTTGTGCCATTCTCCATGCTACTATATAGATGTCTTACCAAGACCCATACTGATTCAAAACTAATCATTAGTTGGGAAGGATAGATATTAACTACACATATAGATTCAGAGCTAATCATTAATCACCACGTTATGCTTTGATGATTTAGTTTGCTGCCTTCAGTCAGAGGCACATGGTGGAGGAGAAATGGCTAAATTAGCATCATCTTTGTACATGCCTTTATGAATACAACGGTGTGCTTATTGTTTGTTTGTTAAAATGCTTTGCCTATATGGTAAATTTTGTAACTGCTGATCATGCATTTGTTAATCACCTAATTTGACCCATTAGGTTCATCGTAGAGGCGTTACATTTACCATTTGTTTATTCTTAGACTTCTCACAACAAATATGTGGAGGCCATGGGCCCCAGTTACCTCATGGGAGGCAATATGACCACTCAGATAGAGGTGGGCCGGCTCATGTAATTAGAGATATAGTAGAACTCGGCTTATGTTACCTTGCATGACAAGAAAAATGATATAGTCCAAGTCGGTTACTCTATGTTCTTAGATAAAAGTCCCTTGGTTGAGTCTGACTAGGATTCCTACCATGTAACCTTGCCTCCTCAGTATATAAGGAGAGGCAAGGAGCCCTTTGGGGCAGAAGATATCACAATCTCACCAGAGAAACCTCGAAGGGAATACACAATAGCTGGAAGTAGGATATTATCTTACCTTGAGAGCCTGAACTAGGATAAATTCTTTCATGTTCCTTCACATCCATCAAGTTTAGGTCTTACGAATGGCTCCATATAATTATTGCCGATAGAAAACATCGACAGTTGGCGTGCCAGGTAGGGGATTCGTCAAGATCATCGTCAACAAGCCTGATGGATCTTATCACTAGAGTCGACGGTGTCAAGTTCTTCCTCAGACAAGCCATTAGCTTCGGGAGCCTTGACTTCATCGCGATGGGATACTTACGACGCGGCCCCATCCAAAGTAGGGAACCGCAAACGCAAGTCAGAAGACATTGTGGCCACCATCGACCGCACCCCACCGCGACCCCCCAAGGCGAACGACTATCAGAAAGTCATGAACGGGCCATTTCCTTTCCACCCAAAGGGGAAGCACGTGGCCAAGAACTGCTTCATGCTCAAGAAATTTGCTTCTGAGCAAACCTCTACGTTTGGCTAACAGAAAGACAAAGACAAGCCAGACTTGAGCCCAACCGGTGATTACCAAGATCCCCAGGCTGAGCTCAACCACATATTCGGGGGGCCATCGGCATACGAGTCCAAACGCATAAGCTAACTACCTGTGAAGTAAACTCGGTTTCCACAGACACCCCCCAGTATCTACGATGGTCCGAAGTGACAATCATGTTCGACGGCACGGATCACCCTGACCGAGTGGCACACCCAAGGCGATATCTACTTGTCCTGGATCTAGTCATCAGAAACATCAAGTTAAAGAGGGTTCTCATCGACGGAGGAAGCGCCCTCAACATCCTTTTTGCCAAGACGCTCGACGAGATGAAAATTCCTCGATCCAAGTTACGGCCGAGTTTAGTTCCCTTCCACAGGGTAATCCCTGGCCTCTCTTCAACCCTACTTGGTCAGACCACTCTACCGGTTACCTTTGGCACTTAGGAGAATTTCGCATCAAAAATATCTGTTTTGAGGTTGCCAACTTTGAGACAGCATACCATGCCATACTTGGAAGACCGGCGCTCGCCAAATTCATGGCGGTATCCCACTATACATACATTATGCTCAAGATGCCTAGCCCAGCAGGAGTACTCTCCCTACACAGCGACGTCAAACAAGCCTTCACCTGCAACAAGGAGAGCTGTGAGTTGGCCCAGTCACAAGAAGTTGTAGTCGCACGAAGCAATATCCGACTAGTAGCATCAATTTCAAAGGAGGGAGATGAAGTCCCGGCTAAAATGGCGGCCAAGTCAGGAATTTTAGAGGAGTTAGAAACTAAGAAGATCCCCCTAGACCCTTCTGACATCGCCAAGACTGCGCTTGTCGGGGCCAGACTCAACCTCAAATAGGAAGATGAGCTCATCACCTTCCTCCAGGTGCACAGGGATATTTTTGCTTGGAAGCCTTCTGACATGCCTGGTGTACCAAGGAAGGTGATTGAGCATTCTCTCAATGTCAAGCCGGATGCCAAACCAGTCAAACAATGACTACGGCGATTCGCACAAGATTGCAAGGATGCTATCCACGAGGAGATAACCAAGCTCCTAGAAGCCAGATTCATTAAAGTGGTCTACCACCTAAATTAGCTGGCAAACCCAGTCTTGGTCCGGAAGAAGAACGGTAAATGACGCATATGTGTTGATTATACCGACTTAAACAAAACGTGTCCCAAAGACCCATTTGGTCTACCAGGATAGATCTGGTGGTTGACTCAATTGCGGGATGCGAACTACTTAGTTTTCTCGACTGCTACTCGGGATACCATCAGATAAGTCTCAAGAAAGAGGATTGCCTAAAGACTTCTTTTATCACGCCATTTGGGGCATATTGCTATGTCACTATGCCGTTTGTGTTGAAAAACGCTGGGGCAACGTACCAACGTGCCATCTAGGGGTGTCTTCACACTCAACTCAGGTGCAATGTGGTGGCATATGCCAATCACGTGGTAATCAAGACCAAGTTCAAAAACAACCTTATCGCTGACCTAGAAGAGACATTTCAAAGTCTACGAAGATTCAAGATGAAGCTGAACTCGAAAAAGTGCGCCTTCAGAGTACCATGGGAAAGCTACTCGGTTTCATCATTCCACATCGCGGCATAGAGGCGAACCCAGAGAAGATCAACGCAATCATAAACATGGCTCCTCCAACTAGCCAGAAGGACGTACAAAAGCTGACTAGCTGCATGGCAGCACTCAGCTGATGTGTCTCCCGACTTGGCGAACGAGGCATGCCCTTCTTCAAGCTATTAAAGAAAGCTGACAATTTTCAATGGACGCCCGAAGCCGAATAAGCCTTCGAAAACTTCAAGAAATTTCTCGCATCACCACCCGTGTTGGCATCACTAATGCCCTAGGAACCACTTATGTTGTATCTGGCGGCAACTACTCAGGTAGTCAGCACGGTTTTGGTCGTTGAGCGTGAAGAGTCAGGACATATACAAAAAGTATAGCGACCGGTATATTTCGTCAACGAAATCCTAGGCGAATCCAAGATGCATTATCCTTAAGTCTAGAAGCTGCTTTATGGATTTCTTATAACTGTTCAACACTATTTCCAATCCCACCAGGTCACATTTGTCACTTCATTTCCTCTCGGGGATGTCCTACATAATCACGAAGCCACAGGCAGAATCGCTAAATGGGCACTCGAGTTGATGGCATTTGACATTGTCTTCCAACCAAGGATAGCGATCAAATCAAGCACTTGCCAATTTCATGGCTGAGTGGACGGAAGTTCAGTCAGTTGCACCTATGGACAGGCTTGAGTACTGGACAATGACTTCGACGGTTCTCTACAAATTAGCAGAGCAGGAGCTGGTGTCGTTCTAACGTCACCTACTGGAGAAAAACTCACATACGTCGTTCAAATACATATTCCAGCATCTCACAATGTTGCCGAGTATGAAGCAGTCATACACGGGCTCCGCATTGCCATATCGCTCGGTATTCGATGATTGGTGGTGCGCGGGGATTCCCAATTAGTGGTGAACCATGTCATGAAGGACTGGACGTGCTTGGATGACAACATGGCGGCATACTGCCAAGAAGTGCGGAAGTTGAGAACAAGTTTGACGGCTGGAAATCACTCATGTTTTGCGCAATACCAATGAAAGCTGCAGAACTAGCCAATATGGGATCCCAAGCGCGAAGTAGTGCCCGACTGGAGTTTGTTCGAGCAGCTATTGAGCCATCAGTAAAGTGAAAATTTGATCCCGACCAGTCGGGGCTGAACAGCACAAGATTCAAAGGAAGTGCTCATTATTTCTCATGATTGGTGGACTCCAATCATCCAATTCTTATTATAAAACGAGCTACCAGAAGATCGTAGTGAAGCCGAACAAGTCAAACATCGGAGCAAAAGCTTTATTGTAGTTGGAGAGGAACTTTTCCGTCTAAGTGAATCTGGAGTCCTCATGCACTGCGTCACACCTAAGGAGGGCAAGCAGATTTTGCAATCAATCCACTCAGGCATCTGTGGCAACCATGCTGCATCAAGGACGTTAGTCGAAAAGGGTTATAGACAAGGTTTCTTCTGGCCGACTGCAGTTACCGATGCAAAAGAAAGACGTTAGTCGGACATGCGAGGGATGCCAGTTCTTTGCTCGGCAAACACATTTACCAGTTTAGAAGTTGTAGACAATTCCACTATCTTGGCCCTTTGCAGTCTGGGGGCTTGACATGGTCGGGCATTTCAAGAAAGCGTCAGGAGGGTTCAAACACTTGTTTGTCGCAGTGGATAAGTTCACAAAGTGGATTGAGGCAAAACCCATTGCTACCATAATTGCGGCCAGGGCAAAAGACTTCATCATGGGTATTATTTATCGATTTGGAGTTCCCAATCGCATCATAACGGACAACGGCATTCAGTTCACCGGCGGCATCTTTCAAGATTTCTATGACGAATTCGGCATCAAAATCTGTTATGCTTCTATGGTTCACCCACGCAGCAATAGGCAAGTTGAGCATGCTAACAGCATGGTCTTACAAGGTATCAAGGCTAGGGTGTTCGACCTTGCAGGGCGATGTGTACAAGAACTCCTATTGTTCTGGTGTTTACAAACCACGGTCAGTCGGGCAATAGGCAATCCCCTTTCTTCCTAGTCTATGGTGCTAAGGCCATATTACCAACCGAGTTGGAGTTCGGCTCTCCCCAAGTCCAGGCCTACTTAGAAGAAAAATCAAATGAAGACCGACTGGTCGAGTTAGATCAGTTGGAGGAAGCAAGGGACATCGCAATAATTCAGTCGGCAAGATACCTTCAAGGCCTACGTCATTTTCACAGTCGTAATGTTCGTGGCCATGCCTTTTTGGTGAGAGATATCGTATTGAGAAAAACTCAAACCACAAAAGACAAGCACAAATTATCTCCCTTATGGGAGGGGCCGTTCATTATCGTTGAGGTGACACGCTCGGGGCCTACTGACTGAAGACTGAAGATGGCGTCCTAGTCAAGAACTCATGGAACATAGAACGGCTACATCTTTTCTATACCTGATCATTGTACTCAATTTATATACATATCAATAAAGTTTTTTACTCTAACTCACTACGTCGATTGTTCCAACCGAGTGGTGAGTCGGGGGCTACATGATGATATGTCTCATGTTATTGCTTAACCTTGAGTTTGGTTTATCTAAGTCACGCAGTTTTGTATCGATCATGCTAACCTTTACCGATTACATACTAATGGGATGAATGCTTTTTTAAGATGCTCCTCATAACTCGGTATAATCTAGCTGGTCGGATAAGACTAATGACGACTACGATGAATCAAGTACTCAGCCAGGATTTGTAAAAAAATAGAGAGACACATGCATTTACAATATATACAAAACATGATTGTTTTTCCCCCCATGCACAGACCACTTAAAGACATTCAAGGCGACCCAAGGTCCTGTGAGCCCTTTCTTCTTTAAGGCCTCGATCTTCTCCACTAGCTGCAGCACCTGCACCATTTTGGCCCTCGAGGGGAGGGACGACCAGCACTCCAACATCTTGGGAGGGTTCCCAACAAAGGATGGCAAGTAGGGTTCGGGATTGGCGTAGTAAAACCACTCTTGGTGCCACCCTTTCAGAGAGGTCTTGAGGGGGACATGAAGATAAACCTTGGATTGATCCCCAAGAAAGCTTCGCAAAGAGTCACAAAAATAGAAATATGGAGAATGGAGTTGGGGTTGAGGTGGACAAGCTCAATCTGATAATAATCCAGAAGACTTTGGAAGAAATCAAAAGTGGGAAGAGCGAAACCCCTATCGAAGAAAGACTCAAAAACCACGATCTCATGGGAATCAGAAGTGGGGAGCGATTCACCTTTGGCCGGGCGCTAGTTGATGAGCGCTTTTTGCTGGAGGCATTTGTTCCTCTCCAGATGAGCCAGCTTGGAGGAGCATGGAGTTGACACCGGCCAGGTTCCTGTTGTGACGAGGGGAGCATCGGACAAGGACTTCGGCATTTTCAGAGCTAGAGAAGTGGGGAGAATGTGTCTAAAGGGGAAGGATCGATGATGGATTGGAAAATTTTCCGGATCTGCGGAAGGGAGCTCAAGTGGAGTGGAAACCCTAGCCTGGAGCGGAGAGCACAAGGGAGTTTGCGTGTGGATTTGGAAGGCAAAAAGTTTTGGCAAATTGGGGAAGAAAGGGGAATCTTTTCTCTCTCTCCTCGGAATTTATAGGCCTGGGCTGGGTGGCTGGCTTGGGCCGGCTTGCTTGGTAATGGGCCGTAAGATGTGAGTTCCTAAATAGCCTGTCTTATTGGGTCGATCGCCAACTGTGTTAAAATCACAGTTTGGGTGCTGTTTCATAGGAACTGTTTAAAATAATCAAATATGTTTCATGTCAAGCCTAATTGCTAGACACGTGTGTTTAGGTATCTGCATTATTTAATAGGTATTGAGGATATGTCCTTATAAGGATTGACAGCTGGTCTCCATTACCATTGAAGACACAGATATCTCCTAAGTACACCTAACCACACATTGGGTTAAATCCATAGTGGTAGTCGGCTTACATGCTTAGCCAAATTGCCTTGAGTAAAAATATTTTCAGCTGATATGATACTGAAGAGTCTAATTTCTGAGAAATATACCATTCAGGAAAGACTTAAAGGTTAAAGATCTTTGACTTTATGTTTAACTGTTACACAATTAAGCACAAAGTCGTGGGCTACACCTAGTAGGTGCGCCTATTCGGCGCACACTATTCAAATTTTTCCATGAAGCCCTTCGTAGCCTCGTTGCCAGCCGACATGAAGCAGGACTTGGGAGAAGAAGCACTCGGATGGAGAGTATTCGGGAGCAATGGACTCAGGAAATCTTCACCATAGAGGATGAGCACTGGGCATCAGCCGTGACTCAATTATGAAGGTCTTAGGGACTACTGTGGAGGCCATGGGCCCCGGGTACCTCATGAGAGGCAATATGGCCACTCGGATAGAGGGTGGGCCGGCTCATATAATTAGGGATACAGTAGAACTCGGCTTATGTTACCTTGCATGACAAGGAAAAGGATATAGTCCAAGCCGGTTACTCCATGTTCTTAGATGAAAGTCCCTTGGTGGAGTCCAACTGGGATTCCTACCATGTAACCTTGCCTCCTCAATATATAAAAAGAGGCAAGGAGCCCCTTGGGGCAGAAGACATCACAATCTCGCTAGAGAAACCTCAAAGGCACTACACAACAGCTGAAAGTAGGGTATTACCTCACCTTGAGGGCCTGAACTAGGATAAATTCTTTCGTGTTCCTTCGCATCCATACAGTTAAGGTGTTACGAATAGCCCCATATAATTATTGCCAATACAAAATATCGACAAAATATTTTTCCTTGTGTACATAGCACCGCATGGTGATATTAATAAACCCAGATGCCCCAATACAGGATAGCACAAATTTTGCTACAATATTATGTGATTCCTTCTCATGTTTTTATCTTTCCGACAGGTTTGAGCTGTTCATCCTTTCTGAGAGCTAATCACCTAATTTGACCAATATATATACTTCTTATATGAAAGCCCGTTGATGTCGCCTAGAGGGGGGGGGGGGGTGAATAGGCGTTCCTGAAAAATTCTCCAAATGTAGTAGTAAAATTTTAGTAGGAACCTCCGACCAAAATAGTAGGAGGCTCCGACCGGCTCTCTCGGGCTGGCCGAGAGGGCTGGTCGGAGGTTCCGGCCAAGATCGCCGGGGGTTCCAACCCTGGTGTTTTGACTCTACCGAGACACTTCAATAATGGATAAATTTGACAGAGATCAAGTGTAGTGCAAGTAATAGGATAGGAGATAAATGCAGGCAAGTGAAGAGACAAAATAAGGTAATAACGAGAAAGCACAACGGAGACACAAAGATTTTTCCCAAAGTTTGGATCACAAAAATCCTATGTCTCCGTTGAGGAGCTCCAAAGAGCCGGGTTTCGATCGACCCCTTGCCTCACCAAGCGACCACGAAGATCAACTTGGTATCCACTACAATTTACCTCTTTTCCTTGCAGAGGTAAGGTTAAACTTCACAAACTTTCCTGGACAATCCACAACTAGAGGAAGCTCGCAGACGACGCCTAACCGTCTAGGAAGTTTCCCTCCAAGAGAAATAAGCTCCAAGCAGCCAATCCGCGTCCTCCTCAAGTGCACAAGATCCTCCTAACCTTCTCTCAACAAAACTCACTCAATTTTCCACTAGATCCTCACAAGAATCACAAAGGAGGCACTAGAACCAATTGGGAGAGCTCAAAGGACCTTAGGAGAGGTTAGGAGATAGTGGAATAGAAGTGAAATGGCCAAGCAAAGGCTAAAAACAAGGTCTGGGCTTTATAGGCATTGGCATATGTCACTTAGCTGTTACTCACAGATTTTGGCTAGGAGGTTCTGACCCCAAGGGTAGGAACCTCCGGCCAACACTTAGTCTCTGGCCAAGAGAGTTGGTTAGAGCCTCCAACCCCAGGGGTAGGAACCTCTGGCCCTGACACTGAAACTAGCCCATCCTAAGTGTATGTGTTGTGCCAAAGTGATGAACTCTCAGCTATTTGGATCTTAAGCACTTGAGTGGTCTTGGAACACTGTTTGCAACCCCTCTTGATAGTACGGTTTTCCTACGACTCAAAAGAAAATTCAAAAGAATTTAAAATAAACTCTGAGTCGCTTCGCCATTTTGCGTCTTGTTTTTGTGGGGTCTCCATGCACCACACCAAGCAACCTGAGACTAATTCTCTATACAATTCTCGATAAACTCATTAGTCCCTTAACTGCTTTGTCATTAATCCACCAAAACCCACATAGGGGTTAGATGCACTTTCAATCTCCCCCTTTTTGGTGATTGATGACAACACGGTTAAAGCCTACAACAGAATGAATATATAAATTTGATTTTGAATGAAAGGAGATGAATTTGGCTCCCCCTAGAAATATGCATATATTAGTGATAGTGAAGTATAATGCATATTGAGTATTTGAGAAAGATGGAAAACCTCATTCATCTATTTTCATCCGTGGGGTGCAAAGTGTGGCATGATAAACAGTATATAAAATGCATATGACATGGTAGACACACAAAACATGAGAAATAAACATTACATCACATTGCATGGCATCATAAGAATAGATTAAATACTGAAATTAAACTAGAACCATAATTAAACATTCATTACATCTTAAAATATGGTCAATACATGTCCGCAGGCCAATAAGAAATCTAGGAATCCTAAAGATAGGAGGGGGGGGGGGGTCGGAGCCTCCTGTCGATGTTTTACATCGGCAATATGAATATAGGGCTACTCATCGGATCGAAACTCGGTGGATTGCAAAGGAACACGAGGAGTTTATACTGATTCAGGCCCTCGATGTGAGGTAATACCCTACGTTCAGTTGTGGTGTATTCCTTTGAGGATGTATGTGGTGGTTCTGATGAACTTGTATGTCTTGCCCTTAGGGGGTGCCCTGTCTCCCCTTATATACTGGGGGACAGGGGTACAAAGTAGGAGTCCCAGCCGGACTACGGCCGAGGATCTCCTCTTAGAGATATAGCCTGCCCGACTAAGACTGTAATTCCTTATTGTATAAGGTAAAGTCTACCGAGCTCTATCATATCTCTAATTACAAGGCTAGGCCCATCCTCTATCGGAGTGGCCCATATGCTTGTCTTGAGGTATCCGGGGCCCATGGCCTCCACAGCAGCCCCTGAGACCTTCATAGTTGAGTCACAGCTGATGCCGAGTGCTCATCCTCCACGGTGAAGATTGCCCGAGTGCATTGCTCCTGAGTACTCTTTGTCCGAGTGCTTCTTCTTCCCAAGTCCTACTTCATGTCAACTGGCAGCGAGGCTATGAAGGGCTCCATGTAGATGTATGAATAGTGTGCGCCGAATAGGCGCACCTATTAGGTGTAGCCCCCAACTTTGTGCTTAAATTGTGAAAACAATTAAACATAAAGTCAAAGATATTTAACCTTGTAGTCTTTCCCTAGTAATATACTACTGGTATATGAGACTCTTCAGCATCATATCAGCCGGAAATACTTTATAGTCTTTCCCGAGTAGTATGTCACTCGAAAATTAGACTCTTCAGCCTCATGTCAGCTGGAAAAAGTTTATAGTCTTTCCCGAGTAGCGTCCCACTTGGAAGTTAGACTCTTCAGCGTCATGTCGGCTGGAAAAATATTTGCTCATGGCAAATGTTGGCCAAGCATGTAGGCCGAGTACCATTTTATGAATTTTAATCCAACATGTGGTCAGGTGTACTTGAGAGATATCTGCATCCCCATTTTTAATGAAGACCAGCTTGTGATCCTTATAAGGATATATCCCCAATACCTAGTGAATAATACAAATATCTGAACATATGTGTTCAGCAGTCGGCTTTCATGAAGCATATCTGATTACTCAATCGGTCTCTGTTGGTAGCACCGGCACTGTGTTTTTAACACAGCTTGCGAGCGGCCCAAATTGAGCATGCTACTGTAGAAACTCATATCTTAGTGGCCCAATACTGAATTTGCAGACCCAAGCCCACTTATCGGTACAGGCTCTATAAAGGCGGGGAGAGAGAGAAAAGATTCCCTCATCTTCTCCATTCCACCAATCGCTTCGTCTTCCAGCTTCCACGCCGAAATTTTGCGCCTCACGTCGCTAGGGTTCGCCATTGTTAGCTCTTCCCTCGCGAGACTCGGATGATCTCGCTTCTTCGCATCCATTCCAAGCCCCTTGTGACTTTTTCCCCAAATCTTCTTGCCCTTAACCATGCCGAGGGCTTTAGATTTCTTGGAGGCGTCGGATGAGGTTTGGCCGACTTCAGATTGCGGTCTGTCCAAGCTGAAGCATCTGGAGAGGTTGCTGCGACTGCAAAGCCACGATGTCATCCATTGGCGTCCTACTGAAGGTGAATCGGTTCCGGAGCCCTAGGCTGGTGAGACTGTTGTTTTTGCCTCCTTTTTCGACTGGGATCTTTCTCTTCCATCTTCCGACTTTCTCCGTCAGCTTCTTGCCTTCTATGAACTTGAGTTGGTGAATTTGAATCCCAACTCGATTTTGCAAATATCTATATTCGCAACTCTTTGTGAGTGTTTCCTAGGTGTGGAACCCCATTTGAATCTATTTAGACATCTGTTCCACATCAAGCCCCAGCCCTCCAAAAGCAAAGTCAAGGTGATTGGGGGGCCGGTATCCAGCTGAGAATCGAAATGAAAAGGATTTATATCAATATTCCCCTAAAGTCTTCTCTCAAAGGCTGGCATAAGGAGTGATTTTACTGTTCTGATCTTGAGCCATGCCTCCCCCCTTTTTCTGGTTTGCCTCCAGCGGTTGTGCCCAACTGGTCATCCATGCCCAGCTTTGAAGAAATGGGCCAAGTTTATATATTGATTGACAAGATTGACAAGCTGAAGAGCGTCGGGCTTACTGGTCCATGGGTGGCCAGACGTTTCTTGACTCGTCGCATCAGGCTGATGAAGTTGAGGTGTCACTTCGGCTGGGACTACAAGGGCAGAGGTGATCCCAGCCAGGAGTATCCCGACTTGATGGACAAACACAGAGTGACCGACATCCTGCTGGATTACTTCGCCAGCGATGTGGTCAAGACAGAAGACTCGGAGCGGTCTGTGGCAGCTTACAGCCAAAAGAGGCCTCGCCCAAAGGTGAAACTTGTTGATGCAGATCTGCTGTCCATCTATGATGAATGCTTGCATACTTGTATTCTTGATTGCTTCTGTGGTGTGTGATATATGTTGTTGAACTGCTTGTAGTCATGTGAGGAGTTCGATGAAGACTCCCAAACTTTGTCGGCCGTGAAGTCGAAGAAAAGGCCGTTAAGTCCTTCTACTGCCTAGCCCGACTCCAAGAGAGCAGGGAAGAAACCTGTTGAAGACTAGGGCGAGAAGAAAATTAGCAGGCCGAGTGCTGCGACCGGGAGTCTGAAGATTAGAGACACCGCCAGCGCAGCTCCCAGGCCGCCAAGTCCTAGACCGGGACCGGTGCAGTCAGGCTCGGCAACATCGAGCCCAAGAAGAGCACCGCCAAGTACAAGGTCGAGTCTAGCGCCACCAGGCTCAGCAACATCGAGCCTAAGGATGGCACCGCCAAGTACCCGAGCGCCCCAGCCGTCTGCA
Source organism: Oryza meyeriana var. granulata (assembly GCA_003991445.1). Taxonomy (NCBI): domain Eukaryota; kingdom Viridiplantae; phylum Streptophyta; class Magnoliopsida; order Poales; family Poaceae; genus Oryza; species Oryza meyeriana. Next base: position 92,801 of record RYFJ01000734.1, on the reverse strand, counting down.
CCAGGAACGGGGCCGACCAGGACAAAAACACCACCGTCGACTGCCTCGCCATCTAGCCCAACAGCCAGCAATCCTCCAGTGCCAACTTCAGGAGCCCCCGGATGGAGGTTCAAATTCTCCAAGAGGTATGTGACTTTGAATCTTCTAGAAGTCCTGTTCAGCGTTGTAGTGTCTTGATGCTTAGCTCTCTGCGTAGGAAATAGGCTGATATTGATCTCAAGGAGACCACACCGGTTGCCCCTGTTGTCGAGCCGGCCCTAGCCAAACCAGCGCCAGCGAGCACACCTGCTGAGCCAGCGACCGTCTCAGTTGTAGAGACTGAGGTCGCCCCGACTGTAGGACCGCTGATGCCAGCTGACCAAGGGGCGGATGTTGGAGCTATTGCTCCAGCCCCTGAGTCGATCTCCAAAGCCCCAGCGGCCGCCGAGTTGGGGGCCAGGACCCCGTCGCCATCCTTGTCGTCGTCGTCTTCAGAAGGACCAGACCTCCCCAGGCTTGACGCTCCTCCCCGCAGGTTGCCCAGAACGTTCCACTGGGTAGCTCCCAATGGAACAGTGAAGAGTTATGAACATGATGAAGTGGCAGTAGAGATGGAGAGCGAAGTCTTGCTTCGCGCCGCAATCGCTGCATCCTAGGGGGTCCAGGTATGATTTTCACCATGCTGAGTTCTTGTTAGTCTTCCTTGATTGAGTGTTCTGACGCTTGACTCTGCTTTGCTCCGTTTTGCTCCGAGCAGAAGATTGTCGATCGCTCAGAGAGGATGAATGAGGTCCTGACCCCGCTTGCCCCCCAACTCCAGTGATTGGGCTAGCTCTAGGCCTCGAAGGCCAACTTGGAGTGGTCTAGCCAGGAGAAGGAGACTTGGCTGAGGGGGGTAGTTGATCAGCTCAGGGACGAGAATTGGGCCTTAGCCGACAAGATCAGAAGTAAGTCTCCTGTATTTGTCTTCCTGACTAAGTCAAGTGTATATTTCCCCAGTTTTGTTGCTTCCCGACTGCCCAGTTGTGTCTTGACTGTAATCTTGAGTACTTGACTTCTTTGATATACAGCCCTCAAAGCTAAGCTGAAGACCTGAACAGAGGGGGAAACCAAGCTGGAGGAGGCCAAGAGGGCCAAGGCCGAGCTTGAGAAAGAGAAGGCCGACTTGGAGAAGGCCAACAGCAAGCTCGACAAAGAAAAGACTGAACTGGAGAAGGCCAAAGCCAAGGTGGAGGCCGACTACGAAAGTAAGTCTCCCCTCTGACAATGATCTTGACCAATCCTTTAGGTACTCCGACTGCAGTTTTGGCTAACAAGTTTACTTGTCACTGAATCTGGGAAGCTGAAGAGCCAACGCCCAAACCCAGTTTTGAGCCTTTGCAGAGGAAATAAAAGTTGTCAAGGAGTCACGGGAGATCCTTGCCGAGTCCGTGAAAGGGCTCCTTGACAGCATGGATCCTCACTATGTGGGAACCAGCTCCAATATGATCTCCTAGGTGTAGGCGCGCCTTAACAAAGCCCTAAGTGTCTTGAAGAGGTACTCAGACAAGTGTGTTGTTGTCGGCGTGGCCCAAACCCTGGCAATGACCAAGTCGATCTACCACAGGGCAGATCTTGAGGCCATTGGCGAGGGATTCGCTGAGGAGACAACACCTGAGGAAGCGCTGGAGCTGATAACCCAGGCGAGGCCGACTGCAGAGGTGATCACCCGAGACCTGGGTATGTAAGAACGATCCATCATGCAGTCGGTGTATATAAATTTTTGAAAGAACATGTGTAAATATATGTGGAATGCCGCCAAGCTCTGAGTTTTTACTTAGTTGTCATTAGCTTTACCCGACTATATAGTCTACGCCGAGTTAGTCTATAGGAACTTAATAAAACCGTTTACCGCAAAAAGCTGTACTCAGGCAAACATAACAAAGTCGTTGCAAAACTTCATAACTTAAGTAAAACAGGCTCGTATATTATTGACAAAGCACATATAATACATGCAGCCCTCGACTCACTACTCGGTTGGAACAAGCGGCGTAGTGAGTAAGAGAAAAACTATGCACATGGGGAATAAAAAACTCAGGTATAGAAAGGACGTAGCTATTCTATATTCCATGAGTTGTTGATGAGGGCATCGTCTTTGGTCTTCAGTCGGTAGGCTCCTGGCCGTGTAACTTCAGCTATAATGAACGGCCCTTCCCATATTGGGGATAGTTTATGCCTGTCTTTGGTGGTTTGTATTTTTTCTCAAGACGAGACCTCCAACCAAAAAGGCGCAGCCACGGACATTGCGACTGTGATAATGATGTAGGCCTTGAAGATACCTTGCCAACTAGATTATTGCGATGTCCCTCGCTTCTTCCAACTGATCTAGTTCGACCAATCGGGTATTGTTGGATGTTTCTTTTGAGTAAGCCCGAACTCGTGGAGAGTCGAACTCTAACTCGGATGGTAACACAACCTCAGCACTGTAGACCAGAAAGAAAGGGGATTGCCCTGTTGCCCGACTAACCATGGTTCTGAGAGACCAGAGAACAGATGGGAGTTCTTGTAACCACCGCCCTGGATATGGTTATAGTCGGTCGAATATCCTGGCCTTGATACCTTGTAAGACCATGCCATTGGCACGCTCAACCTGCCCATTGCTTCGCAAGTGTGCCACAGAAGCATAATAGATCTTGATGCCGAAGTCGTCACAGAAATCTTGAAATACGCCGCCCGTGAACTAAGTACCGTTGTCCATTATGATGCGGTTAGGAACCCTGAATCGGTATAATATACTCATGATGAAGTCCTTTGCTCTTGCCGCTGTTATGGTAGCAATGAGTTTTGCCTCAATCCACTTTGTGAATTTATCCACTGCGACGAACAAGTGTGTGAACCCTCCTGGAGCTTTTTTGAAAGGCCCGACCATGTCAAGCCCCCATACTGCAAAGGGCCAAGAGATTGGGATGGTTTGAAGTTCTTGGGCTAGGAGATTTGTTTGTCTTGCATAGACTGACAACCCTCGCATGTGCGAACTATGTCTTTAGCGTCTGTTACTGCTGTTGGCCAAAAAAAATCCCTGCCTATAAGCCTTTCCGACTAACGTCCTGGATGCGGCATGGTTGCCACATATGCCCGAGTGGATCGATTGCAGAATCTGCTTGCCCTCGTCGGGTGTGACGCAGCGCATGAGGACACCGATGTGCTTCTTCGGTAGAGGTCTTCTCCGACTATTAGGAAACTTTTGCTTCGACGTTTGATTTGTTCGGCCTGAATGCGATCTTCTAGGAGTTCATCGTCTAGGAGGAATTTGAGAACAAGAGTTCACCAATCTTGAGATATGACCAATACTTCTTCTGTTGCCGGGGTAGGTTCAGCCCCTGACTGTTCTGGCACTGGTTTCTTCTTGACTGACGGCTCCATTAGTTGCTCAACAAAGATCCTAGTCAAGACCACTTCTCTCTTGGATCCCATGTTAGCTAGTTCGTCTGCAGCATCGTTGTATTGTCGTAGGACATAGGTTATCTCCAGCCCGTCAAACTTGTTTTCTAGCTTTCGGACCTCCTGACAGTATGCCGCCATGGTATCATCGAGACATGTCCAGTCTTTCATGACTTGGTTGACCACGAGTTAGGAATCTCCATGCACAACCAGTCGATGGATGCCAAGTGATATAGCAATGCGGAGCCTGTGGATGAGTGCCTCGTACTCGACGACATTGTGAGAAGCCGGAAAGTGAATTTGGAGGACATACTTGAGTTTTTCGCCGGTGGGTGACGTCAGTACAACGCTGGCCCCAGCACCGCCGATCCTTAGAGAACCGTCGAAGTACATTGTCCAGTACTCTAGCTTGTTTGTTGTTGTAGTCGTTTGAACTTCTGTCCACTTGGCCACAAAGTCGGCTAGAGCTTGTGATTTGATAGCTGTCCGTGGCTGAAAGGTGATGTCAAATGCCATCAACTCGAGGGCCCATTTAGCGATTCGGCCAGTGGCCTCGCGATTGTGGAGGACGTCCCCGAGTGGATACGATGTGACCAACGTGACTTGATGCGATTGGAAATAGTGCACCAGCTTCCGGACAGTGATGAGTAGGCCATATAGCAGCTTCTGGACCTGCGGATATCTCATCTTTAAGTCAGCTAGGACCTCGCTGACGAAGTAGACTGACCGTTGGATTTTCTGTATGTGACCCGGTTCGGATCGCTCGACCACTAACACCGTGCTGATTACCTGAGTGGTTGCCACTAGATATAGCATTAATGGCTCTTGGGGCATAGGTGATGCCAACACGGGTGGTGATGTGAGAAACTTCTTGAAGTCTTCGAAGGTTTGTTGTGCTTCGAGAGTCCATTGAAAATTATCTGCTTTCTTTAATAACTTGAAGAAGGGCATGCCCCGTTCGCCCAGTCAGGAGATAAATCGGCTGAGTGCCGCCATGCAGCCCGTCAGCTTCTGGACGTCCTTCTGGTTAGTCGGGGGTGCCATGTTCATGATTGTGTTGATTTTCTCTGGATTAGCCTCGATGCCGCGATGCGATATGATGAAGCCGAGTAGCTTGCCGGATGGCACACCGAAGGCACACTTTTCTAGGTTTAACTTCATCTTGAATCTTCGAAGATTTTGGAAGGTTTCCTCCAAGTCGGCGATGAGGTCCTCCTTGGACTTTGTCTTGATCACCACGTCATTGACATATGCCTCCACGTTGCGCCCGATCTAAGTGTGTAGACACCGCTGAATTGCTCGTTGATGCGTTGCTCCAGCGTTTTTCAAACTGAACGGCATAGTGATGTAGTAGTATGCACCAAACGGCGTGATGAAAGACGTCTTTAGGCAGTCCTCCTCCTTCAGGCTGATTTGGTGGTATCCCGAGTAATAGTCGAGAAAGCTGAGAAGTTCGCACCCCGCAGTTGAATCCATCATCTGATCTATTCTCGGTAGACCAAATGGATCTTTGGGGCACGCCTTGTTTAAGTCGGTGTAGTCGACACACATGCGCCATTTACCATTCTTCTTCCGGACCAGGACTAGGTTTGCCAGCCTATCCGGGTGATAGACCTCCTTGATGAACCCGGCTACGAGGAGCTTGGTTATCTCCTCCCGAATAGCATCTTTGCGGTCTTGTGCAAAGCGCCGTAGTCGTTGCTTGACTGGCTTGGCATCTGTCTTGACATTTAGGGCGTGCTTGAGCACCTCCCTTGGTACCCTAGGCATGTCAGCAGGTTTCTAGGCAAAGATGTCCTTGTTTGCCTGGAGGAAGGTGACGAGCACGTATTCCTATTTGGGGTCGAGTCCGGTCTTGACCTTGGAGGGGTCGGAAGGGTCCAGGGGGATCTTCTTCGTGTCCGAGTCCGCTGAAATTCTCGACTTTGCTGCTCTTTTCGCCAGAACTTGGTTGTCCACGACTTTTGTTGTGGTGGCTTGCCGAATGCTGTCGCGTCCGACTGCCGCTTCTTGAGACTGAGCCAACTCGTAGCTCTCTTTATTGCAAGTGAAGGCTTGCTTGACCCCGCTACGAAGGGAGAGAACTCCGGCTGGCCCAGGCATCTTGAGCACCATATAGGTATAGTGCGGTATCGCCATGAATTTGGCGAGCGCCGGCCGTCCGAGTATCGTGTGGTACATAGTCTCGAAGTCGGCGACCTCGAAGCAGATGTTTTCTGTGCGGAAGTTATCCCGCGTGCCGAAGGTGACCGGCAAAGTTATCTACCTGAGGGGTGTTGAAGACAGGCTGGGAATTATCCCATGGAAGGGCGCTATACTCGGCTGCAGTTCTGAACGAGGGATTTTCATCTCATCCAGAGTCTTGGCGAAGAGGATATTAAGCACGCTGCCTCCATCTATGAGAACCTTCTTCAACTTGATATTTTGACGACCGGGTCTAGGACGAGTGGATAGCGTCTAAGATGTGAAACCCGATCTGGGTGATCTGCGTGGTTGAATGTGATGGACATCTCTGACCAACGCAAATACTAGGGGGCGTCTGCTGTAGAGACCGTGTTGACATCGCATGCTGTTAGCTTCTGCTTCCTCTTGGACTCATACGCAGATGGCCCTCCGAAGATGTGGTTGAGCTCGGCCTGGGGATCTTGATAATCGTCGGCCAGGCTCGAATCTGGCTTGTCCTTATACTTGTCGATGCCAGATGATGAAGCCTGCTCGGAAGCAAACTTCTTGAGCATGAAGCAATCCTTGGTCGCGTGCTTACCCTTGGGATAGAAGGGGCAAGGCCTGTTCATAATCTTCTAGTACTCGTTGTTCCTTGGGGGTCGCGATCGAGTGCATTCCATGTTGGCCACCACGTTTTTCGACTTCCGCTTGCGGCTGCCAGATTTGTTCTGTGATGGCTCGTTGTCAGCTTTAGCCTTTTGGTCCTTCTGCCAGGACTCTTTCTTCTCATCGAGGGCCTCAGCAACCGCCTTGGCCGAGTCGGCGTACTTGTTTGCCATATCGAAGAGAGCCCTGACATTGGCTAGAGGCTTTCGAGTAAATTTTGCGATGAACGGGGCGTCCTTGACTCCCTTGCGGAAGGCAGCGATGATGACCTCATGCTTGATCATTGAGATCGAGTTGTGCTTCTCGGAAAACCTTTTGATGAACTCACGGAGAGACTCATTCTTCCTTTGGTGCAGCTGATAGAGATCATGCTCGAAAGACGACCGCTCGTAAGTCCCCTAGAAGTTGGCTATAAAGCGTTCCCGGAGTTCCCCCTAGGAGCTGATTGATAGCCTCGGGAGCCCTGTTAGCCATGTCCTCGCTGAGTCGGCCAGGGCGACTGGGAGGTAGTTAGCCATGGCTTTATGATGACCTCCGGCGGCTTGGATCGCTAGAGTATATACAGTGAGCCACGAGTCGGGGTTAGTTTTGCCGTCGAATTTTTTGATTCCTGTAGGCTTGAAGCCCGACGGCCAGTCGATGTCTTGTAGCTCCTGGGTGATGGCTGGTATGCCTTCATCTTCGTGAGGGCTCCGGCTTTGACTGCAACGGTTAAACCGCTTGTGGCGGAGACCGAAACGCTCGTGCTCGTCCTCCAGCCGGCGGCGCTCGTCGTCTTCATGTTGGTGGCGCCGAGCGTTGATATCTTGGCGGAGATCACGTTGCAGATGAACTCGGAGGTCTTGGTTGAACTGGCGATCGTTCTGGGGACGCCATCGATTATTGTTGTTCGTGTTGCCGAGAGATGTTTGCCGTGACTCCGCATGCGGCTGACTTGACCCAGCTGCCCGGCGTCGTGCTGATGTAGACGAGACTGCCATTGGAGAACCCGACCGGTTGGTCGGTACAAGTGTGTCGCCCGACTGCTGGTGTTGCTGACAGGCAGCAGCTGTAATCATCGCCTTGATCTTCGCTATAGTCGGGGTGGCCTAATGATCAGGCCCGAGCTGGAGTGTGTCCAACAGGGTTGCAGCGGCCATGACGTTCTGTTGTGGCATGACGAAGACGTCGTGGTCACCGACTCTAGTCTGGAGGATTTGTTGCTGAGCGGTTCGCCCAGCCCTGCGTAGCTCGTCGTTGCGAGCCTCGCGTTCGGCCTCCTCCTGTTGTCGTAGTCGGCGGGCCTTCTCTTCTTGCTCCTGTTGTACTTGGCGCACCTCCGGCGGAGGGGTTGAAGCCATGAAAATTTCTCGGGGCAGAAGGAAGTCGCCAAACTGGCGTCCGAACTGGTGTTTGAACTGTTGTCCGACTTGGAGTCAGAATCTGAGTAATTCATCGGGGTAAGAACGACTCCAACCTCCCTAGATCCAATCTGGAACGGCTCTGAGCCATGTCCGAACTGGACCGTAGAGGATCGGGTCTGCCGCGTAGGATGTAGATTGTAGATGTCCGCGGCGTCACTGAGTCTGCTTGGGAGATTGACGATCTCTCCCCCTCCTAGCCCGACCCGGGCCGGCTCAAGGCCGAGTCTGAGTCGAACGCCGAAGGAGAGAGTTGTCCCGAGGCTTGGCCGAGTAGAAGATTGCCGCAGCAAATCGACGAATGTTGCTGTAGCGTCGTATGGGCCGACTGGCACGGAGTCGGCCGGTTCCTCGGCCAATCGGATTTGGTCTGACTCGGCCAAGGTAAGGTTGCCGAGCTGGTCGGCGATGAAGTCAAGGCTTCCGAATGTAATCGTGTCTCCGAGGGAGAATCCACTGCCGTCGACTCTAGATGTCGAATCCATCGAGCTTGAGGTGATCTTGCCGAAGCCCCTACCTGGCATGCCAATTGTCGATATTTTACACTGGCAATATGAATATAGGGCAACTCGTCAGATCGAAACTTGGTGGACTGCAAAGGAACACATGGAGTTTATACTGGTTCAGGTCCTCGATGTGAGGTAATACCCTACGTCCAGTTGTGGTGTATTCCTTTGAGGATATATGTGGTGGTTCTGATGAACTTGTATGTCTTGCCCTCAGGGGGCGCCCTGCCTCCCCTTATATACTAGGGGACAGGGGTACAAAGTAGGAGTCCCAGCCGGACTACGGCCAAGGGATCTCCTCTTAGAGATATAACCTGCCCGACTAAGACTGTATATTCCTTATTGTATAAGGAAAAGTCTATCGAGCTCTATCATATCTCTAATTACAAGGTTAGGCCCATCCTCTATCCGAGTGGCCCATATGCTTGTCTTGAGGTACCCGGGGGCCATGTCCTCCACACCTCCGGCCTTATGGTCGGAGGTTCCGGCCATACTGCAACAACAGTCAACAAAGGTGAGAAGAGGCCCCTTCATTCTGAATTTTCTCCCCCTTTGGCATCAAGGCACCAAAAATAGAGGAAAATCAGGGGAAGAAGGGACTCAGTTGTGGTCAGAGAGGATGATCTCAGTGTTGCCAGATGCTGTACTGCCTGTAGTGCCGATCTCATCATCAGGGGCAATAATCTCTATATTGCCACTGGCGGCATCATCATCCCTCTCGATAATGGGAGGAATGTCGTAGACTGGCTGAAAAGGAGGAGCTACAGGTATAAAGCCAGGCTGGAAGGGTGGAACATCTGGCACAAAGGTAGGTTGAGCCAATGGAGGAGCTGCTATAGGATCATCATCCTCATCACCATTGTCCTCACTACTGTCCTCATCTTCCTCATCATCCTTCCCATTATCATCATCATGGTAGGAGTCCTCTGTGTCTTCATCAGAAGCTACCTCAGACTTAGAATCTCCAAAAGGTCTTGTGGAAGGGCCTGCGCCACTAGCGATGTGCTAAGCAGTCTCATAGGCGGCAAAGGGATCCTCAAAAACCTCATCTGAAGAGTCATCGGAGATTGTCTTGTGGCATCCCTCAACATCTCCTTCTGCCAGTGCTCCATCTTCTTGATCTTCACAGTGTTCTTAGTACAGATGTTGAAGATGGCCTTGAATGCTTTTTTGATAGGTGACTCGGAAGTCTGAGAAGAAGAGCCGGACCGAGAGGTAGCTGAAGAAAACTTCACTTCAGGCGGAGTTGGTGGACGGTAAGCCTTGTGCTTCACCTCCTTCTCGAACACTAATCCAGACACTTCCTCTATCATCTTCATGATATAAAGAGCATAGGCACATCCTCTTTTGGGCTCCACCATGATGTTGAAGATCTCAAACCAGATGTACTTCATGACATTGTCAGGCAGCTGATTTCTCCTCAACCTTGTAAGCAAGGTGTAGTGGCGAGCGGGGAGAGCTGCGGCATCGCCAGTCTTGGGGGAGAGAGTTGCCCTGATCATGTTCAGGAGAATATTGTAGGGAGGAAGAAGCCCCTTGGTAGTGCCCATGCAGTTTCTGGGCGCCCCATCGACATATAGAAACAAAGTCCTCTGAATGAGAAGTGTCTTCTCACTGTGCAGATTCGGCCTGTTGAGATCATTAGGGTCTAACCCCAAAATGGCCGAACTGAGAGATAGTGATGGTGTACTCCACACCTTGAGTCCGCCATCTCATCTGAAGCTCATGTTGTGGACTCTCCTCAAAGAACACGGTCGCGTAAAACTGACCGATTACCTCACTCCAGTCATATTGTAGGCCCATGATACCTCCAATGTCTTTGTCCAAGCAAAGCTTTATCACATCCTTGAAGATCTGCCCCTTCTGGAGCTACATATACTCCCAGTCAATATACTTCATCTCCATGACCAGCTTGGGTCAACTCATGAAGACTGAGTTGTACCAGTCCACTTGGATAGCAGTGACAAAGCGGGGGTCTGATCACTCCTGAGGGAGAGTATCTAGGTTCTGCTTCCTGTCTCTGCCTACCCTTGCCACATCGTGCGGATAATTAAAATGTTGCCTGGCAATGTGGCCAAAGGGAGTAGTGCTGACAGCCCTATGCTTAATCACTCAGATTGGGTCATCGAAAGTCCCATTGCCAGAACTGCGAGCACCACCACTGCGAGATCCACCACGCCTAGGTGGCGGTGGTGCATTTGAATCCCTGATCACCAAGGCAGAGTTGCGAGTCTATCTAGTAGATGGAGGCTGTGTAGCAGCCCTCTTGCCTCCGCTTGCCCTCCTGCTACTGCTAGCATTAGCCTGTCCCTTTCCCTTGTCAGCTCATCTAGGAGGTGACTCCTGATTGCTTTGGGTACCAGAGGTGGAGACATCTTGTCTTGTCTTTTGACGCTTCTCTCGAGCCATTGACACTGAAATACAACCATAGAATCAAGGAAAGTAATGAGGTCAAAAATTTATTGGAAGAACCAAGGTTACACGGGCTATCAGAGACTGCCAGTCGGAAGGTCCGACCCAAGGGTCGGAGCCTCCAGCCAACCCTCTCGGCCAGGGCGAGAGTGCTGGTTGAAACCTCCGACCTTGAGGACCGAAACTTCCGGCCGCCACATGGCTGCAACTTTGTTCTTCAAAACTAGCCAATGAATTTGATGAAAGACTATAGATCGATGTTCTAGGAATGTCCAGAAAGGTTTTTTTATCAAGGGAAACTAGTCCTAGGTTCACATATTGAGAGATCGGGTCAAAAATATGAAAAACCTAAGGAATAAGATCGAAACCAATACCTTGAGATGAGGAATAGCAAAAATGTCGATGAGATGGAGTCTCCGACCACCAAAGAGAAAGGAAACGTGAATGCCCAAAATTTTTTGATGGTTGGAGTTGAAAATCGCCCAAATGGGGAATGGGAGCGAGTTAGGGCTAAGAGGGGATGAAATGAGGAGAGAGGAAAACTCCCAGCTGCCCACAGGAGAGTAAAAACCATCGGCCGGCCGGAACCTCCAGGATATGGAGTCAGAGCTTCTAGCCCGATTTTTGAGCAGGGATTAAGTGTTAGAGCCTTCGGCCCTATGGTTGGAAACTCTGACTAGATTTTTCTGGAAAGAGGAAAACAAGTGTATTTTGGCCCAAAGGAAGTGGACATGATTTTTCGTTGACCCATATGTGACCAACAGCAATCAATAAGCACATAACAATGGTCACAAATGAAGATAAACAACGAAAAGAACCAAATTTTCATAATGAAAAACTAGCACACAAGGATTTTCACAATATTTTGAGAAAATGAGTTTTTATGGGATATGGGGAATGTTGGAACTCTGTTCCTGATGTTAAGACCATTTTCTACACAAGAAGAGGCCTTAAAAACATAGAAGCTCACTTTAATTGACATCCTTTTGACCCATTCTTGACTATTGATTAGTCAAGCACTTAGTCATGCAATGTTTTGAGAATCTAAGATATTGAGCTTACTCCTAAGCTCGCAAAACCTCTTCTCATCTAAGGGCTTAGTGAAGATATCATCAAGTTGGTGTTCGGTTCTCACATGGGTAATGGCAATATCTTCTTTGGCTTCATGGTCTCTCAAGAAGTGGTATCGTATGTCAATATGTTTGGTTCTTGAGTGTTGGACATGATTATTGGCTATTTTGATGGCACTCTCATTGTCACAAAGGAATAGGATTTTGGTCATTGTGTAGCCATAATCTTGAAGAGTTTGTTTCGTCTAAAGAAGTTGAGCACAACACGAGCTGGCGGCTATGTACTCCGCCTTGGTAGTGGATAGAGCAATGGAGTTTTGCTTCTTGGAGGCTCAAGAAACTAGAGACCGTCCAAGGAATTGACAAGTCTCCATTGTGCTCTTGCGGTCAACCTTACACCCGGCATAATCGGAATCGGAATATCCAATTAGCTCAAAATCACAACCCTTAGGGTACCAAAGACCAAAATTAGGAGTGTACACCAAATATCTTAGAATTCTCTTAACGGTAATAAGATGACATTCTTTAGGTGCCGTTTGAAAGTGAGTGCACATCCACACACTAAGCACAATATCTGGTCTAGATACACAAAAATAAAGAAGAGATCCAATCATGGAGTGATATACCTTTTGATCCACCAGTTTGCCATTATCGTCGAGGTTGAGATGTCCATTTGTTCACATTGGAGTCTTGATGGGCTTGGCTCCCTCCATCTCAAATTTCTTGAGAATGTACTTGAGATACTTTGATTGTGAGATAAAGGTTCTATCTTTTTGTTGCTTGACTTGAAGCCCGAGAAAGAAAGTGAGCTCCCCCATCATTGACATCTCAAACCTCTTGGTCATGATCTTGCTAAATTCTTCACTAAAAGAAAGATTAGTAGAGCCAAAAATTATGTCAACGACATAAATTTGGCACACAAATAAATCATTCTTGAATTTCTTAGTGAAGAGGGAGTAGTGTTGGCTTTGCCTATTTCAAAGCCATTTTTTAGTAGAAAGTCGCGAAGACATTCATACCAAGCTCTAGGGGCTTGCTCGAGCCCGTAGATCGCCTTATGAAGCTTGTAAACATGATTTGGATGTTTGCCATCTTCTAACCAGGGCAGTTGCTTCATATACACCAACTCGGAGATTGGTCTATTGATAAAAGCACTCTTGACGTCCATTTGATAAAGCTTGAAATCATGGTTAGCAGCATAAGCTAATAAAATTTGAATGGACTCATGGCGAGCAACCGGTGCAAAGGTTTCACCGAAGTCAAGTCCCTCGACTTGAGTGAACCCTTGAGCCACTAACCGTGCTTTGTTGCGAGTAACCATGGTACAAACTTCTAACCCTTGCGTAACGACGAGAAAACGTTGCAATAGGCCCAATTTGGTTGCAAAAGGTAGTTCTTGCCACCAAATCGCGTTCGTTGCCAATGGTTGCAAAAAGTCACGTTGCAATAAGAACTTGCAACCGTTGCTAGTTTGGCGTTGCAAGAGTTAGCTTTTCTTGCAACCATAGCTGTCCGTTGCCAAGCATGGCAATAGGACGTTATCGCAACATTCACTGGCGTGGCAATACGAGCACTTGCCACGCTCGTCTTCGTAGCAACAGGTGGTAAATGCAACGAGCGATAGCGTAGCAATAGAATTTTTTTGCCACGCTAGAATTTTGTTGCCTAAGGTGTTGTTGCCATGATAGTTATGCCGTGGCAAGTAAACCATTTGCCACACAATTTTATTCGTTGCGAGAGAGTATACATTATTGCCACGATCGCTGTGGTGTGGAAAAAGTATCATTTGCCACGCAAATTTAGCCGTTGCTCGTACTTGCTGCAGGGACATCAAACCATACGCATTGGAACAACATTACTTCCTTCTCACCATGAAAATCAAGGCAGATAATTTTCTTAAGCACGCCATACCAGCCCATGTTTCCTGTACTTGCATCGCCCTTCACAAATACACCACTATTTTGAGTAGTTAAGCAGTTCTCTATGGAAGAGACCCGGAAAAGGAAGCCATTTATGAAACACCTGTTGAACACACGAACCCGAGGGTCTGGACCGCGAGATAGATAATACATCATGTCATCTATTTCCCCTTGTGCATGCAATGTGCTGATCTACATTTACGATTATTTTAAAAATATATTAGGGATAAATATATTATTAGGGACTAATAAATTGACAAGAAGCATGTGGAAACTATACAAATAAAATATGGATAAATATATTAGGGACGACTCACCTTACGCTCAAACCATGATACAAACTCCTCCTTGTGTCTTTTATCAACATGCCGAGGGCTAATTTTCTTCAGCTCATCCATATGCACACTTTCCACAACAATTGAAAATACGTTCATTAGTTACATATATATTGTAAACATCCATGACCACCATAAAAAATCAATTTAAAAATATAGCTTACTTTATCCATGAAGTGACCTCGTCACAGTTGGTTAATATGTAATGCCTCATCCTCTGCATGTCAATATCAGAAACATTCTCGAGAGTACTTCCTTTCCTACTGTAGTTAAGGCTCCCAAATATACTTAGCCCAGATGGTGGTTCACTGGCAGCGGTGCTTTCATGACGCTCTGGACGATTAAGCTTGGTACTAATATTTTCAAAAAAGCGAGAGCAAAATGTCAGGCACTCCTCGGATATATACCCCTCTGCAATTGAACCTTCAGGGCGCGCTTTGTTCCTCACATAGCCTTTAAGAGTACGAAGGTACCTCTCAACTGGATACATCCATCTATAACACACTGGGCCTCCAAGTCTAGCTTCGTCAGCAAGATGAACTGGTAAGTGCATCATAATATCAAAAAAAGCCGGTGGAAAAATCATCTCCAGCCGACAAAGGGTCTCCCTAATCGAAGTGCTCAGTTTTTCAATTTCTGAAAACTCCAACTCCTTTGAACACAGTGAGTTAAAGAACCTACTTAGCTCGATCAACGGGGTCACCACATCTTCAAGCAATATGTTGCACACCACTAAAGGCAAAAGTTTTTGCAAGATTACGTGTAGGTCATGAGTTTTAAGTCCGGAAAGCTTGCAACCATTGACGTCCACACATCTCCGAATATTTGCAGCATAACCATCAGGGAACTTGACGCCATGTAAAAATTTGCACATAATTTCCTTGTCATCCTTACCTAGAGAGTACAGCGCTGGTGGCAAGGTGTACTTACCCTTTTCGAGCACTGGATGCTGATCTGGCCTGATACCCAAATGTTGCATATCAAGTCGAGCCTTCTCATTATCCTTGCATTTACCTTGTAAGTCCAGCAAAGTCCCCAGTAAGCTCTCACATATGTTCTTCTCAATATGCATGACATCCAAATTATGTCGCACAAGCAACGATTTCTAGTAAGGAAGCTGAAAGAAAATACTCTTCTTCCTCCAGTTGTGCCACCTATTTTCTTCGTCACGTTGCTTCCTTTTCCTTGTATCCTTCCCAAAAGTCACTTGCTGGAAACTCTCATAGTCCCGTAGCACCTGCTCACCACTGAGTGGCACTGGAGCTTCCCTAGTTTCAGCCTTGTTATTGAAGCTCGCCTTGTTCCTTCGCCACTTATGGTTCATGGGCAAAAATCGACAATGTCCCAAGTAGCAATGCTTTGAACCATGTTTTAACCACAAGTAATCAGTATGCTTGTGACAATAAGGACAAGCAAACTTACCTTTTGTGCTCCAACCAGATAACATCGCATATGCGGGGAAATCATTAATTGTCCACAGCAGAATTGCATGTAGAGTAAAATTCTTCTTCTCCTTCTCATCCCATGTTAAAACTCCATTAACCCACAGATCATGTAGCTCATCGATCAGAGGTTGCAAATATACATCAGTGTTCACTCCAGGAGATTTAGGCCCAGGTATTAGCATCGACATCATCCAATAAGGTTGTTTTAAACACAGCCAAGGAGGCAGGTTATAAGGAATCAGTATCACGGGCCAACAAGTGTAATTAATGTTCAACATCCCAAACGGATTGAAGCCATCAGATGCAAGTCCCAGTCTAACATTACGTGGATCCGAATCAAACCACTTATACCTGTTATTCACGTGCTTCCACGCCAATGAGTCCACTGGGTGCCGTATTTTCCCATCACCAACCAATTCTTCCTTGTGCCACCGCATCAATGATGATGTTTCCTCTGACATATATAATCTTTGCAATCGAGGAGTAAGTGGAAAATACCTTAGAACTTTGCAAGGAGTGCGCTTCTTTGCTCCACCACTTTCGCTAGACTCGCCAATCTCATCAGAATTTGTGTCGTCTTTCTTCCACCTACTCTCACCACATGTTGGACACGTGTCTATATCAGCCAATGTCCCATGAAATAACACACAGTCATTCACACAAGCATTGATCTTAATGTATGTGAGGCCAAGGTCACGGATAATCTTCTGTGCTTTCTTGATAGCGTCTGGGATACAATGCCCTGGGGGGAGCGAATCTCTCCATAGGCTAAGTGTTTGCTCTGCGTTCTCGTTACTCCATCCACCCATGCACTTAAGCTGAAAGAGCTTGACCATGAATGATACATTGGTAAGCTTTGAGCAACCTAGCCATAACTCTTGCTGCGCATCTTTCAACAAATCAAAGAATTTCTTTGCACTCTCATTTGGCTCTTCATTGGTATTACCACTGGTCGCACCCCTAATTAATGCGGACACCAGATTGTTAGCCGATGATGCATCATCTGGCAGGCGTATATTCAGATCCCTATCATCATTCAAAAATATGCCAGCGTTACCTTTCTCTTTGACAAAATTCTCATCAAAACCTTTAGTTAGCAAGTCCATTTGAACCTCAGATTTTGTTTTTTACACGACTCCACGACACCTTGAACATGGACATGGTGCAGTTTCTGATGCATAGGTGTCTTCAAAAATAGTATCAATAAATTTCTCCAGACCTGCTTGCCACTCAAGTGTTGACCGAGACAACAGCATCCAACTCCGATCATCATCATGTGCCATTAATTCTATTTTCCAAATATCACAACGATTTCCTGCAGCAAGTTAATTGAAGGGATCACGACATTATTATAAACTATATATAATCAACAATGAAACATCTAGCAATAATGCAAGCATACGTGATCCTCTTTCTCACGTACGAAGCTCTAAGTGAGGCCTGAATCAAAGTACCAAATATAGCAAAAATAATCTATCCATTGCTACTTTCTGAGATTGAGTTAACTCCTCAATTCTTTGTTTCTTCTTATGCTTTTAGGAACATGATTCATATTTTCTAAATTGATTTGTAGAAGACATGGTGTCGGTGAAATGGGACTGGGGGTCCCACAGCCTGCGGGGACGCGTGGATCTCCGGCCAACACGGCCCCTCCGGGGGACATATCCTGCACGACCGGCGGTCGGCAGGGAGGCCGTGTCTCCCGCCGGTCGTCCGTGCCCGGATGCGTCGCCCGCGGCCCCGGGTGAGTGCCGCCCGGGAGCGCCGCCTCCGGCCCCGGGCGAGTGTTACCCGGGAGCGGGCCGCCCGGGAGCGCCTCCTCCGGCCCCGGGTGAGTGCCGCCCTGGAGCGCCTCCTCCGGCCCCGGGCGAGTGCTGCCCGGGAGCGCCGCCTCCGGCCCCGGGCGCGTGTCGCCCGTGCCCGGAAGCGCCGCCTCCGGGCGTGTGTGGCAACCAGGCGACCAGGCGACCAGACCAGCCGCCTGCAGCAGTCGGGCGACAAGACAAGCAGACCCGACAAGGCGACACATGGCTTCAAAAGATGACAAGAATAAAATTAAAATTATACAAGCAGTTCTAGACCTTCATACCAATTAGTACAATACAGATGGATTTTAAAAAAAACAATACCTGCACTCCGGACAAACGGACGAGCCTACTTGTTGGTGCCTGCTTGCTAGATGGATAGATCCTTTTCCCTGTCCCTGTCCCTGTCGTTGGTGCCTGCTTGCTAGATGAACGTTGCACGGACGAGCGCCGGCCGGAGACGAGATGAACAAGGAGCGTCGCCCACGGCACGGCCCTGCTCGTCGATGAGCAGGAAGGACCACGCTGCTGCCTGTAGGGAATGAGGGCCTTGACCACGCTGCTCGCAGGGACGGCGCGTGGGGGAAGAGAGGCCGCGACAGGGGGATCAGAAGCCACGACGCACGTGGGAAACAAAGCAGCGATGACAGGGAAGAGAGAGACCGCGACGTACGTGATTATCTTTTCCAATACATAAACGGGTCTATATTAATTTGTATAGGATACGCTAGCTATTAGAAACACAAACATATACATGGTCTAATAGTAGGTATTGCAACGATGTAACCATTAAAGTGGAGAAACCGCCGGAGACCTCAATGTTCACCGCCGGCAACCTCATCTTCCTCACTGCCGTAGCTGTTTGATCGAGCCCGAGCTTGCTTTGGTGAGTCCATTCCTCTTCCCTCTGCTGGAACATGATTAGCACCTCCCAATAATTCCATTTTTGGTATTAACTGCCCTAGGAATCGCTGGCCGAAGTCGCCGTGTCGCCGCCGTGCTTAGTCTCGGCTGTGCAGAACCGCCGCCGGCGTCGCCTTGCTGTCCCGGCCGCCTCGGAGTGAGTCTGACCGAGCCCTTGTGCCAACAATGTCGCCTCGCCTCCAGAAGCCTGCTACCCTAAGGAATCGAGTCGCAAAGTCTGAGCGCCCATCGGCCTCCGTCTTCCCCAACTCCTGGCCGAGCTTCCGCCACGCCGATTCGTCTCCTGTGGTGAGCCTCGCTTCAATTCTTTTGCAAACGTAGCTGTCCTTAGGAAGTCTGTAACGCTGGTGGACACCGTGTCCTAGCCGCAGGCCGACTGAAAAGAAAGATGTGCTGCTGCTGTCGTCTAGAGGATTTCTGCGCCGCCGCGACAATCGGTGCCCGCACCCCGACAAGACTCGTCGGCCTCGTCAAATCTCAACGGTGAGAGCCCCAGATATCTGGTGGACCACGCATATTTATGCATTAGTATTGCCAGACTTGGAGCTTGTAGAACGTTTTCCTCCGTTGACCCGACACAAGAGCGCCGCTGGAGCTCGTCCGCCGGCGAGATTCGGTCCACCCGAGGTGTCAAGAAGACCACCCTTACGCCCGCCGTGAACTCCTCTACCTTTTCTATTTTGGGCCCGACTACAGCCGAGCCGCCGTTCGCCGTCGACGCCCATGCCGAGAGAAGCTCGTCGGCTCTGTCTGCCTGCGCCACTCCACTCCTGGACAACGACGGTCCGATCCCGTTGTCCCGCACCCTGCTCTGCTCTGTCTCACTGGCCTGTGGGCCCAGGCTGTAAGAGAACATAAGAACAAGAAGAAAGAATTAGAAAAAGGTTAAAACTAAATATCTTTCCAACACGAAAAAATAGCCAAACTTTGAAAATTCATAAGTAATTCATCTTAACTCATTTTTGAGTGAAACCAATTTTGTTCAAGGGCATTCAAGGGACCGTGACGACTCCGGTTGCAGGGAGGGGCCGACACGACGACCACCCCGTGGCTGTAGGGAGGCAACGACCACACTGCTGGCTGTAGGGAACGAGGGCCTTGACCACACTGCTCGCAGGTCGGCGGCGGGGGAAGAGAGGCCGCGACGGGGGGATCAGAAGCCACGACGCACGTGGGACAACAAAGCAGCGACGGGGAAGAGAGAGACCACGACGTACGTGATAGTAATTAGATTACTATCCTTTTCCAATACATAAGGGTCTATACTTAATTTGTATAGGATACACTAGATATTAGAAACACATACATGGTCTAATGGTAGGCGCTTATTTCTTAACTCTGAGGTCTCACGGTTCGACAAACTTGCTGGTGGGTTTTTTTTTAATTTTTTATGTAACATTAAAGTGGAGAACTTAGGTATTGCAACGATGTAATTTTTTCGTTGCTATATTGTACAAACTTTTTGCAACGAACGAAACTATTACATACAACGACAACCATAATCGTGCAACCTTAGTGATTGCAACTTTATTTATTTTTTTTCGTTGCTATAATGTACCACTTTTTTGCAACCACAAAGCGACTATTATATACACAGAAACATATTCGTTGCGACATAGACGGGCTATTGCAACCATCATATAAAGAGTTGCAATATCACCATTGGTATTGCAACGACAATAAATTGCCCGCAACGCAAATCAAAAATCGTGGCAACAGGAATCACTTATTGCAACCATTCAATCAATTTGTTGCGATATGAACTTACTTACTTGCTTCGCAATTCGATCTCCATACTTAGGGCCACGAAACAAATCTTCGTGGCAAAAATCCAATCTATCGCAACCAAAAGTGAAAATCGTAGTGCGATATACAACCTTGTTGAACGCAGAACCAATCGTGGTCGTCGTTGCGCAAATTGTGCCGTAAACCGCGTGGCATAAGGGTCAGAAGTTTAGTAGTGCCACCTTCAAATTTCGTCTTGCTTGTTGGCGGAAAGACTCACCTTGGTGCCGATTATGTTTTGCTTGGGTCTCTCCACTAATGACACACTTGATTACGGGTGAAGTTGTTCAACTCCTCTTGCATGGTCACTCACCCAACTTCCGGATTACAAGTGCGTCCTTCCCCTAATTGGCTCCCAAGACGAGACAAAGTAGTAACTTCTCACAAAAGTTAACGCCCGAGAGCGGTGGTTACCCTCTTTGGATATCACCAAGAATGTTGTCGATGGGATGATCTCTTTGCACGGTGTGGTGAATTCTTGGATGGTGCATCGAGGGGACTTGAGCTCGCACGGTGTCTCTTGGCTCACTAGTGCCCTCGGCATCGATCCCATCCACTCGTGCTAGATCGTCCTCTTGATCAACCCTTATGTTTGGAGGCGTTGCTTGAGTGGAAGAAACTTGTTCGGTGCCACTTTGCTCCTCCGGCTCTTCTAGCAGCCTCACCTATCCAGTTGCCTTTTTCTTGATGTCGTGTCCCGTGACTCCTTCACCTAGCATTTCAAGCTCAACTTGCTGTACTTGAGAGCCATTAGTTTCATCAAATGTACATCTCTCGTGGTTTCAACAATTCTGGAGACTTTGTTGAAAACACGATAGACGTGAGCATTTGACTTATATCCGAGTAGGAATCCTTCATCCACTTTTGGAGCAAACTTGGATGAGCGAGGTCTCTTACTCAAAATGAAACATTTGCAACCAAAAACATGAAAGTAGGAGACATTGGGTTTGTTACCGGTAAGGAATTCATATGCCGTCTTTTTGACAATTTTGTGGAGGTAGAGGCGATTTAGCGCGTGACACGTGGTGTTCACTGTTCCACCCAAAAGATATCCGGGGTCTTGTATTCATCTAGCATAGTCCTTGCCATCTCGACAAGAGACCGGTTCTTCCTCTCCACCACTCCATTTTGAGGTGGATCATATGGAGCAAAGAACTCGTGTTTAATCCCCTCGTCATCAAGGAATTCCTCTACTTGAGTATTCTTGAACTCCCCCCATTGTCGTTTCTAACTTTCTTGATCTTGAGCTCAAACTCGTTTTGGGCTCGCTTTGCGAATTTCTTGAAAAATTTTTGGGTTTCACTCTTATCTTGCAAAAAGAACACCCAAGTGAAGTGAGAAAAATCATCAATAATTACAAGCCCATATTTGTTACCTCCGATGCTTAGGTAGGCCACGGGACTGAAAAGATCCATGTGAAGTAGTTCCAATGGCCTTGAGGTAGTCATGATGTTCTTCACGGGATGTGGGTTCCCAATTTGCTTTTTGGCTTAACAAGCGCTACACACACGGTCTTTCTCAAATGTGACGTTAGATAGCCTGAGGATGTGTTCCCCCTTTAGAAGATTCGATAAGTTCCTCATCCCCTCTTGGGCTAGCCTTCGATGCCAAAACCACCCCATTGAGGATTTTGTAATCAAGCAAGCCTCCGGGTTCACTTTATCTAGGTCAAAGTCCACTAGATAAAAATTTCCTTTCAACCTTCCCTTGAATGCAATGGAATTATCATCTCTTCTAAAGACATTAACATCCTCGTCGGTAAACAAGCAATTATAGCCCAATTTGTACAATTGAGACACCGATAATAAATTGTAGCTTAAGAACTTGACGAGAAGAACATTAGAGAGAGATACATTGTTGGAGATGGTAATTTTACCTAGACCCATTACCTTGCCCTTACCATCATCTCCAAATACAATATTGTGGTGATCTCCTCCATTCTCGTCAAGAGTTACAAACATACTTCTCTCTCCTATCATGTGGTTGGTGCATCCACTGTCAACAACCCAACTCGATCCACCGAAGGAGTATCCCTACAAAAGGAATCAAGCTTGGGATTTAGGTACCCAAACTTGTCTAAGTTTGGGTCCTTTAGCATTAGTCACAAGCGCCTTGGGCACTCACACACAAGCCCTGTACTCCTCATAGCAATCACCAATGAAATGAGCAATTACTCTCATATGACTCATAGTACAGTTTTTCTAGTCAGAGCCTCCTACCATTTGGGTCGGAGCCTCTAACCATTCCTCTCTGTCTGGCTAGGTTGGCTGGTCGGAACCTCCTACCATTTTGGTTGGAGCCTCCTACTAGACCTCTCAGTCTGCCTGGAAGAGCCGGTCGGAACCTCCTACCGGCCTTCTCGGCTTGGCCGAGAGGCTGGGTCGGAACCTCCGGCCACTATGGTCAGAGCTTCTGGCCCCTAGGCTGACCGAGGAACTTTTTACCTCCTCAGCTTGCGATGAACATTCTTCTTTCACGAACTTTAGGCATTGCTTCCCATTGACCATGGTCCTTCCGGATGGCCTACTTTCATGAGAAGAGAAGCCAAGACCATCTACGTTCTTGTTGGAGTGGGTTGTGAGGGTTTTGTAGAGGGCATCCTTGGATTGGAATGTTTTCAACATCCAACTTCACCAAGGTACCCAATCGCTCATTCTCCTTTTTAAGCGCCTCCAAAGCTTTAAGGTTAGCAGCATATGCATCCAAATCATAATTATAGCATTTTGCACAATCGTTGCTTGTGGAGGCATTGAAGATCTTGGTGGCCTCATTGGAGGTGGAGGTACTATTCTAAAGAGTGTCAAATTGCACTTCAAGAGCCTTGTGATTTTGATCCAATTTCACAAAGTTTTCTTGAAGTGTTTCATTCACACTCTTTAGGTTAGCCATTGAGTCATTGACCAAAGAGAGCTCTTTGGTCAATTCCTCAATCCTCTCCTTCTCCTTAGCCAAGTTCTCCTATAGGGTAAGATTTCTCTCCTTCTCAAGGATGAGCAAGTCCTCTTGCCTTTCGAGGGACTTCTCTTTACCCGCCAATGCCTTCATAAGCTTTGCCAATTGTAACATGGCCAGTTTGCTAAAACCCTTGAGCATCTCATCCATATCATCCTCATTTTCATCATCACTAAGATCATCATCATCAATTTGAGGAAATTTGGATGGGGATGTTACCTTTTGTCCTTGTGCCATGAGGCAAGTGGGCTCATAATGGTCGTCGTCGCTCAAGTTGTCGAAGAGACGCTCCTCGAACGCAGACGATGACTTGATAGTAATTGTGGCAACCCCTCCTTGATCACCTTCTTTCTTGTCGTCGTCCTTATCATTAGAGAACCACTCCTCTCCAATGTGAGCACGCCCAATCTTCTTCTTGACCACCTTAGACTTGCCACCCTTGTTCTTGAGCTTGGGGCAATCGGCGATGAAATGGCCGTACTCCTTGCATTAATAGCACGCCCGCTTGGATTGCCTCCTTTGTTTGTCATTCTCCTTCTTCTCCTTGCCAAAGCCACCTCGACAAAGGAAGTGTTTGAACTTCCTCACCACAAGAGCGAAGTCTTCATCTTCACTCTCGGAGTCGCTTGAGGCTTGCTCCTTCTTGGCCATCAAAGCAACTTCCTTGTTCTTGGCGATTGCGGCATTCTTGGCAAGTTGCTTGACCTCCTTAGCTTCCTCTTCGAGTAGCTCATGTGAGATGATCCTCGAGAGAACGTCACTTGGGGTGAGTCTCTTGAAGTTCTTCATCTCCCGGATGAGGGTTACCAAGGTGGGATTTCTTGGGGCGATCGCGCGGAGAAGCCTCTTGACCACCACATGATCGGTCGTGTCTTCACCACCAAGACCACGGATCTTGTTGGCAATGGCCATCACGCGATCATACATCTCTTGTGGCATCTCGTCGTCTTCCATCACGAACCGCCCAAGTTGCCCCTCAAGCAACTCGATCTTGGATTTTCGCACGCCGGGGGATCCTTCATGCGCTAATTGAAGCGTATTCCAAATCTCCTTGGCCTTCTCAAGTTGGTCCACCTTGTTGAATTCCTCGGGGCTCAAGGAGTTGAGGATGACGTTTGCGGCTTGAGCATTGCAGTGGATGAGAGCCTCTTGAGCCAGTGTAGGTTCCTCTTCTTACTCCGGTGCATTCGTCACCCCTGTGCACACAATCTTCCAAATACTTGGATGCAACGAGATTAGATGCAATTTCATCTTGTGCTCCCACGCGCTATAGAAGGACCCGTCAAAATGTGGAGCGCGTCCAGAAGGCACGGAGATGAATTGCTGAGGGGGAGGGATAAACTTGTTGTAATCAAGGTCACAAAAACAGCTACCTTCCTTCCACCCGATTTGCTAGTCAAGCCATCTCTATCTGCTTGAACTCTGGTAGAAACAACCACCTCTCGGTCGACATCCTCGGATCAACTCCAAGCGGTTAAGCTTCTTAGGAGTTTAGGCTCTGATACCAATTGAAAGCCCGTTGATGTCGCCTAGAGGGGGGGGTGAATAGGCGTTCCTAAAAAATTCTCCAAATGCAGCGGTAAAATTCTGGTAGGAGTCAAAAACATCTCGTTCATCGCCAAATTCACTCGGAAGCCTCCCAACTCTGTCAAGGCTCTATTCGACATGGCAAACAAGTATGCCGACTCGGCCCACGCTGTTGCTGAGGCCATTGATGACGAAAAGGCCCCCTGACAGAAGGAGCGGAAGGACACCGATGATGCGACCCCGACTAAGGTTGGGAACCATAAACGCAAGTCAGACGGCTTCATTGTGGCAAGTCTGTCACACTGGACCGTCTCGACCTTCAACAACCGGAGATTATCAGAACAACAAGTGACATGCTCGGGGGCTCAAAAGCCCAAACGCAAGGATGGCATCCCCACTCCCAAATACCGAACAGCTAAGTCACTTCCTGATAAATATTTCTTCACTTGGCCTCGCCAATGCCGCAGCCGCTTACACCTAATAGGTGTAAAAAGCTGTAACATTTTTTATGTTTTTGCTCTTACATGATTACAAAAGTACTTGAGTGGCATAAATTCCGATCGTGAATACTTTGCTCCATGAAAGACGAACTAAGTCACCCAAAACGTGTGTCTGGGAAAGTGCCATGACGCCAACTCCTGACGCTAGGGGGCATGACTAGTCGGGCAGAGGCTGCTTAAACGTAAGAGGTCAACTACTCGGGAAATTAATATCAAATAAGGAGGAAGAACACAGCATTACATATTTATTAAAATACACATAATATTTTCTTCGGGTGATTGTTTTAATCATCAGATGCTACTCATCCGATACATGTTTTATAATGCAGGCTAGTTCCAGATACGCGTGACAGGAATCAGGGCTATGAGCCCATCTCCTACCTCAGGGGCAGACCAGTCTGCCAAGAATCACTACGGAATGCTCCATGAGCGCTACTGACCAAGTACCTGCGCTAGTCGGGACGTCATTTTCCCCGGCTACGCTCCATGTGAGCTAACAACCGACCTCCGGCGCTAGTCGGGGGTCATATACCACTCGGTTGGGTGAGGTAC
The DNA here is from genome assembly GCA_003991445.1 of Oryza meyeriana var. granulata. Taxonomy (NCBI): domain Eukaryota; kingdom Viridiplantae; phylum Streptophyta; class Magnoliopsida; order Poales; family Poaceae; genus Oryza; species Oryza meyeriana. Next base: position 67,438 of record RYFJ01000734.1, on the reverse strand, counting down.
GCCCCATGAGGGTAGCCAGCCGAATCCTACGCTAATGCTAGGTTTGGGTACCTTATTCGGTCACAACTCTACTGGGTAAGGTATGCCCCATGAGGGTCGCTAAGGCCGAAATCCATGTGAATAATGCTAATGCAAAGGTTCGGGTACCTTATTTGGCTAATAACCGGCCTCTGGTGCTCTAAGTCGGAGCTTGGGTAGCCCCCTCGGCTTGGAGTAAAGGTACGCCCCATGAGGGTCGCTAGCCGAATCCTATGCTAATTGCAAGGTTCGGGTACTGACTTATTCAGCTAACAAACCGACCTCTCCGGTGCTAGTTGAGAGCTCGGGTTACAACTCCCGCTGAGTTAGGTACGCCCCATGAGGGTCCTCAGCCGATACCTACGAGATTCGCGTACCTTAAGTCAGCTACCAATTTGCCAGGTTGGGTACGCTCCATGAGGGCGCCAGCCGATCCTATAAGATTTGGGGGCACCTTATTTGGCCGATAACTTGTTGGGTCAGGGTACGCCCCATGAGGCTCACCAGCCGAATCCTATGCTAATGCAAGGTCAGGTACCGTATTCAGCTTTACCGAAGTCAGAGAAGATCTATGTCATCCAAAGCGCACCGGAGTTCTCGATTGCAGCTGCGTCACACTGGGGAGGGGCAAGCAGACTTCTACAATATAACCTACTCAGCATCTGTGGGCAACCGAGCCTGCATCCAGAACATAAGTCGGAAAGGCTTGTAAAACAAGGATTGTTCCGGCTGATTGCGGTTATTGACGCTGAAATACTCATCCCCTGACATGCGAGCGGGATGCCAATTTTTATAGGGCTACGCTGGGTAGGTCGGTTTTAGGCTGGCTTATTCAGTAGCAGGCCACCAAAGATATGAGTTTCTACAGTAGCACGCTCAATCTGGGCCGCTTGCGGGCTGTGTTAAAAACACGCAGTGCTAGTGCTCAACAGAGAACCGTTGAGTATGATCAGATAATGCTTCATGAAAGCCGACTGCTGAACACATGTGTTAGATATCTATTGTTAATTCACCAGGTATTGGGGATATTATAGCCTGTATAATAGGACACAAGCTTGGTCTCATTAAAAAATGGGGATGCAGGTATCGTCTCAAGTACACCTGACCCACATAATGGATTAAATTTCGATATAAAGTGGTACTTTCGTTACATGCTTAGCCAACATTTGCCATGAAGCAAATTTCTTTCCAGCCGCGACATGGACGCTGAAGAAATCTAACTTTCGAGTACGTGCACTACTCGGGAAAGACTACAAATATTTCTTCCAGCTGACATGAAGCTGAAGAGTCTAACTTCCGAGTGGGACGCTACTCGGGAAAGACTTATAAACACCTTTTACCAGCCGGCATGACGCTGAAGAGTCTAAATTCCGATGTGACAATACTATCTACAGAAAAGACCTATAAATATTTCCTATTGACATGATACCGACGGTCTCATATACCAGTAGTATAACTACTCGAGAAATACTAACTAGGCTAAAGATCTTTGACTATAATGTTTTAATTGTTTCACAATTAAGCACAAGTCGGAGGCTACAACCTCAATAGGTGCGCCTATTCGTGTGCACAACTATTCCAATCTTTTCAACCCATGGAGCCCTTCGTAGCCTCGTTGCCAGCTGACATGAAGTCAAGACTCGGGAAGAAGAAGCACTCGGATAAAGAGTACCTCAGGAGGCCAATGCACTTGGGCAATTTCAACCGTGGAGGATGACCACTTGGCATCGGGATCAGCTGTGATTCAACTTCATGAAGTCTCAGGGGCTACTGTGTGGAGGCCATGGGCCCCGGGTACCTCCATCACAAGCATATGGGCCACTCGGACAGAAGGATGCGGCCTAGCCTTGTAATTGGAGATATGATAGAACCCCGGTATAGACTTTTGGCCTTGTACGATAAGGAATATACAATTCTATCGGGTAGGGTTATATCTCTAAGAGGAGATCTCTGGGCCCGTAATCCAGCTGGGACTGCCTACCTTGACTGTCACCCAGTATCATAGGGAGGGCAGGCGCCCCTGTGGGCATAATCTCATAGAAGCGAACATACATCTCAAAGGAATACACCACAACTGGACATCAGGGTATTACTCACATCGAGGGCCTGAACGCAGTTATAAACCTCTCCGTGCTCCTTTGCAATCCACCGAGTTTCGATCCAACGAGTAGCCCTATATTCATATTGCTGGTGTAAAACATTGACAACTCGGCAGAGTTAACCTTATACGACAGGGAAAATACGGTCCTAGTCGGGCACGTTGTATTCCTAGAAGGAGATCCCTTGGTCGTAGTCCGACTGGGACTCCTACATTGTAACCATTCCCCCAGTATATACAGCGGAGGCAGGGCGGCCCCTAAGGGACGGAAGAAGAAATCTCTAGAGAAACCTCAAAGGAAATACACACAACTAGACGTAAGGGTATTACCTCATCTCGAGCCTGAACCAGTTATAAACCTTTCATGTTCCCTTTGCAGCTCCATCAAGTGTTCAATCCGACGAGTAGCTTATATATTATTGCCGGTGTAAAACGAGTAGCCCCATATTATTATTGTCGATACAAACATCAATAGTTGGCGCGCCACATAGGGGCTTTGTCGAGATCATCTTCAACAAGCCTAATGGATCCAACCACCGGAGTCGATGGCGTCAAGTTCTTCCCCGGGCTGATAATCAGCTTCGGGAGCCTCGACTTCGTCGCCGACAAATTCGGTGACCTCACCCTGTCCGACTCGGACTTGATCCGATCAGCACTAGAACCAAGCCGACTCCGTCCAAAATCGCCTACTCAACGCTTGCAGCAATCTTTGACGACATGCTGTGGCAATCCCTCAAGATTTGTGAGTCTTGGGACAACTCTTTCTTTCGGTGTTCAACTCAGACTCAGCCTCGAGCCAGCCGAGATTGGGTTAAGAGAGGAGGAGATTGTCAATCTCCTGTTTGGACTCAACAATGCCGTGGACAATTTCAATCACACTCCAACGTTTAAGATCCAATCCCCCAAGGTTTGACTCGGATACAGTCCAAAGCCGCTCGAGATTGGATCTAGTTGGAGTTGTAATTACTCCCCTCAACTACTCTGACTCTGACTCCTAGTCGGAAATACAGCCAGCTCGGCAAAGCTTCTCCCCACCACGCGAAGTCTTCCTGATGTCCAAGGGCTCAACTGCCCACTTCGCAAGATGCATACGCTGACTATGCGATCAACAAGAGGAGGCAGTCTCGCCGACTGGTTTGAACAATAGGAGGAAGATGCACGATTCTTGCAGGCCGAGGACGCGATGCTCTCGTAACGACAACACTGCGCAAGCTGGGTGGACTGTACAACAGGAAATTCTCCAAACCGAGTAGGCGACCATCGAAGTCTTCCGTCAACCCCACACAGAAGTACTGTGGTCATCGACTACCCCCACTAAACCACCTAGACGTCTCGTTACTCTTGCCGCGCGCCCTTGCAATTCGGGCCCGACCACCAGGCCCACTCTGACCCGCATCATGATCCAAAGCTATGATATACCCCGCTAACCCTCGGCATTACATGTCCCCAAGAGCGAGAATTTTGGAGACACCTAATACCGTTTAATAAGACGGCTTTAGCATGCACACAATCTCATCTGCCTCAACACGGCGCCGCCTAGCTAGCTCTAGTCGGCATTGTTCGGAGTCCTGTCATACGTCACTCGGCAATCAAAACAATGATCGAAGGTGGCACCATGATGACCGCCGTGACAACCAGGACGCCCAAGGACGACTACGGCGGGATCTCCGCCATGACATTAACGCCCAATGCCAAGAGAACGAGGAAGATGAGCGCCGCCGATTGGAAGATGAGCACGAGCGCTTCAGCCTCCACCACAAGCGATTTCGTTGCCGTAGCCAAAGTTGGAGCCCTCACGCGGATGAATGTGTACCGGTATTCACCCATGAGCTACAACAAGTCGACTGGCCATCGGGCTTCAAGCCGACTGGAATCGAGAAGTACGATGGGATAAAGACCACCCCGAATTCCTGGCCTACGGTCTGGCACCTTGACGATATGTGCAGCTGGAGGTGATCACAAGGCCATGGCTAACTATCTCCCGGTTGCCTTAGCTGACTCGGCGGGAGCATGGTTAACCGGCCTTCCCAAGCGATCAATCGGCTCCTGGGGAGAACTTCGAGAGCATTTCATTGCCAACTTCCAAGGAGCATACGAGAGGCTGTCTTCTGAGTACGACTTATATCAATGTCACCAAAGAAAGAACGAGTCCCTCCATGACTTTATCAAGAGGTTTTCTGAGAAACGGAACTCGATACCAAAGATCAAGGATGAGGTCGTCATTGCTGCCTTTCACAAGGGAGTTAAGGACACCCCATTCATTGCCAAGTTCACTCGGAAGCCTCCAAGTTCTGTAAAGGCTCAATTCGACATGGCCAACAAAAACACTGACTTGGCCGACGCTATTGCCATGGCCCTAGAAGACAAGAAGGAGTCCCGATCGAAGAAGAAGAAAGACACCAACGATACAGCCCCGACTAAGTCCGGCAATCATAAACGCAAGTCGGACAATGTCGTGGTAGCAGTGAAGCGCAGTCGGTCGCGACCCTCAAGGACGGACGATTACCAGAAAATTATGAACGTGCCATGCCCTTTCCACCTATAGGGGAAGCACGCGGCTAAGAACTGCTTCATGCTCAAGAAGTTTGCTTTGGAGCAAACATCAGCATCTGGCAATGCTAAAGACAAGGACCAGCCAGATTCGGGCACAGTCGGTGACTACCAAGATCCCCAGGCTAAGCTAAACCACATCTTCGGAGGGCCGTTTGCTTATGAGTCCAAGAGAAAACATAAGCTAATAGCTCGAAAAGTCAACTCGGTCTCGATAGATGTCCCCCAATACCTGCGCTGGTCAGAGACGGCAATCTGTTAACGCCAAAATTTGGTGCGGTTCTTTATTAAATTCGGTTAAGGAGATATTACAATCAATTAACGGGGATTAATCCAGAGGAAGCCGAGTTTGGGAAAGGATCGTGAAGACCACGGGAAGACAGTTAAATATCTTCTCTGTAATTAGGCAGAGATAATAATTTTTAGGAAACCTGATCTCGTGTCCGATCAGGGCTTGTTAATTTTCCTTTTATAGATAGGAAACTCCTATTTTGTATCCGATCAGGACTGTATCAACTCGGGGTATAAATACGTATGCCCGGGGACTATGTAAATCATCAAACAGATCAATACAAAATTCGGCGCATCGCCACCCTTTTCAACGGGTTCTTGCTTCTCGAGCTAGGCTACATCGGTTAAGTTCGACCTCCTGCGAGAGGGTAAGTCTCGTTACCCCGACTACCGTATCGGCTAGGACTTCCTCAGTTAGGTCCGATATTCTAGTCGGCCTACGGTAGTCGGCTTACCACGATATATCTTTTCTGTCTACAGCTGCATCAGTTAGGTTTGACCTCATAGGCCGAGTAGATATATCACATCACGCGTGCATAGATTTATCGGCTTATTGGGTTAACTTATCATTAGTTTGTGCTGCATCGGTTAGGTCCGACCTATTAAACTACGTGACAAGTTTTTCCTGCTAGGTTGATCGGTTTTATGCAAGCGTTTTATCAGGATGTATAGCCGATAAGTTATCATATATCACATCACGATTGCATTAGATCTATCTGCTCATTGAGGTTCTTTTATCATTATTAATCTGTGCTGCATTAGTTAAGTTTGACCTACTAGATTGATAACGATAGATTTATCCTTGTTAAGCTGATAGGTGTTTATGTAATGTTCTATTGGAGTGCCTAGCCGATAGGTTATCTTTTATTAATTAAGGCCGATTGCGTTGTTCAACACGTTTTTGGCACGCTACACCGTTATCGGCTTTCCGGCCGATACACGTTATATCAGTAATCGGCTAGTTTATTTATTTATATTGTTATTGGTTCCTTAGTCACATGGTTTATTTACTTTATCCATCTATGCCATCATCGGCTTCCAGTCGATGTATAAGTGCTCTAGTCCACATCGGCAATTGGCCGATGAGATGAGTCCAATTCGGCTTTCAGCCGATTGGCTCATTGATCTAATATTTCCTATCTCCTTGTCAATTACAGGGTCAAATTGACTGGCATGCCTATGAACCTCAAATTTTAGGACTTGCACTGGAGTTAAGCAAATCTCCCAGGCCTTCGCGTGTCTCAAGGCGCCGAACCAGATCATCGGCTCATTCCCGACGCTGCCGGTGATTTTCAGCGTCAACACGTTTTTGGCACGCCTGGTGGGACACGGAATTTTGACATGGCCGGAAAAGAGATCAAAACAGACAACGTGATCCCGGTCAGCATGGAGGATTTAACAGACGAGCAGAGACAGCAAGTCGAGCAAAATATGGCCAATTTTTAGAAACTCTGCTTGGAGTCTTTTGGCATGACGCGACAAGGGCCAATTCAAAATCTCAGTTTCCAAAAACCAGTCCTGGTAGAGAATCGAGCCGTTCACACCTGAGAGTCCACCAATAAAACCTTACAAGAGATGGTGAATGAAGCAGTACATTCATGCGCTCATCAATCATCAGGGATCCTGGTGAACATGCTGCAAACCTCATCAAAAAGAAGGCAATGGATGGATTGATTGCTCAAGAGCCTACTCGAGGTCCTGTTTATCTCCCACCAAAGATAGAGCCGAATCAAGTTACTTATGGCCCCAGAAAAGATATACCGGAGAATTTATTTTCACAGAATTAGGCTGGGGGGCAACAAGATATTCCTACGGGATACCATAAACGGCTTATTATGGGGGATATCAGCAGAATTACCCAGGAGGTGTTGCCGATTCAGGTAATTATCAGAGAGAATATCCCAGGCAGAATCGGCTACAAACTCTGCCCATACAATATCAGCAGGAAATCCCAAGGGAAGAAGACTTATCGGCAAGGGTTGCAGAAATAGTAAGAGAACAGTTTCGGATAAAACCGAAGGAGCAAACATTTATGTATCGGCATCCATATCCAGAGTGGTTTGACAGGGTTCCATTACCACACCGATACAGAGTCGTAGATTTTTCTAAGTTCTCAGGGCAGGACAGCATATCTACAGTAGAGCACATTAGCCGATTCTTGGCACAGTGTGGAGAGGCATCGACTGAGGAGGCTCTGAGGGTTAGGTTTTTCCCCTTGTCATTGTCTGGATCGGCTTTTACATGGTTCTCCTCATTACCACCGAATTCAGTTCGGGGATGGGCCGATCTAGAAAAACAATTTCACAAATACTTCTTCGCTAGAATCCATGAGATGAGGCTGACAGATTTAACATCGGTTAGGCAAAGGCCGGACGAAACGGTACCAGAATATGTCCAACGGTTTCGGGACGTTAGAAACCAATGTTACAGTTTGAATCTGAGCGACGGGCATCTAGCCAATTTGGCTTTCCAAGGTCTTTTAACGCCGATTAAAGAGAGGTTTTCATCACAAGAGTTCGAAAGTCTGGCGCACCTGGTACAGAAGGTATCGGCTCATGAAAGCCGATTTCAAGAGGCAAAAAAGGATAAATTTCAGAGAAGGGTTGCTCAGGTACAAGTTTATTCATCGAACTCAGATGATGAAGGATCCGATGCTGAAGTTGGATTGGCGGAATGGGCTAGAAATAAGAGATCGGTATCATGCCCGTGGGTAAAGGATATCGGCAAGGAGGAGCGATACGATTTTGACATTAATAAAGCCGATAAAATCTTTGATCTGTTACTGCAGGAGAAACAGATACAACTCCCACCAAATCATGTAATTCCGTCAGCCAAAGAACTAAAGAAGAAAAAATATTGCAAGTGGCATAATACGATATCGCATCATACCAATGAGTGCAAGGTTTTTCGGCAACAAATTCAATCGGCTGTCGAATAGGGAAGGATCAAGTTTGAGGACAAGAAGCCGATGAAGATCGATGGACATCCGTTCCCCGTGAATATGGTTTATGCGGGATCATCGATGAATCAAGCCGATGAAGGAAGATATTGGGAATTTAGAAGATCTAGAATTACTTCATCCCGGCTGATAGATAAATATTCAAGACGTGAAGAGGAACAACGGGCTTCGTCATACGAGGAGAGATATAATCCACATTGGGATTGCCTGTTCTTTAAATTTTGCTGGGAACAAGGGATAAGATTGCCGTCGATCAGAGATTGTTCGGAGTGCGATGTTACAAGATGTCAGGTTTTTGAGCATGAAGGATTTTCGCGAGATCGGCTGCTTGAAAGGAGAGCATCGGTACATAGCCGATTAGGGCCGATCCATGAAGAGTTTTTTGAAGAAAATGATGAAGAGGGGTCACATGAAGAACAACAGCTCCAGAATCCTCAGTGGTGTCCTAGTGGAATATTTACGAAAAGTCAGAAAAGAAGGGCACAGCGGCTACGGCACTGAGAGCAACAGGAAGAACAACAGCGAGATCACAAGGAAGCCGATCATCGTCACAAGAGGACTAAGCGGGTATGGTGCGTAAAGAAAAGTGACGATGAGGTTGATCCATCGGCTCCGGTAAACATGGTCTTCTTTTTGCCTCAGGAATATAAAGCACTTTCATCTGATGAGGAAGACATTGAAGAAGTTTTTGCTCAGTGAACACTGCAACCCGATCGGGCTATATTTGATAAGCCTGAAGAATCGAAGCATCGGCATTTAAAGCCATTATATATCAAGGGTTTTGTAAATGGGAAGCCGATGACGAAGATGCTAGTTGATGGGGGGGCAGCTGTTAATCTAATGCCGTATGCTACGTATCGGAAGCTGGGGAAAACCACTGAAGATTTGATCAAGACAAATATGGTGTTAAAAGATTTCGGCGAAAATCCATTGGAGGCGAAGGGCGTGTTGAACATGGAGCTGACAGTGGGGAACAAGACATTGTCCACCACGTTTTTTGTCATCGATGGAAAAGGATCGTATAGTCTACTCCTTGGCAGGGATTGGATTCACGCAAACTGTTGCGTGCCCTCGACGATGCATCAGTGTTTGATACAATGGCAGGGAGATCAAGTTGAGGTAATCCCGGTGGATCAATCGACCAATATTGCAATGACTGATTTACCGATCTGGGAGGCCGATGGTGTCGATTGTTTGTCTAGAAAAGTGTGGGAAGGGGATTATCTTAAGATCACCAGTCGGGAGATACAGCCGATTCGGCAAGTCGGCTCGGAACTATTACTCTGATGGGCACCATTGAAGAGTTCGAAGGGAAGTTGGGACAAGGATTTACGTCGGCTGATGATTTGGAAGACATTGATATAGGACCAGGAGATAGGCCAAGGCCGACGTACATAAGTAAAATATTGTGTCCTGAATTCCGAAAAGAATTAATAAAATTGCTGAAAGAGTATCGAGATTGTTTTGCTTGGGAATATCTGAAATATGCCAGGATTAAGGCTGATCAATTGTTGAACATCGGCTTCCTATTAAACCAGGATATCGACCGTTTAAACAGGCTCCAAGGAGATTTAAAGCAGAGTTGTTGAGCCAATTTCCCCCAAAGCAGAAATACGAGGTATATGATGCAAAGTTTATAAGGCCATGCGATATGCTGAGTGGGTTTCTAATATCGTCCGGTGGAAAAGAAAAATGGAAAAATTGAGAATATGTACGATTTCGGGATTTGAATAAAGCTACCCCAAGGATGAGTACCCGAGTGCCGATAGCAGATTTGTGGTGGATGCAGCATCAGGCACAAAGATTATTAGCTTCATGGATGGCAATGTAGGATATAATCAATTTTATGGTAGAGGAAGATATACATAAGACTGCTTTTCGATGTCTTGAGCTATGGCTTATATGAGTGGGTGGCATGACGTTTGGATTAAAAAGTGCCGGTCGGGAACTGCGACATATCACGAGGGCGGATGAATTATATATTTCATGATCTCATCGGCTTATTGGTGGAAATTTACATCGATGATGTGGTATTAAATCAAAAGTGATGAAAGCATATAGGCCGATTTGCGAGAAGTGCTGGAAAGGCAAAGAAATACGCGATTAAGGATGATCCCATCTTTTGTGCGGCTTTGGTATCGGCTGGCAGTTCTTGGGTTTTATGGTTCATGAGCGAGGATATTGAAGTTAGTCAACGGAGCATTAGAGCATCAAGAGATACAGAACCACCAAGCAATAGGACAGAATATTAGTCGTTGATCGGCAAAGATTAATTTTGTAAGGAGATTCATATCGAATTTGTCAGGAAGGATTGAGCCTTTTACTCCATTGTTGAAGTTGAAAGCCGATCAAGAATTTGGGGCAGAACAGCAGAAGGCATTTGATGGGATTAGAGTTATTTAGTCCCCACTGTTCTGATTCCGCCGCAGCGAAAGGAGTCATGCGTTCAAGTTATACGTTATCGGCCGATGAAAAATCCATTGGATCTGTTTAATACAAGAGTTTGAAGGCAAGGAGCGAGTCGTGTTCTATTTAAGCAGAAGGCTTTTGGATGCTAAAACAAGATATCCTGCGGGGAAAAATTATGGCTTTTTATTATATTCTCATGCACGACAAGTTGAGGCATACATCTTATCGCTGAGTGGCACGGTGGTTTGCAAGGCCGATGTGGTAAAATACATGTTGTCAGCTCCAGTTTTAAATGGGCGAGTTGGTAAATGGATTTTGCCTTAACGGAGTTTGACTTTGAGATATGAATCGGCTAAAGCGATCAAGGGACAAGCGTGGCCGTTTCATTGTGCACACAGAGGGGTTCATGAAAAATTATGTGGAACCGATCCCGTGGACTTTGTTTTTTGATGGATCGGTTTGCAAGCAAGGATCTAGTATCGGCTTGGTCATGTCGCCTGGGGGGCAAGTTTTGAGTTTGCTTTTACAATTAAACCCTATCGGACCAATAATCAAGTGGAATACGAGGCGGTATTGAAAGGACTTCAACTTTTATGGGAGATCGGAGCCGATATCATAGAGATCATCGGAGATTCGTTATTAGTGATCAAACAATTGTCTGGGGAATATGAGTGCAGAGATGATGTTTTGAGATCGTATTACGAAGAATGTAGGGATTTGTTGAAGGATTTCATGATGGTATCGCACAAATTGCTTCGGGTTATCGGCTGAATAGACAGGTTGAAGTTCAAATAGCCGATAATGATATTCAGGATAAAGCCGATGATTGGAGACAGGAAATAATTGGTTATCTGCAAAATCCGCCGCAATCGGTTTCTAGGAAACTTCGGTATAAAGCTACTAAATATGTGCTGCTTGATGAAGAGTTATATTATCGAACTTTTGAAGGGGTTCTGCTGAGATACCTAAATTTAGAAGAGGCCAAAGTGGTTATGTGTGAAGTGCATGAGGGTGTTTGTGGAACTCACAATCGGCTCATAAGATGAAGTGGATATTGAGAAGAGTAGAATATTTTTGGCCGACAATGTTGGAAGATTGCTTCAAATATTATAAGGGATGTCAAGATTGCCAGAAGTTTGGAAATATACAGCGAGCACCAGCATCGGCTATGAATCCTATCATCAAACCCGTGGCGTTCAGAGGATGGGAATTGATATGATCGGCCAGGTTTATCCTCCATCAAGTAAAGGGCATAAGTTCATATTGGCGGCAACAGATTATTTTACAAAATGGGTAAAAGCGATTCCTTTGAAGAAAGTCACGTCCAAGGATGCGATTGAGTTTGTAAAGGAGCATATAATTTATCGGTTTGGAATTCCTCAGACTATAACTACCGATCAGGGTCTATTTTTGTGTCGATGAGTTTCAACAATTTGCTGCCAGTATGGGGATTAAGTTATTGAATTCATCACCTTATTATGCTCAAGCTAATGGATAGGCGGAAGCTTTGAATAAGAGTTTGATCAAATTAATCAAGCGGAAGATTGATGAACAGCCGTGGAGATGGCATACTACATTAGCCGATTCATTATGGGCTTATCGAATGGCATGTCATGGGTCTACTCGGGTGTCACCATATCAGTTGGTATATGGGCATGAAGCAGTTTTACCTTGGGAAACTAACATCGGCTCTAGGAGGATTTCTTTGCAAAATCAACTGACAGCCGATGATTATTATAATTTGATGACAGATGAACTTGAGGATCTATCTCAGAATCGGTTAAGGGCGCTAGAAAGGATCAAGGAAAATAAAGCTAGGGTGGCTAGGCATTATAACAAAAAGGTGATGGATAAATCATTCGCTGAGGGAGATCTTGTATGGAAGTTGATTTTGCCGATCGGGTCCAGAGATGGTAAATTTGGAAAGTGGTCACCTAATTGGGAAGGGCCCTATCGGATTAATCGTTGTGTACCTGGCAATGCTTATATATTGGAAGATCCCAAGGGAACAGAATTTGCTAAGGCACTTAATGGGAAATACCTCAAAAGGTACTATCCTAGCGTTTGGATCAACTCCTGAATCGGCTAAATGCGGCCGATTTCTAAAATAGTTCAAAGTGAAAGCCGATGTTGTTACATCGCCTAAAGATAGCCGATATCAATTGATATCACCTTTAGATCAAATAAGTGAAATATTAAGTAGAGATGGAGAATGATGAGTAAATAACAAAGCTGATTAAGTTATATTACAGCGAAAGTTTAATCGGCATGTTTTAGAGAACCATCAAAGTCATCAATGTTAAGATTTACAAGAATTTTTGGATTGATTTGATTGCGCGTAGACGAATTTGGCCGATCTCACTGATGGCGTGGATGTCTTCTTCATCGGTCCCTGAGATAGTCTTTATGTTCTTGCGCTGATGGACAACTTGACACACTGCTGCTGCAACCTTGGCTTGTTGATCTTGTATGACTTGTGGTAGGCCGATGAGCTGGGATTCTATTGTTGCGATATCCTTGCGGATTTGTTCAAGTTCTGCTAGCAGATCAGCTTCCCTTTTCTTCAACTGATCTAGTCTGGGTTGGAGTTCTTGAGGAGCAGCTAACATATTGTCGATGTTTTACACCGGCAATAAATATATGGGGCTAGTTGGCGGATGTAAACTCAGTGGATTGCAAAGGAACACAGGAAGATTTTATACTGGTTCAGGCCCTCGATGTGAGGTAATACCCTACGTCCAGTTTGTATGTATTCCTTTGAGGATATACGGTGGTAGTTCTGATGAACTTGTGTGCACCTGCCCTCATGGGGTGCCCTGCCTCCCCTTATATACTGGGGGACAGGGTTACAAGGTAGGAGTCCCCATCGGATTACGACTAGGAGATCTCCCCTTAGAGATATAACGCACCCGACTAGGACTGTATATTCCTTTCAATACAAGGCGAAGTCTGCCGAATCTAGCTATATCTCTAATTGCAAGGCTAGGCCCATCCTCTATCCGAGTGGCCCATATGCTTGTCATGAGGTACCCGGGGCACATGGCACCCACAGTAGCCCCCGAGACCTTCATAGTTGAGTCACAGCTGATGCCGAGTGCTCATCCTCCATGGTGAAGTATTCCCGAGTGCATTGCTCCCGAGTCCTGCTTCATGTCAGCTGGCAGCGAGGCTATGAAGGGCTCCGTGTAGATGTATGAATAGTGTGCGCCGAATAGGCGCACCTATTAGGTGTAGCCCCCGACTTTGTGCTTAATTGTGAAGACAATTAATCATAAAGTCAAAGATCTTTAACCTGGTAGTCTTTCCCGAGTAGTATACTACTGGTATATGAGACTCTTCGGTATCATGTCAACCGGAATATGATTTATAGTCTTGCCGAGTAGAATGTTACTCGTATATGGGACTCTTCAGCTTCATGTCAGCTGGAAAAGAGGTTTATAGTCTTTCCCGAGTGGCGTCCCACCCGGAAGTTAAACTCCTCCGCATCATGTCAGCGGGAATGAGAAATTTATAGTCTCTCCCGAGTAGCGCACTACTCGAAAGTTAGACTCTTCAGCATCATGTCGGCTGGAATAATGTTACTCATGGCAACTGGTGGCCACATGTAACGACCCGTTTTCCTTTTCCGCTAGTCTTCGTTTTCCCGAGCTCCCCTCCTATCCTGTCAGCTGTGCCTCAGTTTTTCTCCCCGGCTAGCCGACTACCTTCTCCCTTGAGCCGAGTAGATTGCTACTCAGTCCTTGTATCCTGCCCTTCCCCTTGTCTTACTCGGACCTCCTTGCTGCCGAGTAAGCACTGTGAAGTGGCCGACTACCTTGTTGAGACCTGTTGTTTCCTTGTCCCCCGAGTTGCAACCGCCGTTGGACGCCGACTACCGGAGTGGAAAAGAACCAGTCTTCACCTGTCCGCAACACCGCTTGGACCGATGGACAATAACCTGCTGCATCGCTTGGACCAGTGGTCTGTCCGAAGCCTGGTCAGTGAGATTTCTCCAACCTGCCCTAGCCTTGACCTTAATGTCTCATCGCAGCTACAGTGCCTGCCAACTCCTCTGACCAGTTGGACTCCAAGGTCACTCCCTGTCAAATCCTTTGTCAGTTCACCTTGACTTTTTCTCCCTACCCGTTGCCCAACTCCACCGTGCCTCACTCCTGCACGCCGGCTATATATTGAGCCATCCATGCTCCTTCTTCCTTTGTTTTGCAAACCGGCCAGCCCCAGCTCTGCTGAGTTCTTGTTCTCCTCTCAAGTTTTGGAGCTCTGTCGCCCGGATTGCAAACCTGAGCCTGAACCGGTGGACGATCCAGAAGCCACCTTCGCCGAAGACGACCCCTCCTTGGAACAAGGCAAGCCTCTTTGATCATATTGTTTCCCATATATGCAAAACTATGTTGTTTGGAAAATATTATGCATGCTTAGTTTACACCTTTTTAAACTGTTGGCCTCGGTTTTGCAAGCGCAACCGATGGACCTACCCAGTAGTAACACTTATTTGGTAGGATGTTGTTATATTTCTCCCTTGAAGAGCCCCACAAATGGCACGCTAGCATCCTATCTGAGGATACGATGCCGAGTAGAATGGCTTAGCCCTGCAACGTTGTTTGTCGTTGGGAAAAACGTTGGGTTTTACCAAACTGATTGAAAAACCCGGTACTCCGTGTATCGGCGTGTTTGTGAAACAAATAAAGTTGTGAAAATCTTGATATACAGAGACAGTGCCTGTGTGGCTTGGCTATGTATCATCATTAAGGACCGTTTCCTTTGGGAATTCCATCCGAGCATCTTACAGTGCGACCAGACGGGTGTTATGGGATGCCCCTGGCCGAGTAAATAGTAGGTTTAGGGAAGTTCAGTGCCGACCACTGAATCCTGTGTGGATCTTTCGGCTGGCATTGGATGACTCTAGACTGGCTTTGGAAATGGCCTTGTCACGAATTTCTGGGTACAGGCCAGTACTCGGTGTAATTTTCGTGTCGGATGGGTAAAGCGCACACCCTCTGCAGAGTTTAGCAGAACTGTTCGAACAGCCGTGCCCACGGTTAAGGGCGATGCAAGGTGATTCCCATAGCGTAGATTTGTTTGCCAGTGATTTGTGAAAGTGTTTGATGGGAAGGGAACCGTGACCAGAGTTTTTGCCGAGTGAGCAAACGGAAGGCCTGTGTGGCCAGAACGGATCTGTGTGATCCGGGGTGCGAAGCACCATAATCAAGTGAATGAAAAGTAAACAGGATGAAGATCATGCTCCCGGGTTGTAGCCAGGGCAGCAAACTTAAGCCCCCGGGTTGTAGCCAGGCGGCAGTTGTACTGATGTCTTCGGGTGTAGCCAGAAGACGGATTGATCAAGCTCCCGGGTTGTAGCCAGGGCAGCAAGATGATCAAGTTGTGCTCCCGGGTTGTAGCCAGGGAAGCCACTTTAGCTAGCTGGTTGTAGCCAGCCTAGCGGGCATTTAGTGCCATGATCATGCTCCCGGGTTGTAGCCAGGGCAGCGATGATGAGCCCCCGGGTTGTAGCCAGGGCGGCCGACTAGCTAGCTGGTTGTAGCCAGTGTAGCGGGCATCAAGTGCCACAGCTGAGATTTGGTTGTAGCCGAGTCTCAGGGTCAACGAGTGGTTGTAGCTACTCGGGAAGTACAGGACCAGCAAATACGAAGCAAAAAGATGATAAGAACATATATGTTTATGCTTGATTCATTAAGTGGCGAGTTGTTGGAAAGCAACTTGCGGAATGGATAGGGGCGTGAGCCTCTGTCCGACAACAAAAATTTAAGCTCACTAGTGTTTGCAAAGAAAAGAGTTTCTTAAGGCAGTTTTTCGCAAATGAAACCTTTAGCCTTTTTGTCTGACCAACATGGCATCATTTCCGGCTTGCTGAGTACGAAAGTACTCACCTTGTTCATATATATGTATAGTAGGTTTTGGAGAAGAAGACGAAGATCCGACTGCTGCCGAGTTTCTCCAAGACCAGGCCGATTACGAAGACTTCTGAAGGTTTCGAGCCTAGTTCCCAACCGAGCCTGTGGAGTAGTTTTTGCCCAGCTTCCGCCCTGTTTCTGCTGTCTCGTTAGTTTACCTGTTGATTACTTTTGCCCATCCCGGGTCTGTCCTGGATGGATCTCCTTGTACATCTATGTAAGTACTCCGTTTATGTATTATTGTAGCTCTGTGTTGTATCATTGTTGTGCGTACCCGACTACTGATCCTGGGATCGGGTGCCTTATGCACATGGTGGCCTTCCACCTAGTCGGGAGGCGCCACACCACACATGTAGGCCGAGTACCACTTTATGAAAATAAATCCACGGCATGGTCAGGTGTACCCGAGAAAGATATCTGCATCCCCAATTTTAATGAAGACCAGCTTGTGATCCTTGTAAGGATATATCCTCGAGACCTGGTGGATAAAACAAATACCCAAACATATATGTTTTGCAGTAAGGCTTTCATGAAGCATATCTGTTTACCTCATCGGTTCCTGTGGGTAGCACCAGCGCTATAATTTCAACTCAGCCTGCGGGCGGCCCACATGGAGCATGCTACTGTAGGAACTTATATCTTGGTGGCTGCTACCAAATAAGCCAGCCTGAGCCGACCTATCCAGCATAGCTCTATAGAAGTATCATCCATCGCATGTCAGGATGAGTTTTTTGGTATCGGTAACCGCAATCAGCCAGAGAAATCCTTTTTCGCAAGCCTTTCCGACTTATGTTCTGGATGCAGCCTGGTTGCCATAGGTGCCCGAGCAGGTATGTTGCAGGATCTGCTTGCCCTCCTCAGGTGTGACGCAGTGCATGAGAACTCCGGATGCGCTTTGACGATGTAAGTCTTCTCTGACTTCAGAAGAGCCGAGCAGGGTACCCGAACCTTGCATTAGCATAGGATTCGGCTAGCGACCCTCATGGGGCATACCCTACCTAACAGAGTTATAGCCAAGTGAGGTACCCGAACCTTGCATTAGCATAGGATTCGGCTAGCGACCCTCATGGGGCGTACCTCAGCCAGCCGAGTGATATACGACCCCCGACTAGTGCCGGAAGTCGGTTGTCAGCTCACATGGAGCGTAGCCGGGGAAGATGACGTCCCAACTGGCGCAAGTACTTGGTAAGTAGCCCTCATGGAGCATCCCGAGTGTATTTTGGCAGACTTGTCCAGCCCCCGAGCGTAGGAGATAGGCTCACAGCCCTGAGTTCCTGTCACGCGTATCCGGAGCTGGCCCTGCGATATAAAGATATCGAATGAGTAGCATCTGATGATGAAAACAATCATCCGAATAGAATGTATTTTACAATATATGTAAATTCATGTTCTTCCTCTTATTGATATTAATTTCCCCGAGTAGTTGATCCCTTACGTTTAAGCACTCTGCCCGACTAGTCATAGCCCCCTAGCGTCGGGAGTTGGCTCATGGCTCTTTCCCAGACACGCGTTTTGGGTGACTTGAGTTCGTCTTTCATGGAGCAAAGTTTCACGGATTAGGATTTATGCTACTTGAGTACTTTTGCAATCATTTAAGAGCAAAAACAGAGAAGAGTGCAGCTTGTGCACCTATTAGGTGTAAGCGGCATTGGCAAGGCCGAGTGAAGAAATATTTATCAGGAAGCGACTTAGCTGTTCGGTATTTCGGAGTGGGGATGCCATCCTTGCGTTTGAGCTTGTGAGCCCCCGAGCATGTCACTTGTTGTTCTGATAATATTCAGTTGTTGAAAGTCGAAGACGATTGTGGCCGACTGCCACAATGAAGCCGTCTGACTTGCATTTGCGATTCCCGGCTTTAGTCGGGACCGCGTCGTTGGTGCCCTCTCGCTTCTTTTGTCAGGATGCCTTTTTATCTTCAAGGGCCTCAGCAACAGCGTGGGCTGAGTCAGCGTATTTGTTCGCCATGTCGAATAAAGCCTTGATAGAGTTGGGAGGCTTCCGTGTGAATTTGTCGATGAACGAGGTGTCTTTGACTCCTTTTCGAAAGGCGGCGATGACGACCTCATCCTTGACGTTAGGGATTGAGTTCTTCTTCTCAGAAAACCTCTTAATGAAGTCACGAAGAGACTCGTTCTTCCTTTGATGCAACTGATATAAGTCGTACTCGGAAGATGGCCTCTCGTATGTCCCCTGGAAGTTGGCGATGAAGCGTTCTCGGAGTTCTCCCAGGAGTGATTGATTGCTTGGGAAGTCCTGTTAGCCATGTCCTCGCTGAGTCGGCTAAAGCGACCGGGAGGTAGTTAGCCATGACTTTGTGATCTCCTCCAGCTGCTTGGATTGCCGTAGTATAGACCGTGAGCCAAGACTCGGATTGGTCTTGCCGTCGTATTTTTCGACTCCTGTAGGCTTGAAACCCGATGGCCAGTCGGCCTGTTGTAGCTCCTGGGTGAAGGCCGGTACTCCTTCATCTTCATGAGGACTCCGACCCCAACTACGGAGGCGAAACCGCTCGTGGTGGAGGCCGAAACGCTCGTTCTTGTCTTCCGGTTGGCGTTGCTCATCATCTTCTCGTTCGCGGTGTCGAGCGTTGATGTCCTGCCGAAGATCACGTCGTTGTCGGCCTCGAAGGTCCTGATCATCCTGACGGTTGCTTTGACGTCGCCGGTTGTCGTTGGGGCTGCCGAGTGACGCCTGACGTGCCTCCGTATGCAGCTGACTGAAGCCAGCCGCTCGGCGTCGCTTTGAGGTAGATGAGACTGCCGTTGGGAATGTCGACCGGTTGGTCGGTATGAGGGTATCACCCGACTGTTGGTGCTGCTGACATGCAGCAGCGGTAAGCAGGGCTTTTATCCTTGCGATCGTCGGGGTGGCCTGGTGATCAGGCCCAAGTTGGACCGTGTCCAGTAGGGTCGCGGCGGCCACGACGTTTTGTTGAGGAGTAATGCAGACGTCGTGGTCGCTGACTTGGGTTTGGAGGATTCGTTGCTGAGCAGTCTGCCCAGCCCTGCGTAGGGCGTCATGTCGGCGTCTTGCTTCTTCCTCCTGTTGTTCTCGCAGTCGGCAGGCTTCCTCCTCTTGTTGCTCGTGTAGTCGGCGTGATTCCTGAGTAGGAGTAGAGCCTTTGGATGCCATGAAGATTTCTCGTGGCGGGGAGAAGCTTGCCAAACTGTTGTCCGACTTAGAGTCGGAATCCGACTGAGAGTCGTAGTCCGACTGAGAGTCGAAGTCGGGATGGTTGATGGGGATGAGTGTAACTCCGACCTCTCTAGATTCGATCTCGAGCGGCTCGGGGCCGTATCCGAGTCGAACTCCAGGGGATCGGGTTTGCCGCGTCGGATGTAGATTGTAGATATCCACGGCGTCTCCGAGTCCGAACGGGAAATTGACGATCTCTTCCCTTCTCGGCCCGATCTCGGCTGGCTCGAAACCGAGTCCGAGTCGAACACTGAAAGGAAGAGTTGTCCCTGGTCTCGGGCGTATAGGAGATCGCCGCAGCATGTCGTCGAAGATTGCCGCAGCGTCGTGTGGGCCAACTAGCGCGGAGTCGGCTGGTTCCTCGGCCGGTTGGATCGGGTCCGTGTCGGCCAAGGTGAGATTGCCGAACATGTCGGCGGCGAAGTCGAGGCTTCCGAATGTGATTGTATCTCCGGGGGAGAGTTCGCCGCCGTCGACTTTGGTTGCTGGATCCATCGAGCTTGTAGATGTAGATCGCGCCGATCCCCTACCTGGCGCGCCAACTGTCGATGTTTTACACCGGCAATAAATATATGGGGCTAGTTGGCGGATGTAAACTCGGTGGATTGCAAAGGAACACAGGAAGATTTTATACTGGTTCAGGCCCTCGATGTGAGGTAATACCCTACGTCCAGTTTGTATGTATTCCTTTGAGGATATACGGTGGTAGTTCTGATGAACTTGTGTGCACCTGCCCTCATGGGGTGCCCTGCCTCCCCTTATATACTGGGGGACAGGGTTACAAGGTAGGAGTCCCCATCGGATTACGACTAGGAGATCTCCCCTTAGAGATATAACGCACCCGACTAGGACTGTATATTCCTTTCAATACAAGGCGAAGTCTGCCGAATCTAGCTATATCTCTAATTGCAAGGCTAGGCCCATCCTCTATCCGAGTGGCCCATATGCTTGTCATGAGGTACCCGGGGCACATGGCACCCACACATATCATCAAGCTTTTTCTTTTCCGTTTGAGCTAACAGCCGATCGGTTTGGATGTCTTGGACTATCTTCTGTTGATTAGCACAATCGGCTATACGCTGCCTAAGCTTGACGAGTTGGAATTTGTGAGATTCCAGGTATGCTGCAGGAGTCAATGCGGCGACGAGCTCTTCGGGCAAGTGATGCTCAATCTCTACAAATCTTGCCCGGATCGGCCCGCAATCCTCCACCAATGCGTCGATCGGGTTTTCCAGCAGGCAAATGATATTCAACAAGTATTCGTGAACGTCGGCGGGAAAAGATGGTTTGGTTATTGCACTGGTGGTTGTTTCTTCATCTGCGTCCAAGTACTTGCCGATGTCGAAAGAAAACAAATCGGCTAAGGACTGCAGGTTGACATTGGTAAAGGAATCAGTAGTGAGTTAAAATAAAGTATGGTTGTGAAGAAATTACCTGAGGCAGGGAAGGGGCAGCTTGAGGAGTGACATCGGCATCAGATGGTTGAGTAGGTTGTTCTTCAGGATGGCCGATGTCTGGCGCCGAAGTAGGAGCGGTCTCAGTATCGGCTTCAGGGCTAGGTGCTGGAATTGGAATAGCTGCAGAAGTCATCGGCTCGATGCTTGCAGGGATGTCAATAGAAGGTTGAGGTTCGGGAGCCGATGACTCAAGCTGAAAATAAAATCGATAATGTGAAGATGGGAAACAGATGATAATATCAAGACTTAGCACATACCCACGGAGATGAAGGGGCCGATGTTGTTTCAATAGCAGGAGGCGCCACGACCATGACATCGGCACTGATTTTCTGTTTCTTTTGAGGAGGGCCAGATGCCAGCTTCTTGCGTTTTGGTCCTGTCGGCCGTGGCGCCCGGAGAAGAGCCGATGGAGGGGGAGCATCATGCCCTATGTGTGGGTTGGCCGATGGTGGTTGGTATATAATCGGCCAGCCACTGGTGCTTGTTATCGGTGGCTCCACATCAACAGCCTGCAATATAGGATTGTAAGAGATGATCGGAAAATGATTCAAAGATAGTGGAATATTACCTCTTCATCGGATTCGACGTAGTTGGAGTTGAGGCGAGAACAGTAATGGATGGCCAATGAGTTGAATAGGTGTTTCCTCCATTCTGACCACCATCGGGAAAAAAGCTTGGTATTGGCAGTGCATACCTCCACATCGGTGGCAGTGCCCAGAGATAGGGATTCTGTTAGCATCCGTATTCGGTCATACTCTAAAGCACTGTTTACATTGCCCCGGGCCTGGAGTTTGTCGATGAAAAACAAGCCGATGGGGAGTTGATCGAGGCCAAGCTGGCGGGAGCCGACCGTTGGGTGATAGAATTCATATGATGGTTGTGATCGGCCCTGAGAGAAGCTAGTTGGTAGGAGACGGGGAGTAATGGCCGATAGAAATATGGTCTTCAATTCATCATCGGCTAGAACGTCAAGTGGATTGAAGTTAGAGGGCATCTCAAATGATGATGCATCATCATATGCAAACCACAGTGTGGCATCCCTGGTGAAGCCATAATAAAGACCTTTGAACCATTGGCTAAGGCCGATAGGAGTCATCTTGCAGCCAGGGAGGGCCGATCCAGCTTCGCCAAAAGAGATGCATCGGCGATAGATGGATTCCTGTTCTTCTTGATGATCGGCTGGGAACGTTTGATTAAGGAAGGTGGTTTGAAGAATTGCCTTGGATGTGTACATGTTGAGCCATAACTGCACAAACCACCAGGGACCCCCGATATGGCCGACTGGCTGGCCGGCCGATAGCTTGACTGCCACCTGATGCAGCAGCTGATAAGTGGCGCCAAGAAGATATTGCCCCAAGGGAACTTGTTTACGATCGGCTAAACATTCTGCTAAACATTGCATATTGGTTGTTGGGCCAAGGGTTGCACCGCTGAAAACAAACCATTCTAACCACAGATTCAGGAAAGCGACGTGTTCCCGATCATCGACTGGTCCAGTCCTTTTGTTATGGATTGATATATGCTTGGACCAACCACCGATGTTCTTTGCTTGAAGCCGATGAGTAGGCTTAAATTGGAGGTTGAGGGGATTGATGTAACTCGTTGTGTTGAGGCAGGTAAGCATGGTTACATCTATCAAAGTTGGGGTCATCAGCCCATGTCCAAATAAGTAAGCGTTGAGGGCGTCTGACCAGAAATACGAGGCCGATGTGAGCAGAGGTTCGTTCTTCTCCATCTCGGCCAGGGAGAGATTGATGCAATGGCCGATGTCTGCTTCGTCCCAGAGAGTTTTCTTTGCGGCCGATACTCTGATGTACCAGTTCCTCCACTCAGGAAGTTTGCTCGGCCATGATCTGAAGCTGTTGGTCCAATCGCTGGCTAGCATGGCGGAGTTCTTGAAAGGGATGCGTTGAGTTTCGGCGATGATGAAATCTGTAGGGTCTTCATTACCCATCGGGCCATGGTAGAAAAAATTTGGATAATCGGCAGCTAGGATTAAAATCTGGTTTTTAAGATCCTACAGTGAACAAGAACACAAAGAACAGATGAAGATGGCGGCGGATTCAATCTGAGATACGAGGCAGAGAGAGCGATTAGACAAGAAGATTACCTCTGGGACGGCGACCGCTGAAGCCATCGCAGAAGAAGAAGATGAGAGAGGATCGGAGGTTGAAGAAGAAGACCGTAGCGGTTCGCCTGGATTCGCCGGAGTTCGTCGAGGTCTCGGAAGAAGTGGAAAGGGCTTTGGTGATGTGAAAGCGTAAAGAAAGGAGGCTAGGAAGGCGAAGCGGTTTATAGAGGAATGATGACCGGGTGGGAATCAAGGCCGTTGGCACTGTTTCAAACATTTAAGGAAAGTGGGCTACCTTGGGCTGCATCGGTGTGAAAGGAATCTGAAGCCCAAAACAGAAGAATTTCGAAGTTCGATAACAAACTCCGAAATTGGGGGGCATGTGTTAACGCCAAAATTTGGTGCGGTTCTTTATTAAATTCGGTTAAGGAGATATTACGGTCAATTAACGGGGATTAATCCAAAGGAAGCCGAGTTTGGGAAAGAATCGTGAAGACCAAGGGAAGGCAGTTAAATATCTTATCTGTAATTAGGTAGAGATAATAATTTTTAGGAAACCTGATCTCATGTCCGATCAGGGCTTGTTAATTTTCCTTTTATAGATAGGAAACTCCTGTTTCGTATATGATCAGGACTGTATCAACTCGGGGTATAAATACGTATGCCCGAGGACTATGTAAATCATCAAACAGATCAATACAAAATTCGGCGCATCGCCACACTTTTCAACGGGTTCTTGCTTCTCGAGCCGGGCTGCATTGGTTAAGTTCGACCTCCTGCGAGAGGGTAAGTCTCGTTACCCCGACTACCGTATCGGCTAGGACTTCCTCGGTTAGGTCCGATATTCTAGTCGGCCTACAGTAGTCGGCTTACCACGATATATCTGTTCTGTCTACGGCTGCATCAGTTAGGTTTGACCTCATAGGCCGAGTAGATATATCACATCACGCGTGCATAGATTTATCGGCTTACTAGGCGTAACTTATCGTTAGTTTGTGCTGCATCGGTTAGGTCCGGCCTACTAAACTACGTGATAAGTTTTTCCTGCTAGGTTGATCGGTTTTATGCAAGCGTTTTATCGGGATGTATAGCCGATAAGTTATCATATATCACATCACGATTGCATTAGATCTATCGGCTCATTGAGGTTCTTTTATCATTATTAATCTGTGCTGCATCAGTTAAGTTTGACCTACTAGATTGATAGCGATAGATTTATCCTTGTTAAGCCGATGGGTGTTTATGCAATGCTCTATCGGAGTGCCTAGCTGATAGGTTATCTTTTATTAATTAAGGCCGATTGCGTTGTTCAACACGTTTTTGGCACGCTACACCGTTATCAGCTTTCCGGCCGATACACGTTATATCAGTAATCGGCTAGTTTATTTATTTATATTGTTATTGGTTCCTTAGTCACATGGTTTATTTACTTTATCCATCTATGCCATCATCGGCTTCCAATCGATGTATAAGTGCTCTAGTCCACATCGGCAATTGGCCGATGAGACGAGTCCAATTCGGCTTTCAGCCGATTGGCTCATTGATCTAATATTTTCTATCTCCTTGTCAATTGCAGGGTCAAATTGACTGGCACGCCTACGAACCTCAAATTTTAGGACCTGCACTGGAGTTAAGAAAATCTCCCAGGCCTTCGCGTGTCTCAAGGCGCCGAACCAGATCATCGGCTCGTTCCCGACGCTGCCGGTGATTTTCGGCGTCAACACAATCACATTTGACCACGCGAACCACCCCGATCGAGTCACGCATCCAGGGCGTTATCCACTCGTCCTAGATCTGGTCATCAGGAGTATCAAGTTGAAGAAGGTTCTCATCGATGGAGGAAGCGCTCTTAACATATTGTTCGCCAAAACGCTCGACGAGATGAAGATCCCTCGATCTGAGCTATGGCCGAGTACTACTCCCTTCCACGGGGTAATCCCCGGCCTTTCTTCTACTCCACTCGGATAGATCACTCTGCCAGTTACTTTTGGCACGTGGGAGAAATTCTGCACCAAGAACATCTGTTTCGAGGTTGCCAACTTCGAGACCGTGTATGACGCCATACTCGGATGGCCTACACTAGCCAAGTTCATGGCGGTGCCTCATTATACATACATGGTGCTCAAGATGCTAGGACCAGCCAGAGTACTTTCCTTGCGCAGTGATGTTAAGCAAGCCTTCACCTGCGACAAGGAGTGCTACGAGTTGGCCCACTCTCAAGAGGCAGTAGTCGGACGAAACAATATCCGACTAGCAGCAACATCTGCAAACGAGGACAATCAAGTTCTGGCGAGGAAAGTAGCTAAGCTAGGAATTTTGGTGGATTCAGATACAAAGAAGATCCCCCTGGACCCTTCCGACCCCACCAAGACTACGCTTGTCAGGACCGGATTCGACCCCAAATAGGAAGACACGCTTGTGGCCTTCCTCCAGGCGAACAGGAATATATTTGCTTGGAAACCTTCCAACATGCCTGGTGTACCAAGGGAGGTGATCGAGCATGCCCTCAACGTCAAACCGGACACCGAACCAGTCAAACAACGACTACGACACTTCGCACAAGACCGCAAAGATGCTATTTGGGAGGAGATAACCAAACTCCTTGCAGCTAGGTTCATCAAAAGGGGTTTATCGCTCAGATTGGCTGGCAAACCCAGTTCTGTTCCAGAAGAAGAACGGTAAATGGTGCATGTGTGTCAACTATACCGACTTAAATAAGGCGTGCCCCAAGGATCCATTTGGTCTACCCAGGATAGATTAGGTGGTCGACTCTACTGCGGGGTGCGAGTTGCTCAGTTTTCTTGACTGTTACTCGGGGTATCATCAAATCAACATAAAGGAGGAGGACTGCCTAAAGACTTCTTTTATCACGCCATTTGGGGCATACTGCTATGTCACTATGCCGTTTGGGTTGAAAAACTCTGGTGCAACGTATCAACGTGCTATCCAGCGGTGTCTTCACACTCAACTCGGGTGCAATGTGGAGGCGTATGTCAATGACGTGGTAATCAAGACCAAAGTCAAGGAAGACCTCATCGCTGACTTAGAAGAAACTTTTCAAAGCCTTCAGAAATTCAAGATGAAATTGAACCCAGAAAAGTGTATCTTCGGAGTACCTTTGGGAAAGTTATTCGGCTTCATCATATCACAGTGAGGGATCGAGGCTAATCCAGAGAAAGTCAACGCTATCATGAACATGGCACCCCTGACTAGCCAGAAGGATGTATAGAAGCTGACTGGCTGCATGGCGGTACTCAGCCGATTCGTTTCCCGACTCGGTGAACGGTGCATGCCCTTTTTCAAATTACTAAAGAAAGTCGATAATTTTCAATGGACGCCAGAAGCCTAGCAAGCCTTCGAAGACTTCAAGAAGTTCTTCACCTCACCACCCGTGTTGGCATCACCTATGCCCCAAGAACCACTCATGCTGTATCTGGCAACAACTTTTCAGGTAGTCAGCACGGTGTTGATCGTAGAGTGGGCAGAGCCTGGGCATATACAAAAAGTACAGAGGCTAGTCTACTTCGTCAGCGAAGTCCTAGCTGACTCCAAGATAAGATATCCCTAAGTCCAGAAGCTGCTCTATGGTTTGCTTATAACTGTCCGGAAGTTGGTGCACTATTTCCAGTCACATCAAGTCACAATTGTCACATCGTATCCACTTAGGGACGTCCTACACAATCGTGAGGCCATTGGCAGAATCACTAAATGGGCGCTCGAACTGATGGCATTTGATTTGTCTTTCAACCTCGGACAGCAATCAAGTCACAAGCACTTGCCGACTTCATGGCCAAGTGGACAAAGGTTCAGACGGCTATGCCAACGGGCAAGTTAGAATACTGGACGATGTACTTCGACGGTTCTCTACGGATTGGCGGAGCAGGGGCTAGCATCGTCCTAATGTTACCCACTAGAGAAAAACTGAAATATGTCCTTCAGATACACTTTCTAGCGTCCCACAACATCACCGAGTACGAGGCACTCATCCATGGGCTCCGCATCGCCATATCACTCGGCATTTGCCTACTAGTAGTGCGCGGGGATTCTCAACTTGTGGTGAACCAGGTCATGAAAGACTGGACGTGCATTTGTAACGCCCCGAAAATCGCCTTAATTAAAAATTATCGTGGGTAAATGGAAATACAAGAACACACTAGAAAATCTTTGTTTGAGAAAAGAGTTTGAATAAAATTTTGAAATTTTCAATATTAAAAATCCCAAGTTTAAATCTTTAAATAAATACTTGGATGCTTTTATATTCCATGGTTTTGTCGGAGTATTTTAAGCATTTGAGTATTTACAATATTAAATTCTTCATGTTTCATGGTGGCACTTACTTCTGGTAAATTCCCCGTGATTTAATAAACTCTCTGAAATTTTCTTGGATTTTTCGGAGCTACAGAATTAATTTTAATGCTATAAAGATCACTAAAGTAAAGTAATTAAATATAAATAAATTCCTTTTGCTTTTCCCTTGTTCGGGTCGTTCCTAATTCAGTCCTTTGAAGTCTCCCCATTCATCGTGAACTCTGACTCCTTTTCCTCTAGGGTTTTGTGTTGTTCCTAGAACCCTAAAGTCACCTCGAAAATCTAAATTCAGAGTTACCGGATTTATTCATTTTTGAAACTCTAGAACTCGTTTGGACTCCCAATCTGAGATCCTTTGTATTCGAAATATCTATATTCCCCTTTGAGATAAATCTTAGATATTTCCTTAAACTCCTTTTCCGTCGAAGCAAATCCAAATCTTTAATCGTCTGAGATTTCTTCAAATTCTGGTCCTAATAAAACACCCTTGTCAATTCTCTAATCCCAAGATATTTTATTCGAAATATTCCATTTTCCTGTTCCCGGGAAAATATTATAATTTCCCGCATCTCCAAAATATCCACATATTTTGGGAAGTTCAATTATGCTTGAATAATTCGAACTATTGATCTCTGTAAAATAATTCCCAATTTTATCGGATTCCCGAATTATTCCGAGATCCGGTTTCCCCAAATATTCTTTGATAAAATACCCTTCTTTTTCGAATCCCGCCAAATATTCTCCCTTTTGAATTCCCCAAAATATTCATCTATTTTGGACATATAAATGTTTCCCAGAAAATCCCCTCTAGTTCCCAACCCGATGAATAATCCGATATTTGTTTTCCCAAATATTCCTCGAATATCCCGATATTCTACTCCCCAAATTTCCATCGGGAAAATATTCTTCATTCTCTGAATCCCACAATATGTTCCGTCTCCCGGACCCCCACTACATATATTCTTTTTCTAATTACTTCCAAATACTGTTTGATTCCCAATATATATATTTATACGTATGTATATATATATGTATGAATGTATATACCCTCAATATTCCAAATATTTGTTTCACCCCAAAATTCCTTTGACTCGACATTTTAATCATCTCTGGTAATCCGAGGTTTTCCCCAAATCCCAGATTTGACAAAATATCCTTGAGCTTCCAATTTCTAAAATATCCCATATATATATGTATAGATTCTGATTATCAGAATATTCCGACCTCTGAATATTTCTACAAATCTTCAATTCCGAAATATATCCCAAATTTATAAATTCCAATTTTCCAAATTTGGAATTTTATCAGAAGACCCCTCTCCTTTCTCCTTTTTCCCCTTTCCTCTTTTCTTCCTTCTTCTGTCCTTCTTCCTGGTCGAGCTCCCGGCCCAGGCCACCACGCCGCACCCCGAGACTCCCTGCCCGGCCCGCGCCTCTCGCTCGCCCGTGCCCGCGCCCTCTCCTCGGCCCGGCCTGCGCCCCGGCGCCGCGCCTCCCCTCGGCCTGCGCCCGACCTCGGCCCAAGCTAGCCGCCGGCCCAAGCCAGCGCCTGCGCCTCCTCTCCGCGCCTGCCGCCGCCGAATCCGCGCGCGCCGTCGCCCGTGCTGCCCCGGAATCCTCTCCCCTATAAGGCCAGCCGCCACGCGCTGTGCGTGCCCTAGTCGCGCCGCCCCTCTGCTGCTCCCGTGCGCCGTCGCCGCTCTCCCCGCCAGCGCCGCGCCGCCGCTCCCGCTTCTGCACAGCGCCGTTGCCTCGCTTCCCGTGCGCCACCGTCGCTCCTGCTGTTGCCCCAGCGCCGTCGTCGCTCAGCCGCCGCTGCCTTGCAGCTGTGCGCCGCCGCCCAGGCCGTCGCCCCTGCTCCCGTGCGCTGTCGCCGCCATCGCGCTGCCTTGCCACCGCCCTGCCGGCTATCTCTGCCTTGCCGCCGACAGAGGTCGCCGTGGTCGTCGTCATCCCCGTCTACCGCCCGTCGTCGGTGAGCATCCACCCCGTCGTCCCCAATGCCCCATCTGCTTTTCCTCCTTCGACGCCTCGGATCGGGAAGCCGCCTGTCGTCGTCGCGTCGTCCCTAGCATCTCCGTCTAGCGTCGCCGTCGAGCTGCCGTCCTCCTCCAGCCGTCGTCGCCGTCCCCTCTTCGTTGGTTTCGCCGCCTGCCGCCGTCCCTGCATCAAGCCGTCCTCCACCGCCGCCCAGGCCGCCGCCTCCCCCTCTGGCCGTTGGCATCGCTGTCGCTCGACTCCTAGCGCCGCTGTGCCTGCTCTGCTCCCCAGTCGCGGATGCCGCTGTGCCCAGTCGTCGCCGTCGCCGCTGAGCACATTAGCGTAGCCTTCGTCTTCTCCTACCCCTGGATCCGCTCTCTCTCTCTCTGTTCCTCCCGATATAGCTGCTCCCCGTCCGGCATCGTCGCCGTCGTTGTCGTCTTCGATCCTCGCCGCTGGTCAGCTCCAGACCTCCCATCGCCGGTGAGAATTCGGACCGAAGCCGTCCTTCGTTGATTCATCGCTGCCATCGTTCTTTTCCAATCGGCATCGTCGCCCTCCTCCTCTGCCTCCTGTTCGTCGTCGCCGTTGCGAGGTAGTCGTCGTCGTAGTCTATCGCCAAGCGCCGCTACATCCCCCGCTGTGGTCGTGCCGGCCGTCGCCCGCTCCCTCCTGGCTGTCCGCCGTCGCGTCGCCCGGGTCGCTGCTCCGTCGCCGGTCTGCCGCACCGCCTTCAGGCCATCTTTTCCGCCACCTGGTGTCGTCGCCTGCTGTCACCATTCCTGCTGTTGTCTGCAGCGCCACCATCGCTACGCCACCTCATCCCATCCCTGCTCTACTCCCCATCTGCCGTCGGTCGGCGTCATCGTCTCCGGACCTCCCCGGCCTTGTGTTCCCCTTGGCGTTGTCCGTCCTCCGTCCTCGCGGCCGAGCCGCCATCGCGCCATGGCTGGGCGCAGCCCCCTTTGACCCCGACATGTGGCCCCATCGGCAGTGTCTCTCTGCTATGTGTGGACCCCACATGTCAGCACTTATCCAAAATAACTATTCTAATCCAAAAATCTAGAGAATATTAACGAGACCATGCTTCGGGCGTCGGACTGTCTTGCGGGGAGGGCATTGATCACCCCTACCGGAGACCGGAGGTTCGGCGGGAGGCTCTCCTATTGTGCGAGTTACATGAATGATCCTGTCACAATTCCTTTCCAAGGTACCGTGGTGGTACTCAGGCGCACATTGATGTGTTGAGGTACCGTGGTGGTATCGAGGGGCACAGTGATGTGTTGTGGAGTTATGTCTTGTGGGTAAATTGGTACATCTCTGGCCAGAGTAAAACTATTCGAATAGCCGTGCCCACGGTTAAGGGCGAGCCTAGCAATGTTTCTGTGATTAGTCCCACACTACTCATTAATGGAAATAAATGATGGAATATGGATAGCTCCTGTTTGGAGGAGTTTTGGTTTGGGCCTGAACTGCGTTGGAGCGCTATTCAGTGGTTGATTCAATACTGATTAATAATTAAACTATACTGTTTTTAATGATTTTAAATGCAAATGTTTTAAATGCTGTTTTACGCAAATAAGCCATATTATGCCTTTCCTTTGGTATCCTGTTGCATTACATTGCATTCCCTAGTGTGGCTTGTTGAGTACGGTGGGTGGTACTCAGTCTTGCATTATTGCAAATCTTTAGAGTGAAGCCTTGCGAGGAGGAGAAGATGGTGTTTGGCTTATACCCCAGTTGAGCTGCCTGTGGCTTGGTGCTGAAGCTACGCTAGTGGCCGTTCCGCTGCTGTTTTCTTCTGTGTGAGGACTAAGTGCCTCTGTTGTAAGTTTTTATCGTTATTTCGTATTTGGTTATGTTTATCAAATTGTCGATTTGTGTACCTCGGCTGATTCCTGGACGAGGATTTATTGCACAAATTTGCTTTGGAAATTCTGGTGAATTTCTGGGCGTGACATGTCTAGACGACAACATGGTGGCTTACTGTCAGGAAGTACAAAAGCTAAAAAACAAGTTTGACGGACTAGAGATTACACATGTGCTGTGCCAATACAATGAAGCTACAGAGGAGCTAGCCAACATGGGATCCAAACGAGAAGTGGTCCTGACTAGAGTTTTTGTCAAGCAATTATTGGAACCGTCTGTCAAGAGGAAGCCTATATTGGAGCAGTTAGGGGCAGAACCTACCCTGGCAACAAATGAAGTACTAATTATCTCTCAAGATTCCTCTTGGAAGACGAGCTCCTAGAAGATCGCAGTGGGGCCGAGCGGATTAAAAGTCGAAGCAATTGTTTCCTCGTAGTCAGAGAAGACCTTTATCGTCGAAGTGCATCCGGAGTTCTCATGCGTTGTGTCACACCTGAGGAGGGCAAGCAGATACTGCAGTCCATCCACTCGGGTATCTGTGGCAGACATGCTAGATCATGGATGTTAGTCGGAAAGGCTTACAGGCAAGGGTTATTTTGGCCGACTACAGTTATAGACGCCAAAGACATAGTTCGGACATACGAGGGATGTCAATTCTTTGCTCGGCAAACACATCTTCCAGCTCAAGAACTACAAGCAATTCCAATCTCTTGGCCCTTTGCAGTTTGGGGGTTCGACATGGTCGGGCCGTTCAAGAAAATGTCAGGAGGGTTCACACACTTGTTCGTCGCAGTGGACAAATTCACAAAGTGGATCGAGGCAAAACCCATTGCTACCATTCATCATGAGTATTGTATATCGATTTGGAGTTCCCAACCGCATTATAACGGACAACAGCACTCAGTTCACTAGCGGCATTTTTCAAGATTTCTGTGACGACTTCGGCATCAAGATTTGTTACGATTCTGTGGCACACCCACGAAGCAATGGACAGGTTGAGCGTGCCAATGGTATGGTCTTACAAGGTATCAAGACTAGGGTGTTCGACCGACTACAACCATATGCAGGGTGGTGGGTGCAAGAGCTTCCATTTGTTCTCTGGTCTTTAAGAACCACGGTTAGTCGGGCAATAGAGCAATCCCCTTTCTTTCTAGTCTATGGTGTTGAGGCTGTGTTACCAACCAAGTTGGAGTTCAGCTCACCACGAGTTCGGGCCCACTCAGATGCAAAATCAACTGAAGACCGACTGGTCGAACTAGATCAGTTGGAGGAAGCAAGGGACATCTCAACTATCCAGTCGGCAAGGTATCTTCAAGGCTTGCGTCGTTATCATAGTCGGAATGTTCGTGGCTGTGCCTTTTTGGTGGGAGATCTCGTTTTGAGAAAAATCCAAACCATCAAAAACAAACATAAATTATCTCCCTTGTGGGAGGGGCCATTCATTGTCGCTGAGGTAGCACGTCCGTGTGCCTACCGACTGAAGATAGAAGATGACGTCCTAATCAACAACTCATGGAACATAGAACAGCTACGTCATTTCTATACCTGAGTTTTGTACTCCTTTTGTACATATAAATAAAGTTAGTTACTCTGACTTACTACGTCACTTGTTCC
Source organism: Oryza meyeriana var. granulata (assembly GCA_003991445.1). Lineage (NCBI taxonomy): Eukaryota > Viridiplantae > Streptophyta > Magnoliopsida > Poales > Poaceae > Oryza > Oryza meyeriana. Next base: position 34,708 of record RYFJ01000734.1, on the reverse strand, counting down.
AACCGAGTAGTGAGTTGGGAGCTACATGTTAATACATGCCTATTGTCGTTAATAAAACCGAGCTTGTTTTATCTAAGTTATGAAGCTTTACAACAACTACGATAAGTTTTCTCGAGTATAATCCTGAGAGGTGAACGTTTTTATTGAAGTTGATCTCAAACCACTCGGCATAAACTATCTAGTCGGGTAAAGCTAATGATGGCTCGGAGGAAGCGAGTACTCGGCAAGATTTAACAACGAACAGTAAAAGTATTTACAATATTCACACATCATTTTCTGATGTACACCCACTACATAATAGTTCTTGTTTACATTGGCAGATCTTCAGCTATGGCTTCAGTAGTCGGCCTCACCTGGCGGAACAGCTCCAAGCCCTGCTCCGGGGTGGTGCCCTCAGAAAAGCCTTCACCAATCGCCTCGACATCTACCCGAGGGTAGAGAGACTTGGTCATGGCTAGTGCTTGGGCAATCCCTACAGTGACGCGCTCGTCCGAGTACTTCTTCAAGACCCCTGGGGCTTCCTCAAGATGCTGCGCCACCAGGGCAATTGAGCTGGAGCTAGGCCCAGCTAGGGTCGGTTGCATGATATCCAACAAGGTCATCGTAGAATCGACAATGATTTGTCGTGATTCCTTGATCACCTTGATTTCTTCTGCAAAGGCGCCAAACTGGATCTGCGAGTTGGCTTTTGTAACACCCTGAAATTGTCCCATATAAAAATAGTAGTAAAAAAGAATTTTAGAAATCAATTTAAAATCCTCAAGGAGTGTTAATAAATAAAAACAGAGAAAATCTATAGCAAAATGGGCTTGGAAATAAATTTATAAAATTCTTTACTTAATCATCTATTTTCTGGAATTTTCTAGGATTTATTTGATTAAGGGAAGTATTTTTGGTGAATTAAATTGAGTCATAGCATTAAAATAAAAGAAAACGAAGTTAAAAACTCTTTCTTGTGCACGGGCCGAATCCAGCCCATTACTGTGCACTCAACCTCTCCTCACGTGTGCGCCGGCCCATGGCATGCGGCCGCCCATGCCCCTCCGCGGTCGCCGACAGGTGGGCCCTACCTATCGGGATCGTCTCCGACCATGGGTCAGAGAGCTCCTGTTCAGCCCGACGCCACCGCCGCGTGATCCGCTCCAATCTGCTCATGCCGGTGGAGATTCCTTTCAATTGGTTGAGGGGTTTTGATCCCCCTAGACCTCCTCTCTCTTTTCCCCCGAGTATCGCGGTGCGAAACCGAAGGAACCGACGTCGACATGGACTCGGGAAACTTCGGGACTCCGGGTGTTGACCTCATCTACCATCGCCACCGTATCCGAGCCGGTCTCCGCACCTCTCCGCCTTAAATAGTAGGCCCGCGACCCCTAAGAGCTATCCCATGCACAAGTTGGAGCCCTAGCTAGCCCTAGCCGACTCCCCACGCCCGAGCTCGCTCCGCCGTCACCATCAAGCCCCGCTCGCGTTTCGCCGCTACTTCGGTCGCTGGTAGAACTTGCTGCCGCCTCTATGAGCTTCGCCGAAATCCAAAGAAGCATGGCCGCCGCCTTTGGACCGCCGGAGGCCACTGGAACCTCGCCGCCACCGAGGACCTGCAGACCCCCGCCTCCGCCACCAAAACCTCGTTGCCGGCCGCTCTCGTCACCAATCCCCATCATTCAGCACTCGGTAAGCATCACCGCGATCCCCTCTATCCGTTCCTGTACTCGGCGCGCGTCGTCATGCTGCCGATCACCGGCAACCATCGGTTCCCATGCCGCCTCAGTCGCCTGTGCCGACTCAGTCGCCGACGTGGCTGCCGCGTAGGCGCCAGCTCGGATCCATTCGGATCTAATCCGAGCCGTGGGTTATCCGACCTATCCTCAGCCTCTGATCTAGGTTACATTAAATCATAGCCCTCCGATCTAACTTAAAGCATGGATTCAATCTAGGCCGTCCGATCCGACCCCCTTTTGGATGAGTCCATGGACCTCTATGGACTCGGTCTACCATCGACCGGCAACCCTTCCTCTCGCCGATAGTGGGCCCCACTTGTCAGCTACCGGCCCATCCCCTTTCTCTCTCTGATGACGCAATAATCCTTTTTCCTGAATTAAATTAACTCCTAAATGACGCAATAAATCAATTTATTTCTTTTACAAGCTTTTAAAAGGGTTAAACTTCTAAAATTCATAACTAATTCATCCGAAAACCGTTTGGGGTGATTCAACTTGCAAAATTCCTTAAAAATCAAGATCTACCCATTAAAAATATAATATTGTATTATTCATGTGTGTTGATGTACTGTTTTGCTCATTTTTGTTTATTGCCTTTAGCCGCCGACGTTCAGGAAGAGCCGCAGTTTCTCGAGGAGAGTTCCGAGGCTTGTGAGGAGCAGCAAGGCAAGTCACACACATTCCTAAATCCCTTTGAGCATATTGTTCCTATGATTAAAGCTACATTTTTCCTTCAACTCTGCATTTATTTTGGAATGTCATCGGTAAAGGGAAAACCTTGATCCTTGTTTATGGCCCCTTTGACTTGATTACTAGATATTGTACCTACGGGATAAATATGAATAGCTAGCTTTATCTATTGGTTAGCTAGATTACCTCTAGGATTTTGCTTAGCCATGCCTAGTAAACTATAGAATAACTTCTGGGCTATAACATTAACTTCGACTAAATATTTAGTTCACATAAAATGATGTCTCCTTTTATGACTGTGGTCGTGCAAGGCAAATTTAATGGTTCATTAAAATACGGATGAATGGTGGGTTGTGAATGTTGCTAGCGGTGCTCGTGACAGTTAAGGACCGGTTTGCGGACTACTTGTTGCAAAGCAACACTCGTGCTAACCACAAGCTAAAATGGGATAGTAGGACTTTGAAGTGTGCCGAGTTCAATAGAAGGCACCAGGGCGCGTTAGTGGCTGATATAAGTCCACACATGGCAGTGACAATAAGACCATGCTTCAGGCGTCGGGCCATCTCGTGGGAAGGCACTTGATCACCCCTACCTGTTAACGCCAAAATTTGGTAAGGCCCTATGTCAGATTCGGTCAAAGGAGAGCGTCACAGTCAACTAACGGAGATTGATCCAGAAGGGACCGGATTCAGGGAGGAGCCGTGAAGACCGCTGTTTGGCAGTTAATTACTGTACATATTAATTAGGCAAGTGTTTATCTTTAGGAAAACTGACCTCGTGTCCGGTCAGGTCTTATTAGCGTTTTCTATTATAACTAGGAAATCATGTATCGTGTCCTATAAGGACTCATGTAACTCGGGGTATATATACGTATGCCAGGGCACCTTGTAACAACAACACACAATCAATACAACAAATTCGGCGCATCGCCACCCTTCCGACGGGATCTTGCTTCTCGAGCCGGGCTGCATCGGTTAGGTCCGAACTCCAGCGAGAGGGTAAGTCTCGTCACCCCGGCTACCTATCGACTAGGACTTCCTCGGTTAGGTCCGATATTCTAGTCGGTTTAAGGTAGTCGGCTTACCACGGTATATTTATTTTATCTATGGCTGCATCAGTTCAGTTTGATCTCATAGATTGACTAGGTATATCACATCACGCGTGCGTAGATCATATCGGCTTATTGGGAGCGGTTTATCATCAGTTTGTGCTGCATCGGTTAGGTCCGACCTACTAAGCTGCTAGCGATAAACCGTTCCTGTTAAGTTGATGCTTTATGCGCAGGCATCTTATCGGGATATATAGCCGGTAAGTTATCATGTTTTACATCACGATTGTATCAGACCTATTGGCCTATCAAGGTATCGATATCGTCATCAGTCTGTGCTGCAACGGTTGGGTCCGATCTACTAGACCGATGATGATAGCTTCACTCTTGATGAGCCGATGGGTGTTATGCAATGTTTTTATCGGAGTGCTTTAGCCGATAAGTTATCTGTTGAAGCCGACTGCATTTATTTATCTTAATAGTTTTATTACTCTGCTATCTATTTTATCATCGGCTCCCAGCCGATGCCCATGTGTCCTGTTCGGTAGTCGGCAGACTCATCAATGATTTATCATTTATGATATTGCTCGCCTTGTTATACATCCTTGCCTGCATTACTGTTGCGATCGGCTAAGGGCTAGCCGATTGGTTTATTCTGCCGATCCAAGTTCCAGGCCCAACCCAGGAAAGGACCCGGGGATGAGCTTAGGTAAGGACCCGGGCACGGATATGGACGGCGGAGGAAGATCCCGGTATAGATGCGAATAAGGGCCCGGGCACGAGCACGGATAGGATCTTCACAGCGATATCAGTAACTTTAAACCATGATCAGCTAGAGTTCTTTAGTTTACTTTACTCATGCATTCTACTTGCTTGTTTTACCAAGTTTACAGCCGGTTTCTGAGCATCCCTTTGATGATCGGCTAGTTTAATACATATTCATTGTTATACTATTATTCATGCCATCATCGGCTTCCAGTCGATGTATAAGTGCTACAGTGCGTATCGACCATCGGCCGATAAAACGAGTCTAGATCGGCTTCCAGCCGATTGGCTCATTGATCTAACTTTTTCTCCTTGTCAATTACAGGGTCAAATTGACTGGCACGCCTACGAACCTCAACACTTTAGGACCTGCACTGGAGTAAAGCAAATCTCCCAGGCCTTCGCGTGTCAACCCAACGCCGAACCAGATCCCGGCGATTTTTGGCGTCAACACGCTTTTGGCACGCCCGATGGGACACGAAGTTTCAACTCGAAGTCTCAAACGCCAAGTTTTGACAATCAGACCTACAACATGGCCGGGAAGGAAGTCAAAACAGGCAACATAATTCCGGTCAGTATGGAGGATTTGACAGAAGAGCAGAAACAACAAATTGAGCAAACTATGGCCAACTTCCAGAAGCTGTGCTTAGAATCTTTCAGCATGACACGACAAGGGCCGATTCAAAAATCCCAGTTTCCGAAGCCAGTGTTGGTTGGAGAATCGAGCCATACTCAACCCGAGAGCCCACCAGTCAAGTCTTTACAGGATATGGTCAATGAGGCTGTACACCACGCGCTCATTAATCAGTCGGGGATCTTGGTGAATACATTGCATAACCTCATCAAGAGAACTGTTGATGGATCGATTGCCCAAGAACCGACTCGGGGTCCTATGTTCCTCCCACCAAAGATAGAGCCGAATCAGGTTGCTTACAACATCAGCAAGGATGTACCAGAAAACTTGTTTACACAAAACCAGGCTAGGGGGCAACAGGATGTTCCTACTGGATATCATCGGCCTGCTTACTATGGGGGATATCAGCAAAACTATCCAGCGGGTGGGGCTGATCCGGGTAATTATCAGAGGGATTATTATAGACAAAATCGGCAACCAACTCCACCGGTACAGTACCAACAGTATCAACAGGAGAATCCAAGGGAAGAAGACTTATCGGTACGGGTTGAGGAAATAATGAGGGAACAGTTCGGGATGAAGCCCAGAGAACAAACGTTTATGTATCGGCATCCATACCCCGAGTGGTTCGACAGGGTTCCATTACCACACCGATACAGGGTCCTGGATTTTTCTAAGTTCTCAGGACAGGACGATACGTCTACAGTAGAACATGTCAGCCGATTTCTGGCATAGTGTGGAGAGGCATCGGCTGAAGAGGCTCTGAGAGTTAGATTTTTCCCCTTGTCCTTATCAGGATCGGCGTTCGCATGGTTTTCTTCATTGCCACCGAATTCGGTTCGGGGGTGGGCCGATTTGGAGAAACAGTTTCACAAATACTTTTTTGCTGGAATCCATGAGATGAGACTGACAGATTTGACATCGGTTAGGCAACGACCAGATGAAACAATACCGGAGTACATCCAGCGATTTCGGGAGGTTAAAAATCGATGTTACAGTCTGAACCTGAACGATGGGCAGCTGGCCGATCTGGCTTTCCAGGGACTTTTGGCGCCGATCAAAGAGAGATTTTCATCCCAAGAGTTCGAGTCCCTGGCGCATCTGGTGCAGAGGGTGTCGGCTCATGAAAGCCGATTTCAAGAAGCGAAGGAGGACAGATTTCAAAGACGAGTTGCCCAGGTGCAAGTTTATTCATCGGACTCAGACGATGAGGAATCCGATGCTGAGGTTGGATTGGCGGAGTGGACCAGGAACAAGAAATTGGTATTGTGTCCATGGGTCAAGAATATCGGCAAGGAGGAACGGTATGATTTTCATATCAGTAAGGCCGATAAAATATTTGACTTGCTGTTACAAGAGAAGCAGATACAACTGCCGCCAAATCACGTTATTCCATCAGCCGAAGAGCTGAAGAAGAAGAAATATTGCAAGTGGCACAATGCGATATCGCATCACACCAACGAGTGCAAAGCTTTTCGGCAACAAATTCAGTCGGCAGTCGAGCAAGGACGAATCAAGTTTGAAGACAAGAAGCCGATGAAGATTGATGGGCACCCGTTTCCCGTGAACATGGTATACGTAGGATCATCATCAAGGGATCAGGCCGATGGAACAAGACGTCAAAGGTACAAGCCAAGGATCACTTCATCGGATATGATAGAGAAATATTCAAGGTACGAGGAACAGAGGGATGAGCCAGAAAGATATAATCCGCATTGGGACTGCCCGTTTTTTCGGTTCTGCTGGGATCAAGGAATGAGATTGCCATCAGCTGAAAATTGCCCCGAGTGCAGCAGTGCAAGGAATCGGCATGATCACCAGCAGGAATTTTTGCGGGATCGGTCGCTTGGGAAAAGAGCATCGGTTCATAGCCGATTAGGGCCGATTCATGAAGAGTTACTTGAAGAGGATAGAGGGGATGAAGAGGAAGTACATGAAGAGCAAGTCCAGAATCCTCAATGGTGCCCTAGTGGGATATTCACGAAAAATCAGAAGAGGAGGGCACAGCGTTTACGACACCGAGAGCAACAGGAAGAACAGAGTCAAGATCAGGGAGAGGCCGATCATCGTCACAAGAAAACTAAACAGGTTTGGCGCGTGAAGGAAAAAGATGATGAACCTGATCAATCGGCCCCAGCAAATATGGTGTTCTTTTTACCTCGGGAGTACAGAGCACTTTCATCAGATGAAGAAGGCGATGAGGAGATTTTTGCTCAGCTAACGTTACAACCCGATCAGGCTATATTTGACAAACCTGAGGAGTCAGAGCATCGGCACCTAAAGCCCTTATACATCAAGGGTTATGTGAATGGGAAGCCGATGGCAAAGATGCTGGTTGATGGGGGAGCAGAGGTTAATCTCATGCCTCATGCCACATTCAGAAAATTGGGGAAGACCACCGAAGATCTGATCAAGACAAATATGGTGTTAAAAGACTTCGGTGGGAATTCATCAGAAGCGAAAGGAGTGTTGAACGTGGAGTTGACAGTGGGGAATAAAACTACGACTCTCAGTCGGACTACGACTCTCAGTCGGATTCCGATTCTAAGTTGGACAGCAGTTTGGCAAGCTTCTCCCCGCCACAAGAAATCTTCATGGCATCCAGAGGCTCTACTCCTACTCAGGAATCACGCCGACTACACGAGCAACAAGAGGAGGAGGCCTGCCGACTGCGAGAACAACAGGAGGAAGAAGCCAGACGCCTGCACGCCCGCAACGATGGCCTACGCAGGGCTGGGCGAACCGCTCAGCAACAAACCCTCCAAATAAAAGTCGGCGACCACGACGTCTTCGTCACGCCACAACAGAACATCGTGGCTGCCGCAACCGTACTGGACACAATCCAGCTTGGGCCTGATCACCAGGCCACCCCGACCATCGCAAGGATAAAAGCCATGCTTACCGCTGCCGCATGTCAGCAGCACCAACAGTCGGGTGATACCCTCATACCGACCAACCGGTCAACATCCCCAACGGCAGTCTCATCTACCTCAAAGCGATGCCGAGCGACTGGCTCCAGTCTGCCGCATACGGAGGCACGTCAGGCGTCACTCGGCAACCCCAACGACAACCGGCGACGTCAAAGCAACCGTCAGGACGATCAGGACCTCCGAGACCGACTACGGCGCGACCTTCGGCAAGACATCATTGCTCGGCACCGTGAACAAGAAGAAGATGAGCAACGCCAACTGGAAGACAAGAACAAGAGTTTTGGCCTCCACAACGAGCGGTTTCACCACCATATTCGGAGTCGGAGCCCTCATAAAGACGAAGGCATACCGGCCTTCACCCAGGAGCTACAATAGGTCAACTGGCCATCGAGTTTCAAGCCTACAGGCATCAACAAATACGACGGCAAGACCAATCCCGAGTCCTGGCTCACGGTCTACACTCTGGCGATCCGAGCAGCTGGAGGGAATCACAAAGTCATGGCTAACTACCTCCTAGTCGCTTTAGCCGACTCAGCGAGGACATGGCTAACAGGACTTCCTAAGCAATCAATCGGCTCCTGGGGAGAACTCCGGGAACGCTTCATCACCAACTTCCAAGGAACATACGAGAGGCCATCTTCTGAGTATGACTTATATTAGTTGTATCAAAGGAAGAACGAGTCTCTTCGTGACTTCATCAAGAGGTTCTCTGAGAAGAAAAATTCAATCCCGTACATCAAGGACGAGGTCGTCATCACCGCCTTTCGAAAAGGAGTCAAAGACACCTCGTTCATCGATAAATTCACTCGGAAGCCTTCCAACTCTGTCAAGGCTCTATTCGACATGGCGAACAAATACGCCGACTCAGCCCACGCTGTTGCTGAGGCCCTTGAAGATAAAAAGGCATCCTGATAGAAGAAGCGGGAGGGCACCAACGACGTGGTCCTGACTAAAGCTGGGAATCGCAAACGCAAGTCAGACGGCTTCATTGTGGCAGTCGATCACAATCGTCTTCGACTTTCAACAACTGAAGATTATCAGAACAACAAGTGACATGCTCGGGGGCTCACAAGCTCAAACGCAAGGATGGCATCCCCACTCCGAAATACCGAAGAGCTAAGTCGCTTCCTGATAAATATTTCTTCACTCGGCCTTGCCAATGCCGCTTACACCTAATAGGTGCACAAGCTGCACTCTTCTCTGTTTTTTCTCTTAAATGATTGCAAAAGTACTCAAGTAGCATAAATCCTGATCCGTGAAACTTTGCTCCATGAAAGACGAACTCAAGTCACCCAAAACGCGTGTCTGGGAAAGAGCCATGAGCCAACTCCCGACGCTAGGGGACTATGACTAGTCGGACAGAGTGCTTAAACGTAAGGGGTCAACTACTCGGGGAAATTAATATCAATAAGAGGAAGAACATGAATTTACATATATTGTAAAATACATTTTATTCGGATGATTGTTTTTATCATCAAATGCTACTCATCCGATATCTTTATATTGCAGGCCCAGCTCCGAATACGCGTGACAGGAACTCAGGGCTGCGAGCCTATCTCCTACGCTCAGGGGCTGGACAAGTCTGCCAAAATACACTCGGGATGCTCCATGAGGGCTACTTACCGAGTACTTGCGCCAGTCGGGACGTCATCTTCCCCGGCTACGCTCCATGTGAGCTGACAACCGACTTCCGGCACTAGTCGGGGGTCGTATATCACTCGGCTGGGTGAGGTACGCCCCATGAGGGTCGCTAGCCGAATCCTATGCTAATGCAAGGTTCGGGTACCTCGCTTGGCTATAACTCTGTTGGGTAGGGTATGCCCCATGAGGGTCGCTAGCCGAATCCTATGCTAATGCAAGGTTCAGGTACCCTGCTCGGCTCTCCTGAAGTCAGAGAAGACTTACATCGTCAAAGCGCATCCGGAGTTCTCATGCACTGCATCACACCTGAGGAGGGCAAGCAGATCCTGCAACACACCTGCTCGGGCACCTGTGGCAACCAGGCTGAATCTAGAACATAAGTCGGAAAGGCTTGCGAATAAGGATTTCTCTGGCTGATTGCGGTTACCAACACCAAAAAACTCATCCTGACATGCGATGGATGATACTTCTATAGAGCTATGCTGGATAGGTCGGCTCAGGCCGGCTTATTTGGTAGCAGCCACCAAGATATGAGTTCCTACAGTAGCATGCTCCATGTGGGCCGCCCGCAGGCTGAGTTGAAATTATAGCGCTGGTGCTACCAACAAGAGCCGATGAGGTAAATAGATATGCTCCATAAGAGCCTTATTGCTAAACATATATGTTTGGGTATCTATTTTATCCACCAGGTCTCGAGGATATATCCTTATAAGGATCACAAGTTGGTCTTTATTAAAATTGGGGATGCAGGTATCTTTCTCCGGTACACCTGACCACGCCATGGATTTATTTTCATAAAGTGGTACTCGGCCTACATGCGTGGCCATCGATTGCCATGAGCAACATTTTACCCGCTAACATGATGCGGAAGAGTCTAACTTTCGAGTAGTGAACTACTCGGGAGAGACTATAAATATCTATTCCCGCTGACATGACGCGGAGGAGTCTAACTTCTGGGTGGGACGCCACTCGGAAAAGACTATAAACCCCCCTTTCCAGCTGACATGAAGCTGAAGAGTCCCATATACGAGTAGCATCCTACTCGGTAAGACTATAAACATACATTCCGACTGACATGAACTCGAAGAGTCCTACATACGAGTAGTTCCCTACTCGGCAAGACTATAAAATCATATTCAGGTTGACATGATACCGAAGAGTCTCATATACCAGTAGTATACTACTCGGGAAAGACTTCCAGGTTAAAGATCTTTGACTTTACGTTTAATTGTCTTCACAATTAAGCACAAAGTCGGGGGCTACACCTAATAGGTGCGCCTATTCGGCGCACACTATTCATACTTCTACATGGAGCCCTTCATAGCCTCGCTGCCAGCTGACATGAAGCAGGACTCGAGAGAAGAAGCACTCGGACAAAGAGTACTCGGGAGCAATGCACTCGGGAAGACTTCACCGTGGAGGATGAGCACTCGGCATCAGCTGTGACTTAACTATGAAGGTCTCAGGGGCTACTGTGGAGGCCATGGGCCCCGGGTGCCTTATAACCAGCATATGGGCCACTCAGATAGAGGATAGGCCAAGCCTTGTAATTAGAGATATGGTAACCCTCGGCAGACCTTGCCTTGTACAATAAGAAATATACAGTCCTAGCCGGGTACATTATATCTCTAAGGGGAGATCTCCTAGTCGGAATCCGGTGGGGACTCCTACCTTGTAACCCTGTCCCCCAGTATATAAGGGGAGGCAGGGCGCCCCCTGAGGGCAAGAGCACTCATAAGCTCAAACGGCCATATGGTTCATTAGAATCGCCACCATAATTCCTCAAAGGAATACATATAAACTGGACGTAGGGTATTACCTCACATTGAGGGCCTGAACCAGTATAAAATCTCCCTGTGTTCCTTTGCAATCCACCGAGTTTCCATCCGCCGAGTAGCCCCATATATTTATTGCCGGTATAAAACATCGACAGGATGCTAACATAGACTGACTAGCACATCAAGCGGTCATCCTGTAACTATGAACACGGCTATTCGAATAGTTCTTACTCTGATCAGAGGTGTACATCTTTACCCACACGATGTGATAGAAGCCAAACGGCTACACTCTAGTTTGATCCGTACCCATCGGTACCCACACTCTACACATTGAGTGCGGACTAGAGGTCACAACAAAACCTTTCCCACGCTTAGCTCCAACCACCTAAACCACGTCTGGGCCCCCGACGACTTAGCCCCACACATAGGGTGACTAAGGCGGGCTCACCGTCGCGGGAGGCACCTCCAGCCAAAACCAGGCGCGCTCAAGGCCCTCCAAAGGAAAAACCATCCTCACGACTGACGGACGAGTGTAGATGGCCACAGCCTCCCGTGCTACTAAGTTAAGCCGTCCCATTCCTGGCGTGTGGAAGTACGTAGGGTGCTTGAATAGAGGTCAACATGTTCGGTCCTTAACGACCCAGACGGAGCTACATGCATCGGGGAAACACCATCCCGTCATCGCCCTATCATCCGTCCAAGTCAAACATATTCTTAATTACAAATCAGAAGTTATTCTTTTCAGATTTTAACCCATCCATTCGTATTAAACTAGTTTTGCATCGATAGCTCCATCTATCGGATTTTTCTAAGTCTAGAAATAAGCATGGCTAAGCATTCGATAAAATAAAAGTATCCCAAAGTCCTTAACCAGGGGTGACAAGGTAAAAACATGGAATCAACAACCAAGGAATGGAAATACATACAATTGGGCAATATTGACTCTACCTGTTTTCCCCTTTTAAAAGACCGTAACATGCATATAGATATTGTTTTTGCAAGCAAATCAATTTATTGAAAACATAGGTTCAATATACTTAGATGCTTGTCTTGCTGCAGCGAGTGGTCACACTCAACCTCAGATTCTTGTTCCACGTACTCCGAGTTGTCTGAATCTACCGTAAAAAGCGAATATACAAATAAGAATCAATTAAATATGCCTATGCAAAAATGATCAATAAATGCTGAGATAAATACAGTAGGTAGGCCACATTCTAAAGTGAATTTTAGTGAAAGAATCATTTCAAAATCTTTTACGGTTTATGAGTTACAAAAATAACAAGATGAAATGGCTGAAAATGGCAGTTTTGTAATTATTTATATTGTAAACTTAAGTTGTTACATTTGACTAACATTTTGTATTAAGATATGAAGAAGGCATGCATTTTTATATAAAAGAGCATAACCTACTGGTTCCAACAAAGATTGGTTCACTGGATTTTGATTTAAAATGATTTAGTTGTAAATTTTACAAGTTTATCAAAAAGGAAAGTTAGAAATCACTTAGGCCTATTTTAGGGGGTAGTTTTGTCAAAAACAATTTATCCACAGAAAAGGTTACAATTTTCTGAGTTAAACAAAAGTGATTTCATATTTTTAGCAGTTAGGATGAATTTTCTAGAAATTTATAAACTTCTAGGTTATAAAGAGGTATATAAAAGATATTTCCATTTTTAGAAAAGAAATCCTACACAGAAGTTCTCACTTTTTATTTTATAACATTAAGGAGAACATTTTTATGAATCCATAGAAATTTGGTTCACCTCAAAAGGAGTTATAAAGGATTTCCTAGCAATATTCCAAGTTCCTAGGCACAAAATAAGGTATTTTTGCTTCACATTATTTTATAGACATTTTCTGTATAGAATTAGTTCTATTTTATTTTATAGTATTAAATTTCATAAATTTACAGAACTAACAAAATTGGTTTGACATTTTTCTGAGCTAGAATGAATTTTCTAGTTAAAAGTCCTATTTTCACCCCCCCCTTTTTTTATTCTCAAAATTTTTAGGCAAGTTTTCTGTACAGGAAGTTCTACTTTTTATTTTACCAGATTTTAGGAAATAAAATTACAACACAAACAAAACTGGTTTCACCCAATTTGGAGTTGTAATGAATTTTCTATGAATTTTAAAAGTTAAATCCATTTTCAATGTAACAGAAAAACATTTATTCATTTCTTTTATTTTTCTCGGATTTTGAATCAATGGGGTCCACCGGTCAGTGACTGCATATTTGCAGAAAGACCCTTGGGTTTCCGGAAATACAACCCGCGGTCCTCGGGCACGTGGGAGAGGAAAACTTCATTAAGAGTCCCTATGGTTTTTTAATTATTGCATTTAAATCCAGGGCCCAGTCGTCAGTGTCTGTTACTTTTACAAAGGAGACCCCGGGTATTTTAAACTATTGCTGACAGAGATCCTCACGCGCTAATCTGGTGGGACCCACTTGTCAGCGGCTCGAAACAGAGCGAACGACGGCGAGCGCAGCCGACGAACAGCAAACAGCGGTAGATCTCGTCGGGCTGTCAAAAGAGAAAATATTCTACAAGTCTTTGCGCATCCATCGAGGGTAGTCTCGCCGGCTGAGGTGGTCGGAATCGATGGCGACGACGGCGGAGGCGGTAAGTCGGCTTAGGTTGCATATGGATGTCACATTACAGACTGAAACGGTGCATGCATGCGATGTCTGAGGGACCAGAGAGGCTCACCAAAGGTCCTGTGTTACTCGGCGGTGCTAGAACGGCGGCGGTTGCTCCAGGAGAGGTCCGGCGGTGGCGGCGTGCTTCGGGTACTCGTCGACAGCCGGATCTGGGCTACAATCCAGAGGAAATCCGCAAGCATTAGGTCAAGGAGGTCCTGGGGTAGCTACCTACACAAGGAATCGGAGTATGACTCACCGGAGCTGGAGAAAACAGAAAGAGGGCACAACGGCCGGAGAGGAAGAAGACGACCTCGATCTCCAGCTTCACTGCACTGTATCGCGATTCCTTCAGCCAGTCGTCTCCTGGAAGTAAGGTGACAATGCTGGCAAGCTGGCTCGGACTGCGACGTCCTGGATCGGCCGGGACGGCCACGATGTCACGGCGGCAGTTCTGTAGGACAGAGAGCAGGGACGGCGGCAGCACAGCGACTTCAACCGGCGATCCTAGGGTAGCCGAGTACAAAAATGGAACGATTAGAGGGTGGTAATCACGTTCTTGCAGAGGGAATGGGGTGGAGTTCACCGGAGCAGGCTCGGGCTCAATCGAACACTCTCGGCAGTGGGGAATGTGAACTCGTCGCCGGTGATCCTTGGGTTCTTCTTCGGATTTCTCAGTGGGAATGTGGTGAGGAAGGAAAGGAGAGGTAGCTGGCGCAATTTTAGACGAAATGGTCGGGTTTTCCAAGAGCTGAGTTTATCTATGTGTCTCTGTGTGCTGTGAGGGAGAAAGAGGAGGTGTTGCCACGTTCTCTCATGCAATGCTGAGGTGGCCCAACTCTACAGTGTCCATGGTGGGCCCCACATGTAAGGAGGCATTGTTTCACACACATCTAGCTAGATTTGGTCCATGACTAGTGGGCCTTTGTAGTGAATTCTTAGGAAGAAAAGAGGGGTGTGGGTAGAAACTTTGGTGCAACACACTGTCCCAAGACTTGCAGAGGCTTATAGGTGGGCCAGGTCTTGTGGGGTCCACCTAGAAGTGAGAAATGAGAGGTGAATTCTCTAGAGACTAAGTCTTGTGAGCTGTCCAACATGCAGTCTTTGTATTACTGTTTTACTAGGTTAATGAGGAGAATAAATTATGGGAAAATTATTGAAGGTAGAGAAAGATGTGTTTAACCTGATGACCAAATTTCACGGTTAGAAGTGGTCTGGTTAATCTCTGGCGAATTTGCAAAGTGGGGTTATTGATTCAGTTTTTCTGCAGTGTAGTTTATGTCCCTAGGGCTTTGCTCTTATTATTTTATGTGATTTCTCTCGGAATTAAATTGAGCCAAAATTACTGGTGGTAGGGTTCATGTTGGCACACACTTTGGCAAAAGGGCTCTGTCTAATTAGTCTTCATTTTCATTTGGTGAATTTTAGAAGTATACCCATTCATTTTTAGCTAGCTCCCTAGTCTACCTGATTTGAGAGATTTTATTGGAGTACTTACTGAAGTGATAAAATCATGTAAAATTTACAGTGGATCAATTATGTGGGATAGTGTTTACAGGAATTTTTCCATAATTTTATGTGCAACCAATCATCTTTAGAAATTCCTTAGACTATACAAATGCATATGTCAAAGAAAAGGACCCTAGCTGAAATTTGTTGGAATTTTTAATAGGTCCAAAATAATGAATTAAATTCTGGAAAAATTATATTAATTCATGATAAATAATCTAGTATTTGCATAAATTATCTCCCATGTACACTTCTGTTCAATTTGATGCACTTTTAGTAGTGTTTTGTTTTTGCCGATTTAGGGTTTAATTATTGAGGGTTTAAAATATTGCAAACTTTATCTTGCAAGAAGTGACAATGCAAAAATTTAAATTGTGCACTCTAATGACAGTAGGGCATAACACCAATTACCTATAATTAAATCTAAGGCTGTGACCCTGTGCACTTGCATATTTGCTGTGTGGCTTGCGGAGTATTTCATGTACTCACCTTGCAATCAACAATCATTATTCAGAGGAGTACTTCAGCGAGGGGGACTACTTGGTGGATTAAGCGGGAGTCCCGGTCAAGCTCGTGGAGTGGGTTTCATCATGCTATCCTAGTTATTTACCGCTACTAGATGTTTTATCACTTTGAGAGGTACCATTCACCTCTGTAATAAATACTTTCGATATGTAAACAATTACTTTGATTATCAACTATGTCATGTGTGCCTCGGTTGATTCCTGGACGAGAATTTTCACACAATTAAACTCCTGAATTTTGAATGGAAATTCTGTGATACGGGGTCGCCCGATCTTCTCGACGTAGGATCTGGATACTCACGTGGATTTGATGAATCGTAGTGATCCCCCGTTGCCAATGCAAGAGTTAGCACTCTATAATTCGCCCAATCTCACGTGTTGAACTTCACGACCACCGATGAAGTTCTATCGTGCTCCCAATTCCCAGCGGAAAAGGTTGAACAATCTTAATTTCAATGAACTCCCAATTCCCTCAAGTTGGTTCAGCCAACAGAAAGAACAAGAGTATTATCAAAAATGGTTCCCCCTTTACAATGGGGTCTACCCCTCAATATATAGTCTCAGCCTAAGGCTATTCCACACTAAACTTTCCATGTGGTACTATTCACGTGCAACTACTGTAGCACGGTACTGTTTATGGGCCGTACTGTTCACGGCCTGGTACTGTAGCGCAGAATTATTCATGGGCTGGATTGTTCATGCCGTGGGCTTGTGCTTCCTTGGATGATGGCCACATATCCTTGATCTCCATTCATTGCTGACTCTTCAAACCTAAGCACAAGTAAGACATTGTTTTTAGGTAGTATAAAATTCTCATTAAAATTAATGACATATTCATTAAGGAGCAGGTTCACCTGAGATTGTAGTTTCTTGGCTCGTGCTCTTGTTATTGGTCCTGTTATTGGAGTCTCATTACTAGCTTTGACATTACTAGCGATGTCCTCATCATCCTCCCCTTCTTGAAAAGGAGTCGACCTCGACTCTGTACAATCTTGTCCAAAGAAAGGTGATAGATCAGCAACATTAAATGTAGAACTTACCCCAGAGTCATCACCGGGAAGCTCAATCTTGTATGCATTGTCATTGATCTTGGCGAGAATTTTAAAAGGTCCATCACCACAGGGCATCAATTTGGATCTACGCTTCTGCGGAAAGCGATCTTTGCGAAGGTGTACCCACACTAAATCACCTGGTTCAAACAACATTTGCTTTCTAGATTTGTTAGCTTTGGAAGCATAAGCACGTACCTTGTTTTCAATTACCTCTTTGGTTGTGGCATGGAGCTTTTTCACAAAATCAGCACGTTTAGAAGCATCATATTTGCACGTTCTTGTAGTGGAGAGGAAGTAAATCAAGGGGCGTGATTGGTTTGAAGCCGTACACCACCTCAAATGGACTCAATTGAGTTGTAGAATGTACCGCCCTGTTATATGCAAACTCCACATGTGGTAGACAATCTTCCCACTCTTTCAAGTTTTTCTTATCATGATACGTAGCAACGTGGAAAGTGTGCGGTTCACCACCTCCGTTTGGCCCATCTGTTTGTGGGTGACAAGTCGTTGAAAACAACAACTTTGTTCCAAGCTTGGCCCACAAAGTCTTCCAAAAGTAGCTCATGAACTTGACGTCTCGATCTGAAACAATGGTTCTTGGCATTCCATGCAATCTCACAATCTCCCTGAAAAACAAATCAGCTACATGCGACGCATCGTCGCTCTTATAACAGGGAATAAAATGTGCCATTTTAGAGAACCTATCCACAACAACAAAGACTGAATCCCTTCCCCTCTTGGTCCTAGGCAGGCCTAACACAAAATCCATGCTAATATCTTCCCAAGGAACGCTAGGAACAGGAAGTGGAGTATACAAACCATGTGGATTGAGTTTTGACTTCGCCTTATGGCATGTGATGCATCTTTGAACAAACCTCTCGACGTCTCGTCTCATCTTTGGCCAATAGAAGTTATCAGCCAACATCATGTAAGTCTTCTCCCTCCCAAAATGCCCCATCAATCCTCCTGCATGAGATTCCTGCAACAATAACAAACGCACAGAGGAATCCGGAACACATAGCTTATTCATGCGAAAGAGAAAGCCATCATGAATATGAAACTTATCCCACCCTTTCCCATCTTTGCAATTTGAATATGGAGCTGCAAATTCATGATCGGAAGCATATAAATCTTTCAAACTTTCCAACCCAGGTACCTTTACTTCCAACTGAGTCAAAAGCACATGTTTCTAGACAAAGCATCAGCTACCACATTCTCTTTACCTTTCTTATATTTGACAATGTATGGAAAGGTCTCAATGAATTCTACCCACTTAGCATGTCTACGATTCAATTTCGCTTGGCCCTTTAAGTATCTCAAAGATTCATGATCAGAATGTATTATGAATTCCTTAGGCCAAAGATAATGTTGCCAAGTTTCCAACACACGCACAAGAGCATATAGTTCTTTATCATAAACAGGATAATTCAATTGGGCACCATGAAGTTTCTCACTGAAATATGCAACAGGTTTTCTTTCTTGCATCAAAACACCACCAATACCTATTCCACTAGCATCACACTCAATCTCAAAAGTTTTTGTGAAATCAGGTAAAGCAAGCAATGGTGCTTCAGTCAAACATTTCTTCAATTTCAGTAAAAGCTTTGTCTTGTTTTTCTCCCCACTCAAAAATCACTCCCTTTTTAGTTAATTCATTTAATGGGGCAACAATGGTGCTGAAATCTTTCACAAATCGCCGATAGAAACTAGCAAGCCCATGGAAGCTACGAATTTGACTAACATTCACAGGAATTGGCCAATTTCTAATAGCTTCAATTTTAGATTCATCCACTTCAATGCCATGAGCTGAAACAACATAGCCTAGAAACACAACCTTACTAGTGCAAAAAGTACACTTCTCAAGATTGGCATACAAGTATTTTTTCTAAGCACTTCTAGCACTTGTTTGATGTGTTCAACATGATCATCCAAACAGCGGCTATATATCAGAATATCATCAAAGTAAACTACCACAAATTTACCAATGAAGTGTTTCAAAACATGGTTCATTAAGCGCATGAATGTACTAGGAGCATTGGACAATCCAAAAGGTATTACTAACCATTCATACAAGCAAATTTCGTTTTAAAAGCAGTTTTTCCATTCATCACCATGTTTCATTCTTATTTGATGGTAGCCACTACGCAAGTCAATCTTAGAAAAGATAGTAGAACCACTTAACTCATCAAGCATATCATCTAACCTAGGAATAGAATGACGATAGCGAACAGTGATGTTGTTAATAGCTCTACAGTCTATGCACATTCTCCAAGTTCCATCTTTCTTAGGAACAAGAATAACTGGAACGGCACAAGGACTAAGACTCTCGCGTACGTACCCTTTGTCCAAAAGTGCTTGCACTTGGTGCTGAATCTCCTTTGTTTCTTCTGGATTTGTGCGGTACGGCGGCCGGTTGGGAAGAGGGGCTCCCGGGACTATGTCAATTGATGCTCAATACCTCGAATAGGTGGTAGACCAGCGGGTACCTCTCTGGAAACACGTCGTCATAAGTCTGTAAAACTTGAGAAACAGCACTAGGGAGAGATGTTAAAATCATTAGTAGAAAGCAATGCATCCTTGTACAGCAATACAAGGTGCATCAAAGCGGGATCATCTTTCATCTCTTTTAGAATCAGATTTGGTGGCTATCATGATGAAGTTTTTCTCTCGCCTCACTCTTGCTTTTTTATTTCTCGGTTTGGTTTGTGGCTCTCACTCACCTTTTGTGAATCACACTCTTTGGTTCTCTCCCTTTCTCACTCTCAACTTGCACTTCAACCTTCTGCACATTATCATTTACAATTTGAGAAGGAGTCAACGGTAGCAGCACCACTTTTTTTTGTTCCATCCAAAACTTGTATTGATTAGTTCTTCCATCATGAATCACAGCACGATCATATTGCCATGGCCTTCCTAGCAGCAAGTGACATACGTCCATAGGCACCAGCATCACACTCCACCGTATACGATAAGTGCAATTTCAAATTCAACATCCACGGTGTATCCTACACTCAATGAACCTCTCTCATGCAGCATTGATCTGTATGGATGTGGGTGTTTCTTGTACTTTAACACCAAGTTTATTGCAAAGCTCCTTGCTAGCCAAATTATGACAACTCCACCATCAATGATTATTGCAAAATTTACCATCTTTGCTACTGAGCTCTTGTATGGAATAAATTGCAGCGCTGTTCATGGGAAGCTTTGCGTTGTACACTCAACACTGTCGGAGCACACTCCAGTATAGGACCAAACACCGGGTTCACAATACTCTCTGTCTTGCGCCTCCTCATGTGCATCATCATATGTCCCTAACTCAGCTTGGTGATCATTCTCTCTTCACTTGCAGAATCATATTCCCATTCTCTAATATCAACATCGCCTAGTTATTTGGGCAATCTTTGCATACTGACCACGACAAGGCATTTGAAGCATTGTATACCGCTACTCTTCGCTGTAGAACCAATAGAAGAGGAACTACTAGCTGCTGATTTGATGGCTTTCTTGCACTTGGAGTGGCTTCTTCCTTCTTGCTAAATGATGGGCGAAACTTGAACCACCACTTGGAGCTGTTCGTTGGCTTATTTGTGATTTGGAACCATATCTTCCTCCGCTGGATGGTGTACGTGCAACAAAGGACGTTGATCTTGCAAACTTAGCATCCTCTTGCAATTGTCGTTCTGCCTTTGTAGCTTGATGCACCAACTCATAAGATTGGTATAACAGGTGAAAATTAACAATTCTTTTGACTTGATGTTCAAAACCTGAGAGGAAGCGTGCCATGGTTTGCTCTTCTTGTTCTTGAACCTTGGCTCGAATCATGGCTAGCTCCATCTCCTTGTAGTACTCCTCCACAGAATGTGCTCCCTGCTTCATATTCTGCAATTTATCAATAGATCACGCCTGTAATGACGAGGAACAAAACGAGCTCTCATTTCCCACTTCATCTCTTGCCATGGTTGCAACAGGGTTTTTCTCCATTCTCAGCTCTTTGAGTAATTGACTTGTTCCACCAATCCAAAGCATAACCTTCAAACTCAAGTGATGCAACTGTATTCTTTCTCTCATCCGTATAGTGATGCATACGGAATATTTTTGTCAACCTTCAATCCCAAGTGAGATAACTCCTCGGGATCAGTCCCACCTGCAAACTTGGGCATGGAAAACTTGAGCTGCCCCCAATCCATCATCTTCATTGCGTGGACGACGATAGTGGTCACTGTGGCAAAGCAAAATCACCATGCCTCTTTCCATCGCATGTACAGCACCCCACGCCCACCACGACCTCACCTAGACCTGGCCACGCCCTCCATGGCCTCCACCTAGACCCTGGCCACGCCTCCATGGCCTCCTCCTCGTCCTCCTAACTTGCAGGAGGTTAATGTGCAGGCAGCTTCTCCTCTGAATACTTGTTTCTTCGCCACCATTACGAGCTTGTATGAGCTAGTAAGGGCCCAATGTCCCCCCCCCGCCCACCCAGCCCCCCCCCCTCCCCCCCCCCCGCAATTGGCGCACGATTTTCTTCACTTGTCATCTCATATTTTGCATATCCTTGCAATTTGATCAGCAAAAAGCATCATGCTTCTCATGGAGTTGATTGAGCCCTTAGTGTAACCACTTGAAAGTGCTTCGGCGGAGTGCCCAAATTGATATTGCTTGACGAATGCCTGAGTTTATTTGTCCCACCACTCTCATCTTGGTGTTCTCCTCCACTGACATGGTTAGTTATGCAAGAAACAAAACAAAAAAAAAAGCTGTGTGGAAACACTCATCTCACTATGTCCTCTCTCCAGTAAAGTTCTTACCCTTCCGAAGTGAATTAGGCCAATAAAAACTTACACCTGGTAGAAGTGACAAAGCACAATGATGATCAAGCGAATTTAAGAGTGTTCACTACTTGCACAACAACGGTTATATGGTGGAGCTTGGTATGAAAGTGTTTATCCTACACAATCTGAATTTTACGATATTGTAAGATCAAGTAATAATCCAAACTAGAAACTTGTCCAAGTGCTGATCCAATTGGTAGTGAAGGATATGAACGCACACCAACGATAAATGGAACTTAATGCAAAAAAAGACTAAGCTAGAAAGAGGCAATCTGAAATTGAAGATGAATACTAGCTCGTTTTTGCAC
This sequence comes from Oryza meyeriana var. granulata, assembly GCA_003991445.1. Classification (NCBI taxonomy): domain Eukaryota; kingdom Viridiplantae; phylum Streptophyta; class Magnoliopsida; order Poales; family Poaceae; genus Oryza; species Oryza meyeriana. The sequence continues at coordinate 12,641 of RYFJ01000734.1, read as the reverse complement.
TAAGTACAAGGAGAGACGCTAGCCAATTGCAATATTTACGATGTAAGTGTAACGACCCCTTTCCTTTTCCCTGTTGTAACTGGTTTTCTGGTTCTAATCTTTTCCTATCCTGTCAGTTGTGCCCTCCGTTTTCCCTCTCCCCGGCCAGCCGACTACTTCTCTCTTGTGCCGAGTAGAGTTGCTACTCCAGTCCCTTGTATCCTGCCCACAAATCCTTGTTTACTCGGACCTGGAAAGGCTTTGCTGCCAATTGATGAGCACGGTATGTGGCCGACTACCTTGTTTGAGACCTGTTTCTTCTTTGTCGGCGCCCCGAGTTGCACACCCGTTGGACGCCGACTACCGAAGCTTATGAAGAATCAATCTTCACCTAACCCACAGTAATCGCTTGGACCTCAGTCCGAAGCCGGTCAGTGAGATATTTCTCAACCTGTCCCTAGCCTGACCTTAATGTCTCATCGCAGCTATAGTGCCTGCCAATCCTCTGACCAGTTGGACTCCAAAGTCACTTCCTGTCATAAGGAACACAAAGTCAGTTCACCTTGACTTCCTTGCTCCACCGTTGCCCAGCTCCACCGTGCCTCAACCTTTGCACGTCGCTATATATATATGGCAACGGTGCACCCCTTCTTCCTTTGTTTGGCAAATTTCGGTTTTAATGGACGGCCAGCTCAAGCTCTGCTAAGTTTCATCCTCTCCAGCTGAGCTCTGTCGCCTGTTCGCAAGCCTGGTTCAGCCGACTGCCCCTTTTCTGCAGCCGACTACTTCTTGGAGTGATCCTTTTTCTTGGTGTTTAGCACTACTTTTCTCTGCTTACTCAGTGTTTCTTTCTGCTTGTTCAGAACCTGAACCGGTGGACGATCCGAAGCACCTTCGCGAAAGAAGCCCTATTGGAAACAAGGACACCCTCTTTGATCATATTGTTTCATTATGCAAAAAAACTATGTTGTTTGCAGCAACAGGAAAATATATGCATGCTTAGTTACACCTTTTTTTTAAACGGTTAACCCGGCCTCGGTTATGCAGCGCACCGATGGACCGCCCAGTAGTAGCACTTATTTAGGATGTGTTAATTTTCCCCTTGAAGAGCCCCACAAATGGCACGCTAGCATCCTATTGAGGATATGATGCCCGAGTAAAATGGCTTAGCTCTGCAACGTTGTTTGTCGTTGGGAAAAATGGGGGGTTACTAATCAGTTTGGAAAACCGATACCTGGTGTATCGCGCGTTTTGGGAAATAAAGGAAAGATTTGGTGAAAATCTGATGTACAGGAGACAGTTGCCTGTGTGGCTTGGCTATGTATTGAACTCATTAAGGATCGATTCCCATCGGCAAGATTTGTTTTGTCAGTGATTTTCAGTGTTTGATGGAAAAGGGAACCGTGACCTGAGTTTGCCGAGTAAGCAAACGAAAGGCCTGTGTGCAGAAACGATACTGTGTGGTCCTGGGGTGTTAAGCACCATAAACAAGTGTTATGAAAAGTAAACAGAATGAAGATCATGCTAGCCGGTTGTAGCAGGGCAGCAAGTTAAGCCCCGGGTTGTAGCCAGGGCGGCAATTCAGTCTTCGGTTGTAGGCGAGAGACGGTGATGAGACAGCACCGCTCCCCGGGTTGTAGCTCCAGGGCAGCCAGTGTTCTAGCTAGCTGGTTTGTAGCCAGCCTAGCGGGCATTTAGTGCCACTGATCATGCTTCTGGGTTGTAGCCAGGGCAGCGATGATGAGCCCCGGGTTGTAGCCCAGGGCCGGGCCGGACTAGCTAGCTGGTTTGTAGCCAGTGTAGCGGGCATCAAGTGCCACAGCTGAGATTTGGTTGTAGGCCGAGTCTCAGGGTCAACGAGTGGTTGTAGCTACTCGGGAGATAAAGGACCAACAAATGCAAAGTAAAAGATAATAAGTAACATGTAAATGATTAACGCTTGATTCTTTTAAGTGGTGAGTTGTTGAACAAAAGCATTGCGGAATGGATGGAGGCGTGAGCCTCTGTCGCCAACTAAATATTTGGAACTCACTAGTGTTTTGCAAAAGAAAAGAGTTTAATAAGGCAGTCTTTCGCAAATGAAACCTTAGCTCTTCTTGCCAACCACATGGCATCATTCCCGGCTTGCTGAGTACGTGAAAGTACTCCACCTTGTTCATATATATGGTATAGTAGGTTTTGGGAGTGGAAGACGAAGATCCGACTGCTGCAGAGTTCCTCCAAGATCCAGGCCGACTACCGAAGACCTCTGAAGGTTTTCGAGCCTAGTTCCCAGCACGCGAGCCTGTGGAGTAGTTTTTGTCCAGCTTCCGCCCTGTTCTGCTGTTTCGCTAGTTTACCAGTTGATTATTTTGCCCCCCGGGTCTGTCCTGGATGGATCTCCTTGTTACGTATAATGTAAGTACTCTGTTAATGTATTATTGGTAACTCTGTGGTTGTATCATTGTTGTGCGTAACCCGACTACTGATCCTAGGGATCGGGTGCCTTATGCACATGGTGCCTTCCACCTAGTCGGGAGGCGCCACAGCGGTGGTATCAGAGCAAAAGGTTGGCCCTAGGCACGAAACCCCACCCGTGTAGATGTCTTTGAGGATCTTATTTTGAAAAACTATACTATTTGCAAAAGACTAGGACTTGTCCTGGGTACCTCTCTCTGCTTTGTAGAATTTGAAATGTTTTTCTAAACTCTTGGCTATTTCCCTACGCTTGGGTTCCTGCGCAAGCTCTTAGGTTCCAGTGCCCCATCTGTCATCTTTCGTTGAGGCTGGGTTCCCGAGTATATTCCTTGTTCTGCTGCTTGAATCCATCTGCTAGATCTGTTGCTCCTTCACTCTTGTTCCATCGGTTTGGTTGCCGATATCCTTGCTGAGCCCTCTTCCTTTGGTTGCCCTTTCTACGACCAGATGGCAGAACGTCAGCGCCGTGCCGTCCGTACCCCGCCCGCTTGGGTTTTGAAGACCAGGTCCAGTCCGCAACAACCTGCTTACTGCCGCGGAGGAACAAGAAGTGGAGCAGACCACGATCGGATGTCAGGGAAGTGGCCCGTGCAGCCGGCCTTGGTACCTTCGACGCTGCAACAGCAAACCCTGGAGGATTGCCTCAACCTCCTCACCTTCCAGCAGACCCAGCAGCTTATGGCCATCCAGACCCAGATCTTGCAAGGCATTGCTTCAGAATCTGCCGCGAATGCAGCCTCTTCTCCATCAAGCTCGACCAGAACAAGTCAGTAGCCGCTCCAAGCTTGCCGCTTCATGAGGTCCCCGTTCCAGCCGAGTTCTCGCAGACCGCTGAGCCAATGGAGGCTGACGACTGGCTGAAGGATATGGATAGAAAGCTGAATCTAGTGCAGTGCACACACCCACGGAAAAGACCCAGTTGCTGCACATCAACTTCGTGGTTCCGCAGCTGACTGGTGGGAAAACTACTGGTGCTGCCCATCAAGATGCCGCTCACATCCGCCTGGCCCGAGTTTGCGGAAGCCGTCAGAGATGCCACATGTCCCAGAAGGAGTAATAGACATCTAAGAGAGAAAGAGTTCAAACAAGCTCAAGCAGGGACCTTCCAGCATCAGCGAGTACCTGAGCAGGTTCAACCATCTTAGCTCGCTATGCACCAGAGGACGTGAACGACGGACAAGAAGAAGATAAGAAGGTTTCTAAAAGGGATGAATGTGGCAATGAAGGTCCAGCTTCTGCCCATGACTTCCTACCTTCCAGCACAGTGGTTAACAGAGCCTTAGTGGTTGAGGATGCGAGGAAGGAGAATCGACGTTTTTCGCAAGCGCAAGGCCTCCCATGCATCGTCTCGTAGTGGTCCGAGTTCTTTAGCAACTAATCTCCCAGTCCTTCCCGTCAGTATGCCCCATCCCAGTTTGTTGACGCCGAAAAACCGCCGGTGTGCCGAAAGCTTGCTGACGTCTGGTTCGGCGCCTAGAGACCACGCGAAGGCCTGGAGATCTGCTTAGCTTCCAGTGCAGGTCCCTAAAAATAGTTTAGGTTCGCGGGCGTGCCGTCCATTTGACCGCAATTGACAAGGAGATGAAGAAATTTAGATTACTCGATTCCAATCGGCAGCAAGCGGATACGGATTCCTTCCAGCCGATGCGGTATGCCGTGCACGGGCCTCTGCCTGTACTCAGCCGGTTCGTGCTCGCGTCCGGGTCCTTGTGGTCCCTCGTGCCCGGATCGGCAGCAATTGCACAATCGGACTCAGCGGGCCGATACGGGCTGAATAGACCCTCGTAGCCGATAGCCATGGACCTGATCGGCTAGGAAACCGATAGTGCTATGAGCAATATAGACAAGATGTCAGGTATAACATGTGCATCGGATAGGAAGCCGATTAATCCAATAGATAAGCAAAATAGTAAAGCCGCCCGACGCCGGGAAACCCAATAATGCATCGGCTAGAAAACCGATGAAATATAGATAACCAAAAATATGGATAATATCAGTCGCTTTATCCAAGGTAACCACCGGCTAACACTCCGATAGAACGTGCATATACACGATCAGCCCGACAAGATAAATCTATTATTATCGATCTAAGTATTTCAAACCTACTGATTGCAGACAGATCGATAATAGTAAAAGTGAACCTCAACGAAGCGAAGACCTAATGCAACTGTGATGAATAACTTACGCTATACATGTCGAAAGACGCTGCGCAAAACCATCAGCCTAGCAGGAACGTTTATCGCTGGCAGTTCAGTTAGGTCGGACCCCAACCGATGCAGCACGACACGGAGATCAATCGGCCCCCAGTATAACCTGTAAGATGCTACGCACATGCGTGATGTTGGTATACCTGATCGCCTAAGGGCGGAATCCGAACCGATGCAGCCGTAAGACGGCAGGATACACCTGGGGTAAGGCGGTGACGAGTCTTACCCTCTCGCAGGAGTTCGGACCTAACGATGCAGCCCCGCTCGAGAAAACAAGAACCGTGAAAGGTTGGGCGAGCGCGAAGTTAATTGATCGATGCATAAGTTTACAAGGTACGGCATACGTATAATATACCCGGTTGTACAGTCCTATAGGACACGATAACAGAAGTTTCCCTATTATAAAAAGGAAAACTAACAAAACCCCGATCAGTATATCGAGATCGGTTTCCTAAATTTAAATAACTACCTATTAGTAGATAAGGTAATTGACTGCCATGTCGTGGTCCTCAGATTCCTTCCTGAATGCTGGCTTTCTTCTGATTAGCTTCCCGCGGTTGATATAATCTTCTTGCTTAACCAATCCAATGTGAACGTGCCAAATTTTGGGCGTTAACACATGCCCCCATTCGAGTTTGTTATCCAACTTCGAAATTTCTTCTTCTGTTTGGGCCTCTATCCTTCCTGGCTCTTGAAATCGGATTCACTGAGCCGATACCTTTTGTACTAGGTGTGCTAGGCTCTTGAAGTCTTCTGATGAAATTTCCTGATCGGCAGCCATCAAACCTTGGAATGCTAACTGCGGCCAGCTGTGCATCGTCAGACTAACCTAAACAGCGCTTTTCTAACATCACGAAACCGCTGGATATATTCTGAGACTGATTCCTCTGGCTGTCTGTATTACCGATGATTAAGTCTTAACTCATCTCCTGACTTCCCATAAAGAAATACTTGTGGCTTGCTTTTTCCAATATCGGGCCAACCTCGAATCTGAGTTGGTGACAATGAAGAAAACATGTAAAGGCCGATCGATAATCGATAACGGGAAGAGTCTAACCCTCAAAGCTTCTACAGCGATGCCTCCTCCACATGAGACAAAATCGGCTGACATGTTCCACTGTGATACATCATCTTGCCCTGAGATTTGGAGCAAGTCTGGTACTCTGTAATCGGCGCGCAACGGAGCTCTATCAAACCAATCTGGATATGCAGGCCGATATATAAATGTTCTTCTTCGGTCTTAGACCAATTGCTCTCTCAATCACCTCTATATTCTTGCTGATAAATGTTCTTCGTTGGATTTCGTCGTGATAAACGCCGAGGTGGATTTGTACCATTCTGATTCGATCAATTCCTCTGATAATTGTACGTCAGGAACAGCTTCTGAATAACTCGTTGATGCCCCCATAGAGCAGTTGGATATCCTTGACGGAATCCATCTTGTGCCCCCGGGTATTTGAACGGTCTAAAGCCTTTTGATCAAGCTCGTAATGTGTTCACCAATACCCAGAATTGATCAGTCATACGCATGATGAACTGCTTCCTGAAACAATGTCTGGATCGGCTTTCTGTGAACTCGCAGGCGATATATGGCTCGATTCGTCAATAAAACGGTTGTGGAAATTGCGACTTCTGAATCGGCCTTGATCTGTCCTAACGGGTGACGAAGGTCTAGACAAAGCTTCCAAATCTTCGATGTTCTTCTCCACGTGTTGTCTCTGTTCTTCGGTCAAGTCTCATTGTGATGGGATTATGTTGTCTGTGCTGACCTCTTTCAGCCATGTGAGTTCTGTTCCCGCCGGGTCAAAAAACGTGTTGATCAGGGGGCGATGGATATACTGTGATAATACTGAAGATCGTGTCCCAAACTGGGCGTGCAAAAACGTGTTGACGCCGAAAACCGCCGGTGTGCCGAAAAGCTTGCTGACCGATCTGGATTCGGCGCCAGAGACACGCGAAGGCCTGGGAGATCTTGCTAGCTCCAGTGCAGTTCTACAAATCTTAAAAGAGGTTCGCGGGCGTGCAGTCACTTGACCCAGCATTGAAACAATGAGTGAAGAAATTAATATCTGATCCAATCGGCCCAGCAAGCCGATCGATTCTCCTTCCAGCGAATGCGGCTATGCGCCGGCCCGGGCCTCTGCCTTATACTGCGGCCCGGGCGTGCTCTGCTCCGGGTCCTTGTTTGGTCCTCGTGCCCGGATCGGCGCAATTGCACACTGCGGTATCGGCCGTCGGGCTGATATAGACTCTCTGTAGCGTACCGATGGCACCTGTGTATCGGCTGGAAACCGATAGTGCTATGGAGCAAATAGAACAAGATGTGTATAACTTGTCATCGGCTAGGAGCCCCGATTATCAATAGATACCAAATAGACGGCCAGCCGACTGCGAGGAAACACATATGCATGCGGCTAGAAACCGATTTATAATATAGATACCCAACAGTATGGTAAAATAACAGTCGCTTTATAAAAGGTAACCACCGGCTAAGCACTCCGATCAGACTCGCATATACACCGATCAGCCCGACAAGGATAAATCTTTATTATCGATCTAGTAGTTCCAAACCTAACCTGATGACAGCAACAGATCGATAATAGTAAAGGGAACCTCAACGTGAGCCGATGACCTAATGCAACTGTGATGAAATAACTTACCGGCATAAACATCCGATAAGACGCTTGCGCACAAACCATCAGCCTGAGAACGATTGTATCGCTGGCAGTTCACGTAGGTCGGACGCCAACCTGATGCAGCAGAACCTGATGATAAATCGCCCCAGTAACGCTGATATAAGATCTACGCACGCGTGATGTGGTAATCTGATCGGCTAAGAGGTCGGCTACCGACCGATGCGCCGTAGAAGGGCGATACACCTGGTAGGGGTGATGAGGTCCTTACCTCTTCGCAGGAGTTCGGACCTACCGATGCAGCCCGCTCGAGAAGAGAACCCGTCGAAAGGTTGGCGATGCGCCGAAGTTTAATTATCGATTGAAGTTTTTACAAGGACCCCGGGGCATGACGTATATATACCCGAGTTGGTACAGTCAATAGGACACGAAACAGAAGTTTCCTAATATAAAGGAAAACTAACAAATCCCGAAGCAGATACGAGATCAGGTTTCCTAACTTAATCAAAAACTACCTAATTAGTGATAAGCGTAATTGACTGCCTGTCGTGGTCCTCACGCTTCTTCCTGATCTGTTCTTCTGATTAGCTTCCAGCGGTTGAATATATCTCTTTCCTAACCAAATCCCCATGGTGAACCGTGGCCAAATTTTGGCGTTAAAACTAAGTTTCAAGAGCGGGTGTGTTCACCCGTCGTTCTTGCTGACTTTCTTCCTGTTTAGTCCCGACCCTCAGTGCAAATAACCGGTGCAGAGTCGCCCTAGCTCAGCCGCCTCAGCGGAAAGAGTTTCGAGTGCCAGGAAACCGATGCTACAACTGCAACGAGTTTGGATCACTTCGCCCGACACGTCCCAGAAAGCAAGACCACTGCAGTCCCTGGAACGCCCTAACGCAGCACTTCAAGAGCCCCTGTGGTTCAGTCGAGGACAAGCCACGATACACAATACTAATGGGATCTGACCTCCGTGCCCTCCGACCTGTACCGTGGCCGAGTCAATCAGATCCAGTCGGAGACAGCCCGAGAAGCTTCAGATGTGGTAATGGGTACGTTTCCTTTGTCAACCTCCGTACCTGCAGGTTGTTCTGTTTGATTCTGGAGGCATCGCATTCCTTTATTTTTCATCTTTTGTGGATAAGTATGGTTGGGATGTTCGAGTCTAGTATCCTATGGTATACTCCGCTGTGCAAGGAGTTCTAGGTCAGACTCAATCTTGCCCTGAGTACTTGGTAATCTAAAGGAGCTTAGTTTCTCAGCTAACCCATTGTCCCTGGAATCACAGGCTTGGATTTGATTCTGGCTGGCGGTTAGCAAGCATAAGGGCGAATAGACTGTGCAACTAGCACATAACCCTCAGTGCCTTGTTGGCAAGAAGTTGAACGTTTGCCCTCCCTGGAGACCCTAGACCCGACCCCTTCTGAGCTCCATGCAAATAGTCCCCTTTGGAAGAATGCCCGGTGATCAAATGAGTACCTCTGATGGTTTCCAGACAAGTTTCTCGGAAACTGCCGCCCTGATAGAGAGATTGAATTCTCTATAGAGTTGCTACCCGGCAACAGCACCCATATCCCAAGAGACCCTTAGTAATGGCGGGCTAATGATTAGCCGGAAGTGAAAGAGCAGATAGAAGAACTTGAGAGCCTAGGTTTGTGCGCTAAGCCATCACTTGGGGAGCTAACGTGCTCCTCAAGTGAGAAAAGAAAGGATAAGACCAAGAGGATGTGCGTTGATTATCGCGCAACTGAATGGAGTAACCATCAAGTAATAAGTATCCTCACCAAGGATAGATGATCTGTTCGACCAGCTGCCAAGAGCTAAAGTTCTCTAAGGTTGACTTGAGATCAAGGATACCACCAATCGAAGATCAGATCTCGATATACCCAAAAGCTTTCCTGACCCGTATGGATTATATGAGTATCGGTGATGTCCTTTGGACCACTAATGCTCCAGCCTTCTTCATGAGTCTTATGAATAAGGTATTCATGGAAATCGCCAAGTTTTTATCGTGGTAATTTTGGATGATATCCTATCATCTTCTCCAAGGACGAGCAGAACAGTGGACATTTTGAGAATGTTCTAGAAAGTTAAGAGAGCACCAGTTGTTTGCCAAGTACTCGAGTGTGAGTTTTGGCTAGACCGAGTTGCTTTTCTCGGGCATGTGTGTCACTGCCCCAGGAGTAGAAGAGGGACGCCGGGGAAAGTGCAGAGACGTGCTTTCTTGAAATTCCCCGACTACGGCACGGAAGTGAGAAAGTTTCCTAGGTTGGCTGGTTATTACGGCAGATTCATTGAAGGATTTTCAAGATTGCCAAACCCATGAAGAGAATTGCTAAAAGAAAGAGTTGAATGCGAGTGCAACGCCTGTGAAAAAAGTCATGGAGTTAAGGAAAGGCGGAATACCCACCTGTGTTGATCTCCTTCCGGATATCAGAAAGACTTTGAGGTACTGTGATGCATCCGACTAGGCATAGGCTGTGTGTTATGCAGGAAGGAGAGTGGTTGCGTATGCCTCAAGACATTAAGACCTCATGAAGGCTGATACTACCCGACCCATTGACCTAGAGTTGTAGCAGTAGTGCAATGCCTTGAAGATATTGGCGACACTACCTCGGTTGGAAACCGGTGTAGTCATACCGGTTTGGATCATAACGAAGTCTGAAGTACATCTCACTCAGACGGACGTTAATCCTTCAGACAAAGAAGAATGGCTTTGCGAGTTGATTAAGGATACGAGCTTGGAAGACATTACTATCCTGGCAGGCAAATGTAGTTGCCGAGCCCTCAGTCGGAAAGTCCATTGTAATTGCATCTAACCCGCCTTCAACCCGAGCTAAGTTCGAGAGCGGAAAAGCAAGGATGAAATTATGGTAAGCCAGGAACGCTGGCGACTTTGTGATTCTAGCTACCTTCGGAGGACCGCGATCGAGAAGCTCAAAAAAGTATGATGAAAAGATTGTATCTCTTAAAGGAAAGCATGACCCAGGGAAAAAAGCCCCGAGTTCCATCGACCAGCAAGGACTGTTGGTTTGGGAAACGCATTTGCGTGCCCGACAGAAAGAATCCAAAGACTTGATCTTGAGATACCATGAGTCCGCTATATTCCACTCCACCCAGGAAGTACCAAGAGTGTACAAGGATATTACGGATCATTACTTGGTGGGGCTGGAATGAAGCGAGATATTGCCGAGCTAGTCGCAGTTTTGACATTTGCCAAAAAAGGGTTAAAGCAGGCATCAGAAGGCCACAGGATTGTTCGAAGCTCTTAAGGATAACCCGAGTGGAATGGGAAAGAAATAGAATGGTTTCATCGTTGGATTACCTAAGACCCCGGCGGACATGATTCCACTGGGTAATAGTGGGATCGACTGACCAAGGTCGCCCACTTTATCCGCCGTGCAAGACAGACCTACCCGCCAAGAAGCTAGCCGAGCTGTATCGTGACCAAGGTTTCTGCCAACAAGGAGTCCCAAAGAACGATAGTGTCGTGACCGATGAGCTCATTCCCTCCCACTTTTGGCAAAAGTTGCAATGGAGACAATGGGCAAACTAACTGAATTTCAGTACCGCATATCACCCCCAGACGGATGGGAAACCGAGAGGTCAACCAGATCGTGGAAGATAATGCCTAAGAGCATGTGCCTTGGATTTTGGAAGGAACCTGGATCTCTGTCTGCCTTATGCCGAGTTCCTCCTACCCAATAACGCTATCAAGCCAGTTATCCAGATGGCCCAATGAAGCTCTATATTGGACGCAAGTTGTGAACCCACTTCTGTTGGACAGACGTAGGGAAGAAAAGATGTTTTTGGACCAGACATTTTGAAAGAGGCAGAAGAGCGAGTTAAGTTATCTGAAGCGCTGAAGAAGCCGCAAACCGGCATGAAGAACTAGGCAGGATAATCGGAGCGAGAGCTCGATGGTTCAGATAGGAGACCATGTGTATTCCGTAGTTACCTACGAGGAACAAGAAGATTTGGAACTGGGTGGAAAGCTAGCCCTCGTATATCGGACCTTACCCTAATCGTCGACAGACGCGGAGTATGGAGTAATCAACTGAGGTTATCCCGAAAACTTCTGACGCCCACGACGTGTTCATGTGCCCAGTTAAGAAATGTCTTCGCATCCCAGAAGAGCAAGTTCGTTGGAAGAGATCAACGTAAACGCACTTTACATACAAGGAAGCCTATTCGGATTTGGAGACAAGGGAAGACATTACAAGACGAAAGGCAATCAATTCCTGGCAAGGTGCAATGGAGTAACCATTCTGAATACGAAGCTACAATTGAGACCGAGAGATCGCCTCAAGCTGAGTACCGTGGCTCTTTTGCCGAGTATCGAATCTCGGGACGAGATTCTGTTAAGCTGGGGGAGAGTTTGTAACGATCCCGCTTTACTTTCCTGTTGTAACTGGTTTTTCTGGATCTTAATCTTTCCTATCCTGTCAGCTGTGGCGGGTTTTCGCCTCTCCCCGGCCAGCGACTACTCTCTCTTGTGCCGAGTAGGTTGCTACTCGGTCCTCTGTATCCGCCTTGATCTTGTCTTTAACTCGGACCTCTTGCTCCGGTGAGCACGGTGATTGGCCGACTACCTTGTTGAGACCTGTTGCTTCTTTGTCCCCGAGTTGCACCCCCCGTTGGTACGCCGACTACCGAAGTAGTAAAGAATCAATCTCACCTAACCCGCAGTATCGTTGGACCAGTGGTCAGCCGAAGCCCGGTCAGGAGATTCTCCAACCTGTCCTATGCCTGACCTTACATGTCTCATCGCACTGACAGTGTGCACTCTCGACCAGTTGCGACTCCAAAGTCACTTCCTGTCACTATCCCTGTAGTTCAATCTTGAACTTCCTGTAACACCCGTTGCCGCTCCACCGTGCCTCAACCTTCACGTCGGCTTTATATATAATCTTGGCCAAACCGTGCCCCCTTCTCTTTGTTTGCAAACCACGGCAGCCCATGCTCCTGCTAAGTTTTCGCATTCCTCTCAAGCTGACGCTCTGTCGCCTGGTTTAGCGCAAGCCTGGTTCAGCGACTGCCCCCTTTTTCTGCAGCCGTACTACTTCTGACTTTTTCTTGTGTTTTACTTCTCCCTGCTGTATCAGTGTTTCCTTTCGCTGTTCAGAACTGAACCGGTGGGAGATTCCGAAAGGCCACCTTCGCCGACGAAACCTCTTGGAACAAGGCAAAGCATCGTGCTTTGCAATGATAATTGGTCCCGTCATATGATGCAAACTCGATGTTGTTTGGAAAATTATCAGCTTAGTTAACCGTTTTTTTTAAACGTGTTGGCCTCGGTTATGCCAAGCGAACCGATGGACCCCGCCCAGTAGTACACTATTTGTAGGAGTGTTGTTTATATTTCACCCTTGAG